>LR738712.1:255245339-255350573 GCA_902687465.1 Secale cereale | reverse complement strand
GGGGGGCTGGCGCCGTGTTAGTATCTCCCACTCAGGACGAGTTGTACTATGTCGTGCAGCTTTGCTTCCAGCAAGGAGAGAAGGTCTCCAACAACATCGTAGAGTACGAGGGCCTAATTGCTGGGCTCAAGGCCGCTGCTGCACTGGGGGTCAACCGTCTCACATTACAGGTGATTCGCAACTCCTTGTCAACTTCTCCAACAATAAATACAAGCCCAAGGACGAGCACATGGAGACATATCTGGAGGAGGTGTGCAAGATGGAAAAGCGATTCCGAGGGCTGGAGGTGCAGCACGTACCAAGAGGGACCAACAAGGAAGCGGATGACATCGCCAAACGAGCCTCCAAGCGGGAGCCTCAGAGGTCGGGCGTCTTCGAGGAGCAGCTGCTCAAACCGTCAGCAACACCGCCTATTCTTGAGCCGGCGTCCCCTCAGCAGGGGCTACCTGCGGCACCCGTGGACGGAGCCCCGCCCTATTGACCGGCCTCCGGAGCCAGCCTGCTACTCGTCGCGGAGCCCGAGGAGGGTTGCTGGACCCAAGAGCTCAGGATGTACCTGCAACACGACACCCTGCCAGACAAGGAGGAAGACGCAGAGCGCGTGGTCCGACAGGCCTCGGCTTACTGCATCCAAGACGGTGAACTCTACAGGAGGCGCCCCAATGACGTCTCCATAAAATGCATCTCGAGGAAACAAGGGCGCGAGCTGTTGGTTGACATCCACGGTGGGGATTGCGGTCACCACTAGTCGTCCCGCAACCTCGTGGGTAAGGCCTTCCGCAACGGCTTCTACTGGCCCACGGCGCTCAATGATGCCATGGAGCTTGTGCAGGCTTGCGAGGCGTGCCAGTTTGACGCCAAGCAGATCCACCAGCCAGCGCATGGCCTCCAGACGATCACGCTCTCCTGGCCCTTCGTGGTCTAGGGATTGGACATCCTGGGTCCATTTCCCCGGGCAGCGGGGGCCTACCGCTTCTTGTACGTCACCATCGACAAATTCACCAAGTGGGCATAGGTGGAGCCTGTTCGCGCGATCCCAGCTGGGTGGGCCGTCAAGTTCATCCAGGGCCTCGTGAGGCGATTCGGGGTCCCCAGCAGCATCATCACGGATAACGGTTCGCAGTTCACAAGCAATCTCTTCAGGTCATATTGTGTTAACCTTGGAACACGGATCTGCTACGCCTCGGTGGCTCACCCCAGGAGCAATGGTCAGGCCGAACGTGCCAACGCGGAAGTCTTGCGTGGCCTCAAGACGCGCATCTTTAAGAAGAAGCTTGAGGCTTGCGGCAGGGGCTGGATCAACGAGCTCCATTCCGTGCTGTGGTCAATCCGAACCACTGCTACCAAACCCATGGGAGAAACTCCTTTCTTTCTCGTCGATGGGGCGGAGGCTGTCCTCCCTCGCGAGGTCAAGCATCCCTCCCACAGGTCTTGGCTTTCAATGAGGAAAGCCAGGACGCCGCCTGGCGGATGGACCTCGTGCTCGGCGAGGAGGGCCGCTGCCGAGCTGCCTTCAGGGCGGCGCGATATCAAGAGACGCTGTGGCGGTACCACTGCCGCAGTGTTCGTGCAAGAACACTTGAAGTTGGTGACTTGGTCCTGAGGCGGGTCCTCTCCAGGGAGGGGTTACACAAGCTCTCGCCCATGTGGGAGGGCCCGTTCAGAATCGCCCATGTCTCTAGGCCTGGTGCTGTGCGCCTGGAGACGCAGGATGGGATACCTATCCAGAATTCCTGGAACATTGAGCACCTCAAGAGGTTCTATTAGTAATTAAGGCTTCGTGCCCGTGAAGGTCTCCGCTCGTGACACTCTCACGTAATAATGAGTTGGGGCTGTACACGCCTCGGAGTCTCCTGAGCGTTGCCTACGGGCCATCGGATGGGGCTCCCACCCACGTCCTAGTGGCAGTCCTTACCTCCGCGCTGGGAAGAAGATGTAGTGTAGGGGTCGAACGCGACCTTTTTTACTTTTTTTGGCTTGGTGTTTGGCTGTCAGCCTTTTCTACTTCCTTGGCTATCAGCCCTTCCTCTACCCCATGCTATGAAGTTCTCGTGTTTCTTGCATTTGGTTGGAAGTCTTGCTTGGTATTTTTTCTTGCCAATTTTAAGTTCAGCTTCTTAAGTAGGGGATGCGCCGCTTGCCGTCCTTCGCGTGCCTCGCACGTGGGGGCTGGAACACGGCCGGTCCAGGCTCGCGTATGCCACGGTCCCATGACCTCGCCCGGCCAAGGATGCATAGGCTCCGGCTCAGGCCTTGGCGCCTTAATCCATGCTCGGCGCTCTCAGCAGCTCTCGGCGGCTCACCCATACTCGGGGGCTGCGCAGGTTCTCCGAACTCAACCGTCCTCATGGCCCGACGGGGGCTCATGACGCCAATGAGTCAGGACCACTTCGCCTCAAGACATCGCAGCACATAAGCTAAGTAATCTCACCCACACAAAAAACATGATAGCAAGTTCTCGCTTCATACATATGTCATAGTCCATTACACGCCTTCTCGATGCAACATCAAATTTTGACACAGGAAGAAAGTGAAAAAAAAAAGCGGAGGCCGCTCCCACTCAGTCGGAGTCTCCCAACTCCTCCCGCTTCACCGAGCCACAGCGGCGCAACGACCCCCTCCCCTCACCGAGCCGAGCTAGGCGGCGTGATGGCTCGTTGTAGCCGCCGCTGCTGGAGGAGCTACTGCTGCCACAGGGGGGGACCCCCGGTGCCCCCGAGGACCAAGATCGTCTCCGGAGGAGGAACTCCTCCTCCGGACGCCGTCCTCGTCGTCCTCTTCATCATCAGCTTCAGGACAGCACCCAAGGCGTCTTCCTTCCTCCGAGAAGACCCTGACGAACTGCGTTGAGGTGCCATCATACTTGAAGTGGAGCGTACACATCCCCTGCAGCCGGCACGCACGCGCAAACAATTGCCAGCCGCGCTCCAGGAACACGTCGCCCGAGGGAGCCACATCAACCTCCACATAGGACGCACCACTGCAGCAACTGTCGCTCTGCAGCCAGATGCCACCGAGGCCTCCGGCTGGTAGCACGTTGCTGAACGAGCGGGGAAGCCGGAGCCACAAGCCGCGAGGATTCTCCGCCCACACCACGACCTCCGACGACACGTCGAAGGAGTGGAGGAACGGGCACGGAGGACGCACGACCGCCAAACGCCGCCTCGCGCCTTCTCTCCCACCATGGCCACAACCACCTTCACCGCGGGAAGAGGCACCGCGCCTCTCACCGGCGACCACGTCGGGACCCGGAAGGCCGCGCCCGCTCCCTCGAGGAGTCACTGCGGGCACAACGGCATGCTTGAGGGGACGGCCGCGGCCCCTCTTTGAAGGCGGCAAAGCCAAATACTTCGGGGCCTTCCCTTTCTCCGTGGCGGACGGCTTCCTCGGCAGTGCCATGGAGACCTCGCGGAAATAAGGAGAGCGGAGAGAAATCAAGGAGGCAGACGACGCTGGCTTGAAGATGGCTTGGGGGCTCCCCCCCTAGCCCCATTTATAGGGCGGAGGAGCCCAACCGCCAGGCACTGGCGTCACAGCCATAACAACCTCGGCGTCTGCGTCGGGGAGTTGTCAAGTCACATGGTTACCAAGACTGCATGGGGAGCGGAGTCGCCACGTCCCATCCAACCGTCACGCCCCAGCCTGGCCCGTAGCCTTTTTGGGGACCGCGGCGCTTCGTCCTCGACTAAGGCTTCGTCCCAAAGACAACTCCGCGCGCGCCTTGGGCCCAGGGACTACTGTCGGCGTCCTAGGAACCAGGGTACCCAGACTTGCATGTCTGCAGGCCGCGACGCGCTCCTACCAAAGCCTGGTATGGCCTAGCTGATCGACCATCTGCTTAAGACCCTCGCAAGGTGTCTAGACCATGTGAGGAGAATGACGTCAAGACCCCCTGAGGGGCGGCCTCGGCCAGGTTACTCTGGAGGGGCGGAGAATGCAAGGGCAAGCCTGCCCCAGGAGGAGGTAGTGACGCAAGAAGTGACGCACCGCGCCAGCGGGTGCCAGCGCATGCCAGCGGCGCAGTTGCCGTTTTGGTGCAAGGGAGACAACGCACGCGCAGGTTCCCGAGGAGTAGGACAAAGTTTTCCCCATTGGTGCAACAAGACCGAAGACCGCAAGGACGACAGGGAGGATGTCACCACCGAGCCCACCACCGCGTCATCACCGGATCCCTTTGCAGGCGAAGACTGCTTTTGTCAGGGTAGGAACATCCTTTTGTTCCCGCTCAAAAATGGTCGTTGTTGGATCCCTTCCTGCCTAAATATTTCGGGGGAAGAGGACCCTGGCCGCCTATATAAGTAGCTAGAATCTCCAGTATGGAAGGGGATCAGATCCATAAACTCTTCCCTCGCACAAGGAGCAAGAACCCTTGCCTCCTGACCCTCCTGAGCTCTCCTCCTAAGCTCAGGGACCACTGTACTGATCCATATTCAAGCCCTCCCAAGGCCAATCCACCAAAGCAGGAAGTAGGGTTTTACACCACAAGGTGGCCTGAACCTGGGTAAATTCATGTGTGCTTTACTTGTTGTTCACTTGAATCTCTTGGGTTTGCGGAGCCCGTAATCACGCCCCTGTGTGCTTTTACACCACAAGGTGGCCTGAACCAGGGCGAGAGGCTAGGTAGACGTGATTGGGAGAGACCTTCGTTCACGCCCCTGTGTTCGAACTTCTTGGGTTTGCGGAGCCCGTAATCCGACACGGATGCCCCAGGAAGGCATCCTCTGTTTCGTCTTCATCCATCGGTAACTTTACTTGAGGCTATATTTTTATTCACTACATGATATGTGTTTTTCTTGGAGCATCTTGTTTGATATGAGTCTTTGCTTTTTAGTTTGTCACAATCATCCTTGTTGTACACACCTTTTGAGAGGGACACGCTTCAATCGTGATTTATAAGAATACTCTATGTGCTTCACTTATATCTTTTCAGCTAGGCTATTTTGCTCTAGTGCTTCACTTATATCTTTTTAGAGCACGGTGGTGGTTTTATTTTATAGAAATTGTTGAACTCTCTTGCTTCACTTATATTATTTTGAGAGTCTCTAAAAGAACATGGTAATTTCCTTGGGTTATGAATTTAGTCTTAATATGATAAGACATCCAAAGGAGGTATAATAAAAACTTCCATATAAAAAGTATGATTTTGTTGAGATATGAGGATGGGAATTTTAGAATCATGCTAGTAGTAAATTGTTGGGTAGAGGAAATAATTGTGTTAAGGTTTGTGTTTCCCGTAGCATGCATGTATGGTCTTCCAAATGTGTAACTGAAACGAAATGCTTGTGTCTTGATTGTTTAACTCTATGTGAAGGTCGGGGGCACGCAATGGTTAACTCCTACCAACCACCCGCCTAGGGTCATGCATATAGTAGTACTTTGCTTCGAGGGCTAATCAATATGTTGCAATAAATACGTGACTTCTTTATGACTAATGTTGAGTCCATGGATAATACGCACTCTCACCCTTCCACCTTGCTAGCCACTCTAGTGACGCGCAACTTTCGCCGGTGCAACAAACCACCTTATACCTTTCCGCAAAACAACCACCATACCTACCAATTATGGCATTTCTATAGCCATACCGAGATATATTGCCATGTAACTCCACCGTTCCATTTATTATGACACACATCATCATTAACATATTGCTTTGCATGATCATGTAGTTGACATAGTATTTGTGGAAAGGCCACCATTTATATTTTTTATACATGTCACTCTTGATCATTGCACATCCTAGTACACCGCTCGAGGCATTCATATAGAATCATATCTTTGATCTAGTATCAAGTTGTAATATCGAGTTGTAAGTAAATAAAAGTGTGATGATCATCATTATTAGAACATTGTCCCATGCAAGGTTATCAAAAATAAAAGAGGCAAATGAAGACCAAATAAATAAAAGAGGCCAAAGAAGCCCACCAAAAAACATAGGCCAAAGAGCCCAAAATAAAAAAATAAAAAAGAAGAAAATAAAAAAATGAGAGAAAAGTAGAGAAGGGACAATGTTACTATATTTTTCCACACTTGTGCTTCAGAGTACCATCATGTTCTTCATGATAGAGAGTCTCCTATGTTGTCACTTTCATATACTAGTGGTTTCGTTATAGAACTTGGCTTGTATATTCCAACGACTGGCTTCCTCAAATGCCCTAGGTCTTCATGAGCAAGCAAGTTGATGCACACCCACTAGTTTTCTTTTGAGCTTTCATACACTTATAGCTCTAGTGCATTCGTTACATGGCAATCCCTTCTCGCTCACATTGATATCAATTGATGGAGATGTTCATAGTCCATTGATTTGCCAAGTTGATGTGAGACTTTCTCCCAACTTTTGTCTATTACCACCTTCTATTCCACCCATAGTGCTATATCCATGGCTCACGCTGATATATTGCATGAAAAGTTGAAAGGGCTGAAGCACGTTAAAAAGTATGAACCAATTGCTTGGCTGACACCGGGGTGGTCATCATTACCTTGTGTTGAGAGGAGGGAGCATAATAAGAATATATGATTTTTAGGGATAACTTTCTTTAGCCATGTTACTTTTGAAGTTTAATGATTTTCTACTTAGTATGCTTGAAATATTATTGTTCTCATGTCAACATAAACTTTTGCTTAAAACATACTGATGTAAACATTCTTGCCACACTAAATAAGAATTGCATTGATAAATATGTTAGGTAGCATTCCACATCAAAAATTTAGTTTTTATCATTTACCTACTCGAGGACAAGCAGTAATTAAGCTTGGTGATGCTTGATACATCTCTAATGTATCTATAATTTTTGATTGTTCCATGCTATTATATTATCTGCTTTCGATGTTTTTTATGCATTGATATGCTATTTTATACTACCTCCATTCCTTTATCTAAGGTGTATTATTTTTGGAACGATGACCAAGGCACATAATTATAGACGTGTTAGGACAAAATTGCCCCTTGGCAAATTCATTGCTTAGTGGCAAGTAAATCAGTTAATCCAGGAAAGTACGAGATACATGCAATCGACATGGAGATAGTTTCCGTCTATTGCTGTGAGGAGAGATACAGACAATCAGGAGAGAGATACTTTCTTTTTTCTAAAGGGCAAACAAGGTAATTATGAGAATTAGAAGAAATGTACCTTACATTTTGGAATTTTATCAAAAAACAAATGCACCTTATATAATGGAACGGAGGGAGTATTATTTTTGGGACTAACAAAGGAACAATGCGTGACATTTCCCCTAAGGGATAGACACAGGAACGAAGAAGGACACATGCCAGCCAGCCTACGTGTTCCGGAGCAGTAGCAAGCTACCAAGGCTCAGTGGAAGCACTAGGAGGCATTTCCCTGTAAGATAGGCTACCAAGGGTAAACAACTAGGTGTCGGATCCCACACATACCAAGTATTTCAATAACATACACAAAATATGCTCGATATGTGCAAATACAACATTACATCACAACAGAACTCTGTGACTCAAAGTACTTTATTTAAGAGGCTCCGAGGAGCCATACATAACATATCCATACAGGTAGGGGTCACATGACCCAACACTCAAGTCATACAAGCATACAAGCACATGTGGAAGCTAAACTTGTCTGAGTACAGACAACTTGGAAAGAAAGAAGGCTTGGTGTAGCCTAACTGTCTACAAGGCCCTTCACAAGTTCAAGATCGCCACCTGGGTAGCAAGCTACTCGTCGACGTCAAGGTCTATGTAGAACCCATCGGAGGGGGCGGGGTTCTCCTCTGCAACAGTTATTAAACAAACATGAGTACAAAGGTACTCAGCAAGACTTACATCAGAACCTATCATACATGCATCATTATCAACAAGGGTAGTGGAGTTTATAGCAGCAAGCCAACTTTGACTCCTGGCTAACCTATACTACAACTATCAGTAGTTTGCAAAGATGAGACAACGCACACGAGTCCACTAGTCACCACAACAATACACTACCGTGGATCCTCTCCCGTCATCCTACGGACGGGCCATCCACGACAGTCACACTTGTCTTGAGACTTTTAGGAGTAACCATTAACTTGTCTATGAATTGTATAAGCAACCAAGTGGTCCTTAACCGCGAACAGCAGCTATTCGAATAGATTGGTAACCCTGCAGGGGTGTACTTCATCACACACGCTTCCACCACTTACCGTCATTTACTCGACGTGTACTCGGCAACCTTCAAGCGGAAGCCCATCGAGGGTGTCGGCCACGACCTGACTAACCACACAAGTCCCTAGTCCAGGTTTATCGCCTATTTGGGTTCCATCCGTGGGGAGATCCGGCCGGCGTGACGCTCACGGCCCCAAACGATGTGTACAGGGTGCCTGAGCCACCAAACAGGCGACCGGTACACCGTTCCACGTACCTGCCGCATCACATCCCACCCCGAGGGTCAGCGCTGTGCACGACCACCAGTATACTACAAACACCAGAAACTAGTTGCAAATCCTGGACAGAGGACAAGGGCAGTTAATAAGTCGAGAGGGTCCATTGGTTTTGGGCCCAATGCATGGTAGTAGCTGATCTTAAATCACACATACATATCTCAGTTCCTATGGACGGTTCCAATGAAACAACCCACCATGTACTCCTACATGGCCTTTCATCGATACCTTTACCAAAACATATTCCACCTCACTCTCATTACCAGATTGATCATTTCACTCTGATCCATCACCCAGATGAACCAGACCTGACACAACTCTAAGCATAGTAGGCATAACATGTATAGCATGGTAGGAAACACATCAACATGGCTCAAACAACTCCTACACATGCTAGTGGGTTTCAACTATTTACCGTGGCAATGACAGGTCATGCATAGGAATGGGGTTCAGCTGCCGGAGCAAATAGCAGTTCACACATTGTTGCGCTAATGCAGTAAAAGAGGGCAGAAGCGAGAATATAGGTTTGTATCGGAATGATCAATGGGTTGCTTGCCTGACAGATGGGTTGACGGGTATTGCTCTTCAGTTGGATACTCAGGTGTATCCTCGGGAGCAGAACCTACCACGGAGAACACCGGTAATTTAATGAATACACGACAATATGCAACAATATAATGCATGCCCATGACAAGGCAAGATGAATGTGCTTTGAGCTAATGCAACTATAAACAGAAAGGTTTGAGCTTATTTGAATCGAAGATTCAAATTCATGCCCAAGTTATTATTATTCAAAGTGCATTATCATGTTTTGATATGTACAACAAGGTTAACTTGCTTTAACATGCATGAAACCAATACCAATGGATAGATTGGATTTTTCTGATCGTTTTCATATATATATTATTTCATTTGGAGCTACGGTTGAATCTATATGATTTTTAGAAGTTAGGGCATTTTCCGAAAATAAATAAATCATTTAGATTTATCTGAATTCCAGAAAAGGCTTTACTGCGTCAACATGACTTCATGCTGACATCAGCAAGTCAACAGGGGCTAGTCCAGGTCAAACCTGACATGTGGAGTCCACACGTGAGCCGAACAGAGCTAACTAACTAAGGTTAGTTTAACCTAACTAACAACTAATAGTGTTGGGCCCACACGTTAGTGGGTCAAAGCTAACTAACATAATTAGTTTAGCGCTAATTAATCCTAAGACTAATTAGTCAGCGGCTGGCCCCACTTGTCAATGACACAAAGGGAGGTCAAACCCCTGGTCAACGGGTTAATCCCGCCGGCGGCTCGAAGCCAGCGAGGCCAGACGCGGCGGATCGCCTCGGATTTGGTCATCCGGTGACCAAATCGACGGCGGAGAGGTGCTACTCGATGCGGACATTCGTCCGCCTCGAGTTGTGGCCGTGGCGTGGCCTATGGATGGCCGGAACATCGCCGGCGACGACCTTGGCGGTCGTCGGAGATCGGTTGAGCTCGGGGTCGAAGCTGTGGTGGCCGTGGGGGCGCGGGGTTAGCTCCTACATGGCCTACGCGGTGCGGTGAGCAAGATGAACACGACGGCCGGACCGTGAGGTGGACGGAGACACGTTGGCGGCGAGCACGTGCGGCGGCGCGTGCAGTCGACCAAGGTGCGGTGGCTATGGCACACGAGGGAGGAAAATGAGAGGGGAGGGAGGTGCATCAGCTCACGACGGGTGCGATGGTGGCCTTCGCGAGCTCGGAGGAGAACCGGAGCGGTCGGAGCGAAGCCGGCGATCTCGGGCGGCCGGAGTTGGGGAAGACGGTGTGGTCGGCATTGCATGGCTCCTGGCATCGCGTGGCTCAGCGGGACGGCAGCGGAGCTTGCTGACAAGTCGAGGGGGCGAGGTACAGGCGGTGGTCGCGGTTACGATGGCGGTGGGCTAGCGACGCATCGGCCATGGCGGGAGAGGGCAAGAGAGAGAGGCAGGGGGAATTGCGGTGTCCAGAGGCTCAGGGCGACGACGTGGAGATAGTCCAGGGCGTCGCGGTGGCGAGGGGGTGAAGCAGAGAGGCAAGGTGTTGCGTGGCGCGCGCAGGCTCGCCGGCGTGCTCCTCTCTGCCTGCTTGGCGAGAGGAAGCAGTTGCCTGGCGCGGCTGCTAGGCTGGGTCGCCAGGTAGGTGCTTCTGGGCTTCTCTCTCTCTCTATCTCTCTCTCTCTCTTTCTCTCTCTCTCTCTCTCTCTCTCTCTCTCTCTCTCTCTCTCTCTCTCTCTCTCTTTCTAATTAAATTTATGTTTCTGTTTTTCTGCAACTGTGTTGATTTATTAAAAATGCTAGAACATTTTTATAAATCATGAAACTACTCATGTGCATTGTATAAAATATAAGCAACATGGAACATTTTGGTTTATGATTATTTGGGCATTTAAAATATTTTATAGCATTTATATGCCCAAATGCAAATACAATACGATTTAAACCAGTGATCTTAGGATGTCCTAGAAAATTGTGCAACATTTTTGTCAGAGGTTTAAGACCAAGGCAGATATGATGAACATTTTTGAAGGGCATTTTGGGTACATTGGAAAAGATTTTATTAAACCCTTGTTGAGTTGAAAGGGGTGCGGGGGTTTCTGTCATCCCCATTTCAAGTTTTTTGAGAAGTTAAACATGATGCACACTCTAGCTAGTCCTAATGCAAGCACTGACTAGGGATGTGACAACTCACCCCCACTCAAAAGAATCTCGTCCCGAGATTCAGGTTCCTCCGGGAAAAGGGTGGGGTACTCAAGTCGAAGACGATCCTCCCTTTCCCAAGTAGATTCGTTCTTGGAATGGTGTGACCATTGAACCTTGAGAAACTTGATATTATGACGTCGAGTGGTACGCTCGGTTTGATCCAGAATACGAACGGGGTATTCTCGATATGTGAGATTGTCCTGGAGATCAAGCATTTCGCGGCCACTCCGCGGATAGGATCCGAGAAGCAACGCCTGAGTTGAGAGACGTGGAAGACATCATGAACTCTGGAAAGATGCGAGGGTAGTTCCAGTTGGTAGGCAACTTCTCCTCGTTTGGCAAGAATGCGAAAAGGACCGATGTAACGAGGAACCAATTTGCCTTTGATACCGAAGCGATGGGTTCCCTTAAGAGGGGCAACCCGAAGGTAAGCCTTATCGCCGACTTCGTAAGTCACAGCCTTATGATGGCGATCATATTGGCTCTTCTGGTGAGATTGGGTTGTTTTCAATTTCTCACGAATGATGCGAACTTGCTCTTCTGCTTCCTGGATCATGTCCGGACAAAAGAATTGTCTTTCCCCAGTTTCTGACCAGTTAAGAGGCGTTCGCCACCTTCGTCCATACGGAACTTCGAAGGGAGCCTTGCCCAGGCTAGCTTGATAGCTATTGTTATAAGAGAATTCGGCGAATGGAAGACACTTCTCCCAATCCATACCGAATGAGATGACAGAGGCTCGAAGCATATCTTCCATAATTTGATTGACTCGTTCTACTTGACAACTTGACTCGGGATGAAAGGCGGTGCTAAAAGAGAGACGAGTCCCCATAGCATTTTGGAAACTTTCCCCAAAATTGAGAGGTGAATAGACTTCCATGGTCAGACATAATCTCCAATGGAACACCATGAAGAGATACTATCCGAGAAATATACAAGTCTGCTAGCTGGCTAGCAGTTATACTCTCTCGAACGAGCAGAAAATGGGCTACTTTGGAGAGGCGGTCGATAACGACAAAGATAGCATTATTCCCTTTTCTCGTCCTGGGAAATTCGGTAATGAAGTCCATACCGACCTTATCCCATTTCCATTCAGGAATAGCTAAAGGTTGAAGGGTCCCAACAGGCCGTTGATGCTCTGCTTTAACTCGACAGCAAACGTCGCAGTTAGCAATGAACTGAGCGATTTCTCTCTTCATCCTAGTCCACCAGAACCTCTGGCGTAGGACCTGATACATTTTGGTACTACCGGGATGAATCGTGAGAGGAGATTCATGATCCTCCTTGAGGATGAGCTGTCTCAGGTTTCGTACCTTAGGAACCACTAAGCGGTTTCCAAAGAACACGACACCTTGATCATCGATTGAGAAACATCCCGCGACTCCTTTCTTGATGTTCCTCCTGATACGGGAGATTCCCGGATCAACCTTCTGTGCTTTGATGATATGATCTGTAAGGGTAGGTTTCGCCACCAAGGTGGATAGGATTCCTCGAGGAACAATGTGAAGGTTAAGCTTACGAAATTCCACGTGGAGAAGTGGTTGCCCCTGTTGTAACATCAGGTTGTTACAATAAGGCTTATGACTTAGTGCGTCAGCCATGACATTGGCCTTCCCAGGGGTGTAAGTTATCCCTAAGTCGTAATCTATGAGCAACTCAACCCAACGTCTTTGCTTGAGATTCAACGCCGGTTGGGTGAAGATGTATTTCAGACTTTGGCGATCAGTGAAGATTTCACAGCGATTACCAAGAAGGTATTGTCGCCAAGTTTTAGGTGCATGGACTACAACTACAAGCTCTAGATCATGTGTAGGATAGTTATCCTCATGTGAACGCAACTGTTGAGATGCGGAGGCAATCACTTTATGATCTTGCATGAGTATGCAACCTAGTCCTTGTCATGAGGCGTCGCAATAGATAATAAAATCCTTGGAAAAGTCTGGTGGTACCAGTACGGGAGCAGATGTCAGGCGTCTTTTCAGTTCCTGAAAGCTGAACTCGCACTGTGGGGTCCACTCGAACTTTTTATCCTTCTTGAGGAGTTTAGTTAGAGGTTTAGCAACCTTGGAGAAATTCTCGACGAAGCGCCGGCAATAGCTCGCTAAGCCAAGGAAACTCCTAACTTGCTTGACCGATTCAGGTGGAGTCAAGTCAAGGATGGCCTGAACTCGCTCGGGATTGACAGCAATACCCTTACCAGAGATTACATGACCAAGATAGGTCACTTCTGGCAACCAGAATTCACACTTGGAGAATTTGGCATAAAGGCGGTGCTCTCAAAGTTTCGTCAATACTAACCTTAGATGTTCGGCATGATCTTCCTTGTTCTTGGAGTAAATGAGTATATCATCAAGGTATACCACGATGAATTTATACAAGTACTCCATGAATATAGAATTCATAAGCCGAGAGAAGGTGGCTGGGGCATTGGTTAAACCGAAGGACATGACAGTGTACTCGTATTAGCCATAACGAGTAACAAAAGCCGTTTTGGGAATGTCCCCGTTCTTGATTTTCATTTGATGGTAGCCCAACCTCAAATCAATTTCGGAAAAGACTGAGGATCCAGCGAGCTAATCATACAGGTCGTTGATCCTGGGGAGCGGATACCTGTTCTTTATGGTGACCATATTGACAGGTCGATAGTCTACAACCATCCGATCTGTTCCATCCTTCTTCTTGACAAAGAGGATGGGACAAGCCCAAGGAGAAGAACTAGGACAGGTGAAACCCTTTTTCAAGGACTCATCGTGTTTATTTTCTTAAGCTCAGCTAGTTCTAAAGGTGCCATCTTAAAGGGTCTTCTAGAGATCGGAACAGTTCCTAGACCAAGATCTATCACGAACTCGACATCTCTGTGAGGTGGAACACCTGGCAGTTCTTCTGGAAAGACATCCGGAATGTCATGGACTACTGGGATATCTTGGAGTTCTGGAAGAGGACTGGCATTAAGAGAGTAGAGCTGACGCTCAGCCATTCGGGCCAAAACATTGACTGTCTTGCCGGATGGGTGTGTAAGTTGAACAGTCCTAGTGTAGAAATCAATCTTAGCGTAATGAGTTGTCATCCACTCCATACCCAAGATGATGTTTATGTCCGAGGACTTGAGAGCTATTAGAGATGCAAGAATAACAAGTCTATCGACAAGGATATTATTTCCATGGCTTACTCTAGAAGTTTGCCATTTCGAACCAGGAGTTTGAATTACCATGGAAGTGGGCATGTCACAAAAAGTCATGCTGTGCATTCGAGCATAGCTCTCAGATATGAACGAATGAGATGCTCCAGTATCGAAAAGAACAGATGCCGGATGGCAGTTACAAGGAGCGTACCGAGGACGACGTTAAGATGCTCATAAGCTTCCTCAGCAGAGACATAGTTGACATGGCCACGTGCAGTGGTGCTGGCTTGACATAGTTCACCTTTCCTATTGGCTTACCACGACCAACGGTCCTTCCTAGCTAGTTTTGAGGACACTCTCGCATGTAGTGGCCTGGTTCTCCGCACTTGAAGCATGTCACAGTGCTAGTGCGTGGGGCAGTATTGGCAGATGGTCCTCCATAAGTCATGGGCGGTGCATACTACTGAGTTGGGCGAGGCGCCTCATAGGATGGCCTCGGAGTGAAACTAGGTGGCAGAGCTATGTTTGGAACCCACACATGGCGCTTGTGAGAGCCAGAACCGGATGAGGAACCAAAGTCACGAGGATGCTTGCGTGTGGCTTCATAATCAGTCTGACCTATCTCAGCACTGATGGCTTTGTTCACTAGCTTCTGGAAGGAGGTGCACTTGTGTAGACGGAGATCTCGGCGAAGTTCAGGGCTGAGTCCCTTGCGGAACCTCACCTGCTTCTTGGCGTCGGTGGACACTTCTTCGGAAGCATAGCGTGCCAAGTTACCAAACTCACGGCTATAGGCATCCACAGTTAGCCTGCCCTGGGTGAAATTGCAAAATTCCTCCCGCTTGCGATCCATAAGACCTTCCGGAATGTGTTCACAGAAAGCCTCGCTGAACTCTGCCCAGGTGGTAATATGGCCAGCGGGACGCATAGCCTCATAGTTTTCCCACCAAAGGCTAGCAGGGCCCTCAAGATGGTAGGCAGCATAGGTGACCTTATCAGCTTCGGCTACGTGGGCAGACTGCAACCTATGGGAGATACTGTGAAGCCAATCATCCGCATCAAGAGGCTCAGTGGAATGATGAAATTTTGGTGGGCACATCTCGATAAAGTCATTAATAGACACCACGTCATTCCTCCGGCGAAAAGCAGTATTCTGTTCTATGCGTTCCAGCAGTCGGTTGGTCTCTCTTTTGTTCCTTTCTGCCTCCAGCATGACTTCAGCCAAGGAGGGTGGGTGAGGCAGATTCTCATCCCTAGCCCCACTGGCTTCACCCTGATCCTGAGGAGCAGGGGTGCTTTGAGTGTTGACCATCATAGGAAAACAAAACAACGGTTTAGACAAGGATGGTAAAACTTTGACATAGGAGTGCAGAATGTAATGGATGACACGGAATGCAGAGATGTTCATTTGTACGACATGGTAATATAGAAACTTCCGTATATATACCATTGGTCATACACATCATACATAGTTTAGTACAAGCCCAGGATAAAGTACAACTGCGGTGAAAGACGATACATCTCATCAGAGGCATTCCAAGCTCCTATAAATTATTTATCTACGCCTCTGGAACTTGGTGCACACTAAGTCATATCCCACAAGACACGCAGGACTATGGAGATACAACTACTATGATACTACTACTGCCACGGTCTAGCTCAGGCATCTCCATAGTAATTTTCGTAAAGATTACCCCCATAGCCTGGAAGTGGAACACGAGGATCTGGAAACTCTCAGGAACTTGGAGACTGTGGACCATAGGGACACGGATGCGGCCTCGGTCCCACTACTGGTGGCAAACGACGCCCACGTGGAGGTGTAATGCCCCCAACATCACGCCAATCCATACGGTCTGGCAGACAAGACCGCACGGGGTACAAATCTTGCATATCCAGATATCCGGCCTGCACAGCAGGTGCAAGCCGTGTCAGAGTGGCCCAGTGGTCGGCTCGAGTGTTTTAGAGCTCCATCCGAAGGGCACGGACCTCACGGTCCCTATCCTACAGCATATGTGTAATAGTCTAAAGTAGCGGCTCCTCATGAGCGGCATCAGTGTACAGACCGGTGTAGTAGCCCTCCTCTCCAGGATGTGAGATTGGCATGTAGCAGAACTCAGTGTTCAGCAGCAAGGCATGCCTAGCCCGGATGATAGTCATCATCGAATAAGCAGCATCCTGCGCTGCCATCTCGATGGTAACCCCAAGTCCATACATCCAGTGGATGGGGTCGGTAGCTCCGGGATATGAAGGATATATCCGCACTATGCAGAAGTACTGGATCTGGTTGAGATCACGATACTGCTCCTCCACAGTATAATCGGGATACCAACGGTAGCCAGTCTCGGTCAACACGCTGACCAACATGGCAGTGTGACCTGGCACATTGATGCACCGGATCAGACGGACCACCTGATGAGGGGTGCGGTGAGACATCTGAAACATGAAATAATGCAAAGGCATTAGAATTTCTAGAAGAAGTCGGGCAGCATAACAACTGTAAATGCTCAAAAAAGATTTTGAGACATCTTACAAATGATAGCATAGCCACTCAACAACATCATATCAAGGTTCCGGGTCCAACTAATCAACATACTGGAAAGGTAGAAACTGAACTGAGGCCTGAAACCAACAATCCTAAGAGTCTACAGATTAGTAACTCATGAACCAAGTAAAGATGAGAGGCCTAGTCCTTAACCCCCGTAGATAGAATAGGCTGACTCAGATCAGAAGGGCATAAGGTAAAGGAGTAAAAAGAGCCTTACGTTCCCTTCCACAATCAATTCCCCCACATATAACTAAGAATTTTCAAGACTCAACATCGACCATTTTGGCTTGAAGAACCTACAGGCAGTCCAGCTCTGATGCCAACGCTGTCAGGACCCCGATCCTAAGTCACACCGATCTAGCATCTAACACATCATATCACTTTGCGGCCTCACGCGCGGTATCCCCACGGGTGCCACCTTACCTGGCCCGGGACCGTTTGCGCATTTTGGCACACGTATATGATAGTGTCGCTAGCATCCATATGACAGAGAACCCGGGTCGATATGGCTAGTTATAAACCAAAAGTGGCACTAAATTACAGAAACATGCATACATGACCCAACAACGAACGTGTCGGTCATCAACGTATGAACCCAAGTCGTAGCAAGCTACATGGACTTAAAGGAACAACGCGTGACATTTCCCCTAAGGGACAGCCACAGGAACGAAGAAGGACACATGCCGGCCAGCCTACGTGTTCCGAAACAGTAGCAAGCTACCAAGGCTCAGTGGAAGCACTAGGAGGCATTTCCCTGTAAGATAGGCTACCAAGGGTAAACAACTAGGTGTCGGAGCCCACACATACCAAGCATTTCAATAACATACACACAATATGCTCGATATGTGAAAATACAACATTGCATCACAACAGAACTCTATGACTCAAAGTACTTTATTTAAGAAGCTCCGAAGAGCCATACATGTAGGGGTCACATGACCCAACACTCAAGTCATACAAGCATAAAAGCCCATGCGGAAGCTAAACTTGTCTGAGTACAGACAACTTGGAAAGAGAGAAGGCTTGGTGTAGCCTAACTATCTACAAGGCCCATCACATGTTCAAGATCGCCGCCTGGGTAGCAAGCTACTCGTCGACGTCAAGGTCTATGTAGAACCCATTTGAGGGGGCGGGGTTCTCCTCTGCAACAGTTATTAAACAAACATGAGTACAAAGGTACTCAGCAAGACTTACATCAGAACCTATCATACATGCATCATTATCAACAAGGGTAGTGGAGTTTATAGCAGCAAGCTAGCTTTGACTCCTGGCTAACCTATACTACAACTATCAGTAGTTTGCAAAGATGAGACAACGCACACGAGTCCACTACTCACCACAACAATACACTACCGTGGATCCTCTCCCGTCATCCTACATAAAGGCAATCCACGGCACTCACACTTGTCTTAAGACTTTTAGGAGTAACCATTAACTTGTCTATGATCTGTATAAGCAACCAAGTGGTCCTTAACCGCGAACAGGAGCTATTCGAATAGATTTGTAACCCTGCAGGGGTGTACTTCTTCACACACGCGTCCACCACTTATCGCCGTTTACTCGACGTGTACTCGGCAACCTTCAAGCGGAAGCCGAGCGAGGGTGTCGGCCACGACCTGACTAACCACACAAGTCCCTAGTCCAGGTTGATCACCTATTTGGGTTCCATCCTTGGGGAGATCTGGCCGGGGTGTCGCTCACGGCCCCAAATGATGTGTACAGGGTTCCCGAGCCACCAAACGGGCGACCGGTACACCGTGCCACGTACCTGCCGCATCACAGCCCACCCCGAGGGTCAGCACTGCGCACGACCACCAGTATACTACAAACACCAGAAACTAATTACAACTCCTGGACAGAGGCAAGGGCAGTTAATAAGTCGAGAGGGTCCATTGGTTTCGGGCCCAATGCGTGGTAGTAGCTGATCCTAAATCACACATATAGATCTCAGTTCCTATGGACGGTTCCAATGAAACAACCCACCATGTACGCCTACATGGCCTTTCATCGATACGTTTACCAAAACATATTCCACCTGACTCTCATTACCACACATGATCATTTCACTCTGATCCATGACCCAGATGAACCAGACCTGACACAACTCTAAGCATAGCAGGCATAACATGTATAGCATGGTAGGAAACACATCAACATGGCTCAAACAACTCCTACACATGCTAGTGGGTTTCAACTATTTACTGTGGCAATGACAGATCATGCAAAGGAATGGGGTTCAGCTGCCGCAGCAAACAGCAGTTCACACATTGTTGCCTTAATGCAGTAAAAGAGGGCAGAAGCGAGAATATGGGTTTGTATCGGAATGATCAACGGGTTGCTTGCCTGACAGATGGGTTGACGGGTACTTCTCTTCAGTTGGATACTCAGTAGTATCCTCGGGAGCAGAACCTACCACGGAGAACACCGTTAATGTAATGAATACACGACAATATGCAACAATATGATGCATGCTCATGACATGGCAAGACGAATGTGTTTTGAGCTCATGCAACTATAAACAGAAAGGTTTGAGCTTATTTGAATCAAAGATTCAAATTCATGCCCAAGTTATTATTATTCAAAGTGCATTATCATGTTTTGATATGAGCAGCAAGGTTAACTCGCTTTAACATGCATGAAACCAGTACCAATGGATAGATTGGATATTGCTGATCACTTTTCATATATAAATTATTTCATTTGGAGCTACAGTTGAATATATATGATTTTTAGAAGTTAGGGCATTTTCTAAAAATAAATAAATCATTTAGATTTATCTAAATTCCAGAAAAGGCTTTACTGCGTCAGCATGACTTCATGCTGATGTCAGCAAGTCAACAGGGGCTGGTCTAGGTCAAACCTGACGTGTGGGGTCCACGCGTCAGCCTAACAGAGCTAACTAACTAAGGTTAGTTTAACCTAACTAACAACTAATAGTGTTGGGCCCACACGTCAGTGGGTCAAAGCTAACTAACATAATTAGTTTAACACTAATTAATCCTAAGACTAATTAGTCAGCGGCTGGCCCCACTTGTAAGTGACACAAGGGGAGGTCAAACCCCTGGTCAACGGGCTAATCCCGCCGACGGCCCGACGCCGACGAGGCCAGACGCGGCGGAGCACCTCGGATTTAGTCCTCGGGTGACCAAATCGACGGCGGAGAGGTGCTGCGTGATGCGGACGTTCATCCACATCGAGTGGTGCCCATGGCGTAGCCTGGGGATGGCCGGAACGTCGTCGGCGACGACCTTGGTGGTCGCCGAAGCTCGGGTGAGCTCGGGGTCGACGCTACGGTGGTCATGGGGGTGCGGGGTTAGCTCCTATAGGGCCCACGCGGTGCGGTGAGCAAGATGAGCACGACGGCCGGACCGTGAGGTGGACCGAGACACGTCAGCGGCGAGCACGTGCAGCGGCGCGTGCGGTCGACCAAGGTGCGGTGGCTACGGCGCATGAGGGAGGAAAAGGAGAGGGGAGGGAGGTGTAGTAGCTCACGACGGGTGCGATGGTGGCCTTGGCGAGCTCGTAGGAGAACCGGAGCGGTAGGAGCGAAGCCGGCGATCTCGGGCAGACGGAGTTGGGGAAGACGGCGTGGTCAGCGTTGCAGGGCTCCTGGCGTCACGTGGCTCGGCGGGACGGCGTAGCGGACGACGGCGGAGCTTGCTGACACGTCGAGGGGGCGAGGAACAGGCGGTGGCCGCGGTTACGACGGCGGTGGGCTCGCGAGCGCGTCGGCAATGGCGGGAGAGGGCGAGGGAGATAGGCAGGGGGAAGTGCGGTGTCCAGATGCTGAGGGCGACGACGTGGAGACCATCCAGGGCATCGCGGTTGCGAGGGGTTGAAGCAGAGAGGCGAGGTGCTGCGTGGCACACGCAGGCTCGCCGGCGTGCTCCTCTCTGCCTGCCTGGCGAGAGGAAGCAGCTGCCTGGCGCGGCTGCTAGGCTGGGCCGGCCAGCTGGGCCGCCAGGTAGTTGCTTCTAGGCTTTTCTCTCTCTCTCTCTCTCTCTCTCTCTCTCTATCTATCTCTCTCTCTCTCTCTCTCTCTCTCTCTCTCTTTCTAATTAAATTTATGTTTCTATTTTTCTGCAACTGTGTTGATTTATTAAAAATGCTAGAACATTTTTATAAATCATGAAACTACTCATGTCCACTGTAGAAAATATAAGCAACAGGGAACATTTTGGTTTATGATTATTTGGGCATTTAAAATATTTTATAGTATTTAAATGCCCAAATGCAAGTACAATATGATTTAAACCAGTGACCTTAGGATGTCCTAGAAAATTGTGCACCATTTTTGTCACAGGTTTAAGACCAAGGCAAAGATGATGAACATTTTTACGGGCATTTTGGGTACATTGGAAAAGATTTTATTAAACCCTAGTTGAGTTGAAAGGGGTGCTGGGGTTTCTGTCATTCCCATTTCAAGTTTCTGGAAAAGTTAAACATGATGCACACTCTAGCTAGTCCTAATGCAAGCACTGACTATGGATGTGACACATTATTTCCATTTCCTCTCATTTTCATCTCCCCCACTTCATGAAAATATGCCGTTTTTATTCGCCATCTTTTTCGTTCGCCGTTTTCTGGTTGGATCTATCGCCTATTTGTGTTCTTGCTTACAATTGCTCAAGATGATGCAAGAGAACACTAAGTTGTGTGATTTTTACAGTACCAACAACAAAGATTTCATTAGCACTCCGATTGCTCCTCCCGCCACTAGTGCAGAATCTTATGATATTAATGTTGCTTTATTGAATCTTGTCATGAAAGATCAATTTTCCAATACTCCTAATGAGGATGTCGTATCCCATCTTAACACATTCATGGATATATGCGGCATGCAAAAGAAAAAATATGTGGAAAATGATATTGTGAAGTTGAAATTATTTATGTTCTCTTTGCGTGATCGTGCTAAAATTTGGTTTTCGTCTTTGCCTCGCAATAGTATTGATTCTTGGGATTAGTGCGAAGGTGCCTTTATTACTAAGTATTTTCCGCCCGCAAAAACTATATCCCTTAGAACCCAGATCATGAATTTCAAGCAACTTGAGCATGAACTTGTTGCACAATCTTGGGAAAGGATGAAACTGATGCTAAGTAATTTCCCAACCCATAGGTGTAATCTTTGGATGATCATACAAAAAAATTATGCGGGGTTGAATTTTGTTTCTAGAAATCTTTTAGATTCTGCCGCGGTTGGTACTTATATGGAAATTACTTTGGGTGGAGCTACTAAATTGCTTGATGATATTATGGCAAATTATTTGCAATGGCATACCGAAAGAGCGCCTACTAGTAAAAAGGTTAAATCGGTCGAAGAAATTAATTCTTTGAGTGAAAAAGTTGATGCTCTTATGAAAATGGTTGCTAGTAAAAGTGCTCCTATTGATCTTAATGATATGCCTTTATCTAGTTTGATTGAGCAAAATAGTGATGCAATATATGTGACTTTTATCTCGCAAAATAATTTCAATAACCTTATAGAAGTAATTTTAATCCTAGGCCTTTTCTTGGAAATTCCCCTAATAATTGCGGTAATTCCTATTGTAATGTGGGGACCCTGACTTAAGAGTCGAGATCACCGAATGCACGTTTACAGTGATCCTAGAGATCAATGCTCACTAAACACATAGAAGCTGAATAACAAGAGTCTTACATCCATACATACCGTCTTACACAAATTATGACCATTATGGCCAAGTCTTACATAGATAAAGCCTCACGGGCTGAATAGCAAATAAACTTGAGTAGCGGAAGTCTTCGTAGATAAGTAGAACCTGTCAGGGATATTACTAGTAGGTATAAACCGGCTAGGAAGATCCAGATACGTTAATGTAGTTGTTTTATCATAAGCCCAGTAGGTTATGAGTTAGAGGTTACGGCCCGTGGAGGCTTAGGGCCCATATGTAAAGCTTACGGTTTATGAACCGTCATATCATGTAACTTGAGGTATAAGGTACGAAGAATAGAGACCGAGGTGGACACGATTATGAACCGGCCTCGGGACTCTGTAAACTGGATAGGGCGTCGCCTCCTATATAAACGAACAACCCGTCGACGGTTCAAGGGCAAGCAACAACCCGTCGAGACACAGGCAAGCAATCCGCCCCCTGTTCATCGACACCCAAGCAATACCAAACCAAACTAGACGTAGGCTTTTACCTTCATCGAAGGGGCCGAACTAGTATAAACCCTTTGTGTTCTTTGTGTGCTTTAACCTCTTCAAGCTAACCCGCGCGATGGCTCCACACCTAAGTCCTTTAAACCGGACATCTGCCGTGCTAATTCCACGACAGTTGGCGCCCACCGTGGGGCTATCGCATGATGGTTTAGAGTTCTTGAAGGGCAGCTTTGAAGGACTCAAGGGTTACGCCGTTGGCCGGATGACCAAGAGTCGCCGCGGCCGGATCTACATCGACGATGCAGGCTGGGGCCCTGAGACCGATTCAATCGAATACGGGTACCGGGTTCCCTTTGGCGGTATCCACGTCTTCATCGGCAAGATTGGTGAACCGGGACCTGAGACGGACATCTTCCCCAACATCGTCGAGCCGGCTCAGCGTGCGAGATCGGCCCGGATTCAGCCCGCCATGAAGCGTGTTTTCGTTGGAGCAGTACATGGAGTCCAAGCCAAGGACGGATCGGATTCTTGTGGCGAGACATTTGTCTACTCTGACGATGAATCTTCATCCGGAGAGACCGAATCTTTATATCTGTTGCGGGACGGTCGATCCGGGGGTGTATCCGATGGTGATAGTATTCCGGAACCCTTTGATCCGCCAAACCGGGTGGCTGTCTTCATGGCCGTATCACAGTCTATGCAGCAGCCCACGGCGACCGGGGCGTTCACAGCAGAGGTAGCTGGTGCAGGTGCGAGCAACCAAGCCCCCTCACCCTCTGACGCTCTATCCACCTTGGTCGAGGAATTGACAGCCCGCGCAATAGCAGAGGTAGCTCCTGCCAACAAGGCACAACATGATGCGGAGATCCTTCAGCTGAAGGGCCGGATTGAGCAAGCTAAACGAGATCTGGATGCAGAGAAAGCCATGATGGTCACAAGGCAAGCAGAGCTTGATTCCCAAGCTTTCCGGCTCAGGATTGATAAGGCCTCTGCGCAGGAGGTAAGGAACAGAAGGTATCAAACTCGTCTACCGCCGGTCTATGAGGCGATGAATCTCTTTGGCACACCAGGAGCGGGAGCCAGCAATAACCTAGAAGTAAACCGGAGAGGAGCCCCAGGAGCAGGCTGATACGTCCAAAACGTATCTATAATTTCTTCTTGCTCCATGCCACTTTTGGGTGATATTGCTATGATATTCATACACTTCCATACACTTTTGATCATATTTGGACTAACCTACTAATCCAGTGCACCCCGGTGCCAGTTTCTGTTTTCGGTTGTTTTTGTATTCCAGGTTTTCACATTACGAGAACTGCCAGGAAAAATCCAGGAAAAATATATAAAAAATCAGCGTTCCAGGAGCTACCGTGCGGCCAAAGTACAGTCGGGGGGGGGACCCACAGGGGCTCCAGGCGGCCTGTGGGCGCGGCCCCCCTGGGCCGCGCCGGGGGGGCGCCTGGGCACCCCTGACCCCCACTGGTGGCCCCCTTTGGCATATATTTAAAGTGTGTCGAGGAAACCCTGATTCCGGAACCCTTTTCTCTAGACGCGATTCCGATCTCCGCCGCCATCTCCATCAAGCTTCGGGGGACCAGAATTCCTGCGCCGGCACCCTGCCGGGACGGGGAAGTGCCCCCGGATTCATCTCCATCGACGTTGCTTCCTCCCTCCATGGTGCGGGAGTAATTCCTCCTCGGGGCTGAGGTTCTTACCAGTACCTATGTGGTCAATTCTCTCTCCCATGATGTGATCTTCGTTGTGATCATAGGCTATGTTAATCTAGGGTGATCCCATGATATTTCCCCTTCCTCTATGTATTGGACTGATGTACTCACTTGTCTTTATCTAGTATAATCCCCGAGACCAAGGTGACAGCGGTCTATTGGACATGGATTAGAACAATATTTTCATGAGTGATTTCCTCTCTTGTGTGTTGATTGAAGATTGAGAGTCTCTTGGTGCTTGTCTTTGACTATCCTTTAGATATGTTGTGGTGATTGTGGGAGTCTCTTTGGATGGCCGCGGTGACATTGGGAAATCCTTAGATCGAGAACTACGAACTTTGAGGTGTGCTTTTGTAGCCCTACATAATTCTCGTCCTCTCTTGACCACGAAGGAATGATCTCCGAGTGTGTCCCCTTTGCATGTTTTATGGGAAATATCATGTGATTCGATTATGTTAATGTTGTTGGGAGTTTCCACTAGTGAAAGTATGAACCTTAGGCCTTGTTTCCACCATTGCAATACCGTTTGTGCTCACGTTTACTACTTGTTTGCTTGCTGCACTTTTTATTACCTATTTGTATTACCTTGTTTTGCTATCCATATCACTTGCCATTTAACATCTGTTCGCCGAACTAGTGCACCTATACATCTGACAAGTGTATTAGGTGTGTTGGGGACACAAGGGACTTCTTGTATCTTAGTTGCAGGGTGGCTTGAGAGAGACCATCTTCAACCTCTACTTCCCTGAGTTCGATAAACCTTAGGTCATCCACTTGAGGGAAATTGCTACTGTCCTACAAACCTCTGCGCTTGGAGGCCCAACATAGTCTACAAGAGTAGAAGCGTGCGTAGACATCAAGCTATTTCTGGCGCCGTTGCCGGGGAGGTGAGCGCTTGAAGGTATATCTTTAGATCTTGCAATTAAATCTTTTTGTTTCTTGTTTTTATTTCACTAGTTATGCTTATGGACAACCCTGTTATTGGATCGTTGCTTGCGGGAAGACGCCCCACACCGGTGGTGGTTGCTCCTCCCCCTACTGAAATTGTGCCCTATGAAATACCAGCTGGTATTATCGATTATGTTTTGGCTAATCGTTATGCAGGAGACAGACATCCCGACGAACACTTGCTATATCTGTCACAACTATGTTCATTATTTAAGCTTGCAGGTGTATCAAGGGAGTTTGTCATGAGGAAATTATTTGCCTTGTCACTGAAAGGAAAAGCATTGGAATGGTATAGGCTACTAAATGACTCTCACCTGCTGGAGTGGGAAGAGATCCAGTCTCTCTTTTACCCCAAGTTTTATCCCTTTCATGAAGTCCATAAGAATAGGAATTATGTTTATAATTTTTATCCTCATGACGGAGAGAGCATAGCTCAAGCTTGGGGGAGACTGAAAACGTTAATGCTAAAATGTCCTAACCATGGGCTCCCCAAAGATATTATTATTACTAACTTCTATGCGAGGCTCTCTCGAAAGGATAAAGATCTGCTCGATGCTTCCTCTATGGGTTCTTTCACAAACAAAAAGATTGATCCTAAATGGGAACTCCTTGAAAGAATTCAACGCAACACTGAAGATTGGGAGATCGACAAAGGTAAAGAGTCAGGTATAATTTATGAGTATGATTGAATTAAGTCCTTTGTTGAAACTATAAGTTTTAATAAGTTTAGTGCTAAGTTTGGGCTTGATTCTCAACTCCTTGTTGATTTTCTCAAATCTTTTGCTTCACATCTTAATATGCCTAAGGAAGATTGGATCAAGTATCATAAACCTTTTAAAGAGACTTGCAAAGAAAATGAAATTGTTCATGATGATTTCAACATGCATGATCCAATTCCTAAAAATGAAGTTTTATATAAGCATGTTAATTTTTGTGGAGTGGAGAGACCTTGTGAAAGGCCTATGATTGAAGAAGAGAAGTATTGTAAGCAACATAAGCATGAAAGAACAATCACTTGGGTCAGAGATTTAAATGAAATTGCTAGAGAATTGTGTGACCTTTATCCTTTTACCTGTGAACTTTGCCGTACAGAGGGTCACTTTAATTTTCAATGCATGAACTTTCAAAACATAACTGTTAACCGGTTGTGTGATGACATGATCACCTCTGATCTTTATGATGAGCTTATGTTATTTTTGATGTGTGAAGAGTTATCAGAAAAGACTTCTTGGCTGGATGATAATGCCATAGGAATAAAAACACTATTCAAAATTGCCATCTCTATTGTGTTGTTAATTGCCATGAAAATGATTACATAAGTAAGATTAGAAAGGAGGGAACTTTACCAAAGTATAAAAATGTCTCTTATATTTCTGCTAATAAAAAGGAGAGTTTCTCCCAAGTTTCCCCTATTGTTTCTAATGATAAACCAGGATATGTGGAGAAGCTTCGTCTCCAACCACTCCCTCCTAAGGTGAAGAAGAAGAAAAGAAGAGGAGGAGGAAGAGGAGCAAGAAGGAAGAAGAATGGGTATCAACCTGGCCTGAGCATATTCATCCCATCAACTTTTATCCTAACGGATGTAAGTTTAAAGAAGAAGGTGAAGTTTAGTGCCTTAATTATCATCTTGATGATATGTCCGTAGGTACTATTGAAGATGATTTTGATTATGATATGCATGTTACTTATTGTGATTGGGAAAATGATGATAATGCTACTTATGATCTTGAAAATCTTTTTGTTACCAACTCTGAAAGTGATTATATGGGAAGCTCTAAGCTTGGGGATGATAGGATTGCAAATCCTTTACCCACTAGTGATGTGATAATTGATAATTCTCTTGCTAGTAAGAATAAAGACAACATGTTTACAAATATAGTTGCTAGCAATGATAATGCTCTTCTCTACCATGATGATGTTATAACTCCAATCTATAGTGTTCAAGTTGTTTATGATAGTCCTACTCCCACTATTACCAATGAGAAAAATTATGCTTATGTGGGGAGTGAGAGTACCTTTTTGCATGTGGATCATGGTAACAATGCTTTATGTAATGCTTATATTGTTGAGTTCATCCATGATGCCACTGAAATTTATAATGAGAGAGGGAGGCTTGGTTCTAAATATCTTAATAATAAGAAGCTTCCTCTCTTTATGGTGAATATTTTGAAGTTATGCTTGTTCTGCCTTCCTATGCTAGTTGCTTCGTGCTTCAATGAATTATTCTATTGCAATATTCCTATGCATAGGAAGAATGTTAGGCTTAAATGTATTTGGCATTTGCTTCTTGATGCCCTCTTTTGTTCTTCAGCTCTTATTCGTACAAGAGCATCATTAAAGTCCTATGCCTAGCTTAAAGGCATAAAAGAAAGCGCTTTTGGGAGGCAGCCCACATGAATAAATTTTTATATTTTGCTTTTGTTGTGTTTTGATGTTGTTTACTACTGTAGCATCATCATTGTATCTTTTCTTTTCATATTTGTGCCAAGTGTAGCCTCTGATTGCAAGAAAATTCAAAAGTTGTGAGGTGCTGTCCAGGAAACAGATTCTGTCCTTGGATAGAAAAATTCGTATAAAATCACCAGATCATCTTTTTGGTCTGAATTTTTTCGACAGTGTTCTCTATATAATTGTCTTTCGTGCGTCAGTTCTGAGTTTTTTTATTCGAGTTGAAGAAGTATCCCGAACAGGTCAATTACTGCCTGCTGTTCTGTTTTTCACAGATTCTGTCCTGTTTTGCCTTACCTTCACTTTGCAAATTAAGAACTTGCTTTTTCTTTGCAAAAAGCTTTTGGCAGTCTTGAGAAACAGTAGAACTTCTAGAATATCCTTATTTCCAGCAAGGTATAATTATTTTATTAAGGGTACTAACCTCGCTAATCAGATTATGATGAGTTGTGTATGAAGGGAGTTTTCAAGTGTGCGAGGGAAGATGATAAAAAGATTCAGGAGTGTCAAGCGCTCAAGCTTGGGGATGCCCCCGTGCACCCCCAAGAAATATTCAAGGAGACTCAAGCGTCTAAGCTTGGGGATGCCCCCCGTGCATCCCCTTCTCCGTCAACATTATCAGTTTGTCTTTCGTTTCGCTATATTTTTATCACTTCATATGTTATGTGCTATGCTTGGAGCGTCTTGCTTTTAGTTTTCTTTTTAGTTTTTCATAACGAGTCGGAACCCAGCATTCCTTTATGTGGGAGAGAAACACGCTCCACCTCTACCTAGAACATTACATAGAATTTTCATGTCTATCTATGCTGTGTGTGTTCTTTGTCTTTTAATAGCTACTATCGTACTCTGCTCTTAGTATTCATGCTTATCTTTTCAAGTGCTTTTATTTAGTTGGTTGCTTGAACTCTCTTTAATTACCATGCTCACCTTATTAAGAGAGTTTGCTTCCGTTGCATGAGTTAATGTGTCTATGATAAAGATGCTACTTTCATGATGGTGCTTAGTAGTTCAGGTTTTCTTATGGTTAATCTCAAATAGCTGGGGGGTTCCCAATGTTTTATTGGAATACCAACTTGGTTTGTTTGCCTATGATGTGGTATGGTTTAGTAATATCTTCCTTCGAGAATTTATTTTGATTGACTTGGCGTATGCTCATGCATATTCAAGACTGTAAAGAAAGTCTGTCAAGCCTTGATGATCTTTTGTTTCTAAGTAGCGATATAACTACCATGCCTGATTCAATATTGTTTTGTCGCTCTGCATGATTATGACCGTCATTGCTCTCTTAGTTGGTCGCTCCCAGTCTTTTGCTAACCTCCACCTGCACTAAGCAAACTAACCATGCAATACATAGCTCATGGGAAAGTAGCCTAAAAATTATTGTGGTAAAGAATATGTTGCTTATGTATCGTATTTATTGTGAGTTGCTTGCTGAGCGGTAACCATGTTTCTGGGGACGCCATCAACTGTCACACTTTTGTTGAATATCATGTGAGTTGCTATGCATGTTCGTCTTGTCTGAAGTAAGGGTGATTTACCGTGGGTTGAATTAATATGCATATTGTTAGAGAAGAACATTGGGCCGCCAACCAAAGCCATGCATCATGGTGGAAGTTTTAGCTTGGACCTTAATCCTCAATCTCTCATGCGAATATGCTTATGCATTAAAGAGGAGTCCATCATCTATTTTCTATGTTGTCCCGGTATGGATGTCCTCAAGTTGAGATTTATCAAAAACGAGAAATCAAATGCGATCTATCTCCTTGGACCTTTGTATAGGTGGCATAGAGGTACCCCTTTGTGACACTTGGTTAAAACATATGCAATGCAATGATAACCCATGGGGATCCGAGCTAATTAGGACAAGGAGCGAGCACTATTGGTATTCGATGCATGAGGCTTGCAACTTATAGGATGTTTTATACATGACACATATGAAGTACTACTATCGTTGACACAATTGCTTCCATGTTTTCAAATTAAAAAGCTTTAGCACTTAACCTTTCTTTTACCTTTATGTTGAAGCACCAACTACTGAGAGCATGATTGTCATTCTAAGTGTAATGTGCATTGTCCCAAAGTAGCATTGTCTTTTGCATGATTGTGATATCGTTTAATCTGAAATGATTGTATCTAGTCATCACTTAAACCTTGAAGGTGCCCTTGCATTTATGTTTTGCATCACTAAAGGGGGCAAGCTAGATATCACTTTATCATATTTGCACATCATGTTCATTTCAAATCTTTTTGATGTTTCAGTTTCATGTTGTAAAACTTTCAGTCATTTGTGATTTTCTCTTGAGACAACTTATTTACTTTAGAATCATTGTCTCAGTAAGCTTTTGTCATATGACTATGAGAAAGTCCTATATGGTTAATAGCATGTCACCACAGAAATTATTCTTGTTATCATTTACCTACTCGAGGACGAGCAGGAATTAAGCTTGGGGATGTTGATACGTCCAAAACATATCTATAATTTCTGCTTGCTCCATGCCACTTTTGGGTGATATTGCTATGATATTCATACACTTCCATACACTTTTGATCATATTTGGACTAACCTACTAATCCAGTGCACCCCGGTGCCAGTTTCTGTTTTCGCCTGTTTTTGTATTCCATGTTTTCACATTACGAGAACTGCCAGGAAAAATCCAGAAAAAATATATAAAAAATCAGCGTTCCAGGAGCTACCGTGCGGCCAAAGTACAGCCGGGGGGGCCCACAGGGGCTCCAGGCGGCCTATGGGCGCGGCCCCCCTGGGCCGCGCCGGGGGGCGCCTGGGCACCCCTGACCCGCTCTGGTGGCCCCCTTTGGCATATATTTAAAGCGTGTCGAGGAAACCCTGATTTCGGAACCCTTTTCACCAGACGCGATTCCGATCTCCGCCGCCATCTCCATCAAGCTTCGGGGGACCAGAATTCCTGCGCCGGCACCCTGCCGGGACGGGGAAGTGCCCCCCGATTCATCTCCATCGACGTTGCTTCCTCCCTCCATGGTGCGGGAGTAATTCCTCCTCGGGGCTGAGGTTCTTACCAGTAGCTATGTGGTCAATTCTCTCTCCCATGATGTGATCTTCGTTGTGATCATAGGCTATGTTACTCTAGGGTGATCCCATGATATTTCCCCTTCCTCTATGTATTGGATTGATGTACTCACGTGTCTTTATCTAGTATAATCCCCGAGACCAAGGTGACAGCGGTCTATTGGACATGGATTAGAACAATATTTTCATGAGTGATTTCCTCTCTTGTGTATTGATTGAAGATTGAGAGTCTCTTGGTGCTTGTCTTTGACTATCCTTTAAATATGTTGTGGTGATTGTGGGACTCTCTTTGGATGGCCGCGGTGACATTGGGAAATCCTTAGATCGAGAACTACGAACTTTGAGGTGTGCTTTTGTAGCCCTACATAATTCTCCTCCTCTCTTGACCACGAAGGAATGATCTCCGAGTGTGTCCCCTTTGCATGTTTTATGGGAAATATCATGTGATTCGATTATGTTAATGTTGTTGGGAGTTGTCACTAGTGAAAGTATGAACCTTAGGCCTTGTTTCCACCATTGCAATACCGTTTGTGCTCACGTTTACTACTTGTTTGCTTGCTGCACTTTTTATTACATATTTGTATTACCTTATTTTGCCATCCATATCACTTGCCATTTAACATCTCTTCGCCGAACTAGTGCACCTGTACATTTGAGAAGTGTATTAGGTGTGTTGGGGACACAAGGGACTTCTTGTATCTTAGTTGCAGGGTTGCTTGAGAGAGACCATCTTCAACCTCTACTTCCCTGAGTTCGATAAACCTTAGGTCATCCACTTGAGGGAAATTGCTACTGTCCTACAAACCTCTGCGCTTGGAGGCCCAACATAGTCTACAAGAGTAGAAGCGTGCGTAGACATCACAGGCGCACCGGTTCAACAGCCGACCGTAGAGCAAAATCGTCAGGTTATGCCCACGCCGCACATCCCCACACCTCCTGGCCATTATTCAAACCCATTGGATAACATTGTCGCCGCTGCTTCACGGCTGGCCGCTTTACCTATTGAGGGGACATCCCCCGTGGCGATGGAAGCACGCAGGGTCAAGGAATTGCTGGACACAGCGTTGACACAGCAGCAGGCATACTCTTACAGCAGGGAGAGAATTCATTCAACACCCCGCCACAGCAGGAGTTACACTAGGCGTTTGGATGAACCGGAAGTGTCCAGCAGCGAACGGAGACGTCACCGTCACAGGTAAGATAATCCGGCAGGAGCAGAGGCGCACGCCCAGGAGGCGATGAACCGGGTCAGACCCAATGCCCGTGAGGATATCCGTCAAATGACGCCGGTTCACCCAACCACAACAGAGACAGGTGTCATGGCGAGTTCTTTTGGAGTACAGTGTCTTGTTCCCGCTTTACGAAGCATAAGGTTACCCAAGGACTTCAAAGGTCCACGCAAGGTGCCTAACTATACGGCAGACCTGGCTCCAGAGGCTTGGATTGAGAGCTATGAGATGGCTATGGAGATGCTAGATGTGGATGAAGCGGCATGCGCAAAGTATTTTACCATGATGCTTGAGGGTACAACCCGGACATGGTTAAAAGGCTTACCACCTAACTCCATCGGATCATGGGGTGAGCTGCGTCGCCAGTTTATCAAAAATTTCAAAGACACGTGCAAGCAACCGATGTCAATAGTCGAATTGGCGGCATGTGTTCAAGGAGAGCAGGAGCCTACGAGCACCTGGGTACGTCGAGTGTCAGAAATCCTGCACTCTTCCAATAGCATCAATCCCAGTACGGCAATAGTGACACTAGAAAAAAATTGCCGGTTTGAGTCTCTGAAGCTGAAGTTGGGACTGCTCAAGAGGGATTGTAATGACATGGGGACACTCATGAGCGCTCTGGTGAAGTATGGGGACTCTGATAACACTAAGTACCCAGAGGCAGATGGAGACAAGTCCGGGAAAGCGAACAAGGCTGTTAAACCGGTGCAGGCTAATCCGGTAGGAACAAGTTTTAATGGTAAGCGAAAGGCAGAGAACATCTCTGATTTTTTGGCCAATACCAATGTTCAGGGGAATTTTCAACGCCGCAAGGGTAGGCCACCTCCACGGAGCAGGGGAGGATCCATCAATCTGGATCAACAGTTGATCGAGCCTTGCCCGGAACATAGCACATAGGAACACCCAGCTAAACATACATGGGGCAATGCCAGATCATGGTAGAGCCCATGAGACAAGCCAAATACGACAATGGACCACCGGGCGGCGGCTCGAGTTCCGGTTTTCAAGGTCCGGGTCACCAGTGCAATGGATACGGATCAGGATATCATGGCGGCAACAGTAACTACAACCAAGGCAACCACCACCAGCATGGTCAGGGCGGTTATAACAACCAAGGCAACCACCAGCACGGTCAGGGTGGCTACAATAACCAAGGTAATCAACAGCAGCAATCCGGATAGCAGAGTAATCCGAAGGAGCTAAGTAGTGGACAGTACCATGTCTTTACTACAAGTTTGTGCAAAAGGGATCAAAAAATCCTGAAGCGGGCGGTAAACACAGTTGAACCGGCAACACCACGTTTCCTGCGTTGGTCGGAACAACCTATTGTGTGGAGCAGAGAGGATCACCCGCCACGGATTGATAATCCTGGCCAATTGGCCTTAGTGGTGGCACCACAGGTGGGTGGCTACAAATTCACAAAGGTACTCATGGATGGCAGCAGCAGCATCAACATCTTATACTACGAGACTTTCCGTCGTATGGGGTTGACGGACAAGAAGTTGAGATAGTCCAACACAGTGTTCCATGAAGTGGTGCCAGGTAAATCGGCTTACCCAGTTGGGAAAATTGATCTGGAGGTCACCTTTGGAAATGAGCAGGACTCCAGGTTAGAGACAATAACCTTTGGGGTTGTAAAAATCCGGAGCCCATATCATGCTCTGTTTGGGAGGCCGGTTTACGCCAAATTCATGGCTAGACCGTGCTATGTTTATCTACAGCTCAAGATGCCGGGTCACCAGGGAACCATCATGGTTCACGGAAGTCACAAGATTGCATTGGAGTGTGAGGAAGGAGACGCAGCCTATGCAGAGGCAGTATGTGCTACACAGGAGTTGAAGTTCTACAAAGACAACGTTGATCCGGCAGATATGTCCCCGTTAAAGAAGCCAACTACAGAGCATGATCCGGCGTTGAAGTTTAAATCGGCAGAGGAAACTACGCAAGTTGACTTTGTGCTAGGCGATTCATCCAAGCAGTTCACTATCAGCGCTAACCTTGACCACAAATAGGAAAGCGCGCTCATCGAGTTCATCCATGAGAACTGGGATATCTTTGCATGGAAACCTTCTGACATGCCAGGTATACCGAGGGAACTCGCTGAGCACAGTCTTAATATTGATCCGAAGTTCAAACCGTTCAAGCAGTATCTGCGCCGCTTCAATTAAGAAAGGCGCAAGGCTATAGGTGAAGAAGTGGCCAGGCTTTTGGCCGCAGGGTTCATAGTTGAGGTGTTCCATCCGGAGTGGTTGGCTAATCCAGTTCTGGTCTTCAAGAAAAATGGAAAGTGGAGGATGTGTGTAGATTACACAGACCTAAACAAGGCTTGTCCAACAGATCCTTTTGCTCTCCCCCGTATTGATCAGATCATTGATGTTACGGCGGGATATGAGCGGCTGAGTTTTTTGGATGCATATTCAGGGTATCACCAGATCAAGATGGCAGTTAAGGACCAGGAGAAGATAGCCTTCATAACTCCCTTCGGAGCCTTCTGCTATATATCTATGCCCTTTGGGCTCAAGAGTGCCCAGGCAACTTACCAGCATTGCATACAGAACTGTCTTAAGGGGCATATCGGGAAAAATGTCCATGCTTATGTGGATGACATTGTTGTAAAATCAAGGAAGGAGGAAACGCTGATAGAGGACCTAAAGGAAACCTTTGACAACCTCCGGGTTTATAAGATGATGCTTAATCCGGAGAAGTGCGTTTTTGGTGTTCCGGCTGGCAAGCTCCTCGGATTCTTATTATCAAACAGAGGAATAGAGGCCAATCCGGAGAAGATCAAGGCGATCACATCCTTGACTAAACCAGCTTGTATCAATGATGTCCAGCGCATCGCTGGCCGGATTACAGCTTTAAGCCGATTCATCAGCCGTTTGGGAGAGAAGGCAATTCTGCTTTATCAGATGCTGAAAAAGACAGACCGGTTTATATGGAGCGATGCTGCAAACGCTGCGTTTGAGGACTTGAAGCGGCAATTAGCAGAACCGCCGGTCCTTGCTGCCCCTGTTGACAACGAGCCGCTGCTGTTATACGTGGCCGCCAATGCCCGGGCGGTTAGCGTGGCAATTGTGGTAGAGCGCAAAGAGGCAGGTAAGGAATATCCGGTTCAGCGCCCGGTTTATTACGTCGGTGAGGTTCTAATTGAATCGAAGGAAAGGTACCCACACTGGCAGAAGCTGGTGTATGGCGTGTTTATGGCAAACCGGAAGCTGAAGCACTACTTCCAGGGCCACCCAATCACTGTTGTTAGCTCAGCTCCATTGGGGTATATAATCCAGAACAGAGAAGCCATTGGCAGAGTAGCAAAGTGGGCCATTGAGCTTAGCCCACACGGATTGAAGTATGTACCACGTACTGCTATCAAATCCCAAGCATTGGTAGATTTCATCAATGATTGCACAGAATTGCAAGCACCAGAGGAGAAGCCGGATCATACATACTGGACTATTCACTTCGACAGTTCAAGGCAATTTGAAGGCTCGGGGGCTGGAGTTGTGTTAACTTCCCCACGAGGTGACAAATTTTGTTATGTCCTCCGACTAATGTTTCCTTGCACTAACAATGCGGCTGAATATGAGGCACTGCTTCATGGCCTGCGTATGGGTAAGGAGATGAACTTGAGTCGGGTCAAGTGCTTTGGTGATTCAGATTTAGTGGCGCAACAAGTATCTGGCAAGTGGGACTCTAAAGACCCTCTCATGGCAGCTTACAGGCGAGAAGTTGAAGCAGTTGCAGGATGTTTCAACGGATATCAGGTGGATCACATAGACCGGCGGAAAAATGAAGCGGCTGATGCTCTAAGCCAGCTGGGTTCTCAGCGTAAACCGGTGCCGCCGAATAATTTCTTAGACAAGCTACACAGTCCATCAGTTCAGGTACCATCGGAGGAGGATTTGGCCGTTCCTGATCCGGAAGCGCAGCTAGTTGCGGCACTTCATGTTATTCCGGATTGGACACTCCCTTACTTGGCGTACCTGAGCCGAGGAGAGTTGCCAGATGATGAGATTGAAGCTAGATAGATAATCCGGCGATCCAAGTCCATGACAATTGTTAACGGAGAACTTCATCACAGCTGCGTTTCTGGGGCATTTCAGATGTGCGTATCATCAGAGGAAGGTTGTGACTCTTCGAGAGATTCACGAAGGGGATTGTGGTCATCACACCGGTTCAAAGTCCCTGGTAGCTAAAGCTTTCCGTCATGGGTTCTACTGGTTAACAGCCCATGCTGATGCAGAGGATCTAGTCCGGAAATGCGACGCTTGTCAGAAATTTTCACGGCATGCTCTTGTTCCAGCACAGGAGCTGCGGATGATTCTAATTAGTTGGCCGTTTACGACTTGGGGGCTAGATATGGTTGGGCCTTTTAAACGATCCCAAGATCAAAAAACTCACCTGTTGGTGGCAGTGGACAAGTTTACAAAATGGATTGAGGCAGAGCCTGTCAGTAAGTGTGATGCAGCAATAGCGGTTAAATTGATCAAAAAGGTAATTTTCCGGTTTGGCTTTCCACACAGCATTATTACTGATAATGGCACCAATCTGTCCAAGGGAGAGATGGAAGAATTCTGTCAAAGGGAACATATTCGCCTAGATGTGTCTTCTGTAGCTCACCCTCAATCCAATGGTCAAGCTGAAAGGGCCAATCAAGAGATTTTGCGAGGCATCAAGCCCCGGCTTATGACTCCCTTGCAAAGAACACCAGGGTTCTGGGTTGAGGAGTTACCTTCTGTCCTCTGGAGCATCAATACTACGCCTAACAGGTCTATAGGCTACACACCTTTCTTTATGGTGTACGGTGCCGAAGCGGTTCTTCCAAGTGATATCCGGCATGACTCACCACGGGTGGCGGCTTATGTTGAAGCGGCCAATGAGCAAGCAAGACAGGACAGCTTAGACCGGCTAGATGAAGAGCGTGACATAGCAGCAGCACGATCTGCAATTTATCAGCAGGACGTGCGCAGGTATCACAACCGCCGGGTTAAGACCAGGACGTTCCAGGAGGGGGACTTGGTACTCCGGCTCATCCCGGACCAGACAGATATGCACAAGTTATCCCCACCTTGGGAAGGGCCCTTTGTGGTCAGCAAGAACCTACACAACGGTTCATACTACCTGGTGGACGTTCGAGAACACATAGACTCACGGACAGCAGAGGAAGAGACGAAGAGGCCGTGGAACATTGCCATTCTGCGGCCTTACTACACTTGTGCCATGAGCTCCACTTCATGTATCATGTATATATTATGATTAATAAATAAACCGGCACCCCTGGTAAACCGGGGGATCAGCCTTTTTTCTCCTAAATAAGTGTGTAATGAGAGTTAACTCAGATGCTTTGATGAGTCTATTTTGCTATACAGGACTATTCTATAAGGGACCAACCAGGACTTGCCTTTCAAGCGCAACTCTTTCATAGGTACCCTACCTCCACGGTCACTAGGGGGCTACGGATCACATTTGAATCCTCGCTTAATCCCTTTTGGTCCGGTTTATATGATCATCTTCGCATCATGCCCTTTGGATCACATCCATTGATTGGCAAAATATGTTCTTGCTCCTTGGATTACATCCATTGATTGGCAAAAGAAATCATCGCCCTTTGGATTACATCCATTGATTGGCAAAATAAGTTCTTGCTCCTTGGACTACATCCATTGATTGGCAAAAGAAAAGTTCTTGCTCCTTGGATTACATCCATTGATTGGCAAAAGAAAAGTTCTTGCTCCTTGGATTACATACATTGATTAGCAAAAGAAAGCTCTTGCTCCTTGGATTACATCCATTGATTGGCAAAAGAAAAGTTCTTGCTCCTTGGATTACATCCATTGGTTGGCAAAAGAAAAGTTCTTGCTCCTTGGATTACATCCATTGATTGGCAAAAGAAATCATTGCTCCTTGGATTGCACCCATTGATTGGCAAAATGAATCATAGCCCCTTGGGTCGCATCCATTGATTGGCAAATATGGAGCCTGGCAGCTCGCAAAAAGCCTCGACTACATGGTCTTATTTGCAACAGTGTTTTGTGTTTTGTGATTTTTCAAAGTTTTCTGTAGTTTTTGATCCGGAACTGGGCAACTTCAAAGTTGACTACAAAACTACAAAAGACTAGGTCATAGAACACCAGCGTGATTTAAACCGGTGTTTATCATAGCCCGGAACAATCATTGGGTAAATGCCAGGAGGGCCAAGAGCCTAATCAGTGTTTACATGTTCAAGTATGCCTACCGGATTAAGGAAGTCAGGTACACTTAATCAAAGGTATGAAGTATTTTTGAGTATAAAACAGATACCCTTTCAATATATATGCTTATGGGAGCAAAGTAATAGGTCCGGTGGTAAACCGCCAAGACGTATTTTAGCTTTGTTCATGCAGATATAGATAACATGAACGAATCAACCATAGCAGGCAAGGGATTAAAATTGGCAGGCGCCAAGTTAAGCTGTGACATCCGAATTGAGACAGACAATGTTTCAAACTATCCTATTAGAAGGCACTTGTAGGCCTGAACGGATTAAAGTTTTCTGGCAACAGATTACAGCAGCTAAAGAGTTAAACTGAGCGGACTTATGCTTCTTCTTGCTGCTATGAAGGCTACGGATCGGCTTGTACCGGAACTCTTCGTCTTCTTGAAGCGGCTGGAAGTCAGGAATGCGCCAGTCGATCTTGGATAGTTCAGGGAAGTACATTTCCACAGTAATAAGATCAGACGGATCAATATCTGGAGCGAAAGTATGGGCACGCACTGGCGGGATCAGATTCTCGGTATCATAAACCGGCCGGTCCACCCGTTCATTTTCTAAGTCATATGTCGGATGATACCTGGTCAGATCCGCTTCATCGGCAAGCTTGCTGGCAAGTGGACGCATCTCCTTGGTTAAAGCACGGAGGTCCTTGCCAGAGAAGGCAGATCCATCTTCCTTGTTACTGGGGTACCCGTTCATAGCTTCCTCCGGATCAAAATCCGGAACCCAAGCCTTGGCCCTAGTTAGTGCTACAAGAGAGCCGGCCCGTGCAGCAGATTTCTTCACTTCTTCCAAGCGTACAGGCAATATAGATAGCTTCTCCAAAGTACCTTGGATAGTAGTGGGGGCCGCTTTTTGATGAGACATTGCACTTATAATCCTTTGAGCACCAGAATACAGCTGCTCCACCAAGGTATAAGAGGCCTTGAGCTTCTTTCGAATGTCATCTCCAAGATGAGTTATGCGCCGCCCTACATATGATTATTATAGTTAAACCGGAGCGGAATAAAGATTGCAGAGATTAAAACATATGCAAATTAAGTGCTCACCAAAGATGGTAGAGGTCATAAGTTCTATTTGGTGTCTTAAGCCGGTCAGCTCTTCCGTCACCGGATTATGGGCCTCTTCAGCATCCTTTGCTCTTTTCTCAAGAGCGTTCCTCTGCACCTCCCAGACTGACCGCTCCGCTTCAAAATCTTTTTTCAATTTTTCAGTATTGGTCAAGTTCAGCGCCAGCTCATCCTTGGCTTTGGCAGAAGCAGTTTCAGTGGCAGCAAGTTTATTCCGGAGCTCAGTTACCTCTGCAGCCCTCCGGGTCAAGTTAGCCTACAAGGAAATCAAGTGGAGTAAAAGACAATTCAGACAAGTCTCAAGCATATAAACAAGTTATCCACTTGACACTTGGGGGCTAATGCGCTGTTGAAGTATTAAAAGAGAAATTCAGACAAGTCCCAGACACATAAAACAAGTTATGCCCCTGGCACTTGGGGGTTAATGTAAGTTCATTTTTCATACATTGGAAGTACCGGTTCACCTACAACGAAGCTAAACCGGCACTTGGGGGCTACTATGGCATAAAGAGAGAAGTACAAAGAATACAAAACCAAGACAAGTGAAGGAAGTTACCTCGTACTTATCCTTCATCATATTAACCAAGCCCAATTCATAATCACGGCTGGTATGAAGCCGGTTCAAATACCCGGAATAAAGTTCCTGGGCACTCAATTGGGCATAGCTGGACAAGTCCGTGCTCCACTTGACCTTCTCCTGTTGAAACTTCTCCTCTTTAGCAGTATCCTTGGCCAAGATGATAGGCTCAGCAGGAGCAGTAAAACCTGTCCCGGTTATCTGAACATCCGGAGAAGAGGCAGTGGTTGGCTGAGAAGGGGCAACAGTAGGGGCCGGGCTAATAGGAGCCGGGTTAGTCCGAGGAGGGCTAACCCAGACAGGACTCGCCGGTTCAACTACATTTTCCACATTGGTATCTTCCGGGGCAACAATGTCATCATGGTCCATGGGAGCAGGGTCATCAAACTGAGTTGCAGGATCGCTCTCTGGAGGGATGACTTCATCCGGATCAGCCGCTGGTTCAGCGGTAGCAGTCTCGGCAGCCGCTTTGGTGGCCTTTGCCTTCTTGCTAGGCTTGGGCTTGCTGAAGAAAATTGAAGGAACAATGAGAATCATCAATGAACAAATAGAAATATAAACCTGATGTTGAAAGAGTCTTACCCAGGCACGGTCTTCAGTACAGGGACCTGTGTGGCAGTCGACTCACCAGAAGAGGACAAAGGAGTCTCCTGATAGTTAGGATCATATGGTTTAAGCGGTTTACGTATAACTCCGGCCTTTGGATGAAGAAGAGTTGGAAAAAGTAAAACCTCAGAGCGGCGCCTGCGAGCCGGAGTAAGAGATATTCCGGAGGATTCTACAACATGGCCACTATGGCGCGTAGTCCGGCGTGCTTCATGCTGCTGCTTCTTCAAAAGAAATTTGGGATCCAGTTGAGCGTAAGGATGAGAAAAATGGTATTTCCGGGACGCCCGACGAATTTTGGGCGCCGGCGGTTCAGAGTCTGAAGAAAGAGAGATTACCTCAACTTCTGCCGCTTTACTTCCTTCAGCCAAATCCTGTGGAAGGACACTGTTAGCATAAATTTGGATAAAGGGAGATTAAAACATATCAGGATCAAGTCATACCTCTGAATCCGGATCATCCTCCTTAGGATGTGAACCGGAGGCAACAGCCGCCTTTTTCTTCTTGACAGCATACATTTTCCGGCGTGGCTGCTTGCCCGACTTATCCTGAGGCTTTCTTTTCCAGAAGGGGTCGTTGGCCTGTGAAGAAGATGAAAAATAAGTAGAAGACAATTGATATGGATGGATTAGAACAAGCAGAAAAGGTTAGAAAAAACTTACTGCAGGCGCTTTATTGTTTTCATAGAAAGGAGCCAATCCGGTCTGGCTGCACTCTTCCAGGGAGATGTTGAGCATCTTCTTTGCGGATTCAGTGACTTCTTTCTCAGGAAGTATTATGTCAATGTGGCGTTGAGGGTCATCCGTTTTTCCGGTATACTCACACATCAGGCCAGAGCGCCGACTCAGCGGAAGGATGCTCTAGGCAAGCCAACAGCGAACGAAATCTACTCCAGTTAAACCGTTGGACATAAAAGCACTAAGTTTAGCAAGCTGAGGGGCAAACCGGGCCCGCTCTGAAGAACTAAGGCGCTGCGGCAGGGGATGATCCTCAAGCAGACGATGTGCACGGTAACCCGGCAGAGGGTTTTCTCCTTCAGGCGAGATATCTTTGCAATAGAACCATGATTGGTTCCATTCCATAGGGTGTGTATGGAGAGCAGCATGAGGGAAGGTCACATCTCTTCTCTTCTGAATGCTAACACCGCCCAACTCTTGATGCGGTCCGGCAGTAAACTCCGTCCGCCGGTTTAAGTGGAAAAAGTCCCAGAACAAATCCACTGATGGTTCTTCTTGAAGGTATGCTTCCGAGAAGACTTGAAAATTGCAGACGTTTGATATAGAATTCGGACCTATATCTTGAGGATGGAGTTGAAAGGCGGCCAGCACATCCCGGAAAGTTTTTGAACCGGGAGGGCTAAAACCCCGGGCCATGTGATCAAAGAAAACGAAGATTTCTCCTTCTTTAGGAGTAGGGGGACACTCATCTCCTGGGGCCCGCCATTTCAGAACCTCTTGGGGGCCCAGAAGACCAATTGAAGCGGCGTTGGTTAAGTCCTCTTCCGTCATGTGGGAAGGAGCCCAGTTGCAACAAACAAACTGCTTGGCAGCCATCTGGACTAAAGGAAACACTGAAAGGTACAGTGCAAAATCCGGATTACTAAGTACTGAAGTGCAAACCGGAGCGTAACATCAAATTATATCGACGGTTTAGACAAGGGACTAATGGCATTGACAACCCGGAAGCAGATGTGCAGTGAGAAGCTACCGGTTTATGATAACAGGAAAAAGGGAGGCTAAACCGTTGGGCTTATGACTAATCCTTTACAAGAGGAGTATATGATTGGTTAAACCGGTGAAAAACTTACTCATCTGCAAGACGAAGAAACAGGTTTCTATAGAAGGCTAAGGTAAAAATGGATCTGAGACATAAGAGAAAGATGAAATATATGCTCTGCTTGCACAGGAAGAACCACGAAAGGCTTCTACAGACCGAATGAATCTAAGGTTTGAATCTAAGGTCCGAATCTAAGGTTTAAACCACGGAGCAGGAGAAGCATTCGAAACATATCCAAGGTTTGGGTCTACTGCAAGTGTTACCTACAGGGATGAACAGCAAGATTTGAGGTTTCATGGCGGAAGCCATGGAGGAACCCTAGATTGAGATCTACAGTAAGAAAAGAGAAGTACCAGAGAAAGAAGAAGACGGCGGTGGAGTGCTGTGGACACGTTTTAGGGTCATGCAGCGGCCTAGATTGATGTCAGCGACGGGCTCGAAGAACGGCGGCAGAGCTTTGGGCCACGGAGGAAGACGAAGTGCAGAAGGAAGAAAAAGGACAGGGCTCAGCGGTATTTATAAAGCTGGTGAGGTGAAACGACAAGCATGGGAATCAAGGAGGTCAGAGATTGGATAAAGATTCCGTTGTCGCCTCGATCTTCGGGATAGCCTTTAACAAAGGTAACAAACAGCGGTGAGTAATAAATGTGGAGGTGATGTCATGACAGATTGAGATGATTTCTGGAGATGACGTAATAGCCGGTTTACAAAGCAGAGAAGCTACAGAGAGGAAACTTATGCAAAGACTTGGAAGACTGACATGAACAAGTTCAAATCAATCTGGGGCCTAATGTCAGGGATATTACTAGTAGGTATAAACCGGCTAGGAAGATCTGGATTACGTTAATGTAGTTGTGTTATCATAAGCCCAGTAGGTTATGAGTTAGAGGTTACGGCCCGTGGAGGCTTAGGGCCCATATGTAAAGCTTACGGTTTATGAACCGTCATATCATGTAACTTGAGGTATAAGGTAGTAAGAATAGAGACCGAGGTGGACATGATTATGAACCGGCCTCAGGACTCTGTAAACCGGACCGGGCGTCGCCTCCTATATAAAGGAACGACCCGACGACGGTTCAAGGGCAAGCAACGACCCGTCGAGACACAGGCAAGCAATCCGCTCCCTGTTCATCGACGCCCAAGCAATATCAAACCAAACTAGACGTAGGCTTTTACCTTCATTGAAGGGGCCGAACTAATATAAACCATTTGTGTTCTTTGTGTGCTTTAACCTCTTCAAGCTAACCCGCGCGATGGCTCCACACCTAAGTCCTCTAAACCGGACATTTGCCGTGCTAATTCCATGACAGAACCCATGCCATCTGCCTTAACCCTACATGCATTCTGACTGGGAAAGCGTCCTAGTTCGCATGTTCGTCTCCATAGAACTCTTCTTCAAATTCCTGCTCCTCCATGCCTGCCCAATTAAATAACCAGTGGCAAGCCAATGAGTACTTTGAATGTATTCACAAGCAACCCATGATTTGGTTCAAGGTAACAATGCAAGTTGTACAACAAAAGCAACCTAGCTACAAGCTAGATAAGATGTTCTACCATTTGTGAAACATTCATCAATGTACTTGGGTAACCTCGAAGACAAGTTACAGATATCAACATGAATAGAGTTCAATTCATTATCAACGAGTCAAGTCACCACCTTGACTCAACACACACACATACTTTCACCGAGATTATAAAATTATGGACATAGTTTAAGTAGCACCCCCCAACTGTCCATGACCATGGACACGGCTATTCGAATAGTTTTATACTCTGCAGAGGTTGCGCACTTTACCCACAAGATCCGGGAAGCTTTCGTGTCACCCACGATCTCGCGATACCTCAAGTACTCGGGGGAAGCACCCGATCATTACCTTTCCCTAGACGACACTAACATAGGGTCCACTCGTTGGTGCACAACCCTCGTGTACAAACGATAAATCATGGGACTCGCCCTTTTTACAATGTCACGCATACACGAAGGGACCAACGGTGTGTCCGGTGCCCTGTGAAACCAGTCATGGTCGCCTATCCAAGCACGACCCCGTCCCGGGAGTGACCTCAAGTCTCCCCCGTCACTAGTGATGTGAGCACCATGCTAGTATCAGCCTAAGTAATCAATAATGCCCCGTCCCATAAGGGGTAGAGTGGTTGCACATGTTTGGTTGGGACGGTAATCACACATAAATCTAATCCATCATTTTACCCACACACGAGAACTTTCTTTGGTACACCACTTCTTCCTCAAGTGGTGACCTTAACTCAACATCACCCTCGGGCATTAGGGGCATCCGATGGGGTTTTCGAAAAGAATGCAACCACGAAGGATTCATGGTACATATGCATCATCATGTATCGACAACTAATCCTTTGTCATTGCAACTATGCACATGGAAAAGATCATGAGTAGGGGTATGCATCATGTGGTGGCTCTCAACAAGTTTACCACCGTCACTCTTTATCATCATGCAATCGGAAATAAAAGGGTACGAGGAACAAAAGGGGGTATCATGGTCAAAGGGTTGCTTTCCTGGATTGGCTTGATCTTCAAAGTCTTCAAATCCTTCTCCTTCTTCTTCTTCAGCAACTTCGTCAAACACGGTATCTAATCGTCGTAATAAATAATGGAAAAATAAGACAATAATAAAAACAGAAAAATCAAAGTGCTCAGAATAATGTCAACTTATTTTTATAAAATACTAGAGGGAAAACTAAGATGGAAAAAAATTCTTAGTTTGGGATTTGAAGTGACAGAATGGGGTACATGGATTTTTGAACAGAGGTTTTAGTGTTCAAATTTAGAATTAAATTTGAATAGTACAGAAAAGGTTCATGAATATAGGTGAAAGTGATATCATTAAATAGGTTGGAATTTTACAAGTTTTTAGGAACCAGAATTATTTCATTTGGATAAATATTTTATCCTGTGGAATTTTTATAAAATAGACAGAAAAGGAAAAAGACAAATGGCACTGTGCCACTTGGCCAAAAAGGCCACAGTGCAGCAGGCCCAGAGGGAAAACAACCCGCGCGAGGCTGCCACGTCGAAGGCGTAAATGCGAAGTACGCCTTTGATCTGATGGCGAACCGGTGCGCGCGCGCGTCCGTTTTTAAACCTGACGGGGGGGGGGGTCCCACCCATCAGGGCGTGAGGCTGACGGACAGGGCCCACGGCCATTGTCGTCTACCTCCGTCCAGAGGCGACGGCGAGCTCGCCGGCGGCAATATAGGGCACGGGAGGAGGCGTGGGTGGTACCGTCGTGCTCAGGGAGGAGCCGCCGTTTGGATGTAGGAGGAGTTGGTCGCCGGGGTTGAGGAGGCACGGCGGAGTTGCTTCGGGTGGTAGTGGTTCCGGTCGTTTCCGGTAGCTACGGAGAGGGGAAACCAGGGGGAAATGATCAGTGTGATTTTGCGGTTCTACAACGAGTGAGAGGGGCGGCGGAGAGGGCTTATACCTCCGGATCGACGGCGACCCGAGGCGGCGCATGGGTCCACGACCCCTCGCCCGTCTGGAGAAGAGTGGGTGTTGTAGGGGGAGGATTGGGTGTGTGAGAGAGCGGCTGGTGAGGAGAGGGAGGCGCGGGGGTGTCCTTTTACAGGCGAATGGCGGGGTGCCGTGGACCCATGCACCGGCGAGCTTTTCCTCATTGCCACAGGGATCGGGAGGGGCTGGCGCCGTGTCTGGGACATTCCAGGATGCGGTCCAGAGCCGGGGAAGAGAAGAGAGAGAGCAGGGGGAGGCCAGGGCATCACGCGTGTGAGGAAGCTCATTGGAGCTCTCGGGTGGCCTTCGCGCGTGCGAACTGGGGCGAGAGGAGGGAGAAGGAGGAGGGGGCCGACCGGCTTCCATGTCGTGGACGTCGAGGCGGCCTCGGGAGACACCATCCCGACGCCCTAGGTGGTCGGGCGCCTCGGGCAGGTCTCCCGCACTGTAGCGCGCTCCAGAGCGCCCATATGGCCGGCATGGCCGTGTCCCACGCGCTCTGGACGCGGCCACCATGTCCATTGGCTCTAGGGGGAGTAAATAATGTAGGAGAGGCATTGGATGCCAGGGAGAGTTTCTAGAAGAAGAGAGGGTTGAGAGGGAAAGGTGAAAATTGCTGTCCAGAATGTAAAATTGAGTTTTACCCCCCCCCCCCCTCGTCAATCATTGAGCTGAGGCCAGGAAGAGTTACTGGAAGTGTAAGGGGGCTTGGGGAAGCTGTGGTAAAAAGACTAGCTCAAGGAGAACAAGGAAAGAGGTGAAACTGGTAATTTTGGAAAATCACCAGAAGGTGTTTGATGTGGTTTTGAGCAATCAAATGATTTCCACTAGACATGAGACTTAACAGGATCAAATGGTATATAGAAATAGGGTGTTCCACTAAGTTTGGCCTTATTTGAAGAAACTTGCCAATGTAACTTGGGTGAACCCTAGAAATCAACAGAAATGGATTTACCAAGTTTAAGTTAAGCAAATCATCCCTCCTTGATGCACCACTTGGTGTAGTATCATCATTTGGGGTTGTGATCATGCCCACAAAGTTTGAGGTCACAAGTAAAAAGTTGGTAATGTAAAGTTGTTCAAATTTGAATCTGAACAGAAATGGTTTTGGGGCACTCTGATCAAGTTACCCTTCTCCAAAACTTGTGCTATTTGGTCTAGATGCATTATTAGACCAATCTAGCATGTGTACCAAGTTTGAGAGCATTTGGACAAGTTTGGCAATGTAAAGTTGCTCAAACTTAAAAAATGGATAGAATGATTTTGAGGGGTTTTGATGATGTTTTCTTGCTTCCCAAGGCATGGGGCTTTGCAAGATCATCAAATATGTCATATATGACATGATAGAATTTTCCTGGAATTTTTAGAGAATATTTCCTTTGTAAATATTTCAAAAGCTTGAAATATCCAGAAAGGGTTTCTGAGGGATTTGCCCAATATTTTGAACATGACCAAGTGTTGAAACTCTTATATATGGACAATATATGTCCTAAGAGTCTCCCTGAATTTTGGCAAATATTTTTGAAATAGTTAAATAATTTTTCCCTATTAAAGACCATATCTAGCCTTAAGAAAATCTTTTTAAATAAAATAGGAAAATAACTTTTAAAATTATATTTTTGTGGTTTATGGGAGTCCTATATCTACTAGGTTTCAAATATACTCTTTGAAATATTTTTCTCATCCTAAATCAAGCACTTGCAGTGCAAACCTCAATTCAGGGGTTTTTGGAAAACTAATTTTTGAAAATACTTTTTGGCCAAATTATTTTTGTCAGAAAATACTATACTGTTATATGCACTTGGTATGATCATTGGGCAGAAGTTTGGGGTAAGGAGATGAAATATATAAGAGTGGGTAGTTGACTTTAAAGAGCACTTGAAAATCACAGAGAGAAAAACTTAATTCCAAATAAAAGCCAAATGATGCCAAAAAATTTGTTGGTTCAAATTTTCATGCTTTATAAATGCAAATGACATGTTACAAAATACAGGGTGTCACAGGTAATTCTTCTCATAATAATAATAGGAATGCCTCTGATCTAGAGAAAAATATTAAAGAATTTGTCAATACTCAAAAGGTTTTCAATGCTTCTATAGAAGAAAATCTGAATAAGATTAATGATATGTCTAGAAGTATTGATAGAATTTCTCATGATGTGGAAAATCTCAAGTTGATAATTTTTGTGCCTAAGGTTGAGGAATCAATTAAGGCTCTTTATGTTTCTATGGATAAAATTAAGAAAAGAACCGCTATGCTTAGAGCTAAAAGAGAATATTTAGAAAGAGTGTTTTGTAGTGATTGCTTTCATCAAAATGATGAAGATCTTAAAATGATTGGTGTTTCTTCTATTTATTCCATGTATAGTAAAGTTAAACTTGATGATAAAGAGAGTGAAGATGAGTCAACTTTAGCTAGAAGGCGTCTCGCTAATTCAGAGGGTGAAAAAATTGTTGAGAAAATTGATAAAAGTGAGTTTGGAGAGGTTAAAACTTTAACTAGTGATGTGCCCACTCTTTTGGATTACAAGGACTTTAATTATGATAGTTGATCTTTGATTGATTGTATTTCCTTGTTGCAATCCATGATAAATTCACCTCATGCCTATGAACAAAATAAATCTTTTACTAAACACATTGTTGACACCATGATGAAAGCTTTAAAAGATAAGTTGGAACTACAAGTTTCAATTCCTAGAAAACTTCATGATGAATGTGAACCTAATATCAAAATCAAGATTAAAAATTATGAGTGCAATGCTTTATCTGATTTGGGTGCTAGTGTTTCTACAATTCTGAAATCTCTTTGCGATGTTCTTGGTCTTACCAATATTGAAGATTGTTCTCTTAATTTGCATTTGGTGGATTCAACTATTAAAAGGCCTTTGGGAAGGATCAATGATGGTCTTATTCTTGCAAATAGGAACAGTGTACCCATAGACTTTATTATTCTTGATATTGATAGCAATCTGTCTTGTCCTATTATACTTGGTAGACCATTTTTATGCACTATTGGTGCAGTGATTGATATGAAAGAGGGGGATATTAAATTTCAATTATCCTTGAAAAAGGGAATGGAACACTTCCCTAGAACTAATATCAAGTTGCCTTATGAATCTATAATGAGGGAAACCTATGGATCATCCAACAAGCATGACAACACTTGAGATCTTGGTGCTATGCCTAGCTAGGGTTGTAAAACGATAGCCTCGTTGGGAGGCAACCCAACTTGTATCTTGAAGACTTTGAAAGTGTGGAAATTGGTGTGACCTTGAAGACTTGGATATTCCTGCGAGGATTATGAAGCGTGAAGACTTTTGTTATCTAGTTTCATTTTCTCTTTCTTGAGTCATAGGAAACATCGTACAGTTAAAGGGGGTCGAGGCAAAACTAAGGAAACACATTTCCAAGTGATGCTCATCTCAAAGCCAACACTACCAATCCTTCCGAGTGAAGCCTTTGGAAATCTCATACAGTTCAGTCAATTTCTTCAGTGACTGAGACAAAGTTCTTCTGCTCTCTGAGGAATTGGTTCTGACTGAGTAGTTAGGAATTCCCTAGTGTGAATTTTCTACAAGTGAGGAATTTGAGAGCTAAAATTTCAGACCGTTGCTGTGCTATGCGCCAGCTGTCCCAAAATATCTTATCCACCTATAGGTCATATCATTAAAGGGCATTTATGTCTTATCAGGTCGGGCTGGTCCCTAGGCTATAAATAGTCGCCCCCTACAACCACTAGTTTGTTGGTTGCTCCGAGAGAAACTGACACTTGTCATTAGAGCAACCCATCCTCCGAGGTATTTGAGCGAAAATCATCAAGTGAGGAAAAACCCAAAACCCCAACACCTAACACCCCAGAGTGACTGAGCATCACTGAAGAGAGTGTTCCTGTGCGGAACCGACAGTTGTTACCTTTGAAGACTATGATCTTCCAGACGGTTAGGCATCACTGGTCTATAGCATCCAAGAGGAATTGTGGATCGCCGGGTGACCAAGTCTGTGGAGGTTTGCAAGTCACCTCTGAAGACTTACCATGAGTGATTGGGTGAGGTCTGCTTTAATTTAGCTCAAGGGGAATACGATGAGGACTAAGTGTCCTGGACTGTGTGTCCGGGACTGTGTGTCCTCAGTTTTGAATACCTAGCCGCCCTAACAAGACGTACAACTATCACAGCAGTTGGATCTGGTCTACCAAATCATTGTCTTCACCAAGCCTACTGGTTCTATTTCCGCAACCCTTACATTTACTCATTCTTATGTTGATAAACTTGATTTGTACTGTTTGAAGACTTTAACTGAAGACTTTCTCAATTTCCTCAACCCTAATTCTCCAGTCCTATATCTTCAGCCTGCTTATCCTATTTACACGCTACTTGTGCTGTGTGTATGCTTTAATTTCATCATGATGACTATGCTACTGTGTTGTTGCTGCTAGTAGTTCGTTGCTTAGAAAATTCCTCAGTTAGAATTCCTCAGTTAGAATTTCGTGTAAAAATCTCCTATTCACCCCCTCTAGTCGATATAACACACTTTCAATTGGTATCAGAGCAAGGTACTCCCTTGTTCTGTATGATTTTGGTTTAACCACCTGGAGTGTTAGTTATGTCGACTGCAGGCATGATCAAAGTCTTGGCTGGGTGTCCTACCTTCGATGGTATGGACTACCCCTACTAGAAGAACAAGATGCGTATGTATCTTGAGGCAATTGCCAACGATCTCTGGTACGTTGACTGGCGTTCCATCCATCTCACCTTCTGTGATCGTTGTTGATGTGAAGAGATTCAAGCAACTCGACTCTCAAGCAAAGAATATCATATGTGGCCATTTGAGCCAAGGGCAGTATGGCAGAGTGAGTGCTTTGGACACAACAAAGCTTATCTGGGACAGGCTATCCAAGGTAAACGAGGGAGTCTCAACTCAACGTGACTCTCGAGTTGATGTTCATCGCAATCTGTTCAACCGCTTCAAAAGACTCGACAACGAAAACGTTCAGCAAACCTTCGATCGCCTCACTGACATATCAAATGAGCTTCAAGCACTTGGTGCTACAAACATCACTGACCACGAGGTGGTGAAGAAATTGCTGAGATCACTTGATTCCTCACTCGACACTCTGGCACTGATGATTCAAGAGCGTGGAGACTACAAGTCACTTGATCTCGCTAATATCCTTAAGAGGTTGAACACTCATGAGTTCCGACAAGCTGAAAAGAGAGATCTCTATGGTCCAAGCTATGGTAGATCACGTGCACTGAAGGCCAAGGCAGTTTCCTCATCTGTAGGTGAAGATTCTGATAGCAGCCTTGGTGATCCTGAAGAACTAATCCAGGAGCTAGATATGACCGTGAGGATATTTCAGAAGTTCTCAAGACGTGGTCGCTTTAGAAGATCTTCAAGAGGTGATGACGTGAGATTAGATTCCTCATCTCGCGATTACAAAAGAGGACTTGCCACAAATGAAAGAAACCTGGTCACTTTATCACTGATTGTCCTCAGTGGGCAAAGGAATCGAAGAAGAGGAAATACAAGGATGATAGCTCAGATGACTCAAAGAAAAAGAAGAAATCTTCAAAGTCTTCATCATCAAAATCTTCAAAGTCTTCCTTCCACAAGAAGAGCAGTTCCAAAAAGGCTCGGGCATTCATTGGCAAGGAAATGGACTCAGAGGCCGAATCTGAAGAAAATGAGGAAGAGGAGGAATCTGAGGAGTCAGACTCTGGTGTGGTGAGCCTAGCTCTCGCTACCGCATTCTTTAGCAAGTTCATCTTCAACACTGAGGAAAATGACTTCCCCAACACTGCTGACAACGACAACGATGACTATGCTCCCACCTATTGCTTTATGGCAAAAGGTGCCAAGGTACTCAATCATCCCTCCTTTGATTCTAGTGAAGATGAATCTGATTAAAACCTCAAACCTAGCTATCCAAACTTGCTAAGATTGCCATTAAACAACAAAAAGCTTTGGAAAAGGTTCAAAGTCAGCTAGTCAAAAGTGATGACCTGATGGGTGAAGAATTGGATCGATCTAAAATATTGACTAATAATATTCAAAGACTATGGTCTAAGTTTGATAACCTTCGGGATCTTCATAACACTCTCCTGACTGATCATGAGAAGCTTTCTTATGAATTTCTTCAAAGAAAGCAAGATCTTGAAAAGCTTAGGGTGAATTATGAAGATCTTGAGAAGGAAAATGATTCATTACTTTCACAAAAGATCAGTTCTGCTCAAGAAGAATTCATTCCACCATGTCTGAAATGCATTGAATGTGAAACTGCTAAGTCTTCACCTGAAAGTCCAAATGCTTCTTTTGCTGCAAATTCTTCAACTATTTCTGTGGTGACAATTTCCTCAACACCAATGCTACTGACGAAAATGCAGGGTTGAAGGAACTGTATGTGACAGGCATGTACAAAAGCCTCAAAGGTCATCAGACTGTGCTTAAAAAGCAGATTCTCAACAGGAACCCTAGAGAAGAGGGTATTGCCTTTGAGAGGAAACTCAATGTTGATGGGACCTACTGGAAACATGAGCAGTATCCCAAAACCTCATGGGTTGTTGCAAAAGGACCTCCAATAGATCCATCTACCTTGCCTGGCTTTACTTGTGAATTTTCACATTCTTCCTATGAGACATTTGACTCCAACTATAAACTATTCAAAAATCAGAATGGTGAAGTATTTGCTAGATATGTTGGAACTAACTACAGGAATGGTCCCCATATGAAGAAAATTAGGGTTCCTAAAAGGGATCTTTAAAATCTTCAAGTGAATGTCCTGATGACACCACCTGTGAAGAAAAGGAAACCCAGATCAAATTCTTCATATGGATCCAAGTCCTCATATGGACCAAATTCCTCAAGTGGATCAAATTCCTCATATGATCATCGGCGTGCTAATGCTTCCGTTTCATAGGGAAAGAATAAGGATTATAAATATGTGCATTATTCTTCAAATCATTATGTTCATAAGTCCTCGAAGAATTTCTCTACTTACTCATATTCATACTCTAACCCCTCGCCTGTGAAACGAAATGCAGTAGCTTCAATGCCACCATTCTCAATTGGTTATCGCAGAATGATGAACTCTTTGCCACCCCTTTAGATGTGGGTGGTGAAGAAAAAGAACTAATCTCTTATGCAGGTTCAGGTCTCCAGACGAACTTAAAACGTCTGAAGAATTAGCTGGAGACCTGAAAATGCTTTAAAGGACGCAAGCTAATCATGAAGAAATGATTCATTCATTTCTCACTTACTCATCCTACTTCATATATTGCTCTTATTGATGACATTCATTCTGATAAAATTGATGTCATATTCTTCACTATGAAGCATATGAATTGTAAGATGCACTAATTCTTCCACAAGATGATTCTCTCAAAGCTATTGAGTGGGTCCTCAAAGTGGATGTACAAATCACATGACCGGTGACAAGAACCTATTGATGGACTCTGCTTTATCTCCATCTCATCTGAAACATATCACCTACGTCGACAAAGGAAAAAGCAAGGTATTGGGTCTAGGTAAGGTTGCTATCTCAAAAGATCGACACATGGACAAAGTCATGCTTGTCGAGTCTCTTGGATTCAACCTCGTGTCCGTCTAAATGCTTTGTGATCTTGATATGCTTGTTGTCTTTGGCAAATACAGCTGTGTACATGACCTTTCTCCTCTGCGGTCCTGACAGATCGAAAGTCTTCGAAGGCTTTAGGAGAGGAGACACGTATATTGTTGATTTCTCTACAGGACCGCAGCCTGCCACATGTCTACTTGCAAAAGCTTCAAGAGGATGGCTATGGCATCGATGACTCGGTCATGCTGGCATGAGGAACTTGCACACACTTGTGAAGAAGAAGCACATCCTTGGAATTGAGGGTGTCAAATTCCTGAAAGATCATCTTTGTGGGACTTGTGAAGCTGGAAAGATGACCAAATCCAAGCATCCCTCGAAGACTATCATGACTACCACTCGCGCTTCTGAATTGCTTCACATGGAGCTCTTCGGCCCTACACATCACTCTGCATTCACAAATGCAACTTGTCTTTATGGCTGGGTCATTGTTGATGACTATTCTCTCTATACATGGGTGCATATCATCACATATAAGCATGAAGTGCAGAAAATCTTCAAGAGATTTTCCTCAAGGGCCTCGACAAATTTTGGTGTGAAGATCAAGCATATCCGGAGTGACAATGGGACCGAGTTCAAGAACACTCATCTTGATGACTATCTTGATGAACTTGGTATTACTCATGAGCTATCACACCCTTACACTCCTCGGCAGAATGGCGTTATGGAGCACAAAAACCGGACTCTTGTTGAGATGGCTCGCACTATGCTTGATGAATACAAGACACCTCTCCGTTTCTGGCCTAAGGCTATCAACAATGTGTGCCTTATCATCAACATGGTACATCTCCACAAACTCCTCAAGAAAACTTCATACGAACTCCTCTCTGACAAGAAACCCGATGTGAGTTATCTCAAAGTCTTCGGTGCTAAATGTTGGGTCAGAGATCCTCATCACAGTTCAAAATTTGCACTGAAAGCACATGAAGGTTTCATGCTTTCTTACGAAAAGGACTCGCACAACTACATTATGTTCATCAATCATCTTCACAACATTGTTGAGACTGTAGATGTGTGGTTCGATGAAACTAATGGCTCGCAAAGAGAGCACCTGCCTCCTCTGACAGGTGAAATACCCCCTGAGGAATCCATTAAGTTCAAAGCTAATGAGGATATCATCCCCACTGAAGAAGCTGCTGAAGAAGTCATTCCTGACCATGAATAAAATCATACTAGTGCTCCTAAAGAAACTGCTGCTGAAGAAAATGCTCAGCCAGATCAAAGTCATCAACCAGCTCATCCTCGAGTGGTAAAAGAAGTGTAGATCGAGAAAATCATCGACGGCATCAATGCACCAGGTCCTCTCACACGCTCAAGAGCTTCACACTTATCTAACTTTTCTGGACACTTTGCTTTTGTCTCTATCACAGAGCCCACCAAAGTTGATGAGGCATATCTGGAACCTGAGTGGATTGAAGCTATGCAAAAGAAATTGTATCAATTCAAGCTCAACCATGTGTGGGAACTCGTCAAGCGACCAGATCGTCGGAAGCACAATATCATCAGCACCAAGTGGATCTATCTCAACAAGCAAGATGAAAATGACCATGTGGTGAGGAATAACACTTGTCTCGTAGCTTAAGGCAACACACAGGTTGAAGGAATTGACTTCGATGAAACTTTTGCTCCTATTGCTAGACTTGAAGCTATTCACATATTACTTGCTTATGCTAACCATCATAATATCATCTTATATCAATGGTAAGCTTGACGAAGAAGTATATGTTGCTCAACCCCCAGGTTTCTAAGACCCTAAACATCTTGACAAAGTCTTTAAACTCAACAAGGCCGTCTATGGCCTCAAGCAGGGCCCTCGGGCGTGGTATGATACTTTAAAGGAATTCCTCATGAAAAAAGGCTTCAAACCCGGTTCACTTGACCCAACTCTTTTCACCAAATTATATGATGATGAATTATTTGTGTGTCAAATCTATGTGGACGATATTATCTTTGGCTGTACTGATGAACGTTTTAGTGACAAATTTGGCTACATGATGTGTGAAGAATATCAAATGTCCATGATGGGAGAACTGAAATTCTTCTCAGGGCTTCAAATTCGTCAACAACACAATGGAATCTTTATATATCAAGAGAAATACCTCAAGGATGTTCTGAGGAAATTTGGCATGCAAGATTGCAAAGGCATCAAAACCCTTTGCCCATAAATGGCCATCTCTTCATGGATGAAAATGGTAAAGACTTTGATCAAAAGGTATACAGCTCCATGATTGGCTCTTTATTGTATCTATGTGCATCTAGGCCAGATATTATGCTTAGTGTTTGCATGTGTGCCCGATTTCAAGCTACACCAAAAGAATCACACCATAAGGCCGTGAAGCATATTCTTCGATATCTAGCTCACAAACCAACACTTGGATTATGGTATCCCAAGGGCTTTGATTTTGATATAATCGGATATTCCGACTCTGACTATTCTGATGATCGAGTGGATCGCAAGTCTACATCCGGCACATGCCATTTCCTCGGACGATCTTTAGTATGTTGGTCCTCGAAGAAGCAGAACTGTGTATCACTCTCTACTGCTGAAGTTGAGTACATTGATGATGGGTCGTGCTGTCCCCAATTGTTGTGGATGAAGCAAACACTCAATGACTATGGCGTCAACATGAAGAATGTGTCACTATTGTGACATTGAGAGTGCCAGCAAGATTGCTCACAACCCAATTCAGCACTCAAAGACAAAGCGCATCCAGATCCGTCATCATTTTCTTCGTGACCATGTGTTCAAGTGCGACATCTCCATCTACCACGTGAAGACTGAAGTACAGCTGGCAGATATCTTCACTAAGCCCTTGCATGAAAAGAGATTTTGCAAGTTGCGGTGTGAGCTAAATATCTTAAAATCTTCAAATGTTCTTTGAAAGGACACACATCCTAACACTTACGCAAAATTGATGACTTTGATGCGCAACACAGAAAGTAACGTTTTTCTTCAAACAATGGAGAATACCCCTCTGAGTGTGAAGAAATTAATGAAGAAATTGATTCTCAGAGCCCTACGACAATTGTACGCAATGTCTAAAATCATCATTCTTATACGGTGGGTCACGTCACCAACCAAAGTTGAAATTTCAGTTTTTCTTCAATTTGCAAATTCTTCAATTTTTTTAATTCCTCAAAATTAGCAATTTCTTCAACTTTTCACTATGTTCTTCATTAGCTATATATATATATATATATATATATATATATATATATATATATATATATATATATATATATATATATATATATATATATATATATATATATATATATATAGTTTTCATGTCCTTAACAACATTCATTTATTGCTAATTCTTCAAGTTGATTTTTTGTCTAAGTGAATGTGATCGGACCCTTTCCCCCTCTATGCTTAACTCAATCCAGTCTATTCACAAATTCTTCATATGTGTTCTATTTGAAACTTGTTCAAAATCTTCATTGTGTCCTTGACATCTGAAGAATTTGTGAACGTAACGTTAAAATTTTCTTATCCAAATTTTTGGTTTTTGCCGCTCAAACCATTCCGCATCCCACGATGGATTAAAAAACTCTCCCACGATCTCCACTCCTTAGAACATGGGTGACACATGTTACTAGGACAGCAAAGGGCAGGGGCATGTTTGTCCAAATTCTTCAGACAAGCGGTTTTTTCACTGTGGCTATAAATACCCCTCCCCTTCACCTTACCTCATTTACTTCGCTCGATCTCCTTCTCGCTCGAGCTCTCAGACCTAGCGCCGCTGCTACTCTCCATCGACGTCGATGAGGAAGAGCTTCGCTGCCTAGACCTCCTCGTCATCGTACTCACATCGGCCGAGGAAATACTCACTTCGCCGCTGCCGTAGCTGACTCCCTCTGCCAAGCTAGGGCGAGGGAGATCTGGACTAACGAACTTCTCCAATGTTTATCTAGTTTGTCGTGTTCTTTATCAAGGGTAATTAAAATCTAATTTTACTGACCTTCCTTGATTCTCATGATTTCCACAATTTGTTCAAAAGGTGTTTATTCTTCAACCTCCCACTACTTAAACACCTTAAGTCAACCTGTTCTTGATTTGCTTCTCAAAGTTGTGTTTTTCTTCATGATTCCACAATTGTGTGGATTTCTGATCCATACAACTCTGGAACCTAAAGAAAGAATGCTTAGTGAAATTCTTCAAGACTCCCACTGCCAAATTCCTCAAACTTGATACTTTTGAAAAAAAAATCTGAGAAGGCATATGACCTCTCCAAATTCTTCGCACCTATACTATCTTCACAGGACAAATGTTTGCTACTGAATCTCTAGGTTCTCATACACTTAACTCATTTGCAGCATTCCTCGAAGAAAAGTTACATTGTTCCTCAGAAACTTCAATTTATCAAAATCCTCAAGTGAGGAAAATGGCTGAAGAAAAGAGACCACAAAAGGGAGGAAAGAGACCTGAGACAACCACTAAGTTTGAAATCCCTGAAGATATATATGCTGACTATTGCACTCCTGATGAAGAAACTCATGGTAAATAGAACAAGAATCAGCGCAAAGTGCGCATCCAGAGGATTGAGAGGAGATGGGCAAAAGAATGGAGGGAATACCTCTACGTTACTCCAAGTACATGAAGAAATTCATAGTAAACCCTCCTTGCTCAAGACCTCCATTGGCTCCAAGTAGCAGATCCCTCAAGCATCAAACGTGGTGAGGAATTTCCAAAGGAATGGTCCAAGCGCCAAGCTAAGCTTCAACGGGTAGCTAGAGAAGAAGTGAGTAAATTCAATGAAGACATTGTTGTTGCTGCTACTGCCGCTGAGACCTCTGCCAGCAAGCCCAAGAAGGCTATGCTGAAGAAATCGACCATCAATCCAAATTCCTCAACAGCAATGCCCTCACGGCCAAGCTCCTCAAAGTCTTCAGGACATATTCCTCAGGAAACTTCCTCAAGGGCTTCCCCGATTCCCTCTGTTGCTGCACAATCCTCAGCTGCTGCTTCAAAGTCCTCAACACATGTGCACCTTGCAACGTGGCAAAGGACTGCAGGGTTCTAAATTGCTTTAGGAGACTCTGTAACTTCATCAGCTCCACCACAAACTTCACCTGGTCCAACCGAGCTAAAAGTGAAGACCACTACTAGACGTGGAAAGAGGCCAAGTCCTCAAAAGAAAGTTGCTTTCCATGTACCGTCTGATGATGATGAATCTAATGATGAAAAACTTGCTGAAATCATCAGAGATAGGCAAATGAAGGCCGATAGAGCCAAGGGCATTTCTGTGCCTCTCATGTTGGATCCAAAGAAGATCCTTGACTATATTGATATTTGGCACAAAGATCCCAATGTACCTCTCCCTGAGAGGAACCACACTCATGGTCAAAGTCACATGTTGGCTGCTTTCATTGGTGAAGAAAAATGGAAGTTTGAACAAGCCAGGAAAGCCAAGAAGGAGCGCTTCTTGAAGAACAATGTTGTGAACATGTCTCATGAGGACCTTGTAAAACTGCAAACTGAAATCAAAGGCCTCGGTGATGAATTTGACAGATACCGTGTTGATTGGCTAGGTGCCAAAGTCAGATTCGTCAAGCTCTCCAAGTCCCTCAAGCTTGGAGGTGACAGCTCCTCATAAGATGAAATTCATCTTATTGAGGAAACTGAAAGCGCAGATGAAAATGTAGCTGCTGAAGAAACTGAACATGCCAGGGCTGATGAAGAAATTCCAGCTGCTAATGAAACTGCCAAGGAAACTTCAAATGTTGCACCTGAAGAACAACCCAGGCCTGCTGAAGAATCTGCTGCGGCGCCGGAAGAATCTGAGAATGCCAGGACGACTGCAACAGTCGTGCCTGAAGAAACTGAACCTATGTCATCTGCTCCTCCTGCAAAGTCTTCACCTGTGAAGAATATCAATCTTCCTTCTACATCAGAAGTGAGGAAAACAAAGGCTACAGAGAAGGCAGCCATGATGAAAATGAAAGCATCATCAACTGTAGAATCCTCAACTCCCAAGAAAGTGAGAACTTTGTCAAGCTCCATCACCAGCCCCATTGATGTTGTTCCGATTTCTATTGTGCCATGAAAGGAGATTGTTCCCTTTGGTGAGGATTATGACATTCCATATGACACTGCTGAAGAAAATCTTTCTGTTGCTTCTTCAGAGCAGTTCGATGATGAAATTGAAGTGGAAGAAATCCCTTCAACCCCACTGGTATCATCACCCATGCCTCAGTTCACTGCTGAAGAGGCCGGCGTTGAGGAAACTGAAGAAGACGAAGATGTGGATATTCGCTCTACAACACCTGTGCTCAACGATGATTATTGGGAAAACACTCATCCCAATTCACCTTTAACAACACCGCTACAACAAATTCCTCAGTCCCCTGCTCAAACTGAAAAAATTCAAGCGGGCTGTGAAGAATTTCACACTCCTCGTCTGTCCTTTCCTGAAGGAGCTCTAGCTGCAGTAGCTGATGAACTTGAAAAATCAACTGCTGCTGAAGAACCTGAAGCATCAATTCCTCAGGCAGGAACTCCAGAAGTTTTGAATCAAGAGGCTGCAAATTCATCATCTGTTAATCTTCAGCCCAAGCAAAAAAATCCTCATGCAACAAAGCAGAAATTCAAGGCTAATGATTTCTTTGCTGAACATTAATTCTTCTCTAAATTCAACCCTTATGACTCAGCAAGACTTCTTCGCAAGTGGTTCTAGATAGCAAGTCAGATGAATTTCTTTTCTTCACTCCTATTCGACAAGGACAAGGTATCTGAGCAACGTCAAATTCCTCATGTTGACATGGAATCCATCCATTTCTTTGAGCCTGTGTTAAACTTACTTCACGAAGCGGGGCTTCTGAGTTTCTGCTCTGACATCTGCGATTGGAATTAAGAACTCATTCTTCAGTTCTATGCCACTTTGCATCTCACTAGTGATGTAAATGATGTGAATTCATGGGTGCTTGACTGGATGTCTAAAAATACTCACTACAAAGCACCAGCAACTGAATTGCTTCATGCTATCCCAATTAATCCTCCTGCTGACGGCGCAAGAAGAATCTATGATGAACCTAAACTTCAAAATCATCTGATGCAAGTGATGATGAAGCCTTTGAAGGATGGCCAACCTCGAAGAACAACCTTCCTTGTGAAGGATTTGCTTTATGTGCCAAGGACCATCTACCGCATACTAACCAAAACCCTCAGTCCAATTAAGGGCCACAAATTTGAAGAAGAAGACATTGTTGGCATCATGAAGAATCTTCTGTTCAATATCATGCATGGGATTCCCACAAACTATCATGATTTCTCCATGAGGACTTTGGTGAATGTTGCACTGTCACCTTTTGAGTTGAAACCTTATGCACCTTGGATTATGAGATTCATCAGAACAAGGTCTTAAATTGCATACAAGGCTGACTTTCAAAATCATCTCAGCTATCTGCCTCCTGTTGAAGTCCTCAAATAGACTATTTCCTCAGTTGATGGAAAGGGCAAAGCTGCTATTATTGATTAGGGTTAGCGTCCATTGGATGGCCAGATTCGCGATGCTGCATCCTATTCCACCAATGATGATTCTACAACACAAGACCCTATAGCAAATGCTTCAAAGCAAATTCCTCAAGCAACTGTTCCATGAGTGATGACTGATCGTGAGCTTCTCCTAAGTCTTCTGGATCGTAATCACAAGTGGGTCAAGTGCCAGTTTGGTTAAATTCTCCAGAACATGACTATCACACAGAACATTGTGAAGAAGAATCACTACTATGCACATGAAATCACTGACCGTACTTGACTATTCTTTCACATCTCTTAAATGTTGAAGAACTCAAGGAGATGGACTTCAAACATGACTTTGACTTGTCTCAGCCACCTTCGAAGAAATTCAAGAAGGTCAAAGTTCCTCAGCTAGTCACAAGTTCATTTTCTTCATCGCGCGTGATGGATGAAGCTAAAGATTCGGATGACATTGCGGCATGCCCTACATCAACAGACGACCCCAACAATGCTGGCGCTCCTCCATCGACATCATGATGATATTCTTCAGGGGCGTTAGTCCTCATTTTTCGTCCCTTGTGGTCATTTGATGACAAAGGGGAGAAATTTGAGTTAGTCTTCAAGCGGGTCTCATATATGGGCTATATTTTCGTTAAGTTACAACTCTTGCTCTTCTGAGGTGTTTGCTATGATGAGTTGTAAACTTAAGTACGATGGTGGTCTGACACTTTTTGAACTGCTTTCTACATGCTTATTTCCTCAGTACCTTAATGCACGCATGCTTATTTTCGTCAGACACCATATCTCATCATGCATTTCAAATTCTTCAAATCATATGTTAAATGCGTGTATGAATTACAAGATATAGGGTGGGATCTCCATGATATGACTCTACAATGTGCATTTGCTACTCAAGCAAAATCCTCAAACATGCACATCTTCAGGGGGATTTCTTCTATATCTTGTAATCAAATTCCTCAAAATTAGTTGTTACACTTCATATGTTTATCCCCATTGAAAACTTAACCTATTTGTCTTCAATCACCAAAAAGGGGGAGATTGTAAGTGCATCATGTGCCCCTTAGTGATTTTGGTGTGTTGAAGACTTACAGGCTAAGTGGCTAATGTGTTTTTGAGACTACATAGGTCATATAAGTCTCTAAGGAGTTTGATATTTACGAAGAAAGTCGACCCCTAAAAATGTATGTCTTCAATTGAAGACTTTGGTTTTCTTGAAGACTTTGAAAGTGAGGAAATTGGTGTGACCTTGAAGACTTGGATATTCATGTGAGGATTATGAAGCATGAAGACTTTTGTTATTATAGTTTCATTTTCTCTTTCTCGAGTCATAGGAAACACCATACTGTTAAAGGGGGTCGAGGTAAAACTAAGGAAACACATTTCCAAGTGATGCTCATCTCAAAGCCTACACTACCAATCCTTTCGAGTCAAGTCGTTGGAAATCTCATACAGTTCAGTCAATTTCATCAGTGACAGAGACAAAGTTCTTCTGCTCTTTGAGGAATTTGTTCTGACTGAGGAGTTAGGAATTCACTAGTGCGAATTTTCTATAAGTGAGGAACATGATAGCCCTGAGGAATGTGAGATCTCAAATTTTCGACCGTTGCTGTGCTATGCGCCAGCTGTCCCAAAATATCTTATCCACCTAATGGTCATATCATTATTGGGCATTTATGTCTTATCATGTCGGGCTGCTCCCTAGGCTATAAATAGCCGCCCCTTACAACCACTAATTGGGTGGCTGCTCCGAGAAAAACTGACACTTTACATTAGAGCAACCCATCCTCCGAGGACTTTGAGCGAAAATCATCAAGTGAGAAAAAACCAAAACCCCAACAACTAAAACCCCAAAGTGACCGAGCATAACTGAAGAGAGTGTTCCTGCGTGGAACCGATAGTTGTTACCTTTGAAGACTATGATGTTCCAGACGGTTAGGCGTCACTGGTCTACACCATCCAAGAGGAATTGTGGATCACCGGGTGACCAAGTCTATGAAGGTTTGGAAGTCAGCTGTGCAGACTTACCACGAGTGATTGGGCGAGGTCTGTGTGACCTTATATAAAGGGGAATACGATGAGGACTAAGTGTCCTAGACTATGTGTCCAAGACATGGTGTTTGGGACTATGTGTCCTCATGTTTGAATACCTAGCCGCCCTAACCAAACTTACAACTGTCACAACAGTTGGAACTGGTCTACCAAATCATTGTCTTCACCAAGCCCATTGGTTCTATTTCCTCGACCCTTCCATTTACTCATTCATGTGTTGATGAACTTGATTTGTACTGTTTGAAGACTTTGACTGAAGAGTTTCTCAATTTCCTCAACCCTAATTCTTCAATCCTTTGTCTTCAACCTGCTTATCCTACTTACATGCTACTTGTGCTCTATGTAGCTTTTATTTTATCATGATGACTATGCTACTATGTTGTTGTGCATGCACTGATTATCTATTCCGCTACTAGTAGTTCGTTGCTTAGGAAATTCCTCAGTTAAAATTTCCTCAGTGACGATTTTGAAAAAAATAGCCAATTCACCCCCCCCCCCTCTAGTGGATATAATGCACTTTCAATAAGGATTAGAAAAATGCTAAGCTTGGAATGTTCAAGAAGTATCAAGCAACTAAGCTCGGGGATGCCCCTGGGTGGCATCCCCTCTTTCTTCAAATGACCATTGGTATATTACTTGAAACTATATTTTTATTCGTCACATATTATGTGTTTTGCTTGGAGCGTCTTGTATGATATGAGTCTTTGCTTGTTTTGTTTGTTATTTTGTCACGATCATCCTACTGGACACACTTATTTAAGATCCAAAATTAAGCTATGACTAGTCAGAATTGCTCTTTATGCTTCACTTCAATTTTTTGAGAGCTATGGAATTGCTCTAGTGCTTCACATATATCTTTTTGAGCACCCTGTGCTTTGTTATTTTTGACGAAATTCTCTCATGCTTCACTTAGACTAATTTGAGAGAAGAATATATTATGCTCATCTTCTTCACATATATTTGTTAGAGCTTATCAAAAGCAACATATAAAACTAGTGCCAATATGATAGATTTTCAAGATGGATATGATAAAAACTTTCATGTAGATCATTAGAAAAAATAAACTTGATTCTTTGTAATAGTTTTGAGATATGATCATAGTGATATGTGAGTCAGGTTAATGAGTGATTATGTTTTAGTAATAATATTGATGTTAAGGTCTGTGGTTCCCTATGCAAGCATGAAAGTCAATAGTCATGCTATGAAATTGCATCCTACTTGTAGTGAATTATTCGGTGTTAGTTATGCTCTATGCTTGTTTATGTGATTTCTCGTTTCTTGGTTGGTCACTTCTCAATCTATTTGCTAGCCTCCACTTGTACTAAGTACAAATACGACTTGTGCATCCAAAATCCGTTAAACCATTTTTGCCATATGTGTCCACCATACCTACCTATATGTGGTATTCCCTTGCCGTTCTAAGCAAATTTGTATGTGCCATCTCTAAATTTCAAAATAAACTCCTGTTTTGTGTGCCTATACCGGTCATGAGGCGATGAGGGGTGGCCGATATTTTTCCATGCTAGATGTGTTATTCTCAAGATGAGTGTTTATTCACTTGTCATTGCACGAGAGTACGGCAAAGGTATTAGGGATGCCCAGTCCCGAAATGAAAAATAAATTTATTTTATGTTGTCAAATAATAAATTCCTTGGAAAGTATTGGTATGGAGGGCACCCGTGGATACAGTTAGCCACGGATTGTGAAAGAATGGTGGAAAAAGGAATAAACTTTAATTTCTGTTTGGGAACCGCCAATGATGTATCTAGCATGGAAAAGTATTGAAAGATCTAAGTTGTTTTTGTTGACGGGAAAAGTATACCTCCCAAAATTATATTTTATCTCTCAATTTAAGGTTTGAGCTCTGGCACCTCTACAAATTCCTACTTCCCTCTATGAAGGGCCTCTCCATTTACTTTATGCAATTTTTATTTGAGTCTCCGTTTTCTCTTATAAAGCACCAACTAAGGGGCACTATGATCGTACTTGAGCATTGGTTGTAGCTAATATGCGAGTGTGTTTCAGGAATTGATCAATGATTGAGCATGATGGGCTAGGGATAAATGCTTTAGTATTGATATTTTGAAAGAGATGGTTGTTCGTTGGTATGCTTGAGTATTAAAGTCTTCATGTAAAAACTAGACTATTGCTTTGAACCATATAAAAGTCCAAATGTCCATGCTATAAAGAAAAGAATATGTGATGAACACGATAGGCATCATTCCACATCAAAAATTCTGTTTTTATCATTGCCTACACGAGGATGAGCAGGAATTAAGCTTGGGGATGCTGATACGTCTCCAACGTATCTATAATTTTTTATTGTTCCACATATTGTCATTCTTGGATGTTTTACAATCATTTTATATATTTTTTGGGACTAACCTATTACCATAGTGCCCAGTGCAAATCGTTGTTTTTGCTTGTTTTTACATCGCAGAAAATCGATATCAAACGGAGTCCAAATGCAGCAAAACTTTTTGTGGAATTTTTTGGCTAGAAGACACAAGATGGGCTGAAGAAGTTCTAGAGGGGAACACAACCCGCCAGGGAGCGCCTGGGCCCCCTAGCGCGCCCAGGTGGGTTGTGCCAACCTCGGCGGCCTCCCACACCTCTTCTTCACTCTATAAATACCCCAATATTCCAAAAACCCTAGGGGAATCGATGAAATTTTATTCCAGCCGCCGCAAGTTCCAGAGCCACGAGATCCAATCTAGAGCCCTATTGCGGCACTCTGTCGAAGGGGAACACGATCACGGAGGGGTTCACCACACTCATTGGTGCCTCTCTGATGATGTGTGAGTAGTTTACCTCAGACCTACGGGTCCGTACACAGTAGCTAGATGGCTTCTTCTCTCTTTGGATCACAATAGAATGGTCTCTTGGAGATCTATTTGATATAATGACTTTTTGCGGTGTGTTTGTTGGGATCCGATGAATTGTGAGTTTATGATCAGGATTTAATATACATTCTTGATTATTATAGCCTCATATTTCTTCTTTGATATTTGGGTCTTATTTGGCCAACTTGATCTACTTATCTTGCAATGGGAAGAGGTGCTTTGTTATGGTTTCGATCTTGCGGTGTCCTTTCCCAGTGATAGAAGAGGCAGCAAGGCACGCATATATCGTTCCTATTAACGATAAAAAGATGGGGTCTATTCCTACATGAATAGATCTTGTCTACACCATGTCATCGTTCTTATTGCATTACTCCATTTTCCATGAACTTAATACACTAGATGCATGCAAGATAGCGATCGATGTGTGGAGTAATATCAGTAGATGCAGGCAGGAGTCGGTCTACTAATCTTGGACATGATGCATATATAGATGATCATTGTCTTGGATATCATCAAAATTATTTTCTTTTCTATAAATTGTCCAACAGTAATTTTTCTACCCACCGCATGTTATTTTATCAAGTGAAATCTACATCCCCCGGGCTTATTTTCCTATCATACACTTTCGGATCTATATTGCCATTTGCTTTTCCTCTATTTGCAACTTTTATTTTTAGATCTATATTACCAAAATACAAAAATACCTTGCTGCGTTTTATTTGCTTTTATTTTCATCTTTAAATCTACTACAATTTTATCCCTCAACACATCAATTTCTAGCACTGTTGCCCGAAAGGGATTGACACCCCTTTAACGCGTCGGGTTGCAAGTATTTGTTATTTGTGTGAAGGTACTATTTACATAGTGTTGCGTGGTTCTCCTTCTAGTTTGCTAACCTTGGTTTCATAAACGAGGGAAATACTTATTGTCGATGTGCTGCATTATCCCTTCCTCTTTGGGGAAATACAGGTGCATCTCAAGCGCATGTCACTCCTTGTCTATGGAACTCATCGTAAATAGTTACAAGGGGACCATCTTCGTGACTAATATAAAAAAATATTGGGCTATGTTAGGATAACTATTTGGAACAGTTTTCAAGTGTGAACACTATTGTGGATTCTATTGCGAAACAAGAATATATTAAAAGCATTAGATGCTTCAAATGAGGAAGTTCGTATCGAGAAGTGTCTTGATATAGTTGGTCTGATTATATGCGCAATGAAACCAATCATAATGTATTATGAATAACAGTGATATTTATCAAAGTGAGAGGAATCAAGATTCCATGTGTAGAACAGACATAACAAACACGATGTTCACATTGTTTAGAATAAGGCTCTACTGCAAGGAAAGCATGCAAAACACAGGATAGCCATAGGTGTTAGAGAAACTATGTAAATAGATTATTAACTCTACTGCATGTGGGCAACTCTTGGAAATATGCCGTAGGGGCAATAATATTGTATTATTATACTTTTGTATTCATAATTAGGAGTTTATATTTTATGTTATAATAGATAAGATCCTAAAATATGCGATTCAGTGGAAAACTCATATGCACATGTAGAATGATAAACGGTAAAATTAAGTTCCTAATCTTGCCTCTAGGACTGGCTCAGCTGTTGTTGGTTATCGTGTTTTCTCGATCTAGGGATATCGCTAAGTGTAAAGATAGTCCAAAATCAACATTGAGAGTATGATATTAGTAGAACAATCATATGAAATGACCCAAACTTGTTTGTTATACTTTGAGATAATGTCATCCGAAATCAAGTGTTATAACATGGAGTGTTAACGTGTGTTTTAGTTCTGTAGACCATGAGAGTATCGTAGTCACTTCTTACCGTATGGTGGACATTGGGGTTGCTCAAACTCCATCTATAACATGGTGATATAATGACAACTTACAGGTTCATCAAAAAGTTTGACAAAGTCACTATCGCCGGCCTGAATACCCAATGGCGCGCCGCCGCCCCACGCAAGCAAGGCACCCGCGCTCGGACAAGTCGTCCCACACTAGTCGCGGGGTACGAGCGAAGGTGATAGGAGGATCCGACGATGCCGGCTAGGCATGCCTGATGACACGTGCCAGTGTCAGAAGGGGAGGATAGGCGGGATGCGGTGGAGTTGGGTGGCGCCACCATCACATATCAATGCGATGCAACTGGCGGCCATCTTCCCTTCAATGGGAAAGACCAAATCGAATGCATCTTGTAGTCAAGAGAGCTCACCGGAATGTCACCCCGCACTGCCCACTGTTGTCCAGGAGCTAGAGTCAGAAGATCCATGTCGAATCTTGGCCATCACGCACCACCACATCCAGATATCATGAAGTCACCATGCCACCAATTGATGTCCATGCTACCACTGTGCCACCAACACAGGCCGCCACCGCCGACACAAATGCCTGATACCGCATCACCGCTCCATGCAAGCACGGCTCCGTCGCTTGCACACGTCATCCAACACTAACCGGGAGGTACATGCAAAGGGAATAGGAGAACCCGCCGACGTCGACGTCGGGCCAGGCTTCGCCTGACGGAGTGTGCTAGTGGCAGTAGGAGGAGTGGGGTTGGGCGGCGGCATGGTGATTCCCATGTCGCTTGTGGGAGATACATGGGGCGTTTGAAGTATCAAGCCATAAGCTAACCATTGTTCCAAGATCATCCTTTCCACATAGATGTATTTTGTGCACAAACTTTGTTGGAATTGTGTCGAATATAGTGTACAAGATAGGTTACATTTGGAACCTGACTAGTGTTGTGTTTACATGGTATGGAGGCGTGTCCTAGTAGGATACTTATATCATAGGCCTCTCATATATAGTGGGAGTAGACAAATGATGTAACCTATGTCAATACACCTACACGAGCACGACACCGAGATTTGTTAACGAGGTTCACATCATGGATACATCCCCGGGGAATGACTATGGGCGCTCCTTCCCGTGACACTGTCACAATATTGAACCCTGGCCACCCGGGCACTGGCACACGCCGCCCGCTCCCCCTGCGTGCCTATGCTATTATGTTGACATAGGTTACATCGTACGTCTACCCCCACTATATATGAGAGTCCTAGGATATAAGTGTCCTACTATGACACAACTCCATACCATGTAATCACAACATTACTCCGAGTCCATCTGTAACCTATCTTGTACCCACACTGGCGAATATTCTCCACCACCTTGAATTCGTCCATGCATCAAACTTCTTTGTACATTGGACTTGACCTTATCCCATGAGTACCTGCGAATTGTAGTCCCTCCTTTTCTTCACCACAGTCATCGCTCGAGCAAAATTAAGTTCCTCTTACTCTAGTTTATTCTCCCAACTTCCGGAGTATCCATTCATCACCATCACACAAAGATCACTGATTTGCGTGAAAGTGAACAACTCACATATCATATGCCACATATAAGAGTTAACTCAACTCAACATCACCTCTCTTTCCTGACCACATGTTTCAAATTTTAAGGAATTTCGCCATTTCTTGTAGCCATCCCGAGTAAAAGTCGTAGTTGGCTCACCACATTTATGACCACCAGATCCCTGGCCCATCTCCATGTACCATGCGTACCGCACGCCTCACCGCTATTACCACATCGAGTATCTGTTATCCAGAACAGGTCTCAAGGGTCATGAACCCAAACCACTCAACCCGCACTGCAGAGTAGCACCGATCATCACGGACCGATGATGAGTATAAAGTTTCCATCATACCACGGGGCTCCAGTCCGAACTACATGTCACTCGCTTCTTTCCCACTGAAATAGGCTTCGACTCTCTGAGCTCTTACACCATAACCCCTCAATCAAAACTGAGTGAAGTCTTCCAGACTCCAGCTCCACCTTCAACATGACTCCATGGTAGATGATCAACCCACCCCGCGCCCCGTCGACATCAAGCTCCATGCGTATGCCACCTTGAATCAACCCCGCAACATAGTCTTGTTGAAGCCACACAATCCTTCAGGCATGCGCGACATGTTTCCATGCCAAAAAGTCGGTCACCATCAGCATCATGCTCATATGTCATCATCGCCGATCTCACCACCGTCTTCTGTGCCAACCGACTTGCGTCGATCCGTAAGACTGTCCAGGCCAACTTCCATATGTGTCTGACCTAAATCAAACTTTCCTGACTGCAACCATCTGCAACTCCTTGCAGCACTAATCATCCATTTTTCCTGGCTTGACATCCCGCAACGTCTTCAAGCATCCCTATTTTGCTAACAGATTTTTCATCCTTGTCTGCCATAACCCAAGGTTTTTAGTTCCGTTGAACTTCTCCACCTCGAACCTAGTATGTGTTGACACCATGGTTCTTTGTATGATTGGCCCTATGAAAACATAACTGAGCTTCTTTTCACATAATGGTAATGCCCAAGTACACAAGCAAAACCTGAACGTGGTACACACACATGTACTACTAGCAAATCTAGTGGTGGAGCTTCATGTAGACCAATATGGTCCATGGCCCCCCCTTAGATTTTGTATCCATTGAAAAATATGGTATGTATTAGGCCTAACTGTTGTCTAAACTAGAGATTAGACCCCGTCCCTATTAATTTGCTCCCTTCAAGTAATGGCCCCTCTTAGATTATGCTCAAGCTACACCACTGAGAAAATCCAAAACAAGTTGGTATTCAAGATGAATTAGGATCCTATTTCGCTCAACTCCATCCGCTAGCAATTGCTGGAAATGCCTTAGCTATTTCCAACGGACGTGTGGCACAGTGGAATTTCCTGTACATGAAGGAGTTGCCTTGTTGTTGCACTTCTCCGGCTCAGAATGAGGAGGGCGCATCTCGACCCGGGACTCGGTCCCTTTTCTTTTTGTCCAAAACAAATCCTACGATGTTGCCTTGCTGTACGACCCAAGTTGTGATTCCATGAGCACATCCTGCATAACACACACCACCTTCGGCCTGCCCGGCCACAACATGCCACCTGGGCCTTGCACAGGGCTCAGCCAGCCACAAGCTCCTTCCAGGACTCTCCAAGCTCTGCGTCTAGCGCTCTTCCGTGTTGTGCATGCATTAGGCCATCGCCCTCAAATGGATCAAGCTGCCGATCCCTACCGCAACTCGTCGGGATTGCTCTTCGCCTGACTTCGTCCGATTGATCTCAACCGTGCAGCACTTATTGCTTTACACCAACTTCCGTGTAGATGATAACGATCTAGAAAATCAAGTCACCCACTCAATCAACGGGATCCGCCTCAATTTTCAATCCTTGCTCACATAGTACTTGTTGCAATAATCCGAGGCACTCCCTCGATCATCCGACGACCAAGAAATTACACGAGCACGACAATGAGATTTGTTAACGAGGTTCACATTATGGCTACATCCCCGGGGCATGACTACGAGCGCTCCTGGTGTCATGGGGAGGAGCGTCCGTAATCATGCCCCGGGGATGTAGCCATGATGTGGACCTCGCTAACAAATCTCGGTGTCGTGATTGTGTAATTGATTGGTCCTCTGATGATTGACAGAGCGCCTCAGATTATTGCAACAAACTTTATATACTTTCCTCCCCTCGAGAAATAGACTAATATATTCTTACATATCTTCTTCCATGCACAAGAAGCTAGCATTCTTGCCCCGCCTTCGGTCAAGCATTTGTACACCAATTGTTCTATTTCTTAAACATAGAGGAGATGCATTCTTACAGTAGCTTGGTCAGTTTCAACAATTTCCTCCCGAAGTCCCACTTGCTCCTTACTATCCATCATCTTTTCACCTTGTCTAACACTTCAGATTTATGAGCTAACCAGGTCATATGATTTAACTTGAACATTTTAGATTTCAGTTTTTTTCTTAAAATCATGAACTACAAATAATTCTTATCGATCTTTAATGGCAATAATATCATTGTAATGAAATTAATAGGAAATGATAATCCAGTCGCGTCGCATAGTATGACCAAAGTATACTATATTATTGAATTTTGCATCCTATCTAAGTCAACTTTCATTAGTAATTTTGTCCAGAATACTAAGTGCCACTCAAGTATGTTTGTATGAAACATCCAATTGTCTAACAGATTAAAAAGCTATAGACATCCTTCAGCCATATATCAAGCAAATGTTGTCCTCCATACATACACCTAAAATTAAAATAAAGTGTTGGAGCACAATAGAACTTCTCATTCTCCCCCTTTCTCCCTCCATCTCTCCCTTGATAACCGGTACCAATAATTACTCACAAAAAGCTACCAATAACTAAAGGAATTAAGAAAGTATAACCTAGGCTACATAAAACAAGCGTAAGGAGGGTGGTGGGGCGACATGCTAGCGGGATGGTGTGGCGTCCACATGCGAGAGGAAGGGTGGTGGCTGAGGTGGCCATACTGGGGCTTTTCGGTCTCATCGTGCTCGGGACCACGCTCGCCATCAATGTGGAACACAGCGATGGCACCGAGGCGAGATCAACCAAGGGATAAGTGAGATTGATGCTGGTATGTGCAACCAAGGCAGCCAGCATCACACTGGCAGGGTGCGAGAAGGGGTCCAAGGTGACGACACAGAATCTGTGGTCGGAAGGCGGCCCGCCTGTTGGCTTTGCAGGCATGCGACTTCCACTAGAGAATGGCAGAATGTACAACGAGTTTTAGCGCTAGACATGGAGGAGGAGTCGTGAAGTCTTCTAGGTGAGGCGATCCTCCTTTTGGAAAGTAAATCACGTCGTGCATTCAAAATCAGACCACAGCTTGATTTTCCAGGAGAAACTTCCATACGAAAACATGATAGATTGAATGATGATTTTCTTGTGGGCTGATGGACGGGGATGTAGGAACGAACCAAGGAAGGAGATAGCGACGTGCCTTCACTATCGCAGACTCCTTTAATAGTGAAGATGTTGAGCAAAAAATAATAGGTTGGTCATAAAAAATTAGAAAAAAGATAAGCAAAAGACACGACAGAGAAAAATAAATAAATAATGTGTGCACGTTGCGAATTGCTGGTCAACTTTAATTATAGTTGATGTTTTGGCAAGACTAAGGACAAAATAACCGTGCCTAAAATGAGCCCTCTAACGCATCCTTACCTATGAGCCATCCAATTTCATTTGGGGAACATCCATGGTCATTGGATTTGAGTTCTCGTTGCAAAACGGGCTGACTGTCCTATGGGTTGTTAATCTAGAAGCATTTTTAAGGAGGAAAGTATTGTCCCCCCCCCCAAATCTTGTGTGATGGATCGATCCCCCTAGTATTAATATGGATCAATTAGACCCCTAACTGCATAAAATTGGATCAATTTCCCCCCATAGTGGTTTTCGAGTAGATTTCGGTGGTTTTGACTTATTCTTCTGCTGACTGGACAAGTTGAGTAGACAAAGTTCATCATTCCCCAATTCTCGATTTGCAATCATGTCACGCCCAAGATGCGATTCTATCCCGATCACGTGATGAACACGTGATTGGGGCACAGCCGCATTTCGGGCGGTTAGCAAGATGGATATCATTACATTGTACCATTACATACATAGATGGGGGATACATACAAAGTCATACAATTGCCACATGAATACAACACATCATACACAAGACATCCGACTACGGATGAAAACACATGAAAAGCATAACGACATCCGTCCTGCTATCCCAGGATGCCAACCAGGAACCTATCCCAAGAACGAGGAAGAAGAAGAAGAAGAAAGAACTCCAACGCAAGTAAACATCGCTCTCACGTCAAGTCATCGGAAACCAGCACCAGCAACTGTTGTTGTAGAATCAGTGAGTCACGAGGACTCAAAAATCCCATAACCATGGGTATCAAGACTAGCAAAGCTTAACTGGTATGGAAAGGATAAGTGGTGAGGTTACAACAACGGCTAAGAATAATATGGTGGCTAACCTACGATTCCAAAGAAAGATGAGAAACTACGCAAACGGTCGCAAACTAGTAATGATCACTAAGTGATCTTGAACTACCTACGAGTCAAACATAACCCCACTATGTTCTCTTCTCGAACTTACTCGAAAAGAGACGATCACGGTTACTCACGCGGTTGGTGTATTTTATTTCGGATCCTCTGTCAAGTTCACTACAATCGGACATTAACAAATTCCAATTTGCCACATAACCGTGGGCACGGCTTTCGAAAGATCATAACCCTGCAGGGGTGTCCCAAGTTAGCCCATCACAAGCTCTCACGATCAGCAGAGGTAAAACCTCTTATCTTAGGGACAACTCGATCAGACTCGGAATCCCGGTGCACAAGACATTTCGACAATGTTAAAACAAGTCCAGCAAGACCCCCGGGCGTGCCGACACCCTGATAGTATCCGCGCGTTGATACGTCCAAAATGCATCACTATTTTATATCGTAATTCATCCTTATTCATTGATATATTTCACATTACGATGATGTTCTTATGTTGTTTTGGCCTATTTTACACAGTTTGCAACTTTCCGGTGCCGAAGCAGCAGACGCAGGATTCAGCGGTAAAAAGTGGACGCTGAGTTACTGAAGAAGAATACCTCCAAATTACCTGAAAATCGACAGAGGGTATTTTCTAGAAGGATCACGAAGACACGCAAAAGAGCAACCAGAGGGGAGCCAGGGGCAGCCCAGGCGGCCACCCCAGGCGGGCCCACCCCTGGCCGCCCTAGGGGGGCGCCTGGGCCCCCCTCTCCGCTTCTGGTGACCCCCTTTGGCATATATACTCCTCGTCATCCAAAAACCCTAAAAAGGAGAGTTTTGACGGAGTTCCGCCGCCGCTCCGTGGCGGAAACCTACGGAGAAGAAAAAGCCATCTCCGGCGGGCAGATTCCGCCGGGGAGATCACCTCCCGGAAGGGGAGATCATCGCCATCGTCATCACCATCGTCACGGGCTTCATCGAGATCATCATCAACATCATCCCCAACATCAGCACCATGTCCATATTCATCCAATCTCATCTCACCATAGCAACTTGTGTTGTAATCCGTACTATCTATCCTCTCTACCCTATCGGTGTTGATTACTACTTTGTGGTGAATGCTATTGAGTTTTGTTGGAGAAATATCATTATGTCCAGATTGTTTATCACCCATCTATCTCCACTGATCATGATCTCTTTTATGTCTTGTGAGTAGTTACTTTAGTTCTTGAGGACATGGGAGAAGTCTTGTTGTTAGTAATCATATGATGTTGAAGTAATATATGTTGTTTGATACTTAAGTTGTGTTGTTATTTTCCTAGTGGTGTTGTGTGAGTCGAACACTCAACACTTCGCCTTATTAAGGACCAAGGGGAATACATTGTGTACAAAGAATGCTTACGGTGGGTTGCCGGAGTGACAGAAACCTGAACCCTAGTTCGCACGCTTTTGCACAAGGGAACACTGGATCATCGATCGTATTGCTATGGTTAGGCTTTTGCCTTAAATACTATCTTGTATTTGCGGATGCTTGCAAGGTGTTTAATCATAAGAGTGCAATTATCTTAGTCTAGAGGGTGTACTAGCATAGATCCACCCACTCAACACTTATCAACACATCACTTAGTACCGATACGGAATATGGCGAAAGCACATGACTACCTCTCCCGTGTGTCCTCAAGAACACTTTAGCCTTTATAAGTTCAGTTGCTAGGCCTGTCCTTTGCTCAAAAAGGATTGGGCCACTTGTTACTCTCTAGTGCCTTTTACTTTGCTCGCTTTTACTTTTCTATTGCTTATATCAAGAAAACCCCTAAAAAGATTTCTTTCAGTGCTTGCAGTTATTCCTTGCTCAGAATCACTTGTCAATACCTTCTGCTCCTCGTTGGGTTCGACACTCTTACTTATCAAAAACGCTGCAATAGATCCCTTATGGTTGTGGGTCATCAAGTACCGTTTTCTGGCGCCGTTGCCGGGGAGTGTAGCGCTATTGGTAAGTGAAGTTGGTAAGGAAGTTTTTATATTTCTGTTTTTATTTTGCTGTTGTTGCTCTTTGTCCTTATGGACAACCTTGCTATTGGATCGTTGCTTGAGGGAAGACGCCCCACATCTGTGGTGGTTGCTCCTCCCCCTACTAAAATTGTGCCCTATAAAATACCAGCTGGTATTATCGATTATGTTTTGGCTAATCGTTATGCAGGAGATAGACATCCCGGTGAACACTTGCTATATCTGTCACAACTATGTTCATTATTTAAGCTTGCAGGTGTATCAATGGAGTTTGTCATGAGGAAATTGTTCTCCGTATCGCTTATAGATAAAGCTTCAGATTGGTATAGGCCTCTCGATAACTCACACTTGCTTGATTGGCAAGAGCTTATGTCTCTCTTTTATACCAAGTTTTATCCTCTTCATGAAATTCATCGAGACAGGAACTATATCTATAACTTTAGGTCTCGTGACGGAGAAAGCATTGCTCAAGATTGGGGGAGATTGAAGTCCCTAATGCTCAAATGTCCTATTCATTAGCTCCCCAAGGAAATTATACTTACACATTTTTATGCCAGGCTTTCTCGTCAGGATAAGGAGATGCTGGATGCCTCCTCTAGTGGGGTATTTCAGACAAAGAGCGTTGAAGAAAGGTCGGATCTCATTGAAAGGATCCAGAGGAATACCGAAGATTGGGAAATCGATAAAGGTATTGAGCCCGCTATAAATTATGGGCATGATTATATTGAGAGCTATGTGAAAACTGATTACTTCAATACCTTTTGCTCTAAGATTAGTCTTGATTCCCATCTAATGATTGATTTCTGTAAGGATTTTGCCTCTCACGTTGATTCTTTTAAAAAGAAGAGAGATCAGCATCATGAACCTTTCAAAGAGTTACCTGTTAATATTCATGTTGCTGACCCTATTTTGCGTGCAGTTATATATGAAAAACCTCCTTTTCCCGCAAGGATAAGGGAGCACTCTCTTGTGACAGGCATAATAAATAAAAGTGAGAGAAGAATTGATGAGCCTGAGGACCAGATCAAGGTCGATCCTCAAGTTGCATTGGTTAAAGACCTTGTTACTAATGATGTTTTGGATTCCAATGTAAATTTTTGTGCTGTTTCCACTAACCTTGTCATAGCCAAGAATAAAGGCCCAATTTCAGGTACTCCAATAGTATCTGTTAAAATAGGAGATCACAATTATTATGGGGTATGCGATTTGGGATCGAGTGCTAGTGCTATCCCCTATTCACTTTATCAAGAGATCATCGGTGAGATTTCACCTTGTGAACTTGAAGAAGTTGATGTTACCATTCATCTTGCAAACAGAGCAACTATCCCTCCTATCGGAATTGTGAGAGACGTTGAAGTCCTATGTGGAAAGGTAAAATACCCTACCGAATTTCTAGTACTTGGTTCAGTGAGGGACAATTTTTGTCCTATTATTTTTGGTAGACCTTTTCTCGGAACTTGTGGAGCTATAATAGATTGCAAGAAAGGTAAAGTTTCTGTTGAATTCAATCGTGAGCCATATGAATTTAACTTTTCTAAGTTCTCTAAGCAGCCTCGTGGTACCGATTTACCTAGTGATGATAAAATTATTGAAAGTATTGCTTCTATTGCTATTCCCCCTAATGATCCTTTGCAGCAATATATGGAGGACCACGAGAATGATTTGCATATGCAGGAAAGAAATGAACTAGATGAAATATTCTTGGGACAACCTGCTATCCTGAAGCACAACCTTCCGGTTGAACCTTTGGGAATTTTATCAAAACCAAAAGAAGACCCGGTGTTCGATCTTAAACCTCTTCCCGATACGCTCAAGTATGCTTATTTAGATGAAAAGAAAGTATATCCTGTTATTATCAACTCTAACCTTTCAGGATATGAAGAAGAGCGACTATTGGAAGTACTTCGTAAACACCGAGGTGCAATTGGCTATACCCTTGATGACCTTAAGGGGATTAGTCCATCTATCTGCCAACATACTATCAACCTTGAGCCCGATGCTAAACCAGTTGTTGATCATCAACGACGGTTGAACCCGAAGATGATGGATGTTGTAAGAACTGAGATTCTCAAGCTTCTAGCCGCAGGTATTATCTACCCTATAGCAGATAGTAAGTGGGTAAGCCTGGTACATTGTGTTCCTAAGAAAGGAGGTACAACTGTAGTTCCTAATGATAAGAATGAACTAATACCTCAGAGAATTATTATTGGATATAGAATGTGTATTGATTACAGGAAGCTGAACAAGGCAACCAGGAAGGATCACTACCCGTTGCCGTTCATCGACCAAATGCTTGAAAGGTTATCCAAAAATACCCACTTTTGTTACCTCGATGGTTATTCTGGCTTCTCTCAAATTCATGTTAACACTTCTAATCAAGAGAAGACCACTTTTACTTGTCCCTTTGGTACTTATGCTTACAGGCGTATGCCTTTTAGTTTATGTAATGCCCCTACTACTTTTCAAAGGTGTATGTCTGCTATCTTTCATGGTTTCTGTGAGGAGATTGTGGAAGTCTTCATGGACGATTTTTCCGTCTATGGAACTTCCTTTGACCATTGTCTCCACAACCTTAATAAAGTTTTGCAGAGATGTGAGGAGACAAATCTGGTACTCAACTGGGAGAAGTGCCACTTCATGGTTAACGAAGGAACTGTTCTTGGTCACAAGATTTCCGAAAGGGGAATTGAGGTGGACAAGGCCAAGATCGAAGCAATCGAGAGGATGCCCTATCCAAGGGACATCAAAGGTATTCGCAGTTTTCTCGGTCATGCTGGTTTCTATAGAAGATTTATTAAATACTTTTCTAAGACTTCGAGACCCCTCACTAATCTTCTCCAGAAGGACGTTCCTTTTGTATTTGATGAAGATTGTCAGGAGGCTTTTGAAGTTCTCAAGAAAGCTTTAATAACCGCTCCTATAGTACAACCACCTGACTGGAATTTACCTTTTGAGATTATGTGTGATGCTAGTGATTTTGCTGTTGGAGCTGTTTTAGGGCAAAGAGTTGATATGAAATTGAATGTTATACATTATGGTAGCAAAACCCTTGATAGTGCTCAAAAGAATTATGCTACTACTGAGAGAGAATTCTTAGCTGTAGTGTTTGCTTGTGATAAGTTTAGGCAGTATATTGTTGATTCCAAAGTTATTATTCATACTGACCATGCTGCCATTAAGTACCTTATTACAAAGAAGGATGCCAAGCCAAGGCTTATCAGATGGGTACTCCTTCTTCAAGAATTTGATTTGCAGATTGTTGATAGGAAAGGAGAAGACAATCCGGTGGCGGACAATCTTTCAAGGATGGAAGATATACCGCATGATCCCATCCCAGTCAACGACAGTTTTCCAGACGAGAAACTTGCCGTTGTAAAAGTACAATCTCTTTCCGATCCTTGGTTTGCAGATTATGCTAATTTTATCGTTGCGAAGTATTTGCCTCCAGGTTTAACATTTCAGCAAAGGAAGAAGTTCTTTCATGATTTGAGGCACTACTTTTGGGATGACCCACATCTTTTCAAAGAAGGTCCCGACGGGATCGTGAGAAGATGCATACCGGAACATGAGCAGAAAGACATTCTCAGACAATGTCATGATAGTCCCTATGGAGGACATCATGCCGGTGAGAGGACCGCACATAAGGTTCTTCAATCAGGTTTTTATTGGCCTACTCTCTTTAAGGATGCTAGAAATTATGTTTTAGCCTGTGATAAATGTCAGAGAGTTGGTAACATTAGTAGAAGGAGTGAGATGCCTATGAATTACTCACTAGTGATTGAACCTTTTGATTGCTGGGGTTTTGATTTTATGGGTCCTTTTCCTTCTTCGCACAAGTACACTCACATTTTAGTAGCTGTTGATTATGTGACCAAGTGGGTTGAAGCAATCGCCAATGAAAGTGCTGATCACAAGACATCTTTGAAAATGCTCAAAGATGTGATTTTCCCTAGGTTTGGTGTACCTAGGTATCTCATGACTGATGGAGGATCACACTTCACGCATGGAGCTTTTAGAAAATCTTTAGCAAAGTACGATGTCAATCATAGAATTGCTTCACTGTACCATCCTCAAACTAGTGGTCAAGTTGAGCTCACCAATAGAGAGATCAAGTTGATCTTGCAGAAGACAGTAAATAGAAATAGAAAGGGCTGGTCAAATAAGTTAGGAGATGCTTTGTGGGCGTATAGAACTGCTTACAAAAACCCCATGGGCATGTCCCCCTATAAGATGGTTTATGGCAAGGCTTGCCATTTTCCATTAGAATTAGAGCACAAAGCTTTCTGGGCTGTTAGAGAGCTTAATGCTGACCCAAAGTTAGCTGGTGAGAAGCGTCTCATGAACTTGACTTCTCTAGATGAGTGCAGAAGTGAAGCTTACGAGAGCGCTAAAATGTTCAAGGAAAAGGTAAAGAAGTGGCATGATAAGAGGATTCTGAAACGTGAATTTAATGTTGCTGATAAAGTTTTGTTGTTTAGATCCCGTTTCAGGTTTTCTCCAGGCAAACTACTTTCCAGGTGGGAAGGGCCATTTCATATTGAAGAAGTCTATCGGTCTGGTGCAATCAAGATTAACAATTTTGAAGGCACCAAACCTCAAGTTGTGAATGGGAAAAGACTTAAGCATTACATAGCAGGAGACCCTGTCAATGTTGATGTGAATATGATATACACAACAACTCACGAAGAACATGTTGCAGCCCTGTTTCAGACACTAGCAGAAGCAGAATAAGAAAAGGTATGTATTACGGTAAGGAAACATCGCGAACCGCCATAAAAGTTCCATATTATGAGTTTTTACAAAATTAGGAAAATTCTAAGCCTAAGTGGAGCCAGAGACAAGCTCCAGGGGGCCCAGGCGCCCCCCTGGCGCGGCCTACCTCCTGGCCGTGCCGGGAGGCCACCTGGGCACCCAGGAGTCCGCCTCCGACCCCGCTTTGGCCTGTTACCTTCCTTTCTGTGCAGAAATTTTTGCTATATATTTGCCCAGATTGTTTCGGCAACGTATCTCGCGATTTCGTGTGTTTTCTTTTCGATCTGTTTCTGCCAGGAAATCTTTTGGCTGGACCAAGGTGCCATGGCTTCCCCAAGTTCTCCCAAGGACAAGTTCGTCGTCAACGTCATGAACCCTTACCTCGCTGAGGTGAAGAAGCACCCTCAGGTTGTTCGAATGGAGGAAGGTGTCCTCCATCAAGAATATCTGAAGGGACCTATCAAGGAGGGGAGCATCCAGGCCAGGCTAGAAGAAGTGGAGCAAGAAGTCTTCAAGTACAAGAAGATGATCGAGCGTGGTGTTGCAGCTAACTTTGACATCATCAACAAGCTGAAGACCTACTTCCTGAAGGAGATGAAGGAGATGTGGAAAAGCATCACCGCATCTGAAGAAAGAATTGAAGAGCTCCAAGGGCAAATTTACGATCTACATCACCAGAACTGTGAGTATGAACTAAGGTTTATGCGCATGGGTTTGGGTGCTGCTTGCACGATTCAAGAGACAAACTTCTCATGTGAGACTGGAGAACCCCTTCCATGGAAGCGCTTCGCCGAGGACTACGTGATCAACGTCAACAAGAATGGGGAGTGAAATCCCCTTGGGTAATGGCATCCCCTTGGCTTGTTCCAAGCTTGGGGGAGTGCCCGGTATCTTTATCTTTATCTTTTGTCTTTTAGAGTCAAGTAGAGTCGTATCATGTCTAGGGAGGTTATTATATTAAATAGGTGTGTGCATTGAGGTCTATCACTCCTTCCGTGGAGAGATTGTATCCGTGAGCGTGGAGTCGTCTATGATGGAATATTAATGAGAAGTCTATTGGTTCCTTTGCTGCACTTGGTATTCTCTTCACACAATCGACCTTATATGATGATTCTTATGGGGAGTATTGACCTTATATCAGGTATGGCTTTGAAAACTTTATTTAATCTTGGCAAACATAGCTTTGGTCATAACAACAAGCATGATTTTCTTAAAGTAGCGACATAGCCAAAACCTTTATGTTATTATGCTTCAAGTGTTATGCTGACAAGGAAGACAACTTGATGTGTTATGCTTATTTTAATGTTTATGCTTTATATTGCTTTGCAACTTAGTCATCATCAATTGTCTGTTCAATCAAAGCCTTTGCTAGCCTAAACTCTGTACTAAGCGGAATTCTGCTTGTGCATCCATACCCTTAAACCAATACCTTCCATATGAGTCCACCATACCTTCTTATTCGTGGTATTCCACTACCACCTCCTAAAGTATAGAATTTGTGTGTTATCCTTAAATGTTCAAAATCTCCTATTTTGTGCCCCTGTTTTATCTCATGAGGAAGTAATAGTTAATTCATGATATTTTTAAGTTGGACAAGTTTTACCCTGGGATTGCATGTCTAATCTGCAAACCCCTAATACGAGAAGGAACTGGCATGAGTGCGCCCGGCTCATAAAAGATAATACAACAAACAAACCCTCCTTCACGCTTTGTTCATGAGAAATCAGAAAACTATGGCAGCGATAAACAAAGGAGATTAAGGGGATGTGATCGTCCCCGTACGGGAGCCGTTCCTCGAAACTTGTCCAGCTCGAGAAGTAATTGAGTTATCTATTAGCATTCGTTGACAAATCATGCACCTCTCAAAACTTGTTTTCATTCTATTTGATTTAAGGATAGCACATGAGTTTTCCCTACTTCCCTAGAGCAGGGCCTATCTCTTAGTTTTTAGGATGAGTCAGTTATTCCTACTTCCTTCTATTCTTAAAGAGAGCAGACATTTGATGTTGACGAAGATTCATTCATATAAAGTTGCATTAAGATTTGTCATATCATATTCTTGTTGACATTATCATTTGATAAATAAGTTGTTTGTCAAGCCCAGCTAAAGCAAACATCTTCCTTTGTGTAAACACTTTCACTTCTTGCCTAATAACATGTTCTTTCAAAAGCTTCAATTAATTTTATCAAAACATAAAGAGAAAGAGCAAAAGTAAAAGCTATTAGTTGTTCTTTGACCAGAGGACATGTTTGCCATGATTTGATGAGTTTCCTTAGCCCTACTTTCGATTATAAGTGTTACCACTCTTTTATAAGTTCCTTATGAGTTGAAGATTGCTGTTGAGGATATTTGAGTTTGGTGAAGAGACTGTGATGCTTCTTGTCCGTAATCTATTTATCGACACTTCACTCTCTAAACTTGTGGATAGGTTTACCGAGCTCAGTATTCGCTTGGGGACAAGCGAGGTCTAAGCTTGGGGGTGTTGATACGTCCAAAATGCATCACTATTTTATATCGTAATTCATCCTTATTCATGGATATATTTCACATTACGATGATGTTCTTATGTTGTTTTGGCCTATTTTACACAGTTTGCAACTTTCCGGTGTCGAAGCAGCAGACGCAGGATTCAGCGGTAAAAAGTGGACGCTGAGTTGCTGAAGAAGAATACCTCCAAATTACCTGAAAATCGACGGAGGGTATTTTCCAGAAGGATCACGAAGACATGCAAAAGAGCAACCAGAGGGGAGCCAAGGGCAGCCCAGGCGGCCCCACCCCTGGCAGCCCTAGGGGGGCGCCTGGGCCCCCTCTCCGCTTCTGGTGACCCCCTTTGGCATATATACTCCTCGTCATCCAAAAACCCTACAAAGGAGAGTTTTGACGGAGTTCCGCCGCCGCTCCATGGCGGAAACCTACGGAGAAGAAAAAGCCATCTCCGGCGGGCAGATTCCACTAGGGAGATCACCTCCCGGAAGGGGAGATCATCACCATCGTCATCACCATCGTCACGGGCATCATCGAGATCATCATCAACATCATCCCCAACATCAGCACCATCTCCATATTCATCCAATCTCATCTCACCATAGCAACTTGTGTTGTAATCCGTACTATCTATCCTCTCTACCCTATCGGTGTTGATTACTACTTTGTGGTGAATGCTATTGAGTTTTGTAGGAGAAATATCATTATGTCCAGATTGTTTATCACCCATCTATCTCCACTGATCATGATCTCTTTTATGTCTTGTGAGTAGTTACTTTAGTTCTTGAGGACATGGGAGAAGTCTTGTTGTTAGTAATCATATGATGTTGAAGTAATATATGTTGTTTGATACTTAAGTTGTGTTGTTATTTTCCTTGTGGTGTTGTGTGAGTCGAACACTCAACACTTCGCCTTATTAAGGACCTAGGAGAATACATTGTGTACAAAGAATGCTTACGGTGGGTTGCCGGAGTGACAGAAACCTGAACCCCAGTTCGCGCGCTTTTGCACAAGGGAACACTGGATCATCGATCGTATTGATATGGTTAGGCTTTTGCCTTAAATACTATCTTGTATTTGCGGATGCTTGCAAGGTGTTTAATCATAAGAGTGCACTTATCTTAGTCTAGAGGGTGTACTAGCATAGATCCACCCACTCAACACTTATCAACACATCACATAGTACCGATACGGAATATGGTGAAAGCACATGACTACCTCTCCCGTGTGTCCTCAAGAACACTTTAGCCTTTATAAGTTCAGTTGCTAGGCCTCTCCTTTGCTCAGAAAGGATTGGGCCACTTGTTACTTTCCAGTGCCTTTTACTTTGCTCGCTTTTACTTTCCTATTGCTTATATCAAGAAAACCCCTAAAAAGATATCTTTCAGTGCTTGCAGTTATTCCTTGCTCAGAATCACTTGTCAATACCTTCTGCTCCTCGTTGGGTTCGACACTCTTACTTATCGAAACGCTGTAATAGATCCCTTACGGTTGTGGGTCATCACGCGTATCTCATGTCAGGCCACGTCCGGATGAACACTACGTACAACAGCCAAAAACCCAAGTTGCCCCAGGTGGCGCCGCAAGTGGCTCTAGTTTGGACCGGCACCATCAGCCCTGGCACCCTTGTATTATGTTGAATTAAGAATCCCCAGGGACGCAACCCCCGATGCATAATTAATTAATTAATTAATAGTTTTATTATGTTGGCAATTAAAACCCCTTGCTGGAGGAGTTTTATTCAAAGCGAACCTTCGAGGGGGGCCCATAACCCCAACCGCGTTAGGAACACAAAATCGAGGAACATAACACCGGTTTACCAGTTCTTAAGGTGGCATGAGTGGAATAAAACACCGAGCAAAAGGCCAAGACTTCCACCCATTGCCAAGTATATAGGTGCATTAATTATAGTAATAGATATTGTGATATGCCAACATCCAAGTTCCAACATGGAGTAAACTTCATCTTCACCTGCAACTAACAAAGCTATAAGAGGGGCTGACCAAGTGGTAACATAGCAAACAACGGTTTGCTAGGATGGTGGAAAAAGGTTAGAGGTTGTGTCATGGCATAATGGGAGGTTTGAAGAACAAGTGGTGGGTAGCGTGACATATAGCGACAACAATGAGACAACTAACATAGCAATGATAGTAATGAGATTCAAGGTGACTGTCATCTATCCTGAGATCCTGCTAGGAAGAAGAACGAGTCCATGAAGAAGAAGAAGCCACGTAGACGAACCAAGCGTAGTCGAACGTATCCTCATGATCGCAATGAAACAGGAACTAACGAGAAGAAGCAAACAACATGGTAAACAGGCCACACATAAACAAGACAGGATGCTCAACCAAGTATGGTGCATGACAAGGCTACATGATGCTTTACATGGCAAGGGATGATGCATACAAGAACAACACAACCAAGCAAGTTTAAATGAGGCCGGAAACAACATGTAACAATTCTAGTAAGTCCTCATATGTAAAATTTGAAATTGGTCCAGATCTGAACAAACCTTATATTAGAGTTCTTAAATAGCAAGTTAAGATGAACCATGATGATCTACACGATTTTTCTAGTCAAGTTACATATAAAGTTCATTTAATACGGAGCTACGGCCTAAAAGATATGAGCAAAACAAGTTAAGCATGGCATTGATGCAAAATGCATTCAAACATCATGCAAACACTCTCAAAACATGGATGCAACATGACATGATGCACCTACATGCAAAACCAAGCAAGTTTCATATAGAGAACGCTCAAAACGGAGCAACGGTTCAACACATAGACATGAAACAAGTTTAAAGGACAAACTGTCCAAAACAGCAACTACGCACAATGCAAGCAACAAAACAACATGCTATAAGAACAAGATAGGCACAAGCATGACATGCACTGAAAGTACAGATTACCAGCTTCAAGAATCATCAAGGTTCATGTTCATGGGCATCAAGATTAATCCAACATCATCAAGGCAACAAGCAAACTTTTTGATCACAAATTATGACTTAGTGAAAAACAGGGCACATACATGAGCAAAGTTAACATGATGACATGTTGGAGGCAAGAAATAATTAAGCTACAGTGCAAGAACATGGCAACCAAAAGCATGGCATGCTAGTCCATAACATGGAGCTCAAAGAATACAACATGGCATACACATGGGAGCAACAGGTTCATGGCATTCATTAAAACAAGATGCAAGCATGATATAGGAGATTCCCAGACTTAGTGAAAATCTGGGAATGCAAACAACAACATCATGAGACTGAATTTGGAGGCATATAATATCAAGCATATCAATAAACATGAAAAGCTCATGAACATGTAGTAGGCATGGCATACTCCAAATAACTCCATTGGCACAACTCCATAAGATGCATAGATTGATTACAATGAGCTTTGCCTAATGGAACATGTTGTTGACAGGCTGGCAAATTTATCATGATGACAACTTGAGAGCAAGAAAGAGACATGCTATAGCAACTTATAATTGCAAACAAGGGCATGGATTCATAGAGCATAACATGGACTTCAAGACATGATCATTCGACATCTCCAAATGTGCATGGATATGAGTGTAGCATCAAGCAAGCATGGCATCACAATATAACAGTTTCAGACTTATCAGTTTTTTAATTAGTCTCAAGAAATAGTGAGTAAGTCACTTTGCAAGCTTGTTGCACTCACCACAAGGCATATCATGAAAAACTAATTACACCATTGAAAAGATGACATGATTATGCTCCTAAAACATGTTGACGTGATGCTCAAACAAAAATCACACAAAAAGATATGAAAAAGACAAATCAACAACTTATAACAGTTTCCAACACTTAACATCAACATACACTTTTGTAACAGGGATTATCATGCCAAAATGCATCCTATCATGTATGCAAGTGCAACCATCATGAAGATCACTCAGAGATGAACATTGTGATATACTACATGCTACATTTGGATAAACATGCATAAAGATACACCCAATACAAGATGCCAACATATTATGAAATTCAGAGGACTTGGCAGTTTTTTCGGAAAAAAATGATTGAGCGCTAGGGAACTAAATGACGCCCGGGGCAGGATTTCGCGGGTTCTCACTAGATGGGCTCGACCCAGGACGTGGGGAGGAGACAGGCCAGCGCTGCTGGGCCGAGGCGCGTCTGGAGCTAGGCCTAGGCCTGCGAGGCCCATGCTGAGGCTTGATTTGTCAACGGACACTGGCGGGGCACCCGCCATCCTCCTCGCATGCATGTGCGGAGGCGGAGCTGAGCCTGGCGCACGGCAGACGGCGAACTTGAGACGGGGGCGGCGGAGCAGATCAGCCGGGGACGGGGCCGAGCCGGTCGGATCCGGCAGCTGGGGTCGAAGACGGGGCCGGAGAGGAAATCTGCGGTGAGCGACCACTTCCAAGAAAGGGTGGCGGCGACCTGGAGAGGGCGAGGGAGAGCATGAGAGGTCATCGGTGGCGGATCCGGTGAGGCGATGGGGACGACGACTGGTGGTGGGGCAGAGGGCTCTGTGGGAGGCGGAGGTTGAGCGAGTGTTGCCCATGGCAGGGGCGCCCGCGGTCGTGCAGCGGCGGCGGCCGGGCCTGGCGGCGGCGGGGTTTGGGCCCAGCGGGCTAGATCCAAGCCCCAGCGGGCCTCGAGCGATGGAGGGAGGTGGCTGGAGCGACTTAGCGGGGGAGGAGAGGTGGGAGGAGGCTGGTGGTGGCATGGATTTCGAGGATGGCTAGGGTTTCCAAAACTGGATGTATAGGCCTTCCTTTTATAGCTAGAGAAGCTAGGGATGGGGGTTTTTGTCCGTTAGGACCCTCGGATCGCGATCCAACGGATCTGATCATGGGGGAGGTTAGCAAGGCCTAGGTGGGCTGTACTAGAGTGAGATGGGCTGAGAAGAGAGGGGAGGGAGAGGCCCGCGAGGGTTTCTGGAGACCAAAAACGTCTGACGTCAGTACTGGCAATTGTACCGCACTATGTTCAAAGGTTGGGCTATCAAAAGAACTCCGAATGCGATGAAATTTGATAGACGGAATGTCTACACTACAATAAGGCTGCACGCCAAGTTGTCGGGGGAAACTATCCGCCGCGAACACCTATGGGACCGGAGCCCCTTGTCTGTGCGGTACGAGGGCGGAGGGAGCACGAAGAGCAGATCGTAGCGAGCACGCGGGCAGTTTTACCCAGGTTCGGGCCGCGGTAGATGCGTAAAACCCTACTCCTGCTTAGTTGTGTATTGAGTTAGAGAGCTCGGGAGCTTGAAGAAGCAGCTACACCGAGCGTATGAGTGATCTAGGTTCCGAACCCCCTCCACGTTGTGCATGGGCCTCCTTTTATAGTACAAGGGGTCACCGACAGGTGTCAACGTAGGAGAAAGGGGTAAAAACGTAAAAGAGGTGGTAGTTGTAACAGTGCGGGAACAGTGAAGCTACAGTGCGCGAACAGTGGTCGCTACCTACTTTGACAGTGGGGGACAAGGGCATTTAATGCCCGTCGCCGTCGACCCCAAAAGCTCCCGCCCTTGCGTCTCCGTCCGCCACGGCGATGGATCCACCACCGTGGAGTGCCACCGTGTCCCCCAGGCTGCACAGCCATCCGCCACGCGTCCCTGGATAGGCCCCAGGGTGACGCGTGGGCCGATGAGCTGGAGCGCGGGCACACAACGCAACTCTCCCGGCAAGCACCTTGCCGGGGCCTTGATCTTGCCGGGCCCGGGAGCTTGCCGCTCCCTGGGCCCTCGCCGGGGCGCATATAGCGCCGAGGCGTGTCTTCTAGTCTTCCTGGCAAGCTCCTCTTGCCAAGGCCTTGTGCTAGTGGGGCAGTCTTGAGCCTGGTACGGCCTTCCCGGCAAGCTCCACTTGCCGGGGTCTCGATCTTCTGTCTTGCATACTTTGTTTTTGAATGGTTTAATATGGAGCAGAAAGGTCTCCGGCGAGCGCGTGGTAAACCCTGCCGCGGGAAGCTGCAACTGCCCGTGCACAAGTTGGGGTACTGAGGTACCCCTACCTTAGTACACCGACACAAGTTTAAACCCATACCAAGAATGTTTTTCGGCCACTTGCAAAATAAGGTTTCGGAGGTGACGCGGGCACGTGCAAGTGTGTCTGGGCTCAGAACGGACAATGGAAAGGATGAGGGGGCTCGACAACTACGAATGGATGCATGTTTTTAAAACTATGCAGATGAAATGCACATGATGACATGGACAAATGCAACACGCAACAAAACGACATAGCAACGACAAAGAATAAGAGGAACACACCTGGCGCATCGGTCTCGGGGCGTCACACAATAATTGTAGGAACAATGACAGGCTATGCAACATAATAGGAGCTATCGAATCATCAACAGTAGCAAGGCTAATGCAAGAATAAGAGAGAAGAGAGTGGGCGATATCTGGTTGATCAAAGGGGGTTTGCTTGCCTAGAAGCTATGTCAAGAAGGAGGGGTCGTCGATACCGTAGTCGATCTAGGCGGCAACAGTGGCGTCCGTCTCGTAGTCTAACGGGGAGAAGAGGGGGAAGAAACAATAAATATAAAGCAAATATCGCAACACAAATCATAACATAGGAATACATGATTCTAGGGGTATTTTGCAGAGGGGTCCCATAGGTCATAAGCAATAGGCTAACTAATCAAATAAGTAAACTACATAATTATAGGGACCCCACTTGGCATAGACTAAATTAGTCCCTACTCTGAACTACTCCTAATTAACCGGGCCGACCATTAGTACAGCCGTGCCTCACGGCTGGGCACACATGTGCAAGGTGCATGGTAGCTATGGCCAAGAGGGCTCACACAGGTGGAGGCCAGGAGCAGCAGCAACTTAGGAGCAGTGGCAGTATCAGTGGCAAGTAGCGTAAGTAGCGGCAGCAAGGCAATAGCGGCAGCAAGCAACAACAACTAGCAACGCTAGGAGCAGCACATCGCAACGCAACGTAGCATCGACAACAGCGGCAACAACATCACTCGGGTGTGGAAGCGTGGGATGGCGTCAGGGAACAGCAGCCAGCAGCGGGATGCACATGGACGGCGCGGGTCGCGACAAGGTCTGGCCAGGCGAGGTGACGCAGTACGTGCCCATGAGAATCGAGCTCCCTGCCATGCGGGCCGAGTGTCCGGTGGGCTAAACGGCGATGGATCGAGGAGGAGGAAGGGGAGATCTGGAGGAGGTTCTCACCATGAGTCCATTGGCGCGCTTGGGGAGGGTCGGGGTGGACCGAAGGGACGGCGGCGACGGTGACATAGAGATGGCTAGACGAAGAAGAAGAAGATGGCACGGCAACATAGTGCCCCGGCTTGATGCGGTGGCCGGGATCGATGAAGTCGAGCACGGTGGAGCTTCTGGATGTCCTCCCTCACGGTGAAGACGCCAGTGGCCGTGACAACGAGGATGGGGTAGTGGTCACCGTAGCATCTCACGAGCTCGATTTGGTCCAGAGGGGAAGGGGTCAATGGTGATCAAGGGGGAAATATTTGAGACGGGGGCTAGGGTTTCGGTGGACACCTTTACAGGCCGGGGGAGGCGACGTGGTGGCCATCCGGCCATGGCGCCGTCGGATGGTTGCCATGCCATAGCCTCTGCCTCCTTTATTGTACATGAGAAGGGGAAAGGCCCATGGTGGGCTGGGCCAACCACTGTAGCATTAGGCTACAATTGCACATAAGTGCCCTTTTTTATTCTTTTATATCTTATTATTTGTATTTGACTATTTTTCCTTTAGTTTGTGCAGCAAATAATTTTTGCTATAGTTGAAACTTGGCACATAAATCAAGCACATTATTCTAGAATGGGACATAAATCTTGAGGCCATTTTGTAATGTTTGAAAAAACATGTTTGTTTTCAAATGGTCCATTATGATGTTGTTGGCCCACTTCATAATTTACTAGTGATTATTTATTGAGTCAAATGATGTGGTTTCAATCATGAAAACTGATCATGCGAATTTATAGAATAGTGTGAACATTTTAGTTTTATTTTTAGAAGAAATAATAGGTTGACTTGCAATTCAAATTTGAATTGTTGTTTGATTTTTATTAGGTGGCAAATAGCTTTAATAAAACATGATGACATGGCACATTAGGGTGAGGTTACTGTAGCATGATTCCCAGGGTGTTACAAATCTCCTCCACTACAAGAAATCTCGTCCCGAGATTTAAGAGGTGGAGTAAGGGGATAGTTTTGGTTACGACATTCTAATGGACCTTCCCATTTTTGGTTGCTCTTCTCGAAGAAGTTGATTCCCTTTCGTTGATGTCTTCATTTCTCTGCTTCACTTCATCGTGATGAAGTTGCCACCCTGTCTTTGGGACTCCATCATACTTACGAAAAGGATAAGGGGGAACTTTGGAAGAAACTGCCTCTACAAGGTTGATTAACTAGTAGATACCTCGGGAAATGTGGTAGAAAGTAACTTTGGAGGCGTGAGATACCTCGGTTTAGGCTCGTTTATATTGTCCTAAATAAATAAATAGGGGTTTTCCCGTTGAAACACAAGTTTTGGAGCCTCCTTCAGTTATATGGTCCTAGTTCTAGTTGGTCCTAATTGATCAATTAGAGCTTGACATAGATCCTCTAGTCCTCATAATTACACGCACAATGTAGTTACAGTTTCCTTCTAATTCTCCAGCGACGATTTGCTCTGGACAGCGAAGCACTGCCGGATCGTGAAAACCATACACTTTTAACTTGTAGATTGTCTGTGTTTTCAGTCTTCCGTTCGAGGGAGGGCGGTTCGCAGGATCTTTCATCTACGGTTCGAGAGACTTTCAAGTATGATATACACCGACTCGTCTTCTTCTGCTGCAACTCGGAGATCGAATCCAAACTGTTAATGCATTTTCATATTGTTCATGTGTGATTGTAGAGCGATATTTTGGTTTTCACTATGTTTTTCAACAGAACATGTTGGGCGACAGTCCACGCTCATGGTTTGACCATGCCTTTAGAGTGCATCTTTAATCAAACTGCAAAAATTAACTTCTCATATTTCAAAAAAAATCAATTTAGGATTTGAACATAGAAGCATATGCATACTAGTAGAATGCCCGTGCAATGCCACGACCATTTTTTATATTATATATAAGGATAATGCATATTAATCTCTATCTCCTCCTATTACGCAAAAAATGCACATATATATAAATACACCTATTTTTTTACTATCGTGTTGTAACACCCCAGATGTAAAACTTCCATATGGCAATATATACAATTACCATTTGGTCCTTATCCTTTGCTTGGGGGTTCTTTTTCAATTATAACTTGTCATCTTATTGCATTTTCATGTTTTCTTTCATTATGCATTCATGCATTTGCTTCATCACCATCATTGCATCATGGTCATCATATGGTATTTCATATTGTCAGTGTGCTTTTCTCATCCTTGTTATGTCAAGAGAATTTTTCTTGCTCATGCTATGGTGGTTTGATGTAAGGTCATGCCCAATCCCTAAGCCCCTCCAACTTTCACCACTTCTCTTCTCTCTTTTCCTTTCTTTAAATTTTGCAAGTGGCATCTAGCCTCTTCCTTTAATGTTCATCTTCCCCCAACTTCTATGGCCCCTTGTCCTAAGCCACTTTGCAAAACCTCGAGTTATTTTGAAATGTTTCGGTCAGGTTAAAAAATGACAGAAGTTTGAATCCAATTCAAACTTGTTTTATTTTTCTACCTCTAAAAGTGTCCAACCCATTTTTGTAAAATAGGGCATAATTCCAGGAGCTAGGGAATATTTTTATTTCCCCCTAATTCCTTTCCTTTCACCCTGGGCTTTTCTTTTTGTTTTTCCGCCTAAAGAAAATAGAAAAGAAAAGCAGCGGCACCGGCAGTGCAGCACCAGCCACAGCCCGCGGTCCAACTGGGCCTCGACCACCAGGCCGGCCCAGCTAGCCAGCGTAGCAGCCCGCGCCAGCCAGCCTAAAAGCGTCCCTCACTCCCTCTTTCACCCATGCACCCTCACGACCCCCTCTGCGTCGCCTACACGTTGCTAGGCTGGGCCCGTGCGTCAGCGACCGCGGCCACACCCACACCCACCTTTTCATCCTACTCATGATCGCGCCATGGGGACCGTGAGATGAGCATGCCGTCATGCATCTCCATCGTTCTAGCCCCTTTTAACCCCTCTCTCCATGTCCATACACTCCCTAGGGTTCCCCTCTTCCTCTCCCCGCCGCCAGGTGAGCTCTAGGCCACCAGATTCGCCGTGCCACCACCGTCCCGAACGAATCTGAGAGCACGGCCTCGTCGCCGGCGTGCTCCCCGACCTCCTATGCCTCGCCAACCTTGCCAGTCTTCTTCCTCATCGTCGACTACGTCCTCTACGTCTTCTACTCGGAGCCGAACGCCTCTCCTGTGACTTCTTCTTCCTCGTCTACAACTCCGACCATCGCGGGTGTTCGATCGTCCTCGCCGTCGACTCCGACCTCCCCCCGGCAATCCGAGCACATCATCGTGTTCGTGATGAGCCTCTGGTCCTCCCCATGCACTTTTCCACCTTGATTGTGAGCTATAGCCACTAGTTCTTCGTGCATCAGAACCTATCCTCCTTGGACCTCGTTGCTGACGAGTGCTCCAACCCCCTTAGCACCGTTGCTTGCGTCTATCGTCTTTGCCATGCTGTGGAGGTTCTACTAGTTGCATCCGGTGCTTCGATTGGGTCTGTTTAGGCCTCACCGTAGTTCGTCGCTGCCGCTACCGTTCGAGGTCGCCGGCGTCGCTGTGGTGTGTGTTAGGTGCAGCCAGCGCGTGTTGCGTGTGCCGGTTTCATCCAGGAACCCATCACGAGCCTTTGCCGTTCCATTTGGTCGCCGGATCAGCCCCAACGCCTCGCCGTCGCCTCTGTTCACCGGTGTCGAGTGTTTTGTCTGCTTGTTGTACTTAGTACTTCAGGCGCATCGCTCCTTCATCAAACGCATGCAGCTAGCATAGCTGGTTCATACCCCATTCATTTAACTCGCAGACGCGGGTTCGAATCCCCGCAGGGCCAATGGATTATGCCCAATTTTTGTTTCGCGTCGCCCACTGACACCCCGGGCCTAGTTGTCATCCACTGCGCACCTGCACCCACTTCCACACACACAGCCGCCACCTCAGCAGCCACCTGGGCCCACCGGTTAGGGACCGTGGCTAGCCTAGGCTGAGTCAGTGTAGTTTTCTTTTCTTTTCTGTTTTGTTTTTAAATTCAGTTTTTGTAATTTCTTTTGCATATTTCTTATCTTTTAAAGTATGCCTCTCTTTGAAATACTTTATATATGAAAACTGCTTAGTTTTTAGTGTAGATTACTTATATGCATTTTGCTGCCATGTTAAAAACATTTAAAATGCTGGTTGAATATATTTTTGCAAATAACATGTTCAAACTTGTTAAATTCATAACTAAATAACCGTAGCTCCAAATTTGTCAAACTTTATATGTATTTGGGGTGGAAAAATGTGTAGATTAAGATGGTGTTGTTACTTTACATGTTTAACAACTCTAAAATATGGTTGCCTCATATCTGTTCTATTTTCATTTTTATGTACATGGGAGTTCCCGGAATTGTTGTTTGTTCCTTCCGGCCCATTTAAAATGCTTGCATGATGTTGTTGTTCTTAGTTGCACCCCTTGCCATGTTAAGCAACGTTTTAAAACTTGTTGGGTGCTTGGTTAGTTCAACTAAATAACTACATGTGAGTTTATGGTTGTTCTTGCAATTTTTTTGCATGATGTGTCCCCTTACATGTTTTGTGTTCTTGCATATTGCCAGGCCACTTGTGCACTCATCATGTTCCTTTGAGATAAATCATATCATGTCCATCCATATATGCATCAGGTCTTGCATCATGTGTTTGAGCATTGCATGGTGATTGATTGTTGTTCCGGTGTTTGTATTGTTGTGTTGGTTAGGGCCCGGTGATGATTCGGAGTTCGAGATTCCTGTCGAGACTGAGTTTGAGGAGCAAGGTTACGATCCCTCTATGGACTTAACAGGCAAGATGACCATTCCCTGATATCACCTCTATCTTGGCCTTGCTAGTTGTCTCGCTCTTTAGCTATGCCTCGATGCTTATTCATGTTTTGTCAGCCTCCTATGTTGCCATGAAACACTCTAACCGCCTTCCTAGAAAACCGTTGATTGGCTAAGTACGCTTTTGCTCAGCCCCTCTTATAGCGTTGTTAGTTACAGGTGAAGTTTTTCGAAGATTGCTCCACGTTCTGACTTGTTTATTGGGATAACACAATATATATCTTAATTAAATTAATGCACACATATATATTGGTAATGGGTGGAAGGCTTGGCCTTCTGCTTGGTGTTTTGTTCCACTCATGCCACCTTAGGACCCGATAAATTGATGTTATGTTCCTTGATTTTCCGTTCCTAACACGGATGGGGTTTATGGTCCCCCCCCCCCCTTGATAATTCACACTGCTTAAAGCTTTTCCAGCAAGACCCAACTTTGGTACTACATTTGCCTAACAAGTAAAACTTGCATAGGGAGTTATAAACCTGAGTTCTTAATCAACAACATGAGCCAGTGCTCCTCATGAGTGTTGGTCCAAACTGGGGGTTCTGTGGGGCCACCTTGAGGAACACCGATGTCTGGTATTACCTGTAGGATGGCCCATCCGGTCATGGCCTGAGACGAGATATGCGCGGCTACTATTAGTACCTTTGTCGAAATATCTTGAGCATGGGATTCCGAGGATACTCGGGTCTTCCCAATTTGGAGTTGCGACTTCGCAGATCGTGAGCTTGTGATGGGCTAAGTTGGGACACCCCTGCAGGGTTTTGAACTTTCGAATGCCGTGCCCGCGGTTATGCGGCAGATGGGAATTTGTTAATATCCGGTTGTAGATAACTTGACACCATATCCTTAAGAATACACTACCTGTGTGAGTTACCGTGATGGTCTCTTTCTGAAGGGCTTCGGGAAGTAAACACGGTGGGGTTATGTATGAACGTGAGTAGCTAGGATCACTTCTTGATCAACTTGGCGACCGTTGGCACATATTCTCCTCTCGCTCTGAACTCGTAAGCTAGTTGCTTAGTGCTTGCTACAAACACTTTATTACCCCTCCACACCTAAAGGTTTTGTTAGTTTTGATTCCTGGGAATGGGATTGCTGAGTCCTTGTGGCTCACAGTTTACTACACACACCAGATGCAGGTACAACCGAGAACAATGCAGGAGATGGATCAGAACTTCACTGTGAGTTCGATGAGGAGCGTGGTCGTTTCTTTGTTTCATATCCCGACGATCAGTAGTAGTTCCCACTAGGGGCGATCAGGACTTATGTTTGTGGTATCCTTTCTCGTTTGGATTTCGTCCATAGTCGGACCCTGTGTTATTTGGATGAATGTATGTCCATAGTCGGACCCTGTGTTATTTGGATGAATGTATGTTATTTCGTCCATAGCCAACTATTTTCCTCTTTCATCCCTGAACTTTTACATGAGTTGTGTAAAGATACCACGCTTGCGATCATTCGAGAATGCGCTTATGCCTCTAAGTCGTGCCTCAACACATAGGAGATATAGTCGCATCCTGGGCATTACAAGTTGGTATTCAGAGCCTTCTCTGACCTAGGAGCCCCCTGATTGATCGAACCGCTGATGGTTGAGTCTTGGAACACACACAAAATGTTTTGAGTCCTATATATATATCAGAGAGTAGGATTTCTTTTTACTCCTCATCCCCTTCGTCTCTCTGGTGAGGACTCCTGATGTTGTTTTATCTTCACTATTCTCAAAATTTTACAAATAAAATAATTTAGGATCACGCGGGTGTTGTTCGGATTGTTCCGATATCTTTCTAATGAGAACATTGTTCTTGGTGCCTCCTGTCATTTAGGGGTTGTGGCAGCATCCCGGGGAGTTGAGCTCCGAGGTGTTGTCGTCACAAATGTATCGTTGCGGTTCTAGAATACCAGAGGCGGCCGACATCGAAAACTCTTCTATGCATGTCTGGTGGTGAGATAACCCTGACGTCACCTAGTACTGGGTGGATAGTTCGGGAATATTGCCACAGCTAGTATAGCAGATGCGTTTCGAAGGTTCGAGGTAAACATTTTCCGAAGGTGCCTGGTTATGTGTTGATGGATGGATACAACTAGATGTAGGATTTAGTAGTTGAGTGATATGTGGTGCTTCCCCTGTATCCCCAACACGAGATTGCATAACTGGAAAGTTTCGGGAATTAATAGGTGGGATTCAAGTAGCTCTTAGGTAATCTTCCAACGGGTGCATGATATGAGGTTGGGGTTCAACATCTAGTGGAGAGGCTATCATGGGTTTTGTTGCACTAGGGGGTTGCATCTTAAAGGATCCTTGGCTATGTTGATCCGGGGATTGCAATGCCCTTTGTAACATGTGCCATGGGGCATTCAACACGAACATGTGGGACGAAACCTCTATTATGTATTTGTTCCATCTGTACCTTGTTGTTTTATTCTGTCATTTTTTCTCCCAAGTGGCTTCTCGACAAGTTGTTGTACCATTAAGCTATGGAATTCATTCGTTCAATTTTGTTCGAATGATCATTGTGAAGACTATATGTTGCAAATATCTATCCGTTGATTCAGCTTATCTAGTATTTGCTTTAATGGCTAACGGTTGTCATCATCTTTAGGATGGCACCTAAGAAAGTTCCCAGCCAGAACCCAGAGGGTGAAGAAGAGCATCCACCTTCCCCTCCTCCTCCGTCTGAGGCATGGAGAGCGATTATGCAGGCAACCAATCAAAACACCGAGATGCTCATGTAGATGATGCAGAGTTTCCAAGAAAATCAAGGCAATCAAGGGAACCAAGGCCAAGGAAATCTGTTCAATCAACCTCACTTTGCGACTCTGAACCAATTCCTAGCAAACCAGCCCAAGTCTTTTAGTTACCGTGTGGATCCGCTAGATGCTGAAGATTGTATCACAGACATCATGAAGCATTTCGAGTGTAGTAACGTCAGACCTGAGGATTGTGTCAAGTTTGTCGCTTTCCAACTCAAAGATCAAGCTGCAAATTGGTGGAGACAGTACAAAGACTCCAGAGCGGGTCGTGAGATCTCGTGGACTGACTTCTGCCGCGATTTCCATTCTCATCACGTTCCTACCAGTGTCATTGAAGGCATGCGTGCGCAATTCCGCAATCTGAAGCAAGGTGCCATGTCTGTCTATCAATACAATGTCAAGTTCCAGAATCTTGCATGTTATGCGAAGCAAGACATCCCCGATGCCAAGAGCAAAATCTACCAGTTCCAAGGTGGTTTGAAATATGAAATCCAACTTGCACTCACTCTGTTCGAGCCGGATGAATTTGATCAATTCTACAACATGGCTCTCAAGCAAGAGGCAGCTCAGCTCAAATGTGATGCTTCCAAAAAGTGGATAAGAGATGTTATTCACTCCTCCTCTTCCTCTCAAGTGGTCACAAAGCAGCAGAAGTTCTAGCTACCGCCTCCTCCAGTGCTCCGTCCTCCAAGTAACAATAGGCACTCAAGTGGTCGTGGATTCTCCCACCCACCCAACCCCAAGCAACCAGTCCAAGTCTCAGTTCCAAGCTCCAAGACCAAGCGGTCCTTATCATCGGCCACTTTCAGAGGTTACGTGCAACAGGTGTACTCAGAAGTGTCACTATGCCAACAAGTGTCCCTACCAAAGGCGCCTTCCGCCTCCGCCACCTGTCAGCAATGCTATTGTCAAGCACAATCCCAAGTCAGCAATAGTGAACCTGAAGAATGCAGCTCAAGCAAAAAATTCTTCCGATGTGATAATGGGTAACCTCTCAGTTAACTCAATACCTGCTAAAGTCTTGTTTGATTCTGGTGCATCACTATCCTTCATTTCAAAACCTTTTGCATCGAAGCACAATTTTGACACCAAACCTTTACCAAGGGAGTTATCAATTATTTCTTCGGGAAAACAAATGCATTCTAGCGTGTTTACTTCGGACATATCCATCCATATGGGTGACGACAGTTTTCTGGTTTCCCCGGTTGTTCTCGGTAACTCGGACATTGATCTTATTCTTGGGATGGATTGGCTCTCGAAGCATGATGCTCTTACTGATTGTGCAAACAAGTAGGTCAATCTAACTCATCCTTCCGAAGACGTGATTATCTTCGCAGCTCGAGATAACACAATCAGGCTATTTTCTCTCAATGACAATGGCGAGATTGATGCCATTTCCCAGATTCTGGTGTTTTGTGAATATGAGGATGTATTCCAGGCATGCCTCCCAACCGTCCAGTTGAATTCGTCATTGAACTTGAACTTGGTACCGAGCTAGCCTGTCAGAGTCCGTACAAGCTTTCTCCTAAAGAGTTGAAGGAGCTGAAGAAACAACTCGATGAGCAAGAATGAATGGGTCTAATCAGACCAAGTACTTCTCCTTGGGGCTGTGGTGTTCTTTTTGTCAAGAAGAAGGATGGTACAGAACGTTTGTGCATTGATTACCGGCCATTGAACAAGAAGACAATAAAGAATAAGTACCCGCACCCCAATATCAATGAATTGTTCGAGCAGCTCAAAGGAGACAAAGTTTTCTCGAAGCTTGATCTTTGGATGGGCTACCATCAGATTCATATCCACGAAGAGGATATTCCAAAGACCGCATTCAGGACGAGTTATGGATCCTATGAATATACGGTCATGTCTTTCGGGCTTGCAAATGCTCCACCCACTTTCTCCCGGATGATGCACTTCATATTCAACCCCTACACCAATGAATTCGTTCTCGTGTACCTCGATGATATCTTGGTATTCTCCAAGAATAAAGAAGACCATACCAAGCACCTCCGTTTGGTCCTCGACAGGCTCCGTGAGCACTGTTTTTATGTGAAGTTCTCCAAATGTGAATTCTGGCTTGATAAAGTACTCTATCTTGGCCATATTATCTGTGTCGACGGCATTTCTGTTAACCCCGAGAAGGTTGAAGCTATTGTCAACTGGGAACCTCCTCAAAATGTCAAACAACTCTGAAGTTTCCTCGGTCTCACAAGCTATTGCAGAAGATTCGTTGAGAACTTCTCCAAGATTGCCAAACCTCTTTCCAACCTGTTGCAGAAGAATGTCAAGTACTAGTGGACTCCTGATTTTGATGTAGCATTCAATACACTCAAAGAGAAGCTCATTTCTGCTCCGGTACTTACTCCTCCGGATGAGTCCAAGCTTTATGAAGTGTTCTGTGATGCTTCATTACAAGGTCTCGGCGGTGTTCTCATGCAAGACAAGAATATTGTTGCTTACACTTCGCGTAACCTTAAACCAAATGAGAAGAATTACCCCACACATAATCTTGAGCTAGCAGCAGTTGTTCATGCCTTGATCACGTGAAGACACCTTCCGTTGGGCAGAAAAGTGGACATCTTCACCGATCACAAGAGCCTGAAGTACATCTTCACCCAGCCAAACCTTAACCTCCGCTAGACTCGTTGGGTTGAAATGATTAAAGAGTACGATCCAAGCATTGAGTATACTCCTGGCAAGGCCAATGTCATTGCAGATGCCTTGAGCAGAAATGCTTATTGCAACAGTCTCCTCCTCAAACTGTTCCAACCTAAACTTTGTGAATCATTCGGGAAGGTCAACCTCCAAGTTGTTTCGCAAGGATTTCTTGCCAAACTTCAAATTGCTCCTACCTTGGAAGATCAAATCTGTGAGGCCCAACTCAGTGATGCTATGGTGCAGAAAGTGAAACATGGTATTGCTAAGGGTACTCCCAAGTACAAGTGCTATCGCATTGATGACAGAGACACTTTGTTCTTTGAGGATAGAATTGTGGTTCCCAAAGGTAATGTCAGGAAGCTCATAATGAACGAAGAACATGACTCACTCCTCTCGATACATCCAGGAAGTTCCAAGATGTACCATGACCTCAAGCAATCCTATTGGTGGACTCGCATGAAAAGAGAAATTGCTCAATTCATGAACGAGTGTGATGTCTGCAGAAGAGTGAAGGCAGAGCATCAACGTCCAGTCGGACTCCTTCAACCTCTATCTATTCCCGATTGGAAATTTGATCACATTGAGATGGATTTCGTCACCGGTTTTGCCAAGTCCAAGCGAGGAAATGATGCTATCCTTGTGGTGATTGACAAGCTCACTAAAGTGGCTCATTTCCTTCCAGTCAAAGAATCCATCAACGCAGCACAACTGGCAGAGCTGTACACCCCCAGAATTGCCTATGTGCATGGTATCCCTCAAGTAATCTCCTCAGATCGTGGAAGCTTCTTCACTTCCAAATTCCGGGATTCCTTTTAGTCAGCTATGGGTACCAAGATTCGCTTCAGCACAGATTTTCACCCTCAGACTAGTGGCCAAGTCGAAAGATGAACCAAATTCTTGAAGATATGCTCAGGGCATGTGTCATCTCCTTCGGTATGAAATGGGAAGATTGCCTTCCATTTGCTGAATTCTCCTACAACAAAAGCTTCCAAGCAAGTACAGGCAAAGCACCGTTTGAAATTATCTATGGCAGAAAGTGCCGTACCCCTCTCAACTGGTCCGAAACTGGTGAACATCAACTCCTTGGAAATTACTTGATCTCATGGGCCGAAGAGATGTGCAAAGTCATACTGAGAATCTCAAAGCAATAACCGTGACTTGGCTTTCGACATTGGACATCATGTATATCTCCGTGTCTCTCCCGTGAAGGGCACTCAGAGGTTCGGTATCAAGGGCAAGCTTACTCCAAGATACGCTGGTCCTTTCAGGATAATTGGCAAGAGAGGCGATCTAGCCTACCAACTCGAGCTTCCCTACAACTTTGCAAATGTGCACGATGTGTTTCACGTGTCACAACTCTGCAAGTGCTTCAAGACACCTGAACAAACCATTCCTTTCGAAGAGATTGATCTTCAGCAAGACTTTTCTTACGGTGAGCACCCCGTTGCTATCCTTGAAGAGACTGAGCGCAAGACCCGCAATAAGTCCATCAAATTGTTGAAAGTGAAATGGTCACACCATACCGACCGAGAAGCTACATGGGAACGAGAACATCATCTCCGCTCCGAGTATCCCGCTTTCTTTCAGTCCTAGATCTCGAGACGAGATCTTTTCGTAGTGGAGGAGAGTTTGTAACACCCTAGATGTAAAACTTCCATATGGCAATATATACAATTACCATTTGGTCCTTATCCTTTCCTTGGGGTTCTTTTTCAATTATACCTTGTCATCTTATCGCACTGTCATGTTTTCTTTCATTGTGCATTCATGCATTTGCTTCATCACCATAATTGCATCATGGTCATCATATGTCATTACATATTGTCAGTGTGCTTTTCTCATCCTTGTTATGTCAAGAGAGTTTTTCTTGCTCATGCTATGGTGGTTTGATGCAAGGTCATGCCCAATCCCTAAGCCCCTCCAACTTTCACCACTTCTCTTCTCTCTTTTCCTTCTTTAAATTTTGCAAGTGGCATCTAGCCTTTTCCTTCAATTTTCGTCTTCTCCCAACTTCTATGGCACCTTTTCCTAAGGCACTTTGCAAAACCTCACCTTATTTTGAAATGTTTTGGTCAGGTTCAAAAATGACAGAAGTTTGAATCCAATTCAAATGTGTTTTATTTTTCTACCTCTAAAAATGTCCAACCCATTTTTATAAAATAGGGCATAATTCCAGGAGCTAGGGAATATTTTTATTTCCCCCTAATTCCTTTCCTTTCACCCTGGGCTTTTCTTTTTGTTTTTCAGCCTAAAGAAAATAGAAAAGAAAAGCTGCAGCAGCAGCAATGCAGCACCAGCCGCAGCCCGCAGTCCAACTGGGCCTCGGCCGCCAGGCCGGCCCAGCTAGCCAGCGAAGCAGCCCGCGCCAGCTAGCCCGCAGCGTCACTCACTCCCTCTTTCACCCATGCACCCACGCGCCCCCTCTGCGTCGCCTACACGTGGCTAGGCCGGGTCCGCGCGTCAGCAACCGCGGCCACACCCACACCCACCTTTTCGTCCTCCTCGCCATCGCGCCATGGGGACTGCGAGCCGAGCACGCCATTGTGCGTCTCCATCGTTCTAGCCCCTTTTAACCCCTCTCTAAATGTCTATCCACTCCCTGGGGTTCCCCTCTTCCTCTCCCCGCCGCCAGGTGAGATTTAGGCCTCCACCACCGTCCCGAACGAATCTGAGAGCACGGCCTCATCGCCGACATGCTCCCCGACCTCCTCTGCCTCGCCAACCTTGCCAGTCTTCTTCCTCGTCGTTGACTACGTCTTCTACACGGAGCCGAACGCCTCACCTGTGACTTCTTATTCCTCGTCTTTAACTACGGCCACAGCTGGTGTTCGACCGTCCTCGCCGTCAACTCCGACCTCCTCCCGGCAATCCGAGCACATCATCGTGTTCGTGGTGAGCCTCTGGTCCTCCCCATGCACTTTTTCCGCTCGATTGCGAGCTCTAGCCACTAGTTCGTCGTGCGTCCGAACCTATCGCCGTCGAACCTCGCCGTCGATGAGTGCTCTGACCCCCTTAGCGCAGTTGCTTCCGTCCATCGTTTTTGGCATGCTATGGAGGTTCTCCTAGTTGCATCCGCCGCTCCGATTGGGTCTATTTAGGCCTCCCCGCAGTTCGTCGCCGCCGCTTCTGTTCGAGGTGGCTCGCATCGCTGTGGTGTGTGTTAGGTGCAGCCAGCGCGTGTTGCGTGTGCGGGTTTCATCCAGGAACCCATCACGAGCCTCCGCCGTTCCATTTGGTCGTCGAAGCATCCCCAACGCCTCGACGTCGTCTCTGTTGGCCGGTGTTGAGTGTTCTGTTTGCTTGCTGTACTTAGTACCTCAGGCGCAGCGCTCCTTCTTTGTCAGACGCACGCAGCCAGCCCAGCAGGGCTAGTGGATTTTGCCCAATTTTTGCTTCGCGTCGCCCACTGGCACCCCGGGCCCACTTGTCATCCACTGCGCACCCGCACGCACTTCCACACACACAGCCGCCACCTCAGCAGCCCCCTGGGCCCACTGGTGAGTGACCGTGGCTATGCCAGGCTGGGTCAGTGTAGTTTTCTTTTCTGTTCTGTTTTATTTTTAAATTTAGTTTTTGGCATTTCTTTTGCATATTTCATATCTTTTAAAGTATGCATATGTTTGAAATACTTTATGTATGAAAACTGCTTAGTTTTTAGTGTAGATTATTTATATGCATTTTGCTGCCATGTTAGAAACATTTAAAATGTTGTTTGAATATTTTTTTTGCAAATAACATGTTCAAACTTGTTTAATTCATAACTAAATAATCGTACCTCCAAATTTGGCAAACTTTATATGTATTTGGGGTGGAAAAATGTGTAGATTAAGATGGTGCTGTTACTTTACATGTTTAACAACTGTAAAATATGGTTGTCTCAGATCTATTCTATTTTCATTTTTATGTACATTGGAGTTCCCAGAATTGTTGTTTGTTCCTTACGGCCCATTTAATTTGCATGATGTTGTTTTTCTTAGTTGCACCCATTGCCATGTTAAGAAACCTTTTAAAACTTCTTTGGTGCTTGGTTAGTTTAACTAAATAACTACATGTGAGTTTATGGTTGTTCTTGCATTTTTTTGCATGATGTGTCCCCTTACATGTTTTGTGTTCTTGCATATTGCCATGCCACTTGTGCACTCATCATGTTCCTTTGAGATGCATCATATCCTGTCCATGCACATATGCATCATGTCTTGCATCATGTGTTTGAGCATTGCATGGTGATTGATTGTTGTTCCGGTGTTTGTATTGTTCTGTTGGTTAGAGCCTTGTGACGATTCGGAGTTCGAGGTTCCTGTCGAGACTGAGTTTGAGGAGCAAGGTTGCGATCCCTCCGTGGACTTAACAGGCAAGATGACCATTCCCCGATATCACCTCTATCTTTGCCTTGCTAGTTGTCTCGCTCTTTAGCTATGCCTCGATGCCTATTCCTGTTTTGTCAGCCTCATATGTTGCCATGAAACACTCTAACCGCCTTCCTAGCAAACCGTTGATTGGCTAAGTAGGCTTTTGCTTAGCCCCTATTATAGCATTGTTAGTTGCAAGTGAAATTTTTAGAAGATTGCTCCACGTTCGGACTTGTTTATTGGGATAACACAATATATATCTTAATTAAATTAATGCAGATATATGTATATAT
>LR738712.1:255140070-255242846 GCA_902687465.1 Secale cereale | reverse complement strand
CCCCCCCCCCCCCCGGCCCTCTCGTCTGTTATAGCCTTAGGCTCGTTAACTTTGGGGGTTTCATTCTGGTTCGTGTTGGTGGTCAGCCAGGGAAGCAGATTTGCTCTTGTGCATTGCTCTGCTAAATGCGAAGATATTTCTGTTTTACATGCTTTATCCTGTTGGCCCGGTTTGGGTTTTGTTGGAGTACATGGTGTATGTCTTCAGCTGTGGAGAGAGTTATTTTGTCAAAGGATTCAACTATAGTTTTCTGACAGAAAAACTACGATTTTGGTAAGGGTTCAACTATATTTATAGTCACATTTGTTAAGAGTAAGAGAAGATGTAACTCATGGTATTTTCTATAACTTCAATCTATCTTTTTGTGTGTTATAGGTTTCAGAGTTAAATGTGGAAGCATTTGCTAGGTTGGGAACTGTGATACAGGTATAGCTCGTTCTTATCTTAGTATTACAAAATCTCTGCAAAGTGCTAGTAGGAAAAATGCCTGAATGCTTATGTTGCTGCCAGCATGGCCGCCCTTCCTCTCAATTAGTTTTCTGGATGCTATTTCAGTGAAGCAATGGATATAACCTGCACGTGTGTGCTCATGCAATGCTACCTTTTTAGTTGTTGTGAAACCTGTAAAAAACATCTACTGAAAATGCTTTATGTGACAATAGAAGAAATCAAAGCCGTGGTACATGTGCTAAAGTTTTTTGTCCCTAATTTTTTTTTCTTTCTTTCTTGGAACTTTGATATACACTGAAGTGGTTTGTGCTTGCTCACGCATTAACTGGTGTGCAATACTAGCTTCACTGGACTATCGCATTTGTGATTGAGCCAATTTTCCTTATTTCTTCATAATTGCACAATTAAGATTTTACTCTATTTATAGCAAATGGTTTGATAGGTTCTAGGCATCTCATTTACCCCGTGTCAAGGAAAGATAGTGTTTACATTCAATTATCTTTGTTTCTTTCAGCAGAGCAACTTCCTTGGGGATGAAAAACGATTTCAATCCACAAAATATTTTGAATCATTTCGTATCTTTGTTCCTAACTTTGAGCAGCCTAAATAAGATCGTGTGTTTTAAAAATTGATAATTTATTTTTATTACGGAAGATGGATCGACACCTAGTGTCAGATATTGAGCGGCCACATAAGAGGCAAAGGGTAGAAGTGACACTAATAAAATATGTATGTTCTAGCAATTAATGTTTCGGAAATTGTTGTTTTTATTCAATATCAATTAAAGAGAAGACTGTTTGAATAGAACAATCACAAGTTCTTACATTCTTACTAGTCCCTCCATTCCCTTATACAAGGCCACTATGAAAAATACATTTTGCATCTATACAAGGCCACTAACAGTAATTGAGGCAAAAATTAATGTGTTTTCTCATACTAGCAACTTATTTTCTACTTGAATGCATGTAGTCATAATCACACTGTACTACTTTCATCCCAATTCATCCTTGCATGCATGCGGGCGTATTAATGATTGCGGTTAACCAAAAGAAAACTTGGCTTGCAAAGAAGTCATTAAATTTTACCTTGGTACCTATAATATGAGTTTGTGGCCTTATATAAGGGAATGGAGGGAGTAACATAACTGTAGCTTTTGCATCTTGTGAGCATTATCTAGTTATACATGTTTAGGTGCCATAATTTTGTGATCCTATTAGCAGGACAAATGTCGTTCCTGGAGCTAGAAGGGCTTGGCTACCAGACAGAAAAAAGGGTGGCTCCACTCATCTTAACACACACTCTATGGTTTGTATATTTGGACACAAGAAGCGTCTGCAAGCAATAGTATTTATTTTTACAATTTACGAACTATATCCTGATATTCTTTCTAATTTTCTTTTGCATCCTGATGTGATGCTAGGCAATGAGTAGGGCCACATTCTTCTTAAGACTAATGAATAGTTTGACGAGACAACAAAATATTTAAAACCAATGCTAGAAAATATTATTATTTGACTTTTAGTATAATTACAATAAAGCTCAATTGATAACAACCAAAGATAAATATGTGTACATAAACACCGAAGAGAAGAAAATTCTCTGTAGCATAAGAGTAAATAATCTGTCATATTCAAACTGAAGAGAAGGGTTCCATAGTCACCTTAACAACTTTTGTTGCATTCACACAGTTTAAGACTTTTCCATCACTTCGATGTGCACAAATTCCATAAATGGAACAGTACCCTTCTGCAGGTACTACCCTTAGGAAGCAAACACAACAAATTAGCACCAAGGGCTCCATGAATAAAAATACCCTATTAAGTGCCAAAGTATTTTAAACACGTAAATAATACTAACCTATTTCAGAACCTATTGAGTCCTAAAATAATATAACACCTAGATGACTTATTCATATGTCCTATACAACAACACCCAGATGTCACCTAGCAGGCAAAATTAGAATAGAGAAATACATTTCAATGGTTAAGCCTCTAATAAAACAGATAAAATAACATAGAGTGAGCTGTAGCAACATAAATATGATATGGGGTTTCGGGAGCAAAAGGTTCATGTTTGAAAAGCCTGTGAAAAGTTGAAACAAAGTAAAATGGCAAGTCTTCTACCTAGAATTTCCATCGCCACTGCTTGATGCCCCATTGTTCGATAAAAAGATTAGGAAGCAGAGATAATATATACTCTATATATCAAGGAATGTAAGAGAAGTACTTGTGCGGCAATGAAGTCAATCTTGCTAATATTTGTAAAAACTGTTCAACTCCAACATCACCGTTATATGTTTTTATTTCTCCAGGTACCGAATCAAGCACCCAAAGTTTTTCTGCATAAGGGAAATAAATAATATAGTACACATAAATATGACCAATGAAAATAATACGGGGATCAAAAGGATGCCAAGAAATTAACCATCAAGCATAAGATGCAATATATTATCAATCCGACAAAAGAATCCGCACAAATGCTATTAAATCCGTTTTGAATAGTGGTTTTCATAGATTAACAAATCAATATGTAAACTACAGTTTTCAGTGCATGTTCAAAGTGTGTTACAGGCCAACCATTATATATGAATCGAATATTGCACATTTCAAAGTATACTGTGTGACACCTATATTGTGCTACATACTTATTCTTTATTTCTTGTCATCAGTTTGCTATATCTAACAATGGGATTTTCTAGATCAACTCCTCTATAGACCCTTGCTATATATAACAATGGGATTTTCTAGATCAACTCCTCTATAGACCCGCATCGAGGGAGGAGGAGGATATGTCTCCAACGTATCTGTAATTTTTGCTTGTTCCATGTTGTTATATTATCAATTTTTGCTTGTTCCATGTTGTTATATTATCAATTTTGGATGTTTTATATTATCATTTTATAACAACTTTATATCATTTTTGGGACTAACATATTGACATAGTGCCAAGTGCTAATTGCTGTTTTTGATTGTTGTTTACTTCCAGAAAATCCCTATAAACCGGAGTCCAAATATAGCAAAACTTTTTTGGTGATTTGTTCTGGACCAGAAGACAACTTATGGGCCAAGGAAGCAATCGAGGGAAGGCTCATGTGGACCACAAGACATCAGGGCGCGCCCAGGAGCCCAGACGCGCCTTCGTGGGTTATGGGGCCAACAGAGGTCTCCCTCACTGCCTCTCAGCTCTATAAATACCAAAATATTCCTGAAACCCTAGGGGGGTTGACGAAAAATTGTTCCACCAGCCGCAAGGTCCAGAACCACGAGATCTAATCTTGAGCCGTTTTTGGCACTCTGCCAGAGGGGAACACGATCACAGAGGGTTTCATCATCCTCATTGGTGCTCTTCCGATGATGCGTGAGTAGTTCACCACAGACCTATGGGTCGGTAGGCAGTAGCTAGATGGCTTCTCTCTTTTTGATTCTCAATACAATGGTCTCTTGTAGATCTATTTGATGTAATGAATTTTGCGGTGTGTTTGTTGGGATCCAATGAATTGTGATTTTATGATCAGGTTTTTCTCCTTAATATTCATACTTGATTACTATAGCCTCGTATTTCTTCTTCGATATTTCGGTTTTGTTTGGCCAACTTGATCTATTTATCTTGCAATGGAAGAGGTGTGATACGTCCATTTTGCATCATGTTTTCTTGCTATTATTTATGTTGTTGTTATGCATAATAATCCTTTTTGAAGAAATTCTAATGCCTTTTCTCTCATAATTTGCAAGGAATGCACCAAGAGGGAGAATTCCGACAGCTGGGAATCTGGACCTGAAAAAGCTACGTCGGGCCACCTATTCTGCAAAACTCCAAACAAGCTGAAACTTCACGGGGAGTTTTTATGGAATATTTAAGAAATTCAGGAGCTGATAACCACTAGAGGAGGCCCACCAGTTGGGCACAACCCATCTGGGCGCGCCAGGGCCCCGAAGCACACCCTAGTGGGTTCTGCTCACCCAGGCCCGCTTCCGGTGACCATCTTCTGGTATATAAGCCCTTCTGACCTAGAAAAAAAATAAGGATAAGACTTTCGGGATGGAGCGCTGCTGTCTCGAGGTGGAACTTGGGCAGGAGCATTTTTGCCCTCCGACGGAGCGATTCCGCCAGGGGAACTTCCCTCCCGAAGGGGGAAATCATCGTCATCATCATCACCAACAACTCTCCCATCTTGGGGAGAGCTATCTTCATCAACATCTTCAACATCACCATCTCATCTCAAAACCTAGTTCATCTCTTTTGTTTAATCTTGTTACCGAAACTATAGATTGGTTCTTGTGGGTGACTAGTAGTGTTGATTACATCTTGTAGTTAATTACTATATGGTTTATTTGGTGAAAGATAATATGTTCAGATCCGTTACTCTATATATTACCCATCTGATCTTGAGCATGTTCATCACTTGTGAGTAGTTACCTTTGTTCTTGAGGTCACGGGAGAAATCATGTTGCGAGTAATCATGTGAATTTGATATGTGTTCGATATTTTTATAGTATGTATGTTGTGATTCCCTTAGTGGTTTCATGTGAATGTCTACTACATGACACTTCACCATATTTGGGCCTAAGGGAATGCATTATGGATTAGTAAGTAGATGGTGGGTTGCAAGAGTGACAGAGCTTAAACCCTAGTTTATGCACTATTCCATAAGGGATCGATTGGGTCCAAAAGTTTAATGCTATGGTTAGAATTTATTGTTAATACTTTTCTCGTAGTTGCGGATGCTTGCGGGAGGGTTAATCATAAATAGGAGGTTTGTTCAAGTAAGAACATCACCAAAGCACCGATCCACCCACATATCAAATTATCAAAGTAGCGAACGCGAATTGAACCAACATGATGAAAGTGACTAGATGAAATTCCCGTGTACCCTCAAGAACACTTTGCTTATTATAAGTGAAAGATAGTGGATGTCACCTCGAGGGGGGGTGAATAGGCGCTTTAAAGTAATTATGGTTTAGGCTTTAACAAATGCGGAATAAACCTAGCAGTTAATTTGTCAAGCACAAAACCTACAACAACTAGGCTCACCTATGTGCACCAACAACTTATGCTAATCAAGATAGGTGATAGCAAGATATATGACAAGAAACAATATGGCTATCACAAAGTAAAGTGCATAAGTAAAGGGCTCGGGTAAGAGATTACCGAGGCACGCGGAGGCGACGATGTATCCCGAAGTTCACACCCTTGCGAATGCTAATCTAAGTTTGGAGCGGTGTGGAGGCACAATGCTCCCCAAGAAGCCACTAGGGCCATAGTAATGTCCTCACGCCATCGCACAATGCAAGATGCCATGATTCTGCTAAGGGACCCTTGAGAGCGGTCATCGAACCCGTACAAATGGCAACCCTTGGGGGTGGTCACCGAACCCGTACAAATTGCTCGGGGAAATCTCGACAACCTAATTGGAGACCCCGATGCTTGCCCAGAGCTTTTCACCACAATGATTGTGCTCCAAACACCACCAAGGTTGGGGCTACCTCCACAACTTAATTGGAGGCTCCCAACAACACCACGAAGCTTCACCACAATGGAATATGGCTCCGCGGTGACCTCAACCGTCTAGGGCGCCGAAGCACCCAAGAGGAACAAGCTCAAGGGTACCAAGCACCCAACATTAATAAGCTTCTCAACTTGTAACTTACATGTATCACCATGGAGAACTCAAACCGATGCACCAAATGCAATGGCAGGGGCACACGGAGCGCCCAAGTCCTTCTCTCTCAAATCCCACCAAAGCCCCTAATGGCAGGGAGGGAAAAGAGAGGAAAAACAAGAAGGAGAACACCAAGAACTCCAAGATCTAGATCCAAGGGGTTCCCCTCACATAGAGGAGAAAGTGATTGGTGGAAAGGTGGATCTAGATCTCCTCTCTCTTTCCCCCAAAAAACTAGCAAGAATCCATGGAGGGATTGAGAGATAGCAAGCTCAAAGAAGGTCAACAATGGGGGAAGAACATGAGCTCAAGAGATAAGGTTCATTGGGGAAGAAGACCCCCTTTTATAGGAGGGGAAAAATCCAACCGTTATGTGCTCAGCCCGCACAGGAGCGGTACTACCGCTCCACGAGAGGTACTACCGCTCAAGCGGTAGAAGCTGGAAATAGAGCAACAGAATGAACATTGGGGCGGTAGTGCCGCTTATAAGCGGTACTACCGCTTACCCAGCGGTACTACCGTTGGAGGAGCGGAACACGGAGCCAATGGAGGCAGGACAGAGCAGAGTACGGCGTCAATATTGCAGTAGCGGTACTACCGTCTGACCGGAGCGATACTACCGCTTATAGGCGGTACTATCGCCCAATCTGGGCAGCACTACCGCTTATAGGGGGAACTGCCGTGCCTTACTGCCGTGCGACTACTACTGAACCCGACACGAAAAGAGCAGTCCCAAAATCGAGGCAGTAGTAGAGCGGTACTACCGCTTGACGCTACAAGCGGTAGTACCGCTGCCACCGCAGTACTACCGCAGGGAGAAGAACAGAACTGCCATAACTTCTTCATATGAGCTCCGAATTGAGCAAACTCAAGCTTGTTGGATAGAGGCTTTAACAAATGCGGAATAAACCTAGCGGTTAATTTGTCAAGCATAAAACCTGCAACAACTAGGCTCACCTATGTGCACCAACAACTAGTTTATAGTAAGAAGAGGCCGGGAGGTATGCCAAGGATATAGAGGAGTGAACCCTCCATCAAAGAAGAACCGGCATAACCTCCAACATCGAAAACATCGTAGAAGATGCATGTGAACTCCATTTTTGATGAACTCGAGCTTGTCATCAAGATGACCATAAGCTCTAAGACTCACAAAGAGAACCGGCAAAAACCCCCAACATCGAAAACATCATAGAAGATGCATGTGAACTCTGTTTTCGAAGAACCCGAGCTTGTCATGAAAATGACTATAAGCTCCAAATCTCACAAGCAGAAGAACCAATAAAGATGATGCAAGAATGCAATGGTTTGAGCTCTCTACGCAGGATACGATCAAGCTACTCATCAACAGCCCCCCTTGATAGTACGACAATCGATCCTATAACCCCGTCTCCCACAACTACCACGAGGCCGTAAAATAGAAAAGCTATCAAGGGCAAACCTTCGCCTTGCACATAGTGCACTTGAGGTAGATGATGACGTTCTTGACTTCCTCAAGTTGGACCACCTTTCTTGATTGTGTTGGCTCGGTGAAGACTAGTTGATTTATCCCCCATACTCCACTATGGGTGAGCCACTCTTCGGCATATCTTCAGAAGTCCATTGCCACCACAATGGATGGAAAGCTACAAGCATATAATCTCTTCGTGATGATCCTACTTGAACTTGCACACCGCAACCTAACCCCACAATGAACTCTCATGAATACCATGGGTTAGTACACAAAGCATAATTGACAATGCTTAGCATACCTTACCATACCATGGGATTGCTTGATCCCTCTTGGTACATCTTCTATGCTTTGTGTGTTGATCAACTTGATTCACCCTTTGACTTAGTCTTGATCAACCTAGAATCTTTCTTGGATGATGTCTTGAAGGTAAACATGAATGATCACACACACTTCTTCTTCAAGACATGCTTGCAATAAGCTCAACACTCAAGAGACCAATCTTTGGATAATTCATTAATAGCACCTTGGTCATCACAAACTCTCCTTGAAACCAACAAATGGACTCCAAGAAAAGCCTATGGAAAAACCCTTCAAATATAACTCAAGGCAACCATTAGTACATGGAGATTGTCATCAATTACCAAAACCAAACATGGGGGCACCGCATGTTCTTTCAATAAGAGACCGTCTTCGCATGTCATGTGCCTCAAAAGGATTGGTCTATCTTGCTGCATACTTGCTACTATTATCGTTATTTGCTCGCTACAAAATTATCTTGCTATCAAACAACTCTGCTACTTACAATTTCAGCACTTGCAGACATTACCTTACTAAGAAACACTTGTCATTTCCTTCTGCTCCTCGTTGGGTTCGACATTCTTACTTATCTAAAAGAGCTACAATTGATCCCCTATAATTGTGGTTCATCAAGGCAATTTTCTGGCGCCGTTGTCGGAAAGTGAAGCGCTTCTGGTAAGTGTAAATTGGCATGGAAACATTTATATAGTGTGCTGAAATTCATTGTCACTTGTTACTATAGAGAACAATCCTTTGAGGGGTTTGTTCACGGTATCTTCACCTTGACCGAAACCGCAATTAGCTACCCCTCAACCCACTGCACCTACTGAAAATATTGAATATGAAATCCCTTCGGGTATGATAGAACAACTGCTAGCTAATCCTTATGTAGGAGATGGAACCAAACATTGTGATATGCACTTGATATATGTGGAACAAATTTGTGGATTGTTTAAGCTTGCAGGTCTACCCGGAGACCAAGTTATGAAGAAGGTTTTTCCTTTATCTTTGAACGTAAAAGAATTAGCATGCTATAGGCTATGCGATGATATTGGATCTTGGAACTGGAACCGATTGAAAATGGAGTTTCACCAAAAAAATATCCTATGCATCTAGTTCATCGTGGTCGGAATTACATATATAATTTTTGGCCTCGCGGAGGAGAAAGTATCGCTCAAGCTTGGGGAAGGCTTAAGTCAATGTTATACTCATGCCCCAATCATGAGCTCTCAAAAGAAATTATTATTTAGAATTTTTATGCTCGGCTTTCTCATAATGATCGATCCATGCTTGATACTTCTTGTGCTGGTTATTTTATAAAGAAAACTATTGAATTCCGATGGGATATTTTGGAAAGAGTCAAACATAACTCTGAAGATTGGGAACTCGACGAAGGCAAAGAGTCTGGTATTAAGCTTAAGTATGACTGTGTTAAATCTTTTATGAATACCGATGCCTTTTCAAAGTTTAGTACTAAATATGGACTTGACTATGAAATAGTAGCCTCCTTTTGTGAATCCTTTGCTACTCATGTTGATCTCCCTAAAGAGAAGTGGTTTAAATACCACCCACCTATTAAATAAGAAATTAAAGAACCAATACCATTTAAAGAAGAAACTATACTTTATAATGTTGATCCAGCTGTTCCTACTGCTTACATTGAAAAACCACCTTTCCCTGTTAGGATAAGGGAGCATGCTAAAGTTTCAATTGTGGTTTACAAAAGTTATATTAGAACACCAAAACCTGATGTACAAATTAAAGTAGAGCCTAATATTTCTATGGTTAAAGAACTCTTGGAAGAAAATGTAGATGGGCATGATATTTTCTTTGAATAATGTCCTCTACTTAAACACAATTTACCTATTAAAACTCTAGGAGGTCCTCCTCCACCTAAAGGCGATCCTGTGTTTGAATTAAAACTATTGCCTCACACTTTGAAATATTCTTATCTTGATGAAAAGAATATATATCCTGTTATTATTAGTGTTAACCTTTCTAAACATGAAGAAGAAAGATTATTGAAAGTTCTAAGGAAGCACCGACCTGCTATTGGATATACTCTTGATGATTTAATTGGCATTAGTCCCACTCTATATTAGCATAAGATTAATATGGAACCTGATGCTAAACCCGTTGTCGATCATCAACGTCGGTTAAACCTAAAGATGAAAGAAGTGGTAGGAACGGAAATATTAAAACTTCTGGAAGCAAGTATAATCTATCATATAGCTGTTAGTAGATGGGTAAGTCCCGTTCATTGTGTTACTAAGAAAGGAGGTATTACTGTTGTTCCTAATTATAAGAATGAACTTATTCCACAAATAATTGTTACAGGCTATAGAATGGTATTTGATTTTAGAAAATTAAATAAAGCAACTAGAAAAGATCAGTACCCTCTGCATTGTATTGATCAAATGCTAGAAAGATTATCAAAGAACACACACTTTTGCTTCCTTGATGGATACTCTGGTTTTTCACAAACACCTATTTCTTAACCTGATCAAGAAAATACTACTTTTACTTGTCCCTTTGGAACTTGTGCTTATAGACATATGCCTTTTGGTTTATGCAATGCACCCGCTACCTTTCAAAGATGTATGACTGCCATATTCTCTGACTTTTCTGAAAAGATTGTCGAAGTTTGCACGGATGATTTCTCTGTCTATGGGAAGTGTTTTGACAATTGTTTAAGCAATCTTGATTGAGTTTTGCAGAGATGTGAACAAACAAGTCTTGTCTTGAATTGGGAGAAATGCCACTTTATGGTTAATGAAGGTATTGTTTTGGGTCATAAGATTCCTGAAAAGGATATTGAAGTGGACAAAGATAAGGTTGATGCAATTGAGAAAATGCCATGTCCTAAGGATATCAAAGGTATTCGTAGTCTCTTAGGTCATGCTGGTTTCTATAGGAGATTTATCAAAGACTTTTCTAAAATCACTAGGCCTCTCACTAATCTTTAACAAAAGGATATTCCTTTTGTTTTTGATAATGATTGGTTTGAGGCATTTGAAACACTTAAGAAAGCCTTAATTTCTGCACCTATAGTTCAACCCACTGATTGGAACTTACCTTTTGAAATTATGTGTGATGCTAGCGATTATGTTGTTGGTGTTGTTCTAGGTCAAAGGGTTGATAAGAAACTAAATGTTATTCATTATGCTAGTAAAACTTTAGACAGTTCTCAAAAGAATTATGCTACCACTCAAAAAGAATTCTTAGCATTTGTGTTTGCTTGTGACAAATTTAGATCTTACATTGTTGATTCAAAAGTAACTATTAACATAGACCATGCTGCTATCAAATATCTTATGGAAAAGAAAGATGCTAAATCTAGACTTATTATGTCGGTTCTCTTGCTATAAGAATATGATTTGCATATCACTGATAGAAAAGGAGCTGAGAAACCCGTAGATGATAACTTATCTAGACTTGAAAATGTGCTTGATGATCCACTGCCTATTGATGATAGTTTTCCTGATGAAAAGTTAGCTGCAATAAATATTACTAATAGTACTCCTTGGTATGTTGACTATGCTAACTACATTGTTGCTAAATATTTACCGCCTAGTTTTACTTATCAACAAAAGAAAAAGTTCTTTTATGATTTAAGACATTACTTTTGGGATGACACACATCTTTATAAAGAAGGAGTAGATGGTATTATTAGACGTTGTGTACCTGAGCATGAACAGGGACAAATCCTTTGGAAGTGTTACTCTGAAGCATATGGAGGACATCATGCAGGAGATAGAATGCTCACAAGGTATTGTAGTCTTGATTTTATCGACCTACTCTCTTCAAAGATGCTCGTAAGTTCATCTCCTCTTGTGATTAATGTCAAAGGATAGGTAATATTGGTAAGCGTCAAGAAATGCCTATGAATTACTCACTTTCTATTGAACCATTTGATGTTAGGGGCTTTGATTACATGGGACCATTTCCTTCCTCTAATGGGTATACACATATTCTATTTGCTGTTGATTATGTTACTAAATGGGTAGAAGCTATTCCAACCAGTAGTACTGATGACAACACCTCTATTAAAATGCTTAAGGAAGTTATTTTCCCAATGTTTGGAGTTCCCAGATATTTGATGACTGATGGTGGTTCATGCTTTATTCATGGTGTTTTTCGTAAAATGCTTGCTAAATATGATGTTAACCATCGAATTGCAATACCTTATCATCCTCGGTCTAGTGGTCAAGTCGAGCTTAGTAATAGAGAAATAAAATTAATTTTGCAAAAGACTGTCAATAGGTCGAGGAAGAATTGGTCTAAGAAATTAGATGATGCACTTTGGGCTTATAGAACAGCTTATAAAAATCCTATGGGTATGTCTCCTTATAAAATGGTTTATGGTAAAGCTTGTCATTTGCCTCTTGAGTTAGAACATAAAGCTTTTTGGGCAATCAAAGAACTCAACTATGATTTCAAACTTGTTGGTAAAAAGAGGTTATTTGATATTAGCTCATTAGATGAATGGAGAACCCAAGCTTATGAAAATGCCAAGTTATTTAAAGAAAAAGTTAAAAGATGGCATGATAAAAGAATCCAAAAGCATGAGTTCAAAGTCGGAGAATATGTTCTTTTGTCCAACTCTCGTTTTAGGTTCTTTGCAGGCAAACTCCTCTCTAAATGGGAAGGCCCCTATGTTATTGAGGTGGTTTATCGGTCTGGAGCCATCAAGAAAAATAATTCTGAAGGCACTAACCCGAAGGTTGTTAACGGGCAACGAGTAAAGCATTATATCTCACATATGCCCATTAATGTTGGAAGTAATATTATTTAAACTTTGACACCAGAAGAACACATAAAAGAATCCTTCCGGAACACTCCAGAATCGTTAAAATAAGGAGGTACGTGACACGGTAAGTAAATGGACTCCGAAAAATCCACAAAAATATTTTTTTATCAGTTCTGGAATATTTACAAAATTAGAAAAATAAGAAGCTACCGAGAAGCGTACCCTGGTGGGCACAATACACAAGGGCACGCCAGGCTTGCCTGCCGCGCCTAGGTGGGTTGTGCCCACCTTGGGTACCTTCCGGACTCCATTTTTCTACAGCTTACTTGTTTCCCAAGATAAAAATTCTTTATATACCTCCCGAACCTGTTGACCATTGTATCGCAGAGAAATATTCTGTTTTCTTTTCTTGTTGTTTTCCTGTTAGATTTGAGATCATGTCGTCTCAAGGCTTAGCAGACACATGCTTGACGGGAGCCTTTCCTCCCATGAGTCTTTTGATATCTATGTTTTTAAGCAAGCACATGCTTGGTCCATGGATGAGGAGGAAGAGGATGAGCCCCTTCCTCCTCGATTCCAATGGGAGACCAAGGAAGAATTGGGCAATAAAATATTGAAGCTCGAGCTGGAGAATGAAGACCTAAGTGAAGAAAATTTTAGCCTACGACGAGAGTTGGAAGAGCTCACTACAACATCATCACCACCACCATCTTCTGCACCACCAAAAAAAAACTAAGTATCGGGTATGGGCACTCCCCTTGGCTTTCGCCGAGCTTGGGGGAGGTGCCCCGGTATCGTATCATCCCTACTATCCTTTTTGATTTACTTATTTTAGTTTGATCTTTTGCTTTAGAATAAATGAAAGTTAGTGCGATCCTTTCTTTTTGAGTTTGCTTAGTGATCTATCATTGTAATCGTGTGCGAGATATATAATAAATTTTAGTTTTGAGTTTTGCTTTCTTTATCTTCTTGTTGCAATAATAAGAAAAGTTATAATTGAATTAATAAAAGAAAGGAAATAAATTAAGAAGATCATATGCTAATCTTATGGTAGGTGATGGCACCACATAAGGAAAAGTATAAGTAGAAAATTTTACTGGAGGTTGACAAACATAGCATTTGTCAATGATGAAACTCATGAAAGAATTAATAAGGGAAGAGAAGATTCACATATAAATACGCTATCCTAGAAATCGTTTGTGATTGTGAACCCCCGTCAAAATTTTATATGCCAAAATTGTTGACGTTGGACAAGGAAGACAACTTAATGATTTATGTTTGTTCATATTCACATAGAAGTCATATTGTCATAGATCCTTTAACATGTGGTGCTGGCCTAATATCTTTTCTAGCCAAAAAATCCGCACTAAGTAGAGATACTACTTGTGCATCCAAAAACCTTTAAACCCAAACCTTTTTCGAGAGTCCACCATACCAACATATGTATTGAGTAAGATCCTTCAAGTAAGTTGTCGTCGGTGCAATAAGGAAATAAAAATTGCTTCTAAAAGTGTGAGATCATTTAGTGTAAGAGAAAATTGAGCGTTGCACGAACTTGTGATAGTGAAGAATAAAAGCGACAGACTGCATAGTAAAGGTTGCTATCACAAGGGGCAATGCAATATCATGTTCTTTTGCACCAAGGGATTGAGCATACAAACAAATAAGCGCATGGCAACCTCTGCTTCCCTCTGCGAAGGGCCTATCCTTTACTTTTACTCAAAGAGTCAAAGATTTATCTCTATTCCCTTTTATTTTTATCATTTGGCAAGCATCATGTGGCGAGGAAAGATCTAGGCACATATGTCCAGTTGAATATGGGTGACATGAGCTATTATTGTTAACATCACCCTTGAGGTGAGTATGTTGGGAGGCGAAACTATAAGCCCCTATCTTTCTATGTGTCTGGTTGAAATGTTTTGCTCATGTGTATGCGGCGAGTGTTAGCAATTATAGAAGACTATATGATGGTTGAGTATGTGGATTTGCCTAAAGGCTCCGATACGTGACCCTTCCTGAAAAGATGATGAATTGTAGTTGCAAAGTTGACTGAAAACATAGTTTGTTGGTTTCTAATAGAGTTTATGCTTTATACTTTAGTTGTGTGATGAACTGTTACTTGTTCATGAGAAGTCTATGATACAAGTCTTATGATAAAAGTCTTATGTTTAAATTTGCTGCTGTTATAATAATCAACATGATGCTTCTATGTTCGTATTTTGTTTTATCGACACCTCTCTCTCAGAGCATGTGGACATGTTTTTCATTTTCGGTTTTCGCTTGAGGACAAGCGAGGTCTAAGCTTGGGGGAGAGGTGTGATACGTCCATTTTGAATCATGTTTTCTTACTGTTATTTATGTTGTTGTTATGCAAAATAATGCTTTTTGGAGTAATTCTAATGCCTTTTCTCTCATAATTTGCAAGGAATGCACCAAGAGGGAGAATTCCGGCAGCTGGAAATCTGGACCTGAAAAAGCTAAGTCAGGCCACCTATTCTGTAAAACTCCAAACAAGCTGAAACTTTCACGGGTTTTTATGGAGTATTTAAGAAATACAGGAGCTGATAACCACCATAGGGGGCCCACCAAGTGGGCGCAACCCACCTGGGCGTAGGGGTGGATTAACGAGCTGCTCGGCTCGTTAAGCTCGTAGTTGTTAAGCTCGTGCTCGTTAAGACTCGGCTCGTTAAGCTTGTTAAGGTTAACGAGAAGAAAACCCTGCTCGGCTCAGTTCGTTTAAAGCTCATTAAGCTCGTGAGGGCTTGCGAGCGCTCGTTAATAGATTTTGATGTGATACGGTCCACACAATAAGCATGTAGATTTGGTTTTTAAAAAGGAAGATGGAGACTACAAAATAAAATGCACTATTTTGTTGCCTCCTATGTGGAATATATTGAGTGGATGGGACGAGGTGCTATGAAAATTTTGTGAGGTAAGATGAAAATATGTGTTATGTTGTTACTAACGAGATTAACGAGCTACTCGTGAAACTCGTTAGCTCGTTCGTTAAGCTCGTTAAGCTTAACAAGCTGAAATCAATGGTTGGCTCTGTTCATTAAGAAGCGAGCCACGAGCTTAACGAGCCGATCTATCGAGCGCTCATTAAGCTCGCGAGCTTCAAGCTTTTGGTCCAGCCCTACCTGGGCGCACCATGGCCCCCAGGCGCGCCCTGGCGGGTTGTGCTCACCCAAGCCCGCTTCCGGCGACCATCTTCTGGTATATAAGCCCTTCTGACCTAGAAAAATAAATAAGGAGAAGACTTTCGGGACGGAGCGCTGCTGTCTCGAGGCGGAACTTGGGCAGGATCACTTTGTCGCTGCGACAGAGCGACTCCGCTGGGGAACTTCCCTCCCGGAGGGGTAAATCATCGTCATCATCATCACCAACAACTCTCCCATCTTGGCGAGGGCTATCTTCATCAACATCTTCAACAGCACAATCTCATCTCAAACCCTAGTTCATCTCTTGTGTTCAATCTTGTTATCGGAACTATAGATTGGTGCTTGTGGGTGACTAGTAGTGTTGATAACATCTTTTAGTTGATTACTATATGGTTTATTTGGTGGAAGATTATGTGTTCAGATCCATTATGCTATGTTTTACACCTTCGATCTTGAGCATCTTCATCACTTGTGAGTAGTTACCTTTGTTCATGCCGCAAGTAACCATGTGAATTTGATACGTGTTCGATATTTTCATAGTATGTATGTTGTGATTCCCTTAGTGGTGTCATGTGAACGTCGACTACATGACACTTCACCATATTCGGGCCTAAGGGAATGCATTGTGGAGTAGTAAGTAGATGGTAGGTTGGGAGAGTGACAGAAGCTTAAACCCCATTTTATGCACTATTTCGTATGGGATCGATTGCATCCAAAAGTTTAATGCTATGGTTAGAATTTATTCTAAATACTTTTCTCGTAGTTGCAGATGCATGCGGGAGGGTTATTCATAAGTAGGAGGTTTGTTCAAGTAAGAACAACACCTAAGCACCGATCCACCCACATATCAAATTATCAAAGTAGCGAACATGAATTGAACCAACATGATGAAAGTGACCAGATGAAATTCCTGTGTACCCTCAAGAACTCTTTTCTTATTTGAAGAGACTGTCTTGGCCTATCCTTTGCCTCAAAAGGATTGGGCTATTTTGCTGCATACTTTCTACTATTATCGTTACTTGTTCGTTAAAAAATTATCTTACAATCAAACTACTCCGCTACTTACAATTTCAGCACTTGCAGACATTACCTTACCAAGAAACATTTGTCATTTCCTTCTGCTCCTCATTGGGTTAGACACTCTTACTTATCGAAAAGAGCTACAACTGATCCCCTATACTTGTGGATCATCAAGGTGCTTTTGTGATGGGTTCGATCTTTCGATCTCCTTTCCCAGTGGCAGAAGGGGCAACAAGGCACGCATGTATCGTTGCTATTAAGGATAAAAAGATTGGGCCTATTTCTACATGAATAGATCATGTCGACATCATGTCATCATTCTTATTGCATTACTCCGTTTCACCATGAACTAAATACACTAGATGCATGTTGGATAGCGGTCGATGTGTGGAGTAATAGTAGTAATCGGTCCACCAATATTAGACGTGATTCCTATATACATGATCATTGTCTTGGATATCGTCATGATTATTCGCTTTTCTATCAATTTGCCCAACGGTAATTTGTTTACCCACCGTATGCTATTTCTCGAGAGAAGCCACTAGTGAAATCTACGGCCCCGGGTCTACTTTCCTATCATATACTTTCAGATACATTGCTATTTGCCTTTTCCTTTATTTTCGTCTTTTATTTTAATATATATATTATCAAAAATGCAAAAATACCTCACTTAATTTTATTTGTCGTTGTTCCATTTGCTTTTACCTATCCACCTATTTACCAATCTTCTACCCAGGAGTGATTAACAACCCCTCTTACGCGTCGGGTTGCAAGTATTTGTTCTTTGTTTGCATGTACCATTTAAATAGTGTTGCTTGAGTCTCCTACTGGTTCGGTAACCTTGGTTTCACATCTAAGGTAAATACCTATCGTCATTGTGCTGCATCATCCCTTCCTCTTTGGGGAAATACCGACGTAGTTCTAGCATCTCCTTGCAATTTACATTATTTTCCATGTGCATCTCATTTTCATCTCCCCCACTTCACGAAATATTTGCCTTTTTATTTGCCTTTTTCGTTTGCCTATTTTCTTGTTTGCTATCTTTGCTCGTGTTGCCATATGTCTTCTATTTGCTGGCATCTTTGCTTGCTAAAAATCTATTGAGATGGATCCTCAGCCACATGCTAATCTTTTTAAAAGATCCAATTATGATGAACCAATTACCAGTGAGTAGAGTACACTAGATTATCTTTATGAGGGTTTGCTTGAAATTCATGAATCTAAAAATTGTGATGAAGTGCTAAAGGAGGAAATTTATGAAGTGATTCCCGATATGTATAGCCCGAGACCGACGCTCCAGATACCTTCCATGTTTTCATGACAACCGCGTTAATTATTTGTTTGTTGCATTGCATCATTTCATCATGCCATCATATCATTAATTTTTGTAACTCAAATAAATAAATGGTATGGACCTTTGGTCCATTTAATTCGAGGGAATTCACATGGCGGGTTCTCTTTATAACATATCCTCCCAATATTTAGGGAGCTACTATAAATATTCCATTAATTTGGAATTCACCATAACACATGTGCAATTTAATTACATGCCTTTTCTATCCCAGTTCTTGACCTCAAACTTTGCCTATAAATTCTTTCATCACTTTCCCGAGTTTCACCTAAATTCTCAACAATTTTCGGACCCTTCGTAACCTAGACCTAGTTTAAACCCATTTGAATTAATTCAAATGTGTTTGAATCTAAACCTTGCATCCATGCCCACTTCAATTTTCGTTGATCAAGCTCGTTTTTTGCGAGTCTGGGAAAATAATACCCATGCCCAAACTCTTTCTCTAGCCTTTTCTTGTCCTCCCATTTCCTTCTTTCTATTTTCTGTTTCTAGGAAATAAAAGAAGAGAGAGAGAAGAGAGCCCAGCTGAACTGGGCCTCCCAGCAGGCCATTTAGGCCCATCTGCGGCCCAAACTCCCCTAAGGCTACCTAAACCTCCTCAAACCCTAGCCCGATCCCCTACTCGATTCCCTCATCCACTCCCCTCGATCAATCTCTCCGACAACGCCACCTCCCCCTGATCCCCTTCCTCTCAAACCCACTCTCTCCCTCATACCCCACCTTCCGCCACATGCCTCCCGATTCGGCGCCTCCTTCCACCCGTCATCCTGCCCTATGCCACAGTCTGCCCCGATGCCCTGTTGTGCTGTTGGGCGTGGCTCCTTCGGTCGTGTCCCCCCTCGAGCTATCGCACCTTCCTCGCCACCACATTTCCAATCGCTGGCGACCAAGGCCGCCGGAGCACGCCGGTCACTTCGTCCATCCAGTCCCGAGCTCCTCTGCTTCGCCCCCTCCTCAAATCGCCTCCCCTGTTTCGTGCCAAGGAGGCCGCCGTCAACGACATCGCCACCGTCGTTGCGCATCCACAACGCTCGGCCTTCTCCCCGAGCTCGACACCTCGCCCCGCCACTGCGCCGTCTTCTTCACCACCTGTCCGAGTCCCCTACGTTAGCCCCGGTAGCCATCGTCCCGTGCCTCACCATCGCCTGCCGTGACCTCTACTTCCTTTACATTGAGCAAGAGCTCGCCTGCTCAAGACTCTGCTCGCGCTCCTGCAAGATCGAGCGAGCAGGGAGAGCGCTCGCGTTGACTGCGTTGCGTCTCTTCGTCGTTTCGTGATGACAAGAATCACTGTCGCCAAGTTCAGCGACACCACGACCCGCAACACCAAGCCACCCAAGTTAAACGAGCTTCAGGGATACTTGTCAACCTAGCCACATGGATTGTGGCCTTGAAGATCACTGTTGACCCACTAAGTCCCCGGACAACGTGTGTATCACAACCATCGACCCCGTGGACATCAAGTTCCCCGCCGTGACCCCGAACATCTACAAAACATGTACCACTACTTCCCTCGACGAACTTGGTCCTCTCCGATGCACACTTCGAAGGTATAACCCAAGATGACGCTCGTGAATGAATGCATGTGGGATGTATGAGATGAACCGTATGTTTGCATCATGTGTGATTGCATCATGCACGTTCCCCATTTCCATGACACCAACACGTGGGAACCCAGTACCCAGGATCACCCCACCATCCTTGCATAACCGTCACACTTTTTTTGCACTGATATCTCAACTATTTTTCGGAACTAGAATGTTGTTGTGGCATCGTTTCCATTTTCGCCGCCGTGGCATCTAATTCTTTAAGCCATGGTGACAAATGCTCCCTATCATATTAATGCCAACATTTCATAAAATTGCATATAACTTCAATATGTCATCTGCATCATGATAACAACATTAAAAATAGTTAAAATTGTTTATTGATATTTCTAGCCTCATTTAAATTGGTTAGATAGGTAGTTTTGTTATGCTTCACCTCCTGCTATGCTAATTAACATTTAATATTGTTGTCTATATGAACGAGAGTGAACTAAATAATTGGATGTGGTGTTTCATCAATATGCAACTCGTTGCATATTGAGCTCCACTTAATTTGTAGTATTCTTTGTTGCACATTTCCATGCCATGCATACTTAAATCGGACATGCATCGTAATTGTTTGTGCATCATGCCATGTTTATGCTTGTGTGTTTACCATGTCATTTGATTCTTTCTGGTTGTGCTTCGTCTCAATAGTTCTGGTTACGTTGTGATCGTGAGGATTCGTTTGACTATGCTTGCTCGTCTACTTCATGGATTCGATCTTCTTCCTAGCTGGATCTCAGGCAAGATGACCATAACCTTGGATATCACTACTATCTTTGCTTTGTTAGTTGTCTCAATGCTATCGCTATGTCGCGCTACCTACCACTTGTTGCCAGCCTCCCAATATGCCATGAAACATCCTCTATCCTTTTCCACCCACCCAGCAAACCATTGTTTGGCTATGTTACAACTTTCCTCAACCCCTCTTATAGCACCGCTAGTTGTAGGTGCAGTTCAGGTTCTTCCATGTTGGTACATGGATATCATGGGATATCACAATATATCTTATTTAATTAATGTATCTATGTACTTGGTAAAGGGTGGAAGGCTCGGCCTTTTGCTTGTTGTTTTGTTCCACTCTTGCCGCCCTAGTTTCCGTCATATTGGTGTTTTCTTCCTTGATTTGCGTTCCTTACACGACCCGGGTTTATGGGCCTCCCTTGACAGTTCGCTTTGAATAAAACTCTTTCAGCAAGGCCCAACTTTGGTTTTACCATTTGCCTAATAATTACTAAAATTTGCATAGGGACCAGCTAGCACCCGAGGATTCTTAATCAACAACCCAGGCCAGTGCTCCTCACGAGTGTTGGTCCAAACTGTCAACCGCCGGTGGCCTGTAGGGGTAACTCTGGATTGGTCTATTGAAAGTTTGGACAATCCAATCATGGCCCGAGACGAGATACACGCGGCTCCTATCGGGGTGCCGGCACGTCGGGAGGTCTTGCTGGTTTTGTTTTACCATTGTCGAAATGTGTTGCGCGGGGGGATTCCAAGCTTGATCGGGTTGTCTCAAGATGGAGATTTTTCCTCTGCGGATCGCGAGAGTTTGTGATGGACTAAGTTGGGACACCCTTGCAGGATTTAATCTTTTCGAGAGACGTGCCCGCGGTTATGTGTGACCTGGAAATTTCTAATATCCGGTTTTAGAGAACTTGACACTAAACCTGAATTAAAAATACACCACCCACGTGTGTAACCATGACCGTCTATTTTTGCGGGAGTTCGGGAAGAGAGCACAGTGGGGTTATGTTTGACTCGTAAGTATTTTAGGATCACTTCTTGATCATAACTAGTTTACGGCCGTTATGCGTAGTTTCTCTTCTTATTCTTGTACTCGTAAGTTAGCCATCATATAAATGCTTAGTCGTTTAATGCAACCTCACCACTTATCCATTCCTTATCCATTAAGCTTTGCTAGTCTTGATACCCATGGTAATGGGATTGCTGAGTCCTCATGGCTCACAGATTACTACAACAACAGTTGCAGGTACAGGTAAGGCGATGGTCTAACGCGGGTGCGGTGCTTGATTGTTTGGTGTACTTCTTCTGCTTCTTCTTCTTCTTCATCAAGGTCCAGGAGCATGTGATTTGCAGGGTGGATGTTGTTCTTATTTTTCGTTTGATTTCATCCTTAGTCGAATCCTGCTCTACTCTATGATGATTGTTATGTATTGATGTATTGTTGTATTCATGTTGTAGCTTGTGGAGAGTGTAAGCCTTTATCTGGTATTCTCATCTATTTAGTACATGGTATGTTGTAATGATATCCACCTTGCTATGCGCTTGAAATGCGGTTGTGCCCCAATCACGAATTCATCACCTGATCGGGATAGAATCGCATATTGGGCGCTACATGATAGCTACTTGAATGAAAAGCATGATTGCAATGATGTTATTATAAATTCTATTAATGTCAATTGTGCTAATAATATGCAAAATTCCCACCTCGGGGATGCTAATTTTGATATGTCCACTACTTATTGCAATGATCATGATTAGGGTGATTCTTCTTATGATCTTGAAAATTTATTTAAGCCTCATGATGAATATGTTTGCGATAATACTGAAAGTGGGTTTGGAAGAGTGGGCTCGGGACAGCTGGCTCCCGAGGCTGTGGCGGCTGTGAACAGCATCGACCCACCCTTCCTAGCAGTGACAAGGTCCCCCATGCCTGCCTCTCCGATCTCTGTTGCTCCATCTGACCCTCGTCCCTCCTACCTGGATCCATCGCAGCTCCTGCTACCATCAGCCCAGGCCCTGGCTACCTCGTCGGTTGGATGGGTCCTGACTCCCCCTAGGGCGGAGGTGGTGATCTCCACACTGTCGGCTACACAACCCCACCCCCAGGACAACTGCCTACTCTAGGTGGGGCCGATCTATCTCGACCCCGGCAGACATAATGCTTGGATTGACCTGTCCAGGCTGGCTGATGGTCCAACTCTTCCCATCCCCGAGCAGGCAGAGCTTCGGGCAGCCACCCGAACCCTCAAGTCTGGTACACTAGTCACCCCTGCTACCTCAGCTAATTTCTCATTTTCTCTGCTCGAATCGATCCCTTTAGGCCACTTGGCGAAGGTTGCGAGTGACTCGACGATAGTCTTTAGAGGGGAGGTTGCCCCTCCTTAGCCCAGATTGCAGCTATCTGCGCTCGAGAGATCCTTGATGGACACCTGGCGGAGGCCCAGGCTCGCGTGGTTCGGGAGCCCATCGAGGGGGATGCCCCCCGTCCTGCACCCCCCGCGGCAGGCCCCGTCCTCTCTATCGCAGCTACCCCTCCTCCCCCCCGGTGGAGTGCAAGCCCTGTCTTACAGGTCGTGGCTAACATCCGTGAACGCACTCGCTCTCGCACAACCGCTCTTAGCGCTCAAAGCGCCTCCTGTGTTCTGGGGTCTAGCAAACCCCTGATGGATCCATGATGCGGGCCCTCTTTTAGAACATCCGCGTCTTCAGCCAAGACGGCCTGCAATGCCAGCTCATCGAATACATGTGTGACGAGCAAATTGACATCGTAGCCATCCAGGAAACTATGCATACGGAGTTTGCCCTCTCGGAGCTTGAGCCCCTTAGTTCCCACCTATTTGCCTAGCTCCCTTCTAATGGGACCATAGGCCACTCTGGTGGCATCCCTATAGGAGTGAAGGACGCCACCTTTGAGGTTGGAAGTATGGAACGGGGCGAATTCTACATTAGCATGGAGCTCTATGAGTGTTCTCTCAACTTCAACTCGGAGATAGTCATTGTGTATGGCCCTGTAGATCACCGGTGATCCGCAGTCTTCCTTGTCGTGCTTCGGAGGAAGATTGAGGGTGCCCAACTACCTGTGGTGGTGGGGGAGAATTTATCCTCATTCACTCCGCCGCAGGCAAGAACAATAACTTGATCAACCGTCCCCTAAATCAGATGTTCAATGACTGTACCACGGATTTAGGCCTCCACAGATTAGGTAGGGTTGGTGCCATGTTTACCTGGACCAACCGCCAGGCGGATCTAACTCGCTCTGTTCTGGACTGCGTCCTGGTTACCCCGAAATGGGAGCTCCGGTGCCCCCTGGCATCGTTTCGCGTGATTACCTGGATCGCTTATGACCATCTACCCATGATGCTTTTGTGTGTGAACAACCGTCCTCCTAAACCTCCCCGTTTCCGCTTTGAGGATTTCTGGCTCAACCAACCCGGTTTCGTCGAGACCATCAGCTCCCGATGGGTTGAGGCCCGAGCCGCCACCCCTTTCCCCTTCTCGGCAATTGACACCCTTCATGTCTGCGCTAAACACACCCATCGGTTCATGAAGGGCTGGGGTATGAATCTTGGCCGTGTAGTTCATGACAATAAGAAGGCCCTCCTGGTAACCATCCAAGTCCTTGACCTCCGGGCTGACAGTGCTGGCATTTCCCCAGATGAGTAGCTCTGCCAGTACAACCTCGAGGATCATCTCACAACCATCTAGATGGACGAGGAGGCGTATTGGCGGTAGCGGGGAATTGAGTGGTGGGTCCTTAGGGGTGATGATAATACAGCTTACTTCCAGGCCATCTCTAATGGGCTTCGGCGCTGCAACTCGACCCCCTTGCTTTGGGATGGCGTCTCCGTGCTTCAACACCCGGATGAGATCCGTCCACATGTAGATGGCTTCTATAAGGCCCTTTTCTCTCCCACCCATCAGGGAGGGATTGCCCTTGCCCCAGATATTTAGCAAGGCAGCGACCGCATATCTGCTGTAGCCAATGATGCCCTCATGGCCCACTTCAGTGAGGTGGAGATCTAGGCCATAATCAAAGGCATGAACTCCTCAGCCCGGGCTCGGACGGTCTCCCATTTAAGTTCTACCAGACCTTGTGGCTGGTTATTAAACTAATGGTGTTGGTGCTATTTTAGTAATTCTACATTGAGGCAATTGACTTGGCACGGCTGAACTACAGGATCATCACTCTCATCCCTAAGGTAGTAGGGGCCTTAGTCATCCGCCAATTCCGCCCTATTACAGTGATCAATGTGATATTTTAGATTCTGGCCAAGGGGTACGCCAATAGGGTGACCCTGCTGGCTGACCAAATTGCCCACAGGAATCAATCGGCCTTCATTAAGGGCCGATACATCCTCAATGGGGTTTGGGTGTTCCATGAAGCCCTTCATGAGGTCCGCGTCCGGCGTTTGCAAGCGGTCTTCCTGAAGATTGATTTCCATAAGGCCTACAACATGGTCCACTGGCCTTTCCTGCAGGAAGTTCTCCAGCGCAAAGGGTTTGTGTGACACCCCGAGACCGGTGCGCCAGGTGTCAGCCAGTTATTCGTTGTCAGTGCCATGTCATTTGCTTGCGTGTGCATCTTTGCCATGTCATCATGTGTGTTGCATCAACAGGTTTTCAAAACTTGCATCCGTCCGAGTTCCCTCGTCCTCTCTGTTGTCCGTTCCGAGCCCAGACACACTCACACGCGCCCGCGGTGCCTCCGAATATTTATTTTATGAGTGGCCGAAAAACATTCTCGGAATGGGTTGAAACTTTGCATGTGGTCTTATTATAGTGTAGACAGACCGCCTGCCAAATTTCATCCCATTCGGAGTCCGTTTGATAGCCCAACGGATATATATAGAGGCACTAGTCGCCGGTTAATTCGTCGGACGTTTTCAGTCTTCGAAAACCTCCGCGGGCCTCTTCTCTTCTCTCCCCACAACCCCTCCTACACAGCCCACTAACCTCCCCTTGGCCTGCCTAACTCCCCCTTCGCTCCGGACCGTCAGATCGCGATCCGAGCGTCCGAAACGGCCTCTAAACCTCCAGCCTCCATTTCCGCGCCCAGCCACCACCCCGCCGCCACTTGGCGCCTTCCAAATGGCCAGCGCCGCCACCTAGCGCCCCCTGGCCAGTCCTCAGCCGCCATGTGGCGTCTCCATGCCTCCCAGCTGTGCGGGCCCGCCGAAGCCCGCAGCCGGCCCGTGTAGGCCCGCTCCAGCCGCCACCCCTTCGCCCGCAATCCCCGATCCGATCTGGATCGGGAGGGACGACCAAGCTCTGCTCAACCCCGCCTCGCCGTCGGTGGCCTTCGTGCCTCTCCATCCCCGGAGCCGCGTCCCGCCGGAGTTGTGTCCAGATCCGGCTCGCGCCACCGGTTCTGCGGCCCCGACCTCGCTGGATTTCGTCCTCCCGTCGCCAAACTTGGAGCTCCTCACCGCCGGTTGTTCCATGTGCTGCGGAGCCGTGCCACCGCCGGGAATGGAGCCGCGGCGCTCGGATCCACCGCCCCACGGCCTCCTCCGGCCTCGCCAGCCCCTCGCCGGACCCCTGCGGCCGCCGCCGCCGGCTGCCATGGCGCCTCGACCCTTTCTGGACGTCGGCCGCGTCCGCCCCCGCTGGGTCCAGCTCGGAACCACCTGAGGCCGGCCCACCTCGAGCTTCCCTATGGCCCAGCCACCTCTTCCTCCTTCTCCACCTGGGCCCAGGCCCATCTGCAGCGCCAGGCCCAGCTGCCTCTCCCTCCTCCACAGTAACGGGCCAGGCCCAATGAGAGCACCCCCTCCTCCGTCTATCTAGCGCTCTGATGTTTTTTTCCCTTGTGTAAAAAACTGCTAAGTCCCTGTTAACTGTTATAATGTTGCATCTTTGCATAGTGATAACTTCTTGTGTGGTGATCCAAATTGAGTGTATGATATGTAAAAATGACCGTGGTGATATGCTCAACACTTTGTTCCATTGTGTCATGCTTGTTTGAGTTCATCTAGATGCTCTAATATCTGTTGCAAGAGTGCTACTTGTTATAAACTGCTGCTACTTGTTATTTTGTTGCCATGTTCGAGATATGATAACTTGGTGCATGTTTATCCAAATGATGCAAATGATATGTCAAAATGTTCATCATGAGATGCTCTACATGTAGGTTGCTATGGCATGCTTGTTTGAGTTCATATTTCCATGTTTATCTATGTTGCAAAAGTGCATGTGGCTGTTAGGTTTTGTAACTTGTTACGAGATGCCTAGTTGAGGAGCTTGTTGCTATTGATGTGTTTGTCCCCATGTCACATGCTTAGATGTTTTAGAATCTCCATGATGTGTTCTTTGATGTGGTGCATTTAACTTTCCATGATATGCCTTGTGTTGACTTAAACATGCTTGTAAACATGCCATGTTGTTATTGCTGTTTTAACACTTACTGAAATTTCACTAAGTCTGGAATCTGTAATATCCTGATGCTATGTTTTCTTGATGCCCTAGGTAAATCCATGTTAGTTTTGGGGTGGACATTGATCATTCCTTGTTGTATATGTTGTTGTCTATCCATTCATGCCTTCACTTGCTCTTTTGACTTGCTGTAGCTTATTTATTTCTTGCTCCCAAGTTGCTATAAAATATTGCTGTCAGGTTTTTATTGTCATGATCAAAATGTTGTAGCTTGTTGCTATTGATCCATGCCTCCTATGGAGTTGCTCCAATGGACTAGTTTGCTGTAGGATATGTCTACTTCATGTTCATGCTTCTTATCACCATGTTTGAGTGCTGTAGCTTATATTTATCATGCTCCAAAGTTGCTATGTGGTTGTTAATTTTAGCTTGTTGTTAGATCTTGTTTCATGTGTATCTTTTAGCCGGTTGCTCCGTTTGGAGTGTTCCTTATATGAAACTTGAGTGATTTTGCATGTCGATTCATAATATCATCTTCTTTTCATGTTTGGAGTGAGTTTGGTTGATGTTTGGGTGCATCTTGCATCGTTGCCATGTTGTGCTTCCTACCTTGCCATGTTATGCTTCCTGTATAGACTTGCTGTGCTTATTGTATAGATTTGTCATGCATCATACCTTGCCATGTATTGCATCATATAAACTTGTGTTGTTTTCTGTGCTTCCTACCTTGCCATGTTTTGCTTCCTGTATAGACTTGCTGTGCTTCCTGTATAGATTTGTCATGCATCATACCTTGCCATGTATTGCATCATATAAACTTGTGTTGTTTTCTGTGCTTCCTACATTGCCATGTAATGCTTCCTTTATAGACTTGTTGTGCTTCCTGTATAGACTTGTCATGCATCATACCTTGCCATGTTATGCTTCATAGACTTGCTGTGCTTCCTGTATAGACTTGACATGCATCATACCTTGCCATGTATTGCTTCCTGTATATATTTGTCATGCATCATACCTTGCCATGTAATGCATCATATATAAACTTTTGTTGTTTTGCTGTGCTTCCTACCTTGCCATGTTTTGCTTCCTGTGTATACTTTCTGTGCATCATAAGTAGACTTGTTTTGCATCATACTTGGTTGAGCATATTGTTATGTTCTTGTGTAGTGTGTTTACCGTATTGCTTGCTTCTTCTCGTTAGTGCTTGTTCCGTTGCGTTCGTGAGGATTCGATCGTCTACCCGTGGTTCTTCTTCAAGGCTTCTTCTCCGTCTTCTTCATGGATCCGTTCTTCTTCCTTGCGGGATCTTAGGCAATATGACCATACCCTTGGATACCTTTACTATCATTGCCATGCTTAGTGTCTCGATGCTATCGTTACATGTCGCGCTAACCATCATTATTGTCAGCCCCTCTCCTTGTTGCCATGAAACCTCTAACCTTTGAAACCTTCCTAGCAAAACCATTGTTTGGCTATGTTACCCGCTTGCTCAGCCCCTCTTATAGCGTTGTTAGTTGCAGGTGAAGATGAAGATCGTTCCAGGAGGGAACTTGATGTTGGAATATCACAATATCTATAATTATTATTAACACACCTATATACTGGGCATGGGTGGAAGGCTTGGCCTTTTGCTCGGTGTTTTGTTCCACTCATGCCACCTTAGGCGCCGATAAACCGGAATTATGTTCGTTGATTTTGCGTTCCTTACACGATGGGTATATGGGGACCCCTTGACAGTTCGTCTTTGAATAAAACTCCTCCAGCAAGGCCCACATTGGTTTTAATTTGCTCATAATAACAACTTAATTAATTAATTAAATTGCATAGGGAGTTAGCGCTACCCGAGGATTCTTTCTACATAAAGGGGGGCCAATGCTGATGGTGTTGGTCCCAAACTAGAGCCACTTGCGGTGCCACCCAGTTATCTGGGGTCTTCGGTTGCTGTATGTAGTGTTCATCCGGACGTGGCCTAAGACGAGATACGCGAGGCTACTATCAGGGTGTCGGCACACCGTGAGGTCTTGCTGGACTTGTTTTACAATTGTCGAAATTTCTTGTGCACCGGGATGCCGAGCCTGATCGGATTTCCCTAAGATAAGGGGTGATGATATTATATTTATCACTTCAGCTAATCATGAGAGCTTGTGATGGGCTAAGTTGGGACACCCCTGCAGGGTTATGATCTTTCGAAAGCCGTGCCCGCGTTTATGTGGCAGATTGGAATTTGTTAATGTCCGGTTGTAGAAAACTTTACAGAGGATCCGAAGTAAAACACACAACTGTGTGAGTATCCGTGATTGTCTCTTTTCACTTTGAGAAGAGAACACGGTGGGGTTATGTTTGACTTGTAAGTAGTTCAGGATCTTTAGCGATCACTACTAGTTGCGACCGTTTTCGTAGATGCTCATCTTATTCTTGTACTCGTAAGTTAGCCCATTTTATGCTTAGCCGCTGCTGCAACCTCACCACTTTACATCTTCCTACCTATTAAGCTTTGATAGTCTTGTTACCCATGGTTATGGGATTGCTGAGTCGTCGTGGCTCATAGATACTACAACAACAGTTGCAGGTGCAGGTTTCCGATGTCTTGACATGAGAGCGTTGTTCTTCTGTTGGAGTTCTTCTTCTTTAGTCTTGGGTTAGGTTCCGGGTCGGTAGCCTGGGATAGCAGATGGATGTCTTTGTGCTTTTATTGTTTGTATCCGTAGTCGGATACTTGTATTGATGTCGTTGTATTCATATGACTTGTATGTATTGTTGTATCCCCCATGTATGTATGTAATGGTACGATGTAATGATATCCATCTTGCTAAGCACCGGAAATGCGGTTGTGCCCCAATCACGTAAGTGTCACGTGATCGGGATAGAATCGCATCTTGGGCCTGACAGTTTGACGATAGATGGATCACTCAGGTGATGCAGGTGGTGTCCTGCAGTCGCGGCATGGTGAACATTAACGAAGAGATCGGCCCCTTCTTTTGGAGTGTTCCTTATATGAAACTTGAGTGATTTTGCTCCGTTTGGAGTGTTCCTTATATGAAACTTGAGTGATTTTGCATGTCGATTCATAATATCATCTTCTTTTCATGTTTGGAGTGAGTTTGGTTGATGTTTGGGTGCATCTTGCATCGTTGCCATGTTGTGCTTCCTACCTTGCCATGTTATGCTTCCTGTATAGACTTGCTGTGCTTATTGTATAGATTTGTCATGCATCATACCTTGCCATGTATTGCATCATATAAACTTGTGTTGTTTTCTGTGCTTCCTACCTTGCCATGTTTTGCTTCCTGTATAGACTTGCTGTGCTTCCTGTATAGATTTGTCATGCATCATACCTTGCCATGTATTGCATCATATAAACTTGTGTTGTTTTCTGTGCTTCCTACATTGCCATGTAATGCTTCCTTTATAGAATTGTTGTGCTTCCTGTATAGACTTGTCATGCATCATACCTTGCCATGTATTGCTTCCTGTATATATTTGTCATGCATCATACCTTGCCATGTAATGCATCATATATAAACTTGTGTTGTTTTGCTGTGCTTCCTACCTTGCCATGTTTTGCTTCCTGTGTAGACTTTCTGTGCATCATAAGTAGACTTGTTTTGCATCATACTTGGTTGAGCATATTGTTATGTTCTTGTGTAGTGTGTTTACCGTATTGCTTGCTTCTTCTCGTTAGAGCTTGTTCCGTTGCGTTCGTGAGGATTCGATCGTCTACCCGTGGTTCTTCTTCAAGGCTTCTTCTCCGTCTTCTTCATGGATCCGTTCTTCTTCCTTGCGGGATCTTAGGCAAGATGACCATACCCTTGGATAACTTTACTATCATTTCCATGCTTAGTGTCTCGGTGCTATCGTTACATGTCGCGCTACCCATCATTATTGTCAGCCCATCTCCTTGTTGCCATGAAACCTCTAACCTTTGAAACCTTCCTAGCAAAACCATTGTTTGGCTATGTTACCCGCTTGCTCAGCCCCTCTTATAGCGTTGTTAGTTGCAGGTGAAGATGAAGATCGTTCCAGGAGGGAACTTGTTGTTGGAGTATCACAATATCTATAATTTTTATTAACACACCTATATACTGGGCATGGGTGGATGGCTTGGCCTTTTGCTCGGTGTTTTGTTCCACTCATGCCACCTTAGGCGCCGATAAACCGGCATTATGTTCCTTGATTTTGCGTTCCTTACACGATGGGTATATGGGGACCCATTGACAGTTCGTCTTTGAATAAAACTCCTCCAGCAAGGCCCAACATTGGTTTTAATTTGCTCATAATAAGAACTTAATTAATTAATTAAATTGCATAGGGAGTTAGCGCTACCGGATGATTCTTTCTACATACAGGGGGGGCAGTGCTGATGGTGTTGGTCCCAAACTAGAGCCACTTGCGGTGCCACCCGTTATCTGGGGTCTTCGGTTGCTGTACGTAGTGCTCATCCGGACGTGGCCTGAGACGAGATACGCGCGGCTACTATCAGGGTGTCGGCACGCCGGGAGGTCTTGCTGGACTTGTTTTACCTTTGTCGAAATGTCTTGTGCACCGGGATGCCGAGCCTGATTGGATTTCCCTAAGATAAGGGGTGATGATATTATATTTATCACTTCAGCTAATCGTGAGAGCTTGTGATGGGCTAAGTTGGGACACCCCTGCAGGGTTATGATCTTTCGAAAGCCGTGCCCGCGGTTATGTGGCAGATTGGAATTTGTTAATGTCCGGTTATAGAAAACTTGACAGCGGATCCGAAGTAAAACACACAACTGTGTGAGTAACCGTGACTGTCTCTTTTCACTTTGAGAAGAGAACACGGTGGGGTTATGTTTGACTCGTAAGTAGTTCAGGATCTTTAGCGATCACTACTAGTTGCGACCGTTTGCGTAGATTCTCATCTTATTCTTGTGCTCGTAAGTTAGCCCATTTTATGCTTAGCCGCTGCTGCAACCTCACCACTTTACCTCTTCCTTCCTATTAAGCTTTGATAGTCTTGTTACCCATGGTTATGGGATTGCTGAGTCCTCGTGGCTCACAGATACTACAACAACAGTTGCACGTGCATGTTTCCGATGTCTTGACGTGAGAGCGTTGTTCTTTTGTTGGAGTTCTTCTTCTTCAGTCTTGGGTTAGGTTCCGGGTCGGCAGCCTGGGATAGCAGATGGATGTCTTTGTGCTTTTATTGTTTGTATCCGTAGTCGGATACTTGTATTTATGTCGTTGTATTCATGTGACTTGTATGTATTGTTGTATCCCCCATGTATGTATGTAATGGTACGATGTAATGATATCCATCTTGATAAGCGCCCGAAATGCGGTTGTGCCCCAATCACGTAAGTGTCACGTGATCGGGATAGAATCGCATCTTGGGCCTGACAGTTTGACGATAGATGGATCACTCAGGTGATGCAGGTGGTGTCCTGCAGTCGCGGCATGGTGAACATTAACGAAGAGATCGGCCCCTTCTTCCCCACCCTTTTGTGGGGTTGAGATGGGGCGACCTGTTTTCCCCCTTTTTGTTTAACATGGTGGTCGACGCCCTTGCTGCCATCCTCGATAGAGTCAAGGCCGCGGGACAAATCCATGGCGTGGTCCCCCATCTTGTTGGCTCTTGGGGAGTCTCTGTCCTGCAGTACATCGACGACACCATTATGATGGTGTCTGGCAGCTCGGAGGAAATCGTGAACCTTAAAATCCTCCTGCTTTGCTTCCAACAGATGTCGGGCCTCAAGATCAACTTCGACCAAAGCGTAGTGATGGTTCTGGGATACTTGGTCGCAGAATCTCAGGCCATTGCCGACCACCTTTATTGCCAATTGGGATCCTTCCCCACAACCTATTTCGGGATTCCCATTAGTGTCTCGCGCCTCTCCATCGTGGACCACCGGCCCACGATGGACAAACTCCCTCGATGTATCGAGCCCTGACAGGGACGTTTTCTCTTTAAAGCCGCTCGGACAATCTTCATCAACTCCTCCCTGTCCAGCGTGCTCCTGTTGATCATGATCTTATATAGTCTCCACGAGACCCTCCATCATGAGATTGCTAAGTACTAAGCCCGGTTCTACTGGGCGGGGAAGGCGATAAGCAAAAGTATCATATGGTGAGCTGGCCCGACATTTGCAAACCCCGTGAATAGGGCCGGCTTGGGATCATGTCGCCTAAACGCATGAACATCGCCCTTCTAACCCGTTGGTTGTGGCGGATCGCAAATGGGGAGGGGTCCTCTGGCTCGACATTATCCGGAATAAGTAACTCCGGGGCAGCCACTAGCCTTCTGCCATCATTTTGGCGGCTCTCAATTCTGGCAGTCTGTTATTTAGCTCTTCCCGATCCTCCGCATCGGGACCTCTATTGCGGTTGGGTCGGGTGCATCGATCCTGTTCTGGTTCCATCGATGGGCAGGGGACCTCCCCTTTGTGGCTAGATTCCCTAGGTTGTTCTTCATAGTGGTGGTTTCGAATGTGTCCATCTAGGTGGCCCTTATTGACTAAGGGCGTCTGGCATTTCGTCGACCATTTGGACCACCGGAGTCGGCGGAATTGCATGATACGTCTCCAACGTATCTATAATTTTTTATTGTTCCATGTTGTTAATTTTTGCTTGTTCCATGTTGTTATATTATCGTTCTTGGATGTTTTACAATCATTTTATAGTCATTTTATATCATTTTTTGGTACTAACCTATTGACATAGTGCCAAGTGCCAGTTGTTGTTTTCTGCATGTTTCTTACATCGCAGAAAATCAATATCAAACGGAGCCCAAACACCGCGAAACTTTTTGGAGAATTTTTATGGGCGGAAGAGACCTGATGGGCTAGAGCTGCACCTGGGGGTGCCTCGAGGGGGGCACAGCCCACCAGGGCGCGCCAACCCCCCTGGCGCACCTAGGTCGGTCGTGCCCACCTTGGTGGCCTCCTGCACCGCCTCTTTGAACTATAAATACTTAGATATTCCAGTAACCCTAGAGGATTCGACGACATTCTATTCCAGCTGCTAAAAAGTCCAGAACCACCAGATCTAATCTAGACACCATCATGGAGGGGTTTCCCACCTCCATTGGTGCATCTCCGTTGATGTGTGAGTAGTTCCTTGTAGACCCACGGATCCGTAGTCAGTAGATGGCTTCATCTCTCTCTTTTCGATTATCAATACAATGTTTCCTGGATATCCATATGATGTAACTCTTTTGAAGTGTGTTTGTTGGGATCCGATGAACTTTAAGTTTATGATCAGATCTATCTTTTTATATCCATGAATGTTATTTGAGTCTTCTTTGATCTCTTATATGCATGATTGCTTATAGCCTCGTATTTGTTCTCCAATATTTGGGTTTTGTTTGGCCAACTTGATCTATTTATCTTGCAATGGGAAGAGGTGCTTTGTAGTGGGTTCGATCTTACGGTGCTTGATCCAGTGACATAAAGGGAACCAACACGTATGTATCGTTGATACTAAGGATAAAAAAATGTGGTATTTCTACATAAATAGATCTTGTCTACATCATGTCATCATTCTTATTGCATTACTCCGTTTCTCCATGAACTTAATACACTAGATGCATGCTGGATAGTGGTTGATGTGTGGAGTAATAGTAGTAGATGCAGGCAGGAGTCGGTCTACTACTCTTGGACGTGATGCCTATATAATGATCATTGCCTAGATATCGTCATAATTATTTGAAGTTTTATCAATTTCCCAATAGTAATTGTTTTCCCACCGTTTGTTATTTTCTCAAGAGAAGCCACTAGTGAAATCTACGTCCACTTGGTCTCTTTCTCATATTATTTTGCCTTTGCGATCTATTTTCCTTTGCTTTTATTTTCAGATCTATTAAACCAAAAATACAAAAATACCTTATTGCAATTTATCTTATTTATTGTCTGATCTATCAATATTTACAACTCTATCAAGTCCGTTACCCGAAAGGGATTGACAACTCCTTTTACACGTCGGGTTGCGAGTATTTGTTATTTGTGTGCAGGTGCTGTTTTTGTTGTGCTGCTTGGTTCTCGTACTGGTTCGATAACCTTGATTTCATCACTTAGGGAAATACATACCGCTGCTATACTGCATCATCCCTTCCTCTTTGGGGAAAAAACCAACGTAGTCCTAGCAGTCATCAAAAGGAAATTGTTGGCGCCGTTGGTGGGGAGCACCTTCAACATATACCAGGTTCCTCATCACAAATCTCATCTCCTCGCAATTTACATTATTTTCCATTTGCCTCTCATTTTCATCTCCCCAACTGCACAAAAATTTGCCGTTTTTGTTCACCCTCTTTTTCATTTATTGTTTTCTCATCGGATCTATTTTCGTTTGCCCGTATGTATTACTTGGTTACTTTGCTTGGTTGTTTGGTATAATTGGGTATTTTATTGGAAATCGTAAGGAAAGCATTTATGGATCCTCATCCACTTGCCAATCTTTTTAAAAGATCCAATTATGTTGAACCAATTGCTAGTGAATTGAGCGCACTAGATTATCTTTATGAAGTTTTGCTTGAGATTCATGAATCTGACAATTGTGATGAATTGATAAAAGAAGGAATTGCTGAAGTGATAAAAGAATCTGACTATCATGACTACCACTCGCTCTTCTGAATTGCTTCACATGGACCTCTTCGGCCCTAGACATTACTCTGCATTCACAAATACAACATGTCTTTATGGCTTGGTCATTGTTGATGACTATTCTCGCTATACATGGGTGCATATGATCACACTTAAGCATGAAGTGCAGGAAATCTTCCAGCGATTTTCCTCAAGGGCCTCGACAAATTTCGGTGTGAAGATCAAGCATATCCGGAGTGACAATGGGACCGAGTTCAAGAACACTGGTCTTGATGACTATCTTGATGAACTTAGTATTACTCATGAGCTATCAGCCCCTTACACTCCTCTGCAGAACGACGTTGTGGAGCGCAAAAACATGACTCTTGTTGAGATGGCTCACACTATACTTGATGAATACAAGACGCCTCTCCGTTTCTGGCCTGACGCTATCAATACTGCATGCCATATCATCAACATGGTATATCTCCACAAACTCCTCAAGAAAACTTTATACGAACTCCTCACTGACAAGAAACCCAATGTGAGTTATCTCAAAGTCTTTGGTGCTAAATGTTGGGTTAGAGATCCTCATCACATTTCTAAATTTGCACTGAAAGCACATGAAGGTTTCATGCTTTGTTACGGAAAGGACTCGCACACCTACAGAATCTTCATCGATCATCTTCACAAGATTTTTGAGAGTGTAGATGTGCGGTTCGATGAAACTAATGGCTCGCAAAGAGAGCACCTGCCTCCTGTGATAGGTGAAATACCCCCTGAGGAATCCATTAAGTTCATAGTTACTGAGGATATCTTTCCCACTGAAGAAGCTGCTGAAGAAGTCATTCCTGGCAATGAAGAAAATCATACCAGTGCTCTGAAAAAAAAACTGCTGCTGGAGAAAATGCGCAGCCAGATCAAAGTCGTCAACCAGCTCATCCTCGAGTGGTAAAAGAAGTGTAGATCAAGAAAATCATCGACATCATCAATGCAACAGGTCCTCTCACACGCTCAAGAGCTTCACACTTATCTAAATTTTCTGGGCACTTTGCTTTTGTCTCTATCACAGAGCCCACCAAAGTTGATGAGGCATTTCTGGAACCTGAGTGGATTCAAGCTATGCAAGAGGGATTATATCAATTCGAGCTCAACCATGTGTGGGAACTCCTCAAGCGACCAGATCCTTGGAAGCACAATATCATCGGCACCAAGTGGATCTATCGCAACAAGCAAGATGAAAATGACCTTGTGGTGAGGAATAAGGCTCGTCTCGTAGCTTAGGCTACACACAGGTTGAGGGAATTGACTTCGATGAAACTTTTCCTCCTATTGCTAGACTTGAAGCTATTCACATATTACTTGCTTATTCTAACCATCATAATATCATCTTATATCAAATGGATGTGGAAAGTGCATTCCTCAATGATAAGCTTGACGAAGAAGTATATGTTGCTCAACCCCCCGGTTTTTAAGACCCTAAACATCCTGACAAAGTCTTTAAACTCAACAAGGCCCTCTATGGCCTCAAGCAGGGCCCTCGGGCATGGTATGATACTTTAAACGAATTCCTCTCGAAGAAAGGCTTCAAACCCGGTTCACTTGACCCAACTCTTTTCACCAAATCATATGATGATGCATTATTTGTGTGTCAAATCTATGTGGACAATATTATCTTTGGCTGTACTGATGAACGTTATAGTGACGAATTTGGCTACATGATGCACGAAGAATATCAAATGTCCATGATGGGAGAACTGTAATTCTTCTTAGGGCTTCAAATTCGTCAACAATGCAATGGCATCTTCATATCTCAAGAGAAATACCTCAAGGATGTTCTGAGGAAATTCGGCATGCAAGATGCAAAGGCTTCAAAACCCTTTGCCCATAAATGGCCGTCTCTGCACTAATGAAAATGGTAAAGACTTCGATTAAAAGGTATATAGCTCCATGATTGGCTCTTTATTGTATCGATGTGCATCTATGCCGGAAATTATTCTTAGTGTTTGTATGTGTGCCCGATTTCAAGCTACACCAAAAGAATCACACCATAAGGCTGTGAAGCATATTCTTCAATATCTAGCTCACACACCAACGCTTGGATTATGGTATCCCAAGGGCTTTGATTTTGATATCATCGGATATTCTGACTCTGACTATGCTGATGATCGAGTGGATCGCAAGTCTACATCCGGCACATGCCATTTCCTCGGACGATCCATAGTATGGTGGTCCTCGAAGAAGCAAAACTGTGTATCACTCTCTACTGATGAAGCTGAGTACATTGATGATGGGTCATGCTGTGCTCAATTGTTGTGGATGAAGCAAACCCTCAAGGACTATGGCATCAACATGAAGAATGTGCCACTCCATTGTGACATTGAGAGTACCATCAAGATTGCTCACAACCCAGTTCAGCACTCGAAGACAAAGCACATCCAGATTCGTCATCATTTTATTCGTGACCATGTGTTCAAGTGCGACATCTCCATTTACCACGTGAAGACTGAAGAACAGCTGGCAGATATCTTCACTAAGCCCTTGGATGAAAAGAGATTTTGCAAGTTGCAGTGTGAGCTAAATATCTTAGAATCTTCGAATTTTCTTTCAAAGGACACACATCCTAACACTTACGCAAATTTGATGACTTTGATGCGCAACACACAAAGTAACGTTTTTCTTCAAACAATGAAGGCTACCCCTCTAAGTGTGAAGAAATTAATGAAGAAATTGATTCTCAGAGCCCTACGACAATTGTACGCAATGTCTGAAATCATCATTCTTATACGGTGGGTCACGTCACCAACCAAAGTTGAAATTTGAGTTTTTCTTCAATTTGCAAATTCTTCAATTTTTCAAATTCCTCAAAATTAGCAAGTTCTTCAACTTTTCACTATGTTCTTCATTGGCTATATATATATATTGAGTTTTCATGTCCTCTACAACATTCACTTATTGCTAATTCTTCAAGTTGATTTTTCCTCTAAGTGAATGTGATCAGACCCTTTCACCCTCTATGCTTAACTCAATCCAGTCTATTCACAAATTCTTCAAATGCGTTCTATTTGAAACCTGTTCAAAATCTTCATTGTGTCCTTGACAGCTGAAGAATTTGTGAACGTAACGTTAAAATTTTCTTATCCAAATTTTTGGTTTTTGTCGCTCAAACCGTTCCGCATCCCACGATGGATTAAAAAACTGTCCCACGATCTCCACTATCTCCACTCCTGAGAACGTCGGTGACACATGTCACTAGGATAGCTAAGGGCAGGGGCATGTTTCTCTAAATTCTTCAGACAAGCAGTTTTTTCACTGTGGCTATAAATACCCCTCCCCTTCACATTACCTCATATACTTCGCTCGATATCCTTCTCGCTCGAGCTCTCAAACCTAGCGCCGCCGCTACTCTCCATCGACGCCGGTTAGGAAGAGCTTCGCTGCCTAGACCTCCTCGTCATCGTACTCACACCGGCCGAGGAAATCCTCACCCCGCCGCCGCCGTAGCTATCTCCCTGTACCAAGCTAGGGCGTGGGAGATTTGGACTGACGATCTTCTCCAACGTTGTTCTAGTTTGTCGTGTTCTTCATCAAGGTTAATTAAAATCTAATTTTACTGCCCTTCCTTGATTCTCATGATTTCCAAAATTTCTTCAAAAGGTGTTTATTCAACCTCCCACTACTTAAACACCTAAGTCAATCTGTTCTTGATTTGTTTCTCAAAGTTGTGTTTTTTTTCATAATTCCTCGATTGTGTGGATTTCTGATCCAGACAACTCTGGAACCTAAAGCAAGAACGCTTAGTGAAACTCTTCAAGACTCCCATGGTCTAATTTCTCAAACTTGATACTTTTGAAAAAAAATCTGAGAAGGCATATGACCTCTCCAAATTCTTCGCACCTATACTCTGTTCACAGGTACAAATGTCTGCGTCTGAATCTCTAGGTTCTCATCACCTTAACTCATTTGCAGCATTCCTCGAAGAAAAGTTACATGCTTCCTCAGAAACTTCAATTGATCAGAATCCTCAAGTGAGGAAAATGGCTGAAGGAAAGAGACCACGGAAGGGAGGCAAGAGACCTGAGACAGACACTGTGTTTGCAATCCCTGAAGATATATATGCTGACTATTGCACTCCTGATGAAGAAACTCATGGTAAAGAGAACAAGAATCAGCACAAAGTGCGCATTTAGAGGATTGAGAGGAGATGTGCAAAAGAATGGAGGGAATACGGCTATGTTACTCCAAGTACATGAAGAAATTCACAGTAAACCCTCCTTGCTAAAGACCTCCATTGGCTCCAGGCCAAGTAGCAGATCCCTCAAGCGTCAAACGTGGTGAGGAATTTCCAAAGGAATGGGCCAAGCGCCAAGCTATGCTTCAACGGGCATCTAGAGAAGTAGTGAGGAAATTCAATGAAGACATTGTTGTTGCTGCTACTGCCGCTGAGGCCTCTGCTAGCAAGCCCAAGAAGGCTATGTTGAAGAAATCGACTGTCAAGCCAAATTCCTCAATAGCAATGCCCTCACGGCCAAGCTCCTCAAAGTCTTCAGGACATATTCCTCAGGCAACTTCCTCAAGGGATGCCCCGGTTCCCTCTGTTGCTGCACAATCCTCAGCTGCTGCTTCAAAGTCCTCAACACCTGTGCACCTTGCAACGTGGCAAAGCACTGCAGGGTTCTCAATTGCTTTAGGAGACTCTGCAACTTCATCAGCTGCACCACAAACTTCACCTGGTCCAACCTTGCTGAAAGTGAAGACCACTACTAAACGTGGAAAGAGACCAAGTCCTCAAAAGAAAGTTGCTTTCCAAGTACCGTATGAGATGATGAATCTAATGATGAAAAACTTGCTAAAATCATCAGAGATAGGTAAACGAAGGCCGCTAGAGCCAAGGGCAGTTCTGTGCCTCTCATGTTGGATCCAAAGAAGATCCTTGACTATATTATGTTTGGCACAAAGATCCCAATGCACCTCTCCCTGAGGTGAACCTCACTCATGGTCAAAGTCACATGTTGGCTGCTTTCATTGGTGAAGAAAAATAGAAGTTTGAATGAGCCAAGAAAGCCAAGAAGGAGCGCTTCTTGAAGAATAATGCTGTGAACATGTCTCCTGAGGACCTTGTAAAACTGCAAACTGAAATCAAAGGCCTCAGTGATGAATTTGACAGATACCGTGTTGATTGGCTAGGTGCCAAAGTCATATTCGTCAAGCTCTCCAAGTCCTTCAAGCATGGAGGTGAAAGCTCCTCATAAGAAGAAATTCATCTTGCCAAGGAAACTGAAAGAGCAACTGAAAATGTAGTTGCTGAAGAAACTGAACATGCGAGTGCTGATGAAGAAATTCCAGCCGCTGATGAAATTGCCAAGGAAACTTCAAATGTTGCGCCTGAAGAACAACCCAGGCTTGCTGAAGAATCTACTACGGCGCTTGAAGAATCTGAGAATACCAGGACGACTGCAATAGTCGTGCCTGAAGAAACTAAACCCGTGTCATCTGCTCCTGCAAAGTCTTCACCTGTGAAGAATATCAATCTTCCTTCTGCATCAGAAGTGAGGAAAACAAAGGCTACATAGAAGGCAGCTATGAAGAAAATGAAAGCATCATCAACTGCAGAATCCTCAGCTCCCAAGAAAGTGAGGACTTTGTCAAGCTCCGTCACTAACCCCATTGATGTCGTTCCGATTTCTATTGTGCCATCAAAGGAGATTGTTCCCTTTGGTGAGGATTATGACATTCCATATGACACTACTGAACAAAATCCTTCTGTTGCTTTTTCAGAGCTGTTGGATGATGAAATTGAAGCGGAAGAAATCCCTTCAACCCCACTGGTATCATCGCCCATGCCTCAGTTCACTGCTGAAGAGGCCGGCATTGAGGAAATGGAAGAAGACGAAGATGTGGATATTGGCTCTACAACTCCTGTGCTCAACGATGATTATTGGGAAAACACTCATCCCAATTCATCTTTGACAACACCGCTACAACAAATTCCTCAGTCCCCTGTTCAAACTGAAAAAATTCAAGCGGGCTGTGAAGAATTTCACACTCCTTGTATGTCCTTTCCTGAAGGAGCCCCGGCTGCAATAGCTGAAGAAGATGAAAAATCAACTGCTGTTGAAGAACCTGAAGCGTCAATTCCTCAGGCAATAGCTTCAGAAGTTTCTAATCAATAGGCTGCAAAGTCATCATCTGTTAATCTTCACCCCACCCAGAAAAATCCTCATGCAACAAAGCAGGAATTCAAGGCTGATGATTTCTGCGCTGAACATCAATTCTTCTATAAATTCAATCCTTATGACTCAGCAAGACTTCTTCGCAAGTGGTTCTAGATAGCAAGTTAGATGAATTTCTTTTCTTCACTCCTATTCGACAAAGATAAGGAATCTGAGCATCGTCAAATTCCTCATGTTGACATGGAATCCATCCTTTGCTTTGAGCCTGTGTTAAACTTACTTCACGAGGCGGGGCTTCTGAGTTTCTGCGCTGACATCTGCGATTGGAATGAAGAACTCATTCTTCAGTTCTATGCCACTTTGCATCTCACTAGTGATGTAAATGATGTGAATTCATGGGTGCTTGACTGGATGTCTGAAAATACTCACTACCAAGCACCATCAACTAAATTGCTTCATGCCATCCCAGTTAATCCTCCTGCTGATGGTGCAAGAAGAATATATGATGAACCTGAACTTCAAAATCATCTCATGCAAGTGACGATGAAGCCTTTGAAGGATGGCCAACCTCCAAGAACAACCTTCCATGTGAAGGATTTGCTTTATGTGCCAAGGACCATCTAACGCATACTAACCAAAATCCTCAGTCCAATTAAGGGCCACAACTCTGAAGATGAAGACATTGTTGGCATCATGAAGAATCTGCTGTTCAATATCATGCATGGGATTCCCATCAACTATCATGATTTCTTCATGTGGACTTTGGCGAATGTTGCACTGTCACCTTTTAAGTTGAAGCCTTATGCACCTTGGATTATGAGATTCATCAGAACAAGGTCTTCAATTGCATACAAGGCGGACTTTCAAAATCATCTCAGCTATCTGCCTCTTGTTGAAGTCCTCAAATGGACTATTTCCTCAGTTGATGGAAAGGGCAAAGCTGCTGTTATTGATGAAGGTACTCGTCCATTGGATGGCCAAATTCACAAAGATGCATCCTATTCCACCAATGATGATTCTGCAACACAAGACACAGTCACAAATGCTTCAAAGCAAATTCCTCAAGCAACTGTTCCGGGAGAGATGACTAATCGTGAGCTTCTCCTAAGTCTTCATCACAAGGTGGATCGTAATCACAAGTGGCTCAAGCGCTAGTTTGGTTCAATTCTTCAGAAAATGACTATCACACAGAGTATTGTGAAGAAGTGTAACACCCCATATGTGATACCTTCCATATATGGCAATAAAGCATTTATCAATTTGATCCTTGTTCTTTCCGTGGGGGTTCTTTGTCATTTTTGCATTCTTATTGTTATTGCATTGTCATTTTAATTTCGCCCTTTTGCATTCATGCATTACTTCATCATCACCTTAGCATCATGATCTTCATTGCATCCTTAGTTTGTCTTGTGTTGGTCCTTGATCTTGTTGTGGGTTGGTGGTGGCAAGTCCATGCACATGCTAACCCTACCCCTGTTCTTCTAGCACAACTCACTTCCTTCTTTTCTTCTTTCCTATTCTTTAATTTTTGCAAGTGGCTAAACCCCTTCTCCTTTAATGTTCATCTCCTCCCCACACCCTTACCTTATCCTAAGCCACATTGCAAAGCCTTGCCTCTTTTGGGATTGTTTTGGTTAGGTTTTAAAATGGCTCAAGTTTGAATTATTTTCAAGCTTGAACTATTTTACTTCCTCTAAAAATGCCCAGGACAATTTTATAAAATAGAGTATATTCACAAGAGCTTGGGAATATTTTTATATTCCTCATACCCCTCTCTGTTCCCCTTGTCCTTTTCTTTTTATTTTCTGCTTGAGGAAAATCAAAAAAAGAAAGAAAGAGCAAGGCCCAGCTCCAGCCTCCCACAACGCCACTTGGCAAGTCCAAGCCCACATCGCCACAGACCACTCCCCCCTTACCTTTCGGCCCACAGCCCACCTGGAACGTCCCTCTTCCTCCTTGCGTTCGTCATCTCTGTACGAACCAGAGGATCACCATTGATCTCTTCCTGGTCGATCAGACGGTCTCCCGGCGCCCCATCGAGCCCATAAGAACCCACAGAATCTTCCTCAACCCTAGCCCTTCTCCATTTCCACCTTATCCTCCCTCTCGCGCCGCCAAGGTCAGACACTCTGGCCCTCGATGCCACCATGGGCAGGGGATGCTTGAGTTCGTTCCCTGCTTGAGCCCTCATCCACCGCCGCAAAGATCTTCGCCACGCTCGCCCCATCTTCTTCCACGACCACGCGGCTACATGGTCCCGAGAGCTCCTTCCATGATGTCCTCTTCGACATCTTCTTCCTCCACTTCGTCTTCTTCACGGACAGCGCCGGTCAGCGCTTCCGCATGCCGCCTCCCCGACCTCTTCTTCGTGTTCATCGAGCCCTCGGTGAGTAGCCGCTCCTCCCCATCTCTCTCTCCGGTTCGATTCATCGGGTAGCCGGATCCCGTCGCGCCAAGGCCACGTCCGCCCCGGACGACCATGGCAGTGAGCACAAGCTCGTGCGTGGCCTCTTTTCCACGTGCTCGCGCACCGCGCCAGATCGTGCTCACTGCATCCGCTGCACGCGCACGCCCGAGCCGAGCCACACTCGCGCGCACACCCCCCAGGTCGTGGCCGCGCTTCCTGCCTTGCCGAGCCATGCCATGGCCCCGAGCCGAGCAACGCTCGAGCTCGAGCGCCTCTGCACCCCTCACAGCCGAGCCTTGCAGCAGCCACTCCCCGCACACCCGCCGCCGCCGTTTCACCGTTGCCGCCGGCGCAGGCCGGTGTCTTCTCTGTCGCAGAGGAGAAGCAACCCCGTTCGTCGTGGAGCAAGTTCAAAGGAAGTCGTGCCCCGTTCTTTCAACAACATCAACAGGAGCGCAGTGGTTCGAGCCTCAGGTTTCGACCCGGCAGACCCGGGTTCGAATCCCTGCCGGCCAGTGTTTTAGGGCCCTTTTTGTTTCTTGGTTACACTGACCTGCCGGCCCCACCGGTCAGCCTCACATCTCCCTCCTACCCTCTCCCACATCCGCTGGCGCCACCTCAACTTCTCCTGGACCCACCAGTCAGCGACTGTGGCTGGTCCAGACCGTGTCTGTTTAGCTCTTTTCCCTTTTTCTGTTTTGTTTTAATTTCTTTTCTGCATTTTCTTGCATAATGCATATCTTTTATTATATACATCTGATGGAAATGCTTTATATACGAAAACTGCCTAGTTTTTCATGTAGAATATTAATATGCAGTTTGTTGCCATGTTTAAAACAATTAAAATGTTGTTTGAATTAATTTGTGTTTAAAATATGCTCAAACTTGTAAAAATCATAACTAAATAACCCTAACTCCAAATTTGACAAACTTTATATGCATTTGGGGTGGAAAAAAGTGTAGATTAATGTGGTGCTGTTACTTTGCATGTTTAACAACTTCAAAATATGACTTTCTCAGTTCTGTCCTAATTGTATTCTTATGAATATGGGAGTTTCCGGAATTTGTTGTTTGTTCTTTCCGACCCATATAAAATGCTAGCATATTGTTGTTACTCCTAGTTGCACCCCTTGCCATGGTAAACAACTTATAAATCTTGTTGGGTGCTTGTTTAAATCTTTTACATAACCACTTGTGGCCATGTTAGTTTTGTTTCCTTTTTGCTTGTGTTCCACATGTGTGTTTTCTTGTTATTGCCATGATGCTTGTGCCCTCTTCTTGTCCCTAGGAGTTGTATCATATCCAACCCTTGTTCATATGCATCATATTCATTTATCATGTGTTTGAGCATTGCATGATGATTGATAGTTGTTCTGGTGTTTGCATTGTTGTGTTGGTTAGAGCCCGGTGACGATTCAGAGTTCGAGGTTAATTTCGAGGCTGAGTTTGAGGAGCAAGGTTACGATCCCTCCGTAGACTCAACATGCAAGATGACCATTCCCAGATATCACTTCTATCTTTGCCTATGCTAGATGTCTCGCTCTTTAGATATTGCCTCGATGCCTATTCCTGTTTGTTAGCCTCCCTATTGTTGCCATGAAACACTCTAACCGCCTTCCTAGCAAACCATTGTTTGGCTAAGTACGCATTGCTCAGCCCCTCTTATAGCGTTGTTAGTTGCAGGTGAAGTTTTGAAGATTGCAGCATGATGAACTTGTTATTGGGATAACACAATATTTTACCTATTAAACTAATGCACCTATATACTGGTAATGGGTGGAAGGCTAAGCCTTTCTGCTTGGTGTTTTGTTCCACTCATGCCACCCTAGGAACCAATAAACCGGTGTTATGTTCCTTGATTTTGCATTCCTAACACGGTTGGGGTTTATGGGCCCCCTCGATAATTCGCTCTGTTTAAAGCTTTTCCAGCAAGGCCCAACTTTGGTTTTATATTTGCCTAATAACTAAAACTTGCATAGGGCGTTGCAAACCCGAGTTCTTAATTAACAACCCGGGCCAGTGCTCCTCTTGAGTGTTGGTCCAAACTGGAGGTTATGCGGGGCCACCACGAGGAAACTCGAGGATTAGTTTTACCTGTAGGATCGCCCATCCGGTTGTGGCCTGAGACGAGTACGCGCGGCTACTATCAGGATGTCGGCACGCCGGGAGGTCTTGCTGGATTAGTTTTACCTTTGTCGAAATATCTTGAGCACGGGATTCCGGGGATACTCGGGTCTTCCCACCTTGGAGTTGCGACTCCGCGGATTGTGAGCTTGTGATGGGCTAAGATGGGACACCCCTGCAGAGTTTGATCTTTCGAAAGTCGTGCCCGCGGTTATGTGGCAGATGGGAATTTGTTAATATCTGGTTGTAGATAACTTGACACCTTATTCATGAATACACTACATGTGTGAGTAACCGTGATGGTCTCTTTCCGAAGGGCTTCGGGAAGTGAACACGGTGGGGTTATGTTTGATCGTGAGTAGCTAGGATCACTTCTTGATCAACTATCCGATCATTGGCACTTGTTCTCTTCTCGCTCTAAACTCGTAAGCTCGTGCTAAGTGCATACTGCAACCCTTGTTTATAGCCTTTCCACACCTAAGGCTTTGTTAGTTTTGATACCCGGGAATGGGATTGCTGAGTACACTGTGGCTCACAGATTCAACACACCAGATGCAGGTACCACTGAGAACAATGCAGGAGATGGTTCAGAACTTCACGGGGAGTTCGATGAAGAGTGTGGACGTTACTATGTAGTGGTTCTTACTAGGAGGATCCAGGCTTGTGTTTTGGTATCTTTCTCATTTGGATTTCCATCCGTAGTCGGACCCAGATGTTATTTGGATGATGTATGCTATTGTATTCATTGTGTGACATGGCGAGTGTATGCCAACTATCATTTTACAATTTCATCCCTGAGTTTTACATGAGATGTGCAAAGATACCATACTTGAGATCATTATTGTATGCGCTTATGTCCTTAAGTCGTGCCTCGACACGTGGGGGACATAGCCGCATACTAGGCATTACAAGAAGAATCACTACTATGCGCATGAAATCTTTGATCATACTTGGGCTATTCTTTCACATCTCTACAATGTTGAAGAACTCAAGGAGATGGAATTCAAACAGGACTTTGACTTGTCTCTGCCACCTTCGAAGAAATTCAAGAAGGTCAAAGTTCCTGAGCTAGTCACAAGTTCATTTTCTTCATCATGTGCGATGGATGAAGCTAAAGATTTGGATGACATTGCGGCAAGCCGTACCTCAACGGACGACCCCAACAACGCTGGTGCTCCTCCTTCGACATCATGATGATATTCTTCAGGGGCGTTAGTCCTCATTTTTCATCGCTTTTGGTCATTTGATGACAAAGGGGGAGAAATTTGAGTTAGTCTTCAAGCGGGTCTCTTATATGGGCTATATTTTCGTTAAGTTACAACTCTTGCTCTTCTGAGGTGTTTGCTATGATGAGTTGTAAACTTAAGTCTGATGGTGGTCTGACACTTTGTGAACTGCTTTCTGCATGCTTATTTCCTCAGTACCTTAATGCACGCATGCTGATTTTCGTCAAATACCATATCTCATCATGCATTTCAAAAAATTCTTCCAATCATATGTTAAATGCGTGTCTGACTTACAAGATATAGGGGAAGATCTCCATGATATTGCTCTATAATGTGCATTTGCTACTCATGCAAAATCCTCAAACATGCACATCTTCAGGGGGTTTTCTTCTATATCTTGTAATCAAATTCCTCAAAATCGGTTGTTACACTTCATATGTTTATCCCCGTTGAAAACTTAACCTATTTGTCTACAAGCAGGAGCTGAAGGACACCATCTACCAGATTTGTGGACGCCAAGATGAGCAATGGGACATGATCAGTACCTGGAAGGACAGGTCCATTGCAGCGTTCATCCAGGAGTTAAACCAGCACATTCGTAGACAGGAGCACCAGATGTGCATAGGGATGTTAGATTTGAAGAAGGCGCTAACAAGGAACTTGGAGCTAGAAGAGGAACTCGAGTATACACGTGACGGATACGAAGAGGAGATGACTATACTTGTGAAGAAGAATGATGACTTAACAAGGAAGCTGGGAGTATTCATGGGAGACCCAGCCCCTGGAGGAGGAGGAGAAGAAGAAGAAGAACCCAAGGAGATTCGTTCTTAGGACTACATCATCATTGACGACACGGACTCAGACCCCGATGATAGTGACGAAGACTATGAACATGAAGCTGGAGCTGATATCATGGAATCTTCTGCCGATCAAAATTTCTAGATGACCACCCTATGACTAGTAGTTTGTCCCCATAAAGTAGAATTTAGAGCACTTTTGTAACGTTAGATAGATCTTTGTATGCCCTTGCTTGAAATTGATTGGTATGACATGATTGTGTTTTCCTTATGTGCATATGGGTAGTGAATTTCCCTTAGACCTAATTTCTATTCTAATCTCTTCCCTCTACACCATCAGATGCCTTCTAGACGTGAGACTGGGTTTCAGTTTCCCCCTGAGTTCACTCAGTTGATCCAGTAGAAGAACACTTTGATGCAATTTCTTGTCCAGAACAACCAGAACAATCAAAACAACAACAACAACAACCTTCCACCACCACCACCCGTGGACAACCTGACACGTTTCTTAAGGTTGCAGCCATCGGTGTTTATTAGCAGCATTGAACCAACAGTTGCTGATGACTGGCTACGCAAGATTGGAAGGGATTTGACCACCGCCAATTGCATGGATTCTGAGAAGGTGCGTTTTGTCGCACATCAGTTGGCTGGACCAGCAGCAACATGGTGGGAGAATTACACAGCCACTTTCCCTGTAGCCAATGTCACTTGGGATCAGTTTCAGCAAGCTGTTCGCACTGCCCATGTCTCAACTGGAACTATGAGCATGAAGAAGCGAGAGTTTTGCAACTTGCGCCAAGGAAATCGTACTATGGCTCAGTACGTAGATGTGGGGATCCCGGCTCATAAGTCGTGATCACCGAATGCACGTGTACACTGATCCCAGAGATCAATGCTCACTGAACACACAGAAGATGAATAACAAGAGTCTTACATCCATACATACCATATTACACAAATTGTGACCATTCTGGTCAAGTCTTGAGTATAAATCATCACAGCGGAAGTCTTCAATAACAACTTGGACCCATGCCATCTGCCTTAACCCTACAGGCATTCTGACTGGGAAGCGTCCTAGCTCGCATATTCGTCACCGATAAATCTTCATCAAAACCTGTTCTTTCATGCCTGGCCAATGAAATAACCAGTGGCAAGCCAATAAGTACTTTGAATGTACTCACAAGCAACCCATGAGTGATAACAGAATAATTATGCAACGCTCTGCTGCTAAATTGGAAGTTTTGCGGAAAGCTAGTTTTTCTTATGCAAGTATGATCAACATATAACAAGGGCATGCATGCGTCTGCAACAAGTATCAGGAGGTTACCGACATCAACATCGAGAAAGAGTTATGAACAACTCTTGCTCAATCTCATCGTGACTTTCTCACAAATCACGTCAATAGATTTACCCAAACCGTGTTGTTTTCCAGAAACTTAAGGACATAGTCTAAGCAGCACCATCCAACTATCCTTGACTGTGGACATGGCTATTCGAATAGTTTTACACTCTGCAGAGGTTGCACACTTTACCCACAAGATCCGGGGAACTTTCGTGTCATCCACGACCCGCGGTACCTCAAGTACCTGGGGTAAGCACCCGATCACAATCTTTCCCTAGACGACACTAACATAGAGTCCACTCGATTGGTAGTAACCCCCGTGCCCAACATTTCACATCTTAAAAATTGTGGAGCCTCGCTCCCATATTCATCACATACCACAAGCACGGGGTACCAACGGTGTGTCCGGTGCCCTGTAAAGACAGTCATGGCCGCCTATCCAAGCACGACCCCGTCCCGAGAGTGACGTCGTGTCACCCCCGTCACTTGTAATGCGGGCACCATGCTAGTATCGGCCTAGGTACTCAATAATGCCCTTTCCCATATAAGGGTAGAGTGGTTGTGCATCTTAAATCTAACTCGTCTCTGTAAACAACACTTTCATCAAGACTCGGTACACTACTTCTCCACCAAGTAGTGCCCTAGTTCCTCGTCATCTCCCTGGGGCATTAGTGGCACCCACTGGGTTATTTGCTAGTATGTCAAACCACACTTGTTTCTTTCCATGCCTAACCCCGACCCATTTTGCGTAGCCAACTACTATAGCATATTTCTCCAACCAACCAACACAACTCTAAACATAATAAAGTCGTGCACAATGCAAGTATCTACGGGGTGTGCAACGGAGGCAAGCCTAGCAAGGTTGCCACTCAAGATATAACATGCACTCGATGAAACGATGAAAATGCTTTCATGTCATAAAACGGTTCAACAGGGTCAAAGGGCTACTTGCCTTGTTCATCAAAGTATTCAAAGCTTCTGGTCCATCTCCAAGTACTCCGTCTACTTCGTCAACTAACGTCGGAAACAAATCACAATAAGCAACATAACAAGGCAAAAATAAATGTGCTCTAAAAATAGGAGTTGGACTTTTCTAGGATACCTCTGGTCATATGAAAAATGACCAAGGTGGTTTCATTGGGATATGATCAATGGATATCTCTGAACATTTCAATATGATGTAATTAGGGGATTTGTGGATTTGCAAGAAGTGTACAGAAGAATTATTTTGAAAAATGTGCAAAGGCACCCATTCAACAAGGAATGGTTTTAGAAGTAGCTAGGAGTTGGTTTCACTTGATTTGGAGTTCAAAAGAATTTCCTATGATTTTGCAAAGTTGGCTATACATGGAGAAATGGACCAATATTTCATGTGGCATAAGAAGTACTGGTAAAAATGTTCAAAAACTAAGTTATGAGCATGTAAGTACCTAGGAATTTGAATCATTGCATTTGGATGAAATTTGAGCTCTCTGTGTTTTTCTAAAGCTCATCACAGAAATGGATAAACAACATTTGGATAAATATCTATGAGGAAAATATTTATGGAAAAATGTGCAAATAGCACCATGTGATAGCTCATGATTTATGGTGTCACTACAAATTTGAATCATCAAATTTGGAGTTCATTTGAATATTTGGGAGATTTTACAAGTCTCTAGAAAAAGAAATGGAAAAGGAATTACCAAAAGGCCTGGATCCGGGCGGTAATTGTGCGCACTGAGCGCGGCATAGTAAGTGGGCCGGCCTAGCGGCTCGACCGCACACGCGCAGGGGCCACGTCGGACGTGGGTTCAGGGGAATACGCCGTAGCGCGGGCGAGGCGACTACGGCTGAAGCCGCTTCCACTTAAAACGGGCGGGGCCCGCCTTCGGGGTCGCTGACGAGCGGGGCCCAGCGCTCAGGTCATTGCCTACATCCCACTCGAATAGAGCAGAGGCAGGGGAGGCAAGGACGAGCGGGTGTAGGCGTTCCCCCTCGGCGCCATCGACCACCTCCGGTGACACCCGGTGTACCGGCGTGCTCAAGAGAGCGTGTCGCATCCGTCGAGGTGCGCCACGACACTGGGACGGCCAGACGCGAGTGCCCCATCAGCCACGGCGGAGGATGGCGTCGGCGGTGTTGGGCACGGCGACACAGGCATGGGGAGGACGAAGTGGAGTGCGGGGGAAGCTTCAATATGGCGGTGGCATTGCTCTGGAGTGGAGAGGTGGAGAGGAGGGGGTCCTGATGGCATGAATTTTGGCAGCGGCCGGCGGGGAAGCTCTGGCCATAGGAGAGGTTGGAGGGGACGGGAGGATGTGTGGGTTGTCCTGGGACGCATACGGGAGGGAGAGAGGGCAAATGGAGAAGAGAGGGGGCTCATGGGTGACCGTATAAAGGCCAGCCGAAGCTCACCGTGGCCTTGTGCGCCGATGAGGACACGGTTCATGCCAGAGGCCACGGGGGCTGGGGAAACTCAGTCTAGCACGTTTGTGGGGATGGTCCACGACCAAGGTAAGGGAGAGAAGGAGCGGGGAGGTGCCATAGGGGTCGCGCGTGTGAAGTCATTCACTGGAGCTCGCGGGCGGCCGGCGCGCGTGTGAGGGAGGCAATAGGAGGGAGAAGGAGGAGGGGTCAGACCACATAGCGTGTCGTGGACGTCGAGGCAACCTCGACGGACACGCTCGCTCTGCCCAATGCTTCATGGGTGCCTCGGGAGGGCCGAGCTACAGTGCCCTGGCGCACTGTAGCATGCTCTAGAGCGCGACTTTGGCCGGCATGGGCATGTCGTTGCGCCCTGGCCGTGTCCCCTAGTGTCCAACAGCCCTAGGGGTTAGTAAACAAGGTGGGCATGGCCTTGGATGCCCTGATCATTCACTGGGAGAGGAGAGAGGTTGAGGGAGAGAGAGGAAGTAGGTTGTCCAGAGGGGTAAAGTGAGGTTTTTACCCCTCAATCATTGAGCTCTGGCCATGGGAGAGTTACTGGAGTTAGAAGGGGTCTAGGAGATGCTGTGGTAAAAAGCTTAGCTCAAGGAGAACAAGGAAAGAGGTGAAAATAGCATTTTTGGAAAATCACCAGAAGGTGTTTGATGGTGTTTTGGGCAAGCAAATGATTTCCAATTGACATGAGACTTAACAGGAGCAAATGGCATATAGGAATAGGGTATTCCACCAAGTTTGAGCTCATTTGAAGAAACTTGCCAATGTTACTTTGGTAAACCCTAGAAATAAGCAGAAATGACTTTTCCAAGATTTAGTCATGCAGATCATTCCTCCTTGATGCACCACTTGGTGTAGTGTCATCATTTGGGGTTGTGGGCTTGTCCACCAAATTTGGGGTCACAAGTAAAAAGTTGGTAATGTAAAGTTGTTCAAATTTGAATATGAACAGAAATGATTTTGGGGCACTCTGATCAAGTTACCCTTCTCTGAAACTTGTGCCCTTTGGTCTAGATGCATTATTAGACCATTGCAGCATGTGCACCAAGTTTGAGAGCATTTGGACAAGTTTGGCAATGTAAAGTTTCTCAAACTTCAAAATGATGTTTTCTTGCTCCGAAAGGCATGAGGCTTGGCAAGATCATCAAATATGTCATATCTGACATGATAGAATTTGCCTGGAATTTTTAGAGAATATTTCCTTTGTAAATATTTCAAAAGCTTGAAATATCCAGAAAGGGTTTCTTAGGGATTTGCCCAATATTTTGAACATGACCATGTGTTCAAACTCTTATATATGGACAATATATGTCCTAAGATTCTCTTTGAATTTTGGCAAATATTTTTGAAATAGTTAAATATTTTTTATCTATTAAAGACCATTTCTGGCCTAAAGAAAAAGCCTTTAAATAAAATAGGAAAACAACTTTTAAAATTATACTTTAGTGGTTTATGGGAGTCCTATACCTAATAGGATTCAAATATACTTTTTGAAAGATTTTTCACACCCTAAATAAGGTACTTGCAGTACAAACCTCAATTTAGGGGTTTTTGGAAAACTAATTTTAGAAAATACTATTTGGCCAAATTATTTTTATATGAAAATACTATACTGTTCTATACACATGGAATGATCATTGGGAAAAGGTTTTGGATCAAGGAGATGAACTATAAGAGTTGGATCATTTATTTGATTTTTAGAGCACTTGCAAATAGCAAACAGAAAACCAATCAAGCAAAGTCAAAAACACTTAAAAGTTTTTGCCAAACCACATCTTAGCTTGATTATTAGCTTAAGTGTTGTGGCATGAAAATCAGGGTGTGACAGTAGATGAGTTTAGTACTCTATCTCGTTATGCCCCGGATGATGTGGCCACCGATGCCGCGAAACAGGAAAGGTTTATGGAAGGGCTGAATGATGAGATGAGCGTACAGTTGATGGTGGAAACCTTCAACAACTACCAGGAGTTGGTAGATACGGTCCTTCTGATTGAAGGGAAGCAGCAACAGATTGAGAGCTGCAAGAGGAAGTATGGACAAGGAAGGAATAATTCTGGAGCCCAGCAGAAGCCCCGTTTCACCCCGAACCCGGGAGGATACACCCATAACCATGGAAGCCACACCCATAATGGAGGGAGTGCTCACAACCACAATGGATCCAAGAATGGGAATGGGAATGGAGCAAATAACAGTCAGAACCGCTCTACTCCATCCACACCCGCCAAGAGGGATTTAAGCCACGTTACATGTTTCAAGTGTCGGAAGAATGGACACTACGCCACGGACTGCCCTGAAGCTAAGAATGGGAACGACAATGGAAGCGCCGGGAAGAAGCCCAACCCGTTCAACAAAGGACAAGTGAACCATGTGACCATGGAGGAGGTTGAAGAGCAACCAGATGCAGTTATCGGTAAGTTTTTGGTTAAGTCATTTACCGCAGTAGTTCTTTTCGATACTGGCGCATCGCATTCATACATTTCAAGGGGATTCGTAAATAGACATAAGCTTCCCACCAGAGTCCTTATGACCCCCCATGTTAATAAGTTCACCTGGAGCAGAATATATGGCAAATCAAGGATGTTTTCAGATGCCATTGACCATTGGTGACATGTTTGTCCCTCAGACCTGATAGTTTTGGAGTCACAAGGATTGGATGTGATACTAGGTATGGATTGGCTATCGATGTATGGAGGGAACATCGATTGTGCCAGTAAGTCTATTTGGCTTACCACCCCAGAGGGAAAAAGGATCAAGTATGTGTCTAGGCATTCGCCTAGAAGGACACAAGTACATTCTCTCAAGGGAGTTATTCAGGAGGAAGAGCCCGTAGTAAAGGATTATCCAGATGTATTTCCAGAAGAGCTACCAGGCATGCCATCGGATAGGGATATTGAGTTTTTGATTGAGTTATTCCCTGGCACCTGACCAATATCGAAGAGACCGTATCGGATGCCAGTAAATGATCTGGAGGAGATCAAGAAGCAGATTAAGGAGTTATTCGAGAAAGGATTTATTCGCCGGAGTTCATCACCTTGGGGAGCCCCGGTGCTTTTGGTTGAGAAGAAGGATGGATCTTTAAGGATGGTCGTTGATTATCGGGCACTGAATGAAGTGACGATTAATAATAAGTACCCACTGCCGATGATCAATGATTTGTTCGACCAACTTCAAGGAGCAAAAGTATTCTCCAAGATCGATCTACGACCAGGATACCACCAGTTGAAGATCCGCGAGAAGGATATCCCTAAGACAGCCTTCACCACAAGGTATGGGCTACATGAGTATACGGTTATGTCATTTGGATTGACTAACACCCCTTCCTATTTCATGAGTATGATGAATAAGATGTTCATGGAGTTCTTGGATAAGTTTGTCGTGGTATTCATTGATGATATCTTGGTGTACTCGAAGAACGAACAGGAACACGCGGAGCATTTGCGTTTAGTTATGGAGAAGCTCAGAGAACATCAGTTGTATGCCAAGTTTAGCAAATGCGAGTTTTGGTTGAAGGAAGTGGATTCTTAGGGCATGTTATATCAGGAGAAGGTATAGCAGTGGACCCTTTCAAGGTGCAGGCAGTCACTGAGTGGTTGGCACCCACCTCAGTTGGAGAGATCTGCGGTTTTCTTGGACTCGCGGGATACTACCGGAGATTCATAGAGAACTCTCCAAGATTGCAAAGCCTATGACGACATTGTTGAAGACAGAGACAAAGTTTAATCGGACTCAAGAGTGCGAAGAAAGTTTCCAGGAGTTGACGAAACATTTGGCGACAGCCCCAGTGCTGATCTTGCCAGAGATACGCAAGGATTTCCAAGTGTACTGCAATGCTTCATGCTTAGGACTTGGAGGAGTACTCATGCAGGATGGAAGAGTTGTTTCTTGCGCATCCCGTCAACTGCGACCGCACGAGCTGAATTATGCCACACATGATTTGGAGCTAGCAGCAGTGGTGCATGCGCTCAAAACTAGGAGACATTTCCTTATTGGGAATCGTTGTGATGTGTACACGGATCACAAGAGTTTGAAGTACATTTTCACTCAGAAGGAGGTGAACCTCAGATAGAGGAGATGGTTGGAGCTAATAAAGGATTACGATATGAAGCTGCACTGTCTCCCTGGAAAGGCCAATGTCGTTACAGACGCTTTGAGCCAGAAGAGTTACGCAAATACCCTGGTGAATGGAGGATTGCCGAAGGAGTTAGCGGAAGATCTCAGGGAGCTTCGTTTGGAGATAGTTCCTAGAGGTTTTGTGGCAACGTTGGAGGTTCAGTCAACATTGTTGGGAAAGATACGAGAAGCCCAGAAGGATGAGAAAGAGATTGCTGAGATAAGGGAGAAGATGAGTGAAGGAAAAGCCAAAGGTTTTCGTGAGGAGGAACATGTCACCTTGTGGTTTGAGGACTGAATCTATGTGCCCAACAACGCCAAGATCAGGAAGTTGATATTACTGGAAGCACATGATTTGCCATACTCGATACACCCCGGAAACACCAAGATGTATTTGGATTTAAAGGAGCGTTTCTGGTGGACGGGAATGAAGAAGGATATTGCCGAGCATGTAGCAGTATATGATGTATGCCAGAGAGTTAAGGCGGAACATCAGAAGCCAGCAGGATTGATACAGCCTATGCCGATACCGGAATGGAAGTGGGATAAACTTGGCTTGGACTTTATCACCGGATTGCCCAGGACAAAATCAGGATATGACTCAATCTAGGTAGTAGTGGATCGCTTGACCAAAGTAGCCCACTTTATCCCCGTGAAAACCACATATACGAGTGCAAAGTTGGCCAAGATATACATGACCAGGATCGTATGTCTACACGGAGTTCCGATGACCATTGTATCAGATAGAGGAACACATTTCACCTCAAAGTTTTGGCACCAGTTACACCAAACTTTGGGAACGAGGGTGGAATTCAGTACAACTTTTCACCCATAGACAGATGCACAGACCGAGATAGTCAACCAGATTCTGGAGGACATGTTGAGAGCTTGTGTGTTAGATTATGGATCTAGTTGGGATGATAACTTGCCCTACTCGGAGTTCTCATACAACAACAGTTACCAGGCCAGTTTGAAGATGGCACCGTTGAAAGCATTGTACGGAAGGAGATGCCGAACGCCGTTGATGTGGGATGAAGTCGGAGACCGCCAGTTGTTTGGACCGGATCTGATTAAAGAGTCTGAGGAGAAGGTTAAGCCGATTCGAGATAGAATGAATGTAGCTCAGTCCAGGCAGAAGAGTTATGCAGACTCGAAGCGCAAGGAAGTAGTCTATGAAATCGGAGATAGAGCATACCTGAGAGTGTCACCTCTGCGAGGAGTTAAGCGTTTCGGAGTCAAAGGGAATTTAGCCCTCGGATTTGTGGGACCATACCATGTTTTGGAACACATGGAAGAGGTAGCCTACAAATTGGAGTTACCCGCAGGATCGGTCAGGAGTGCACGATGTGTTTTACGTTTCTCAGCTTAAGAAGTGCCATGCAGAGATGGTCGACTTTCCTTTAAGAGACACCATACCCTTGGAAGCAATTCAGTTGGATAGTGATCTAACTTACAAGGAGAAACCCATCAAGATCCTCGAGTTTTCAAGCAGAGTCACCCGCAGCAAGGTTATCAAATTTTGCAAAGTCCAGTGGAGTCACCATACCGAGGAAGAAGCCACCTGGGAACGAGAGGACGATCTACGCAAGGACCACCCACACCTGTTCTGTAGCCAAACCGAATCTCGAGGGCGAGATTCATTCTAAGGGGGTAGGTTTGTAACATCCCAAATTTTCAATTTGAATGTTATACATAGATCATATTGCATTGCATATTTTGTTGCATTTGTGCGTGGCGATCCTCGAAAATTCTAAGCAACTCAAGGACCTATGGAGAGTTGGGAATTCCACCTTTTTCGTATTTGAGTTCTCTCGAATACCTGTACGGGGATCACTGTGGTTTTAATTATTTTTCCCTCCTAAAAATATTTCTTAATAAAATATACGAGCGGAGATAATATGACTTCTCCAAAATATAAGTAATATTTGAGGAAAAATATTAAAATCACTTTTGGTATTTTATTCGGATTTATTTGCGATTTTATTCGCATAGGAAAAATGAGCGTATTTCAAAATTGCATTTAGTTCCGGGAAAAATGTTCACTTTGTCCTAGATTTTATTAGAGGACGGTGAAAATTTATTTCGGAATTTTTCGTCTCGGTTTAGTATTTTATTTTTTGAGTTTTTTGCGGCAGGAGTAAAAAAAAGTGAGTCGGACCGACTGGGCCGAAGCCCAGCCGGCCCAGCGCCGCGTCCCGCCTCGACTCCGACCGGGAGTCCCGGCCGCTCCCGACAGCCGCCGTGGCCGAGGCGGACTCCGCCGCTGGTTTCCCCATCCCCAAGCCGCCCCCGGCCTTTATAAGCCGACCCCGCCCCCCTTTCTCGCCACCAACCACCGCCGCAGCCGCCACAGCAAGCCGCCTCCGCCGCTGCCAGCCACCTCCGCCACGCCGAAGCTCGCCGCCGCCCCGCCGTCCCGCCGCCACACCGCCGCCCCGCCGTCCCGCTGCCTCGCCACTGCAGTCGCCACGCCGCCAAAGCCCTGCCACCAGAGCCGCTCTCGTCGAGGTAGACGCCGTCCCAAGCCGCCGCTGGTTTATTTAAAAAGCCGGTCGGTTTTTTTGAAACCCTAGATCTATTTTTAATAGATCGGTTTGGTTTTCTTCGGTTTAGTTAAATAGCGGACGTTCATCGGTACGTTCGTTTCAACGAACGCGGTTCACCCGTTAGTCGCGGACAGCAAACGTTCATTCGTACGCCTTCGTCAGTTTTCTTTTTCGGGGCTTTATCCGCGATTATTTTCGATCGCGGTTTCTGCCCTGATCTTGTTTTTAGTTTTTATTTTCGCTCGAGAGTGGGAATCAGGCAATTCAAAAGCCCAGATCTTCGTCTCGAAACCCTCTTTATGTTTAACCAACTTGAACAAAGTTTTGCTACTGTAAAAGTTGACCTTAGACCACTCTAGTAAATGGATCTTGTTTCTTTCCCCGTTTGAGTTTCGTTGCTCTGTTTGTTTTGATTGTTTTTGCAAACCAGAGTTCTTAAGCTGAACTTTCTGGTTAGATCTTCTTATTTGGAGTTATGTTTGTGCATCTTTGCTTGGTTGCTTATGTATGCTACTGTTTGTTTGCGATATAATTCCCTTAGTGCGAAGCGTGCTACTACGAGTCTCTAGGTTTTGCAAATCATCAGCAAGGCAAGTAACACTTTGATCATACCCCTTTATTACCCAGTTTTTATGCATTAGTTCAAAACCTCACACATTGCATGAGTAGGATCTCTGAACTTGTGGGTCTGGAAGTAGATTGAGGTAGAACCAATTACCTGCATTATGTTCAAACCCTTGGGAGTTACTTCTACGTTATGCTTAGGTGGCCATGCTATGCTCGTAGACGTGGTTTGGGTTTGAGAGAATATCCATGACAGATGTGACTTATTAATTAATGGTTCAACTTAAGGTGGCTACTTAAATACACATCTGGGTAGATTGGTTGCAAGGCACCTGGAGAATCCAGTGTTGTCCTAGGAAATCCCGGGGGTACCGTGTGATTATCCTATGGAATGCCACCCAGGCTCAAAGGGATCATTAAACTATTAATGCTAGAAACTTCCGTGTGCAGCCACAATGCCATTATGGGCTCTGGCATAGTATGAGTAAGTTGTGTGAGCTCTTTCAGTGGTGAACTACCAGATGTAGGTGAAAGTAGGTGTACGGGTCCACCCGGGGTAAAGAGTAAATGCTTCTGAAAGACTGTGTCTCGGTCATCCGTTTCTCAAACACCATGCAGTGCGAGAAATCCAATGGAGGAGATCGAGTCTTGTGGGGAAAAGTGCGCAAACCTCTGCAGAGTGTACAAACTAATCATGATTAGCCGTGTCCCCGGTTATGGACAAATCTTGAGTATCTGGTACTTGAATTTTTGGTTGATCTCACCACTCTAAAACTCATTTGTTGGGTTAATGATGACTACTTTAATTGTGATTTGGAGGTACCTTCTCAATGATGTTTCAACTACCATGATAGTTAAAATAAATTTTATTCTTTTGTTGTAGGAAAAAATTGGCTTTATGCAAAAACTTTACCTTAGAGCCTCCACCAGCCAAATATGCATATAGTGTTACCCTTTACTCTGTTACTTGCTCTATTGTGTTATCTTGCAAGCATATTCCATGTGCTGACCCGTTTCGAGCTGCAACATGTTACGTTGCAGACTTTTCAGACGAGGAGTAAGACGTGCTAGGTCGTTTGTCATGCACTCAGCTATGCGATTGGAGTTGATGGACTCACTTATCTTCCAATCCTTCCGCTGTTATTTTGTTAGATGTCCTTATGCCATAGGCTTTTGTAATAAGTTCTCTTTTGAGACATTCGATGTAATAAGTGTGTGATTGCCACTCTGCTATAAATCCTTCAAGTATTGTGTGTGTGTGTGTGTGTCAGCATTACCGATCCAGGGATGACACAGAGCACAGAGACTTCGGTCCATTCGGATCGTGGTCGCTACAAGTTAGTAGACCAATCATATTAAATGACTCAAACTTGTTTGTTATTCTTTGAGATAATATCATCTGAAATCAAGTGTTATAACATGGAGTGTTAACATGTGTTTTAGTTCTTTAGACCATGAGAGTATCGTAGTCACTTCTTGCCGTATGGTGGACATTGGGGTTGCTCAAACACCATCTATAACATGGTGATATAATGACAACTTACAGGTTCATCAAAAAGTTTGATAAGGTCACTATCGCCGGTCTGAACACCCAATGGCGCGCCGCCGCCCCACGCAAGCAAGGCACCAGCGCTCGGACAAGTCGTCCCATGCTATTCGCGGGGTACGAGCGAAGGTGATAGGAGGATGGACGATGCTGGCTAGGCATGCCTAATGACACGTGCCAGTGTCAGAAGGGGACGATAGGCGGGATGCGGTGGGGTTGGGTGGCGCTTCCAGCACATATCAATGTGATGCAACTGGCGGCCGTCTGCCCTTCAATGGGAAAGACTAAATCGAATGCATCTTGTAGTCAAGAGAGCTCACCGGAATGTCACCCCGCGCTGCCCACTGTTGTCCAGGAGCCAGAGTCAGAAGATCCATGTCGAATCTCGGCCAGCACACACCACCACATCCAGATATCATGAAGTCACCATGCCACCAACTGATGTCCAGGCTGCCACTATGCCACCAACACATGCCGCCACCGCCGGCACAAATGCTTGCTGCCTCATCGCCGCTCCATGCGAGCACGGCTCCGTCTCTTGCACACGTCATCCAGCGCCGACCGGGAGGTACATGGAAAGGGAATAGGAAAACCCGCCGACGTTGACGTCGGGCCAGGCTTCCCCTGACGGAGTGTGCTAGTGGCAGCAGAAGGAGTGGGCTTGGGCGGCGGCGTGGTGATTCCCGTGTCGCTTGTGGGAGATTCATGGGGTGTTTAAAGTATCAAGACACACGCTAACCATTGTTCCAAGATCATCCTTTCCACACAGATGTATTTTGTGCACAAACTTTATTGGAATTGTGTCGAATATAGTGTACAAGATAGGTTACAGTTGGAATATGCCTAGTGTTGTGTTTACATGGTATGGAGGCATGTCCTAGTAGGACACTTGTATCATAGGCCCCTCATATATAGTGGGGGTAGACAAAAGATGTAACCTATGTCAATACACTTACACAAGCACGACACCCCGAGATTTGTTAACGAGGTTCACAACATGTCTACATCCCCGGGGAATGACTATGGGCGCTCCATCCCGTGACACTATCACAATATTGCACCTTGGCCACCCGGGCACCGGCACACGCCGCCCGCTCCCCTTGTGTGCCTATGCTATTACGTTGACATAGGTTACATCGTATGTCTACCCCCACTATATATGAGAGTCCCAGGATATAAGTGTCCTACTATGACACAACTCCATACCATGTAAACACAACATTACTCCGAGTCCATCTGTAACGTATCTTGTACCCACACTGGCGAATATTCTCCACCACCTTGAATTCGTCCATGCGTCAAACTTCTTTGTACATTGTACTTGAGATTATCCCATGAGTACCTACAACTTGTAGTCCCTCCTTTTCTTCACCACAGTCATCGCTCAAGCAAAATTAAGTTCCTCTTACTCTAGTTTCTTCTCCCATCTTCCGGAGTATCCATTCATCACCATCACACAAAGATCACTGATTTGCATGAAAGTGAACAACTCACATATCAGATGCCACATATAAGAGTTAACTCAACTCAACATCGCCGCTCTTTCTTGACCACATGTATGAAATGTCAAGGAAATTCACCATTTCTTGTAGCCATCCCAAGTCAAATTCGTAGTTGGCTCACCACATGTATGACCACCAGAGCCACGACCCATCTCCATGTTCCATGTGTACCGCACGCCTCACCACTATTACCACATCGAGTATCTGTTATCCAGATCAGGTCTCAAGGGTCATGAACCCAGACCACTCGACCCCCACTGCAGGTACCACCGATCATCATGGACCGATGATGAGTATAATGTTTCCATCAGACCACGGGGCTCCCGTTCGAACTACATGTCACTCGCTTCTTTCCCGCTGAAATAGGCTTCGACTCTCTGAGCTCTTACACCATAACCCCTGAATCGAAACTGAGTGAAGTTTTCCAGACTCCAGCTCCACCTTCAACATGACTCCATGGTAGATGATCAACCCATCCCATGCCCCGTTGAGATCAAGCTCCATGCGTATACCACCTTGAATCAACCCCGCAACATAGTCTTGTTGAAGCCACACAATCCTTCAGGCATGCGCCACATGTGTCCACGCCAAAAAGTCGGTCACCATCAGCATCATGCTCATATGTCATCATCGCCGATCCCACAACCGTCTTCTGTGCCAACCAACCTGCGTCGATCCGTAATACTATCCAGGCCCACTTTCCTGACCACAACCATCTGCAACTCCTTGCAGCCCTAATCGTCCATTTTACCTGGCTTGACATCCCGCAACGTCTTCAAGCATCCCTATTTTGCTAACAGATTTTTCATCCTTGTCTGCCATAACCCAAGGTTTTTAGTTCCGTTGAACATCTCCACCTCAAACCTAGTATTTGTTGACACCATGGTTCTTTGTATGATTGACCCAATGAAAAAATAACTGAGCTTCTTTTCACGTAATGGTAATGCCCAAGTACACAAGCAAAACCTAAACGTGGGACACCCACATGTACTAGCAGCGAATCCAGTGGTGGAGCTTCATGTAGACCAATATGGTCCATGCCCCCCCTAGATTTTGTATACATTGAAAAATATGGTATATATTAGGCCTAACTATTGTCTAAACTAGAGATTAGCCCCTCCTTCGCTATTAATTTGCTCCCTTCAAGTAATGCCCCCCACTTAGATAATGCTCAAGCTACACCACTGAGAACATCCAAAACAAGTTGGTATTCAACATGAATTGGGATCCTATATGGCTCAACTCCATACGCTAGCAATTGCTGGCAATGCCTTAGCTATTTCCAACGGACGTGTGGCACGGTGGAGTTTCCTGTACATGAAGGAGTTGCCTAGTTGTTGCACTTCTCCGGCTCGGAATGAGGAGGGCGCATCTCGACCCGGGACTCAGTCCCTTTTCTTTTTGTCCAAAACAAATCCAACGATGTTGCCGTGCTGTATGACCCAATTTGTGATTCCACGAGCACATCCTGCATACCACAAACCACCTTCGGCCTGCCCGGCCACAACATGCCACTTGGGCGTTGCACAGGGCTCAGCCAGCCACAAGCTCCTTCCAGGACTCTCCAAGATCTACGTCGAGCGCTCTTCCGTGTTGTGCATGCATTACGCCATCGCCCTCAAATGGATCAAGCTGCTGATCCCTACCGCAACTCGTCGAGATTGCTCTTCGACTGACTTCGTCCAATTGATCTCAACCGTGCAACACTTATTGCTTTACACCAACTTCCGTGTAGATAATAACGATCTAGAAAATCAAGTCACCCACTCAATCAACGGGATCCCCCTCAATCTCAATCCTTGCTCACATATTACTTGTTGCAATAATCCGAGGTGCTCCCTCGATCATCCGACGACAAATAAATTACACGAGCATGACAAGGATATTTGTTAACGAGGTTCACATCATGGCTACATCCCCGGGGCATGACTACGAGCGCTCCTGGTGTCATGGGGAGGAGCGTCCGTAATCATGCCCCAGGGATGTAGCCTTGATGTGGACCTCGTTAACAAACCTTGGTGTCGTGCTCATGTAATTGATTGGTACTCTGATGATTGACAGAGCGCCTCAGATTATTGCAACAAACTTTATATATTTTCCTCCCCTCGAGAAATAAACTGATATATTCTTACATATCTTCTTCCATGCACAAGAAGCTAGCATTCTTGCCCCGCCTTCGTTCAAGCATTTGTACACCAATTGTTCTATTTCTTAAACGTAGAGGAGATGCATTCTTACAGTAGCTTGGTCAGTTTCAACAATTTCCTCCCAAAGTCCCACTTGCTCCTTACTATGCATCATCTTTTCACTTTGTCTGACACTTCAGATTTATGGGCTAACCAGGTCATATGATTTTACTTGAACATTTCAGATTTCAGTTTTTTTCTTATAATCAATGAACTACAAATAATTCTTATCAATCTTTAATGGAAATGACACCATTGTAATTAAATTAATAGCAAATGATAATCCAGTCGCCTCACATAGTATGACCAAAGTATACTATATTATTGAATTTTGCATCCTATCTAAGTCAACTTTCATTAGTAATTTTGTCCAGAATACTATATGCCACTCAAGTATGTCAGTATGGAACATCCAATTGTCTAACAGATTAAAAAAGCTACACACATCCTTCAGTCATATATCAAGCAAATGCTGCCCTCCATACATACACCTAAAATTAAAATAAAGTGTTAGAGCACAATAGAACTTCTCATTCTCCCGCTTTGTCCCTCCATCTCTCCCTTGATAACAAGTACCAATAATTACTCACAAAAAGCTACCAATAACAAAAGCAATTAAGAAAGTACAACCCAGGCTACATAAAAACAAGCGTAAGGAGGGTGGCGGGGCGACATGCTAGCGAGATGGTGTGGCATCCGCATGCGAGAGGAAGGGTGGTGGCTGAGGTGGCCATACTGGGGCTTTTCGGTCTCATCGTGCTCGGGGCCGCGCTCGCCGTAAATGTGGAACACGGCCATGGCACCGAGGCAAGATCAGCCATGGGACAAGAAAGTTTGATGCTGGCATGTGCAACCAAGGCAGCCAGCATCGCACCGGCAGGGTGCGAGAAGGGATCCAAGGCGACGATACAGAACCTGCGGTCAAAAGGCGGCCCGCCTGTTGGCTTTGCAGGGATGCGACATCCACTAGAGAATGGCAGAATGTACAATGAGTTTTGGCTCTATACATGGAGGAGGCATCGTGAAGTATGGTGGGAGAGGCGATCCTCCTTTTTGGCAGTGCATCACGTCGTGCATTCAAAATCAGACCACGACTTGATTTTCCAGGAGAAACTTCCATACGAAAACACGATAGATTGAATGATGATTTTCATCTGGGCTGATGGATGGGGATGTAGGAAAGAACCAAGGAAGTACATAGCGACATGCTTTCCTATCGCAGACTCCTTTAATAGTGAAGATGCTGAGCACAAAATAATAGGTTGGTCATAGAAAAAATAGAAGAAAATAAAAGCAAAATACAGGACATACAAAAAAATAAATAGTGTGTGCACGTTGCGAATTGCTGGTCAACTTTGATTATAGTTGATGTTTTGGCAAGACTAAGGAAAGTATAACCGTGCCTAAAATGAGCCCTCTCACGCATCCTTACCTATGAGCCGTCCGATTTCATTTGGGGAACATCCATGGTCATAGGATTTGAGTTCTCGTTGCAAACCGGGCTGACTGTCCTATGGGCTGTTAATCTGGAAGCATTTTTAAGGAGGAAAGTATTGCCCCCCCCCCAAATCTTGTGTGATGGATTGATCCCCCCTAGTCTTAATACAGATAAATTCGGCCCCTAACTGTCTAAAACCGGATCAATTTCTCCCCATAGTGGTTTTCGAGTAGATTTCGGTGGTTTTGACTTATTTTTCTGCTGACTGGACAAGTTGAGTAGGCAAAGTTCATCATTCCCCAATTCTCCATTTGCAATTCCGTCACGCCCAAGATGCGATTCTATTCCGGTCACATGATAAACTCGTGATTGGGGCACAACCGCATTTCAGGCGCTTAGCAAGATGGATATCATTACATTGTACCATTGCATACATAGATGGGGGATACATACAAAGTCATACAATTGCCACATGAATACAACACATCATACACAAGACATCCGACTATGGATGAAAACACATGAAAAGCACAACGACATCCATCCTGCTATCCCAGGCTGCCAACCAGGAACCTATCCCAAGAACGAGGAAGAAGAAGAAGAAGAAAGAACTCCAATGCAAGTAAACATCGCTCTCATGTCAAGTCAGCGGAAACCTGCACCTCCAACTATTGTTGTAGAATCCGTCAGTCACGAGGACTCAGCAATCCCATAACCATGAGTATCAAGACTAGCAAAGCTTAATGGGTATGGAAAGGATAAGTGGTGAGGTTACAACAACGGCTATGCATAATATGGTGGCTAACCTACGATTCCAGAGAAAGATGACAAACTACGCAAACGGTTGCAAACTAGTAATGATCACTAAGTGATCTTGAACTACCTACGAGTCAAACATAACCCCACTGTGTTCTCTTCTCGAACTTACTCGAAAAGAGACGATCACGGTTACTCACGCGGTTGGAGTATTTTATTTCGGATCCTGTGTCAAGTTTCTTACAATCGGACATTAACAAATTCTAATCTGCCACATAACCGTGGGCACGGCTTTCGAAAGATCATAACCCTGCAGGGGTATCCCAACTTAGACCATCACAAGCTCTCACGATCAGCAGAGGTAAAACCTGTTATCTTAGGGACAACCCGATCAGACTCGGAATCCCGGTGCACAAGACATTTCGACAATGGTAAAACAAGTCCAGCAACACCTCCGGGCGTGCAGACACCCTGATAGAAGCCGCGCGTATCTCGTCTCAGGCCACGTCTGGATGAACACTACGTACAACAGCCAAAAACCCGAGTTGCCCCAGGTAGCACCGCAAGTGGCTCTAGTTTGGACCAGCACCATCAGCACTGGCCCCTCGTATTATGTTCAATTAAGAATCCCTAGGGACGCCACCCCCTATGCAAAATTAATTAATTAATTAATAGTTTTATTATGTTGGCAATTAAAACCCCTAGCTGGAGGAGTTTTATTCAAAGCGAACTGTCGAGGGGTCCTCATAACCCTAACCGCGTTAGGAATGCAAAATCAAGGAACATAACACCAGTTTACCACTTCTTAAGGTGGCATGAGTGGAATAAAACACCGAGCAAAAGGCCAAGCCTTCCACCCATTGCCAAGTATATAGGTGCATTAATTATAGTAATAGATATTGTGATATGACAACATCCAAGTTCCAACATGGAGCCAACTTCCTCTTCACCTGCAACTAACAATGCTATAAGAGGGGCTGAGCAAGTGGTAACATAGCAAACAATGGTTTGCTAGGATGGTGGAAAAAGGTTAGAGGTTGTTTCATGGCATAATGGGAGGCTTGAAGAACAAGTGGTGGGTAGCGCCACATATAGCGATAGCAACAAGACAACTAACATAGGAATGATAGTAATGAGATCCAAGGTGACTGTCATCTGTCCTGAGATCTCGCTAGGAAGAAGAATGAGTCCATGAAGAAGAAGAAGAAGCCACGTAGACGAACGAAGCATAGTCGAACATATCCTCATGATCGCAATGAAACAAGAACTAACGAGAAGAAGCAAACACCATGGTAAACATGCCACACATAAACAAGATAGGATGCTCAACCAAGTATGATGCATGAAAAGGCTACATGATGCTTTACATGGCATGGGATAATGCATACAAGAACAACACAACCAAGCAAGTTTAAATGAGGCCGGAAACAACATGTAACAACTCTGGTAAGTCCTCATATGTAAAATTAGAAATTGATCCAGATCTGAACAAACCTTCTGTTAGAGTTGTTAAACAGCATGTTAAGATGCACCATGATGATCTACACGATTTTTCTAGTCAAGTTACATATAAAGTTCACTTAATTCGGATCTACGGTCTAAAAGATATGAGAAAAACAAGTTAAGCATGGCATTGATGCAAAATGCATTCAAACATCATGCAAACACTCTCAAAACATGGATGCAACATGCATCTACATGCAAAACCAAGCAAGTTTCATATAGAGGACGCTCAAAACAGAGCAACGGTTCAACACATACACATGAAACAAGTTTAAAGGACAAACTGTCCAAAACAGCAACTACGCACATTGCAAGCAACAAAACAACATGCTATAAGAACAAGATAGGCACAAGCATGGCATGCACTCAAAGTACAGATTACCAGCTTCAAGAATCATCAAGGTTTAGGTTCATAAGCATCAAGATTAGTCCAACATGATCAAGGCAACAAGCAAACTATAGATCACATATTATGACTTAGTGAAAAACAGGGCACATACATGAGCAGAGTTACCATGATGACATGTTGGAGGCAAGAAATAATTAAGCTACAGTGCAAGAACATGGCAACCAAAAGCATGGCATGCTAGTCTATAACATGGAGCCTAAATAATACAACATGGCATATACATGGGAGCAACAGTTTATGGCATTCATCAAAACAAGATGCAAGCATGATATAGCAGATTCTCAGACCTAGTGAAAATCTGGGAATGCAAACAACAACATCATGAGACTGAATTTGGAGGCATATAACATCAAGAATATCAATAAACATGAAAAGGTCATGAACATGTAGTAGGAGATGGAATACTCCAAATAACTCCATTGGCACAACTCCATAAGATGCATAGATTGATTATAATGAGCTTTGCCTAATGGAACATGTTGTTGGCAGGCTGGCAGATTTATCATGATGACAACTTGAGATCAAGAAAGAGACATGCTATAGCAACTTATAATTGCAAACAAGGGCATGGATTCATAGAGCATAACATGGATTTCAAGACATGATCATTGGACATCTCCAAATGTGCATGGATATGAGTGTAGCGTCAAGCAAACATGGCATCACAATATAACTATTTCAGACTTAGCAGTTTTTTAATTAATCCCAAGAAACAGAGAGTAGGTCACTTTGCAAGCTTGTTGCACTCACCACAAGGCATATCATGAAAAACTAATTACACCATTGAAAAGATGACATGATTATGCTCCTAAAACATGTTGACATGATGCTCAAACAAAAATCACACAAAAAGATATGAAAAAGACAAATCAGCAAGTTATAACAGTTTTCAGCACTTAACAACAACATACACTTTCGTAACAGGGATTATCATGCCAAAATGCATCCTATCATGTATGCAAGTGCAACCATCATGAAGAGCACTAAGAGATGAACATCTTGATATACTACATGCTACATTTGGATAAACATGCATAAAGATACACCCTATACAAGATGCCAACATATTATGAAATTCAGAGGACTTAGCAGTTTTTCCGGAAAAAATGATTGAGCGCTAGGGAGCTAAATGACGCACGGGGCGGGATTTCGCGGTTCTCACCAGATGGGCTTGGCCCATGACGTGGAGAGGAGACAAGCCGGCGCTGCTGGGCCGGGGCGTGTCTGGAGCTAGGCCTCGTGCTGTAGGGCCCATGCAGAGGCCAGATGCGGTCAACGGACGCCAGCGGGGCACCCGTCGTCCTCCTCGCAGGCACGAGCGGCGGCGGGGCTGAGCCTGGCGCGTGGCGGACGACGAACTTGAGACGGGGGCGTCAGCACAGATCAGCCGGGGACGGGGCCGAGCCGGTCGGATCCGGAAGCTGGGGTCGGAGACGGGGCCGAAGAGGAAACCGGCGGTGAGTGACGGCTCCAAGAAAGGGCGGCGGCGAACTGGAGAGGGCGAGGGAGAGCATGAGACAGAGAGACCCAGGGGAAGGACAGGGAAAGCGGGGCGACAGGGCCGGCCTCGAGGTCATCAACGCTGGATGCGGTGAGGTGACGGGGACGACGACTGGTGGTGGGGCAGAGGGCTCTGTGGGAGGCGGAGGTTGAGCAAGTGCTGCCCAGGGCAGGGGTGCCTGCGGGCGTGCGGCAGCGGCGGCCGGGCCTGGCGGGGGCGCGGTTTGGGCCCGGTGGGCTAGATCCGGGCCCCGGTGGACCTGGCCTGATGGAGGGAGGTGGCTGGAGCCACTTGGTAGTGGAGGAGAGGTGGGAGGAGGTATGCCTTCCTTTTATATCTAGAGAAGATAGGGATGGGGTTTTTTGTCCGTTTTCGGACCCTCAGATCGCGATCCGACAGATCTCATCGCGGGGAAGGTTAGTAAGGCCTAGGTGGGCTGTGCTAGAGTGATATGGGCTGAGAAGAGAGGGGAGGGAGAGGCCCGCGGAGGTTTCTGGAGACCGAAAACGTCCGACGTCACTACCGGCAATGGTACCACTCTATGTTTAACGGTTGGGCTATCAAACAAACTCGGAATGCGATGAAATTTGACAGACGGAATTTCTACACTATAATAAGGCTGCACGCCAAGTTTCAACCCATTCCGAGATTGTTTTTCGGCAACTTGCAAAACAAGGTTTCGGAGGTGACGCGGGCACATGCAAGTGTGTCTGGGCTTAGAACGGACAACAGAAAGGATGAGGGGGCTCGACAACTGCGAATGGATTCAAGTGTTTAAAACTATTCAGATGAAATGCACATGATGACATGGCAAAATGCAAGACGCAATCAAACGACATGGCAACGACAACGAATAAGAGGAAGACACCTGGCGCATCGGTCTCGGGGCGTCACACAATATTTGTAGGAACAATGATAGACTATGCAACAGAATAGGAGCTATCGAATCATCAACGGTTGCAAACCTAATGCAAGAATAAGAGAGAAGAGAGTGGGCGATATCTGGTTGATCAAAGGGGGTTTGCTTGCCTAGAAGCTATGTCAAGAAGGAGGGGTCGTTGACACAGTAGTCGATCGAGGTAGCAACAGTGGCATCAGTCTCGAAGTCTAACGGGGAGAAGAGGGGGAAGAAACAATAAATATAAAGCAAATGTCGCAACACTAATCATAACATAGGAATACACGATGCTAGGGGTATTTTGCATAGGGGTCCCATAGGTCATAAGCAATAGGCTAACTAATCAAATAAGTAAACTAAATAATTACAAGGACCCCACTTGGCATAGACTAAATTAGTCCCTACTCTAAACTACTCCTAATTAACCGGGCCGTCCATTAGTACAGCCATGCCTCACGGCTGTGCACACATGTGCAAGGCACATGGTAGCCAAGGCCAAGAGGGATCACACAGGTGGAGGCCAAGAGCAGCAGCAACTTAGGAGCAGTGGCAGTATTAGCGGCAAGCTGCGTATGCAGCAACAGCAAGCAACATCAACTAGCAACACAAGGAGCAGCACATCGCAACGCACCGTAGCATCAACAACAGCGGTAACAACATCACTCGGGTGTGGACGCGTGGGCGTCACGCGTGCGTGGACTGGCGTCGGGGAACAACAGCCAGGGGGGATGCACGCAGACGGCGCGGGTCGCGACAAGGTCTGGCCAGGCGAGGCGACATAGTGCGCGCCCATGAGAATCAAGCTCCCTGCCATGGTGGCCGAGCGTCGGGTGGGATAAACGGCGATGGATCGAGGAGGAGGAAGGGGGATGTGGAGCAGGTTCTCACCATGAGTCCATTGGCGCGCTTGGGGAGGGTCGGGGTGGACCGAAGGGACGGCGGCGACGGTGACATAGAGATGGTTGGACGAAGAAGAAGATGATGGTGCGGCAACGCAATGCCCCCACTTGATGCAGCGACCGGGATCAATGAAGTCGAGCGCAGTGGAGCTTCTGGACGTCCTCCCACACGCCGAAGACGCCAGTGGCCGTGACAATGATGATGGAGCAGTGGTCACCGTAGCATCTCACGAGCTCGATTTGGTCCAGAGGGGAAGGTGTCAATGGGGATCGTGGGGGGAATTTTTGAGACGGGGGCTAGGGTTTTGGTGGACACCTTTATCGGCCGGGGGAGGCGACGTGTTGGTCATCCGGCCATGGCGTCGTCAGATGGCTGTCATGCCATGGCCTCTGCCTCCTTTGTTGTACATGAGAAGGGTAAAGGCACATGGTGGGCTGGGCCAACCACTGTAGTAGTAGGCTACAATTGCACATAAGTGCCCTTTTGTTTTATTATTGTATGTCTTATTATTTGTTTTACCACTATTTTTTCCTTTAGTTTATGCAGCAAATAATTTTTGCTATAGTTGAAACTTGGCACATAAATCAAGCACATTATTCTAGAATGGGACATAAATCTTGAGGCCATTTTGTAATGTTTGAAAAAACATGTTTGTATTTAAATGGTCCATTATGATGTTGTTGACCCACTTCATAATTTACTAGGGATTATTTATTGAGTCAAATGATGTGGTTTCAATCATGAAAACTGATCAGGCGAATTTATAGAATAGTGCGAACATTTTAGTTTTATCATTTGAAGAAATAATAGGTTGACTTGCAATTCAAATTTGAATTATTGTTTGATTTTTATTAGGTGGCAAATTGGTTTAATAAAACATGCTCACATGGCACATTAGGGTGAGGTTACTGTAGCATGATTCCCGGGGTGTTACAAATCTTCTCCACTACAAGAAATCTCGTCCCGAGATTTAAAAGGTGGAGTAAGGGGGATAGTTTTGGTTACGAAATTCTAATGGACCTTCCCATTCTTGGTTGCTCTTCTCGAAGAAGTTGATTCCCTTTCGTTGATGTCTTCATTTCTCTGCTTCACGTCATCATGATGAAGTTGCCACCCTATCTTCGGGTCTCCATCGTACTTACAAAAAGGATAAGGGGTAACTTTGGAAGAACGGGCCACTACAAGGTTGATTAACTGGTAGATAACTTAGGAAATGTGGTAGAAAGTAACTTTGGAGGTGTGAGATACCTCGGTTTTGGCTCGGTTATACTATCCTAAATAAATAAATAGGGTTTGTCCCCTTGAAACACAAGTTTTGGAGCCTCCTTCAGGTATCTGGTTCTAGTTCTAGTTGGTCCTAATTGATCAATTAGAGCTTGACATAGATACTCTAGTCCTCATAATTACACGCCCAATGTAGTTAAAGTTTCCTTCTAATTCTCTAGTGACGATTTGCTCTGGACAGCGAAGCACTGCCGGATCGTGAAAACCATACACTTTTAACTTGTAGATTGGCCGTGTTTTCAGTCTTCCATTCGAGGGAGGGCGGTTCGCTGGATCTTTCATCTACGGTTCGAGAGACTTTCAAGTATGACATACACCGAGTCGTCTTCTTCCGCTGCAACTCGGAGATCGAATCCAAACCGTTAATGCATTTTCATATTGTTCATGTGTGATTGTAGAGCAATTTTTTTGATTTCTACTATGTTTTTCAACAGAACGTGTCGGGCGATAGTCCACGCTGGAGGGTTGACCAAGCCTTTAGAGTGCATCTTTAATCAAACTGCAAAAATTAACTTCTCATATTTAAAAAAAATTAATTTAGGATTTGAACATAGAAGGATATGCATACTAGTAGAATGCCCGTGCATTGCCACAGCCATTTTTTAATATTATATATAAGGATAATGCATGTTAATCTCTATCTCCTCCTATTATGCAAAAAATGCACATATATATAAATACACCTATGTTTTTACTATCATGTGTAACATACATACAAAGAAGAATTATTATTTGTATGCACCTCTTTTGGTTGTGTAAAACTCGATGAGTTATCAGTCCGGTCTTGCATCAATACGTTAGTGCTTATATGAGTCGACATTTTCAAAGCATTATCCGAATCCATTAGTTTTATCTATGATCTATAATGGTGAAACAATAAACGTATGATAAAATAATAAAATTATAAAAAGCTTTATATATTTAAAGAGAAATATTATGCGAGCAGGTGATCATTTTTAGTCGAGTGCGTGGCATTGCGCTTTTAGTAGAGTATGACGCATTTCAATTTCAATAAACTGTACGCTCACCCATAAATCATTCGTTGTTGATGATGCTTCAGATATACCATTTTTAGGGTATGTGCAATTTTCACTTTAGAAAAAGGTACGTGACATTTCTCTCACAAGAAAACAACTGATTTTCCATTAAAAAGGTGGACAATGGATCATTCTCCTTCTTAATCTTAAAAAGGAAAAAATAATTAACTCCTCCTTAGTCTCTCATGGTCTCATCGGATGGCAAATCCCTCACTCACTCTCGTCCCCCTTCCTCTCCCCGCCATGTTGTCGCCACCGCCATCACCCTGCCGACTCCCCTCCCTTCCATGGCGTCGATCGCCCCCCTATCCCCGGCAGGGCTTCATCCGTACATCTGGCACGAAGGGCAGTCAGATCTGCTCGGGAGGTGCAAAAGGGCTCCACGTCATCCGTTCGCGCCGGCGACATAGCTGGCTCGTCCGAATCTGGTTAGTGACCTCGGGCATAGTGGTGTGGTGAGTCAAGAAGGAGGGAGGGCATCCTTGTCATCTGGCAAGGTCTTCTACCTCAGCCGAGCCACGTCGTTGATCTCCATGGCGAGGCACTCCTAGTCATTGGTGAGCTAGACAAGGGCCAAGGGTGACAAGCTACTTGAGACGTTGCAGTTGTGATTGCCCCCTAAATCCCCCCCAGCCCTCTCGTCTGTTATAGCCTTAGGCTCGTTAACTTTGGGGGTTTCATTCTGGTTCGTGTTGGTGGTCAGCCAGGGGAGCACATTTGCTCTTCCGCATTGCTCTGCTAAATGCGAAGATATTTCTGTTTTGCATGGTTTATCATGTTGGCCAGGTTTGGGTTTTGTTGGAGTATATGGTGTAGGTCTTCGGCTGTGGAGAGAGTGATTTTGTCAAAGGATTCAGCTATAGTTTTCTGACAGAAAAACTACGATTTTGGTAAGGGTTCTATTGAGTATTCATGATTATTAGGAAAGCTAGGATAGCGTAGGATATTATTCTATCTTGCCTTATACTCCAAGTAGATCATTGTACTCCTATATATATGCCCATGAGGCTAAAGCAATACAACAACTATTCCACCAATCCTCTCACTCCCTTCTAACATGGTATCAGCCTAATCGATCGTAAACCTTAGCCGCCGCTGCTTCCGCACCCACGCGCCGCCCCTGGGGCGGTCGACCTCCATGACCGCCGCCGGGGGCCGCACCGCCCGTACCTAGGGTTCGTCCGCCGTTCGTGTTGACCGGATGCCCTAGAGAGTCTTTTTCCCGATCGTTTGATCCGGGTTTTCTCTCTATCCTCGGTCGCCTTGATTGACGTTTGCTTTTTAGTTTTCCGATCTAAAATTGGTTTGCGTCGCCCGCCTTTGTTTGTCTTCCAAAACACGCAACTGATTCGTCGACATCTTCATCATCCCCGGCTGCACATGTCTCACGAGCACGCTGGTACAGCCGTTTCTACCTGCGCTGGACTCGCATCTTGGCATCATGGCCCGCGGCCACTCACGCATCGCTCAAGCGGCGGCCGCCCGACCATGACTCAGACGACCCACGCGATGCATCATGCGTGTGTGGCTGCTCAAGTGCTCATGCACGTTGTATCCTTGATTTGTGTGGTTGCACGTGTACCCGGCTGCGGGATGTGGCTGCTCGCGTCCATGCATGTACGCGTCCATCGGCCTCCTGAACAGCGCATGTCCGTGCCGGTTGGGCGCGTCTATCCGTCCGTCCGTGCGACGCACTCCGCGGATACCTGCATCATCATCAAGCAACTACCTCGGTCACGCATGGTCAGATTGATCACATGTCCGCCGCTCCGTCTCATCTACGCCTCGTGATCGATCTGGCCCGTCGGTTGCGCGCGCCTCTGCAGGTCCTATCAAAATAATCTTCGCGTTCAGTGCGCCCCTCCACCGATCGAGCAACGGGCTGCTGCTGTGACGCCCCGTCGGACCACAGCACCGCCGCCCCGTGGTCCTTCTCCCGGTTGCACCGACCCGCGTCACTACTACGCCGCCTCTTTGTTCCTAGTGCTGCGGCCCGCGGTCCCCCGCTGCCCTGAGGCCGTCTGCTCTAGGCCGTCCCGTGGCTGAACCGACCCTCGCGCCGCCGCTGCGTCGCCCCATCGGGCCGTAGCGAGCGTGGCACGTGGTCCACGCTGCCGTCCCCGCGGTTGCACCGACCCGCGCTCGGTCGCTGCGCCGCCCCTTCGGGCTGTAGCACTGCGGCCCGCAGTCACTGCCGCCGCCCCGAGGTCTTTCGCCCTCGCACCGATCGGCCAACCATCGCTGTGTCGCCCCTTCGGTTGAAAAACCATCGTTGTTAATCTAGTTGTTCCTACTGCTTACATTGAAAAACCACCTTTCCCTGATAGGATAAGGGAGCATGCTAAAGTTTCAATTATGGTTAACAAAAGTTATATTAGAACATCTAAACCTGATGTACAAATTAAAGTAGAGCCTAATATTGGTATGGTTAAAGATCTCTTGGAAGAAAATGTAGATGGGCATGTTATTTGCTTTAATGAAGAAGCTGCTAGAATTGCCAAGACTGATAAAAACGATAAACATAAACCTGTTGTTGACATGCCTGTTGTCTCGGTCAAAATAGGAGATCGTTGGTATCAGGGTGCTAGTGTGAGTGCTATCCCTTACTCTTTATACCAAGAAATTATTAATGACATAGCACCTGTAGAGACAGAAGACATTGATGTCCCCAATAAACTGGCTAATAAAGACACTATTTCACCAATTGGGATTGTTAGAGATGTCGAAGTCTTGTGTGGGAAAATAAAATACCCTACTGATTTTCTTGTCCTTGGTTCCCCATAAGATGACTTCTGTCCCATTATATTTGGTAGACCTTTCTTGAACACCATTAATGCTCAGATAGATTTTAAGAAACAAACTGTCGGTGATAGTTTTGGTGATGAGTCTCAAGAATTTATTTTTTCCAAGTTTAATAGAAAGCTTCATGACAAAGAATTGCCTAGTGAAGATGAAATCATTAGTCTTGCTTCTATTGCTATGCCTCCTACTGATCCTCTAGAACAATATTTGCTAGACCATGAAAATGATTTACATATGCATGAAAGTAATGAAATATATCTTATTTTCTTTGAACAACGTCCTCTACTTAAACACAATTTACTTATTAGAACTCTAGGAGATCCTCCTCCACCTAAAGGTGATCCTGTGTTTGAATTAAAACTATTGCCTCACACTTTGAAATACGCTTATCTTGATGAAAAGAAGACATATCATGTTACTATTAGTGTTAACCTTTCTAAACATGAAGAAGAAAGATTAGTGAAAGTTCTAAGGAAGCACCGAGCTGCTACTGGATATACTCCTGATGATTTAAAGGGCATTAGTCCCACTCTATGTCAGCATAAGATTAATATGGAACCTGATGCTAAACCCGTTGTCGATCATCAACATCGGTTAAACCTAAAGATGAAAGAAGTGGTAAGAACAGAAATATTAAAACTTCTGGAAGCAGGTATAATCTATCCTATATCTGATAGTAGATGGGTAAGTCCCGTTCATTGTGTTCCTAAGAAAGGAGGTATTATTATTGTTCCTAATGATAAGAATGAACTTATTCCACAAATAATTGTTACAGGCTATAGAATGGTAATTGACTTTAGAAAATTAAATAAAGCAACTAGAAAAGATCATTACCCTCTGCCTTTTATTGATCAAATGCTCGAAAGATTATCAAAGCACACACACTTTTGCTTCCTTGACGGATGCTCAAGTATTTCACAAATACCTATTTCTCAACCTGATCAAGAAAATACTACTTTTACTTGTCCCTTTGGAACTTATGCTTATAGACGTGTGCCTTTTGGTTTATGCAATGCACCCGCTACCTTTCAAAGATGTATGACTGCCATATTCTCTGACTTTTGTGAAAAGATTGTGCAAGTTTTCATGGATGATTTCTCTATCTATGGGAAGTCTTTTGATAATTGTTTAAGCAATCTTGATTGAGTTTTGCAGTGATGTGAACAAACAAGTCTTTTCTTGAATTGGGAGAAATGCCACTTTATGGTTAATGAAGGTATTGTTTTGGGTCATAAGATTTCTGAAAAGGGTATTGAAGTGGACAAAGCTAAGGTTGATGTAATTGAGAAAATGCCATGTCCTAAGGATATCAAAGGTATTCGTAGTTTCTTAGGTCATGCTGGTTTCTATAGGAGATTTTATCAAAGACTTCTCTAAAATCTCTAGGCCTCTCAGTAATCTTTTACAAAAGGATGTTCCTTTTGTTTTTGATGATGATTGCTTTGAGGCATTTGAAACACTTAAGAAACCCTTAATTTCTACACCTATAGTTCAACCACCTGATTGGAACTTACCTTTTGAAATTATGTGTGATGCTAGTGATTATGCTGCTGGTGTTGTTCTAGGACAAAGGGTTGATAAGAAACTAAATTTTATTCATTATGCTACTAAAAGTCTAGAGAGTGCTCAAAAGAATTATGCTACCACTGAAAAGGAATTCTTAACAGTTGTGTTTGCTTGTGACAAATTTAGATCTTACATTGTTGACTCAAAAGTAACTATTAACACAGACCATGCTGCTATCAAATATCTTATGGAAAAGAAAGATGCTAAACCTAGACTTATTCGGTGGGGTCTCTTGCTACAAGACTTTGATTTGCATATGACTGATAGAACAGGAGCTGAGAAACCCGTAGCTGATAACTTGTCTAGACATGAAAATGTGCTTGATGATCCACTACCTATTGATGATAGTTTTCCAGATGAACAGTTACCATAGTACTCCTTGGTATGCTGACTATGCTAACTACATTGTTGCTAAATATTTACCGCCTAGTTTTACTTATCAACAAAAGAAGAAGTTCTTTTATAATTTAAGACATTACTTTTGGGATGACACACGTCTTTATAAAGGAGTAGATGGTATTATTAGACGTTGTGTACCTGAGCATGAACAGGGACAAATCCTTCAGAAGTGTCACTCCGAAGCATATGGAGGACATCATGCTGGAGATAGAACGGCTCACAAGGTATTGTATTCTGGATTTTTTTTGGCCTACTCTCTTCAAAGATGCTCGTAAGTTTGTCTCCTCTTGTGATGAATGTCAAAGGATAGGTAATATTGGTAAGCTTCAAGAAATGCCTATGAATTATTCACTTGCTGTTGAACCATTTGATGTTTGGGGCTTTGATTACATGGTACCTTTTCCTTCCTCTAATGGGTATACACATATTCTAGTTGCTGTTGATTAAGTTACTAAATGGGTAGAAGCTATTCCAACTAGTAGTACTGATAACAACACCTCTATTAAAATGCTTAAGGAATTTATTTTACCAAGGTTTAGAGTCCCCAGATATTTGATGACTGATGGTGGTTCACACTTTATGCATGGTGCTTTTCGTAAAATCCTTGCCAAATATGATGTTAACCATAGAACTGCATCACCTTATCATCCTCAGTGTAGTGGTCAAGTTGAGCTTAGTAATAGAGAAATAAAATTTCTTTTCCAAAAGACTGTCAATAGGTCCAGGAAGAATTGGTCTAAGAAATTAGATGATGTACTTTGGGCTTATAGAACAGGTTATAAAATTCCTATGGGTATGTCTCCTTATAAAATGGTTTATGGTAAAGCTTGTCATTTGCCTCTTGAGTTAGAACATAAAGCTTTTGGGGCAATCAAAGAACTCAACTATGATTTCAAACTTGTTGGTAAAAAGAGGTTATTTGATATTAGCTCATTAGATGAATGGAGAACCCAAGCTTATGAAAATGTCAAGTTATTTAAAGAAAAAGTTAAAAGATGGCATGATAAAAGAATCCAAAAGCGTGAATTCAAAGTCGGAGAATATGTTCTTTTTTACAACTCTTGTTTCAGGTTCTTTGCAGGCAAACTCCTCTCTAAATGGGAAGGCCCCTATGTTATCGAGGTGGTTTATCGGTATAGAGCCATCAAGATAAATAATTCTGAAGGCACTAACCCGAAGGTTGTTAACGGGCAACGAGTAAAGCATTATATCTCACGTACGCCCATTAATGTTGAAACTAATATTATTCAAACTTTGACACCAGAAGAACACATAAAAGAATCCTTCCGGAACACTCCAGAATCGTCAAAATAAGGAGGTACGTGATACGGTAAGTAAACGGACTCCGAATAATCCACAAAAATAATTTTTTATCAGTTTTGGAATATTTACAAAATTAGGAAAATAAGAAGCTACCGAGAAGCGTACCCTGGTGGGCACAATACACCAGGGCCCGCCAGGCTTGCCCACCTTGGGTACCTTCCGGACTCCGATTTTCAACAGCTTACATGTTTCCCAAGATAAAAATTCTTTATATACCTCCTGAACCTGTTGACCACCGTATCACGGAGAAATCTTATGTTTTCTTTTCTTGTTGTTTTCCTGTCAGATCTGAGATCATGTCCTCTCAAGGCTCAGGAGACGGGAGCCCTTCCTCCCATGAGTCTTTTGATATCCATGTTTTTAAGCATGCACATGCTTGGTCCACGGTTGAGGAGGAAGAAGATGAGCCCCTGATAAACCACAAGTGTAGGTGTCGGGGTATTTGGATCGACACCTATGGGATCACAAGAATCCCTACTACGGTTGCGGGGCGCGGGGTTGAGAAAAAAGCGGATCTAACAGTTAGCACATGGTTCCTTTACCCATGTTCGGGCCGCAAAGATGCGTAAAACCCTACTCCTGCTTTGGTGGATTATATGTTTGTGTTCTTCAGCTAGTGAGGAGCTCCGAAAGAGTCGCGAGAAGTTCTAAAAAGCCGAATCCTTCTCCTGGTCGCCTCGGGCCTCCTTTTATAGGAAAAAGGGGTTGCCATAGTGGCACACAGGAGGTGGAAAGGGTACAGTGATGCGAGGTTATCCCTCGCATTACAGGACAAGGCGCATTTAATGCGCCTGGCTTAGGTGTCCTTGCTTTATCAGGGACGAGGGGAGACGTCTGTCTTGTCCGTCGCCGCTCCTCCTTGTGTTGACACGCGCCCTAGCCAGCGGTGCCTGAGGTGCCATGTAGGCAGGTAGGCAGCTTAGGTGGAGCAACAGCGGGTCTCCACGAAGATCTGCATGTTGCCACGCAGGAGCCTGCCCAGCTGGTTGGGTCGGCAGCTGCATGGGGCGGTGGAAACTCAGTTGGCGCAGGCCTGACGGTGGCCCTGCGGGTGTCCTCGGCAAGGGCCTTGCCGGGGCCGCCGGCAAGGGTCTTGCCGCGGCGCCTGCTGTCATCCCCGGCAAGGTGCTTGCCGGAGGCCTTGTGGTCCTCCTTGGCTGGGATCCCGCCAAGGGTCGTCGTCATCTTAGTGTGTGTATCTGTCCTTGAATGTCTTCACAAAGATCTGCATGCGACCACGGGGATATCTCCCGAATCCTTGCCCCATGGGGGAAGTGGACTCAAGGGTGATCCGCTCCGTAGGCGTGGGACGAGCTGCAGCGGCAAGGGTCTTGCCGGGGCTGCCAGAGCCGGCCCCAGCAAGGATCTTGCCAGGGTTGCTGAAACTGGCTCCCGGCAAGGATTTTGCCGGGGGAAGCCGCTTAGTCCCTTTGCTCTTTGTGGTCTTGTTCTTGGCGTTGCTCCAGTTCCATCGAGCTTCGGTCTTACCTTGGCTCACCTCCCCTCCTGTGCTTGGTGTGGTGGTGCCCGTGGCTCAGACTGCCCGTGCACAGTTCTAGGGGTACAAAAAGTGTACCCCTCTTTTGGTACACCGACAGGAGCCCCCGGGCCTGGGCCACACATGAGTGCGACGCGTTGTTGGGCCGGGCCCAGAAAGGTGCGCGGGCAGGCGGCGCGGTTTTCACCGCGGTAAGATTTTCCGTGCGCTGCGCCTCGCACGACCCGCGCGCACGGCGCGGGGTGGAGGGGCGTGCGTGACGTGGGCAGCATGCGTGGGGCGGTTTCCGCAGGCATGCGTCACATCGCAGTAAATGCGAAAGGAGGCGGCTCGCGTTTCCCCCCATAAAAAGGAATAACCGCGAGCGCGTTGCTCACTTCCTCCATTTTCCTCGCGCCTCTTCCAATCTCAAAGTCGATGTTCCCTTTCTTCCTTCCTTCCGAAGCCTCTGCCATCGCCTGCCGCCGTTGCTTCGCCATCCCTCTTCCTCGGCCATCCAACTCAGCCGCCATGGCGTCCAAACCCGCCAAGGGCAAGGGGGTGGCCAAGGGCGCCGGGCCTGTGGGGCCACCGGAGGGCGTGTTTACGGGGGACCGTACGAAGGCTGCTTTCTTCATCCCGTCGACGGTCGACGTCTTCGAGCTCTGGGATGCCTTCAAACCCCTTTGGGGGGTGGACACGGGGGGAAAGAACTTGGGTCATCCGGCGACGCACGTTGTTCCGGCTGCTTGCGCCGAACCTGGCCCGAATCGGTACCCCTTCTTCGTCGACTATTTTTCTTGCGGGTTGTGTCCCCCCTTCTCCGATTTATTCTTTGATGCCATGCACATCTTTGGCTTCCGCCTTCTGGATTTTACTCCGAATGCTGTGGCATGCATGGCTTTCTTCACGCACCTTTGCGAGGGCTTCGTCGGGGTGCAGCCCAACACCACGCTCTTCCGCCACTATTTCACCCCTCGAATCCAGCCGGGGGGTGCCATCTCTGGATGCATCACCTGGATTCCGAGATCCAAGGGAGCGTACCCGGAGGGCGCTGTGAAGGGGAGGTGGGATGAATGGCGCTGCCGGTGGTGCTGGATTGAAGAAGACGAGCCGCCAACATTCTGCCGGGTCAGCCGGGTGCCGCCGGTCCGTGGCAGCGACTGGGGCGACGTCGATGCCGCCGATGGGAGGCTCACCGTTGCCATCACCAGGATCAACCGGCTCGCCCAGGCCGGGCTTACCCTTGAGATGATCGGGGCGGACTTCATTCGCCGTCGGATCGCCCCGTTGCACAACAAGGGGATCCCAGCCTGGCTCTTTAGGAACCCGGCTGACGTCATGCGGCTGCGCCTTGGCCTCGACCACAACCTCACAGTGATGGGACATGCCCATTTCTGCCAGCGGCTCTTCCAGCTGGAAGTGGGCCGCAACGGCGAGGTCGAATGAACCGGCAAGGCCGCGAAGGCTGCCGCGAAGGCCGGCAAGGCCGCGAAGGCTGCCGCGAAGGCCGGCATGGCCGTCAAGGGGCAGCTCTTCAAGATGCCAGCGGGGTGGTCCCTCTGTGCAACAATTCACGTCAGTCTGAGATCGTCGCCATGATGCCGAATTGCAACGCGCACAGCCCCGTCCTGAGCTGGCAGGAGCCGGCAGACGAGGTCATGCAGCAATTCTTCGACACTCTGGTCGAGGTGTGCGTCAAGCCTGATGTCGAGCAGTGGCTTGTCAGGGACACCACCCAGGAGGAGCTGGACTACATCGCCGCTAGGGCGAGGGAGGCGCAGCTCGTCATGAAGGCCCGCAGCACCGGGGGTATGGAAGACAAGGATGTCATGGTTGCGGAGGAGGAGGAGCTCGACCAGTGGGCGGCGGCCGCCGGAGAGGCTAGCAGCGCCGGCACCGGAGCTCCGCTGATCGAAGACGCGACCGATGAGTCGGAGGAGGAGGAGGACGCGGCGGCCGGCCCGGCGCCAGCCAGGGGAACAGGGCGAGTCCTGCGGCGGGCCTGTTCCGGCGAGCCAGTCCGGCCCGGCAAGACTGCGCAGCCTCAATTGGCCCTGGAGGGGTCTGGGCGCCACACGAGGGCCACGATGGCAAGGAGGTCGACGAAGGCCGCCGAGAAGAAGAAGGCGGCAGCCCTTTCTCCGTCTAAGCGCGCACAAACTCAGCCCCCTTCTTCGCCTCCCCCGGCAGACGTCGACTCGGACGGCGACGCGGAGTTCCCCTTCGATCTCGGGCCTCTCAGCCCAAAGAGGAAGAGGAAAGCGGCGGAGGAGGAGGAGATGGACGACGAGTAAGTATTCCATTCCTTACTGCCATTTCCATTTTCCTGAACCATGCCACTTATCTTGATCTGTTCTTGCTTCTTCAGGGACGCAGAGACATTGGCCCAGAGGATAAAGAGGGCCAAGGCTTCGGCGAGCAGTCAGCCCCCGGCTGGGGCTTCAGGGACACCACTGGTGGTGTTGAGCAGCCCAGATGGCAGCCCCCGGCACAGCCCCCAGCATAAGTCCATCATCCTCTTCTCGCTCGACATGCAGTAGGTGTTAGATGCTATGGTGCTGACCTTGCCGGTTTTGTAGGACGGGAGCAGCAGCAGTAGGAGCCGCAGGGGGCTACCCCCAACGCACCACCCCTATCGACCATGCCGCCGCGAGGGGCGTCCCCGGCAAGGGCACCAAGCATGGAGCCCACACGCATGGAGGAAGAGGGGAACTTGGGCGCTGGTGGCTCTGCCACGGCGCCGGACGCCGGCGGGGAGGGGACTTCCGCTTCACAGGCCGGCACTGGTGGGTCGCCTGTCTTTTGTCTCTGCTTTTCCCTTATCCAATTTCTTGGCTTCGTCATCCTCATCACTGCCCAGGCCCTCCTTCAACAGATGTGGAGGACGTGGACGCCGTCATCAAGGAAGTTGCTGAGGAGGCCGCGGCGGAGGCCGACAAGATTGCCGCCGAGGAGGCCGCCAGAGACGCTGCCGGGGCCGCCGCAGATAAGGCCCCCGAGGACGCCGCTAGGGGCGCCGCCGAGGGTGCCGGCGGTGGGCCTGCCGGGGAGGCCGGCAAGGCCACAACCGAGGAAGAGGCGATCGATGACCAACCCTCTTCATCCACAACCTCGGGCCCCAACAGGTACCTGAAGGTGGGCGATGACCTCTTCGTCCATCTCGCCGGGGCGTCAAGCTCCCGAGCGCCTGCTAGAGGGGAAGTCTTCGATGGCGAGGTGCTCGCCGCCACCGGGCTCGAGGTTGTTGATGAACCGGGCGCCGGCGGCGACGGCTCTCCGGAAGGGCGGCTCTTCCGGGCCATGGGGGCCAACTTCCGGAAGCTCCAAGCGCTCTACCGCGCCCGTCTGGACAAGGTTAAGTCCAGAATGGCAGCGGTGGACGAGGCGGAGGTGGACTTCCAGGCGCGCGTTGCTGAGGCGCAAACCTGGTTCCACCAGTCCCGCGAGGAGCAGAGGGCCTTCCAAGAAGAAATGGCCAAGCGTGACGCGGAGCTCATCATGAAGATGGCCAACATCGAGAAGGCCCAGGAAGAGGCAGCGAACTTGGCTGCCGCGGCGGAGGCCGCCCGGAACCAGCATCAAGCCGCCCTCGATTCCCAGGAAGAAGATCTCTCCGCGCGTGAGGCGAAGCTTGCCGCAACGCTCCGCGGCAAGGATGAGGAGCTCGAGGTCCTTGTCGAGTGGCGTACTCGTGAGCTGGGGCAGAGGCACAAAGAGGCACTCGATGCCCAGGCTCTGGCCCACGCCAGCAAGGTGCAAGAGCTGGAGGTGGAGCGGGACGAGCTGAAGGTGTAGGCCCTCAAGCTGTCCGACGAAAAGAACAGGCTCAACTGCACCTTGACAGAGGCGCAGGGAGTGGTCATCAGCAGGGCTGGGGAGCTCTCCGAGGCACAAGACTCCATCAGAGATCTCAAGCTGCGGCTGGAGAATCTCAAGAGAATGTTGTCGGAGAGCTCGGCTCGGGAGGAGGCCTTGACCAAGAGCCTAGAGGCGGAGAAGCAGCTGCGGGCGGACGAGGGCGCCTTCCACCAAGAATATGTGGCGGGCAAGAACAGGTGGATCAGCCGGCTGGAGGACATCGCCGGCAGGGTTACCTCGCAGTTGGCCCTCATGGGGATGCCAAACGTGAGGTATGCCCCTGAGTAGAGCGGGTCCGTCAACGCCAAGTTGACCCTGTTCTTCGAGGGCATCCTCAGTGCCTTGACTGATCTTCACTCCAACAGAACGGCCACGCTCGCCGGGGAGGCCCGGCGGCTTTGCCGGGGGGTCATGACGAAGGTCCTCACCAAGATGGCTTTCTGGAACCCCGCCCTCGACTTCGAAGCCGCGATGGACAGCTTGCCGGAGGATTCCGACCTCACGGCGCTCAAGGAGAGCATCAAGCCCGTCATCAGCCGCATAGATGAAATCAAGAGGGTGGAGGGCCAGCGCCGGGATTAAGCATCCCGTTCTTCTTCGCCGCTACGGGTTCATGACCAAGACAAATTTTATCTTCAGTTAGAACCGCAGCAATGACATGATGTAATATAACTTTGAAATATCTTTAGAATGATGCATGTTATTTTCCTGTTTGCTGCCTCATTGTGTGTCCACCCTACGCTAGTTGGGTAGGCTTGCCGGCGCGAAAAACCCAAGGTGGCGTCTTGGGGACGGGTCCCCATTGGCCTGCCGGGCGAGTGTGCTGCCGGGTGGGCCACCTTGCCGCCCTTAACGCAGCCGCTCGAACTGTCGAGTTTGACTCGAGTCAGAGTCGAGAGCCTTGCCAATTGTGGAAGGCTACCCTACCATTTCCAACGCAGCCGTAAGAACTGTTGAGCGGACTCGGAACAGAGCAAAGGCGTTGCCGATCGGGAAGGGCCCCATTTGCGTGCAGGTTACTTTTTCCACAAAGAACGAGGGCTCCGAGGATAACAACCTTAAATAATAGGATAGAAATATCCAAGGTTCGATGTAACTTAGCTTCTATTTGTAGCCACTCGAATGCAGATCTTCCAGCCTCCTTCCTTCTTAAAGGGCCACGAAGACGAAAGAGCGTTGGGCCAACTGCTGGAGCCGATTCTCACAACTGCACCGCCCCCTAGCTGGCGCGCCAAAGATGTCGGGGTATTTGGATCGACACCTATGGGATCACAAGAATCCCTACTACGGTTGCGGGGCGCGGGGTTGAGAGAAGAGTGGATCTAACAGTTAGCACACGGTACCTTTACCCAGGTTCGGGCCGCAAAGATGCATAAAACCCTACTCCTGCTTTGGTGGATTATATGTTTGTGTTCTTCAGCTAGTGAGGAGCTCCGAAAGAGTCGCGAGGAGTTCTAAAAAGCCGAATCCTTCTCCTGGTCGCCTCGGGCCTCCTTTTATAGGAAAAAGGGGTTGCCACAGTGGCACACATGAGGTGGAAAGGGTACAGTGATGCGAGGTTATCCCTCGCATTACAAGACAAGGCGCATTTAATGCGCCTGGCTTAGGTGTCCTTGCTTTATTAGGGACGAGGGGAGACATCTGTCTTGTCCGTTGCCGCTCCTCCTTGTGTTGACAAGCGCCCTGGCCAGCGGTGCCTGAGGTGCCATGTAGGCAGGTAGGCAGCTGAGGTGGCGCAACGGCGGGTCTCCACGAAGATCTGCATGTTGCCACGCAGGAGCCTGCCCAGCTGGTTGGGTCGGCAGCTGCATGGGGCGGTGGAAACTCAGTTGGCGCAGGCCTGACGGTGGCCCTGCGGGTGTCCCCGGCAAGGGTCTTGCCGCGGCGCCTGATGTCATCCCCGGCAAGGTGCTTGCCGGAGGCCTTGTGGTCCTCCTTGGCTGGGATCCCACCAAGGGTCGTCGTCCTCTTAGTGTGTGTATCTGTCCTTGAATGTCTTCATAAAGATCTGCATGCAACCACTGGGATATCTCCCGAATCCTTGCCCCATGGGGGCAGTTGACTCACGGGTGATCCACTCCGTAGGCGTGGGGCGAGCTGCCGCGGCAAGGGTTTTGCCGGGGCTGCCAGAGCCAGCCCCGGCAAGGATCTTGCCAGGGTTGATGAAACTGGCTCCCGGGAAGGATTTTGCCCGGGGAAGCCACTTCGTCCCTTTGCTCTTTGTGGTCTTGTTCTTGGTGTTTCTCCAGTTCCATCGAGCTTCGGTCTTACCTTGGCTCACCTCCCCTACTGTGCTTGGTGTGGTGGTGCCCGTGGCTCAGACTGCCCGTGCACAGTTATAGGGGTACAAAAAGTGTACCCCTCTTTTTGTACACCGGCAGTAGGGGATCGCAACAGTTTTTGAGGGTAAAGTATTCAGCCCAAATTTATTGATTCGACACAGGGGGAGCCAAAGAATACTCTTAAGTATTTGCAACTGAGTTGTCAATTCAACCACACCTGGAAACTTATTATCTGCAGCAAGGTAGTTTAGTAGCAAAGTAATATGGTAATAGTGGTAACATCAATAAAAGTAAGGATAGTGTTTTTGTAGTTTTTATAACAGTGGGAGCGGAAAAGTAAATAAGCAACAAGCAATATGTGAGAAGCTCGTAGGCATTGGATCGGTGATGGAGAATTATGTCGGATGCGATTCCTCATGTCAAAGTTATAACCTAGGGTGGCACAGAACTAGCTCCAGTTCATCAATGTAATGTAGGCATGTATTCTGAATATAGTCATACGTGCTTATGGAAAAGAACTTGCATGGCATCTTTGGTCCTACCCTCCCTTGGCAGCGGGGTCCTAGTGGAAACTAAGGGATATTAAGGCCTCCTTTTAATAGAGTACCGAACCAAAGCATTAACACATAGTGAATACATGAACTCCTCAAACTACGGTCATCACCAGTAGTGGTCCCGACTATTGTCCTTCGGGGTTGCCAGATCATAACACATAGTAGGTGACTATTGACTTGCAAGATAGGATCAGGAACACACATATATTCATGAAAACATAATAGTTTCAGATCTGAAATCAAGGCACTCGGGCCCTAGTGACAAGCATTAAGCATGGCAAAGTCATAGCAACATCAACTTTAGAACATAGTGGATACTAGGGATCAAACCCTAACAAAACTAACTCGATTACATGGTAAATCTCATCCAACCCATCACCGTCCAGCAAGCCTACGATGGGATTACTCACGCATGACGCTGAGCATCATGGAATTGGGGATGGAGGAAGGTTGATGATGACGATGGTGACCATCTCCCCTCTTCTGAGCCCCGAACGGACCCTGGATCAGCTCTCCCTTGAAAGATTAGGGCTTGGCGGCGGCTCCATATCGTAAAATGCGATAATTCTTCCTCTCTGATTTTTTTCTCCCCGAAAGTGAATATGTGGAGTCCGGGGGTACGTCGATGGAGCAACAGGGGGCCCACGAGGCAGGGGGCGCGCCCAGGGGGATGGGGCGTGCCCCCCACCCTCGTGGGCAGGGTGTGGGCCCCCTGGCTTGGATCTTTCCGCATATATTTTTTATATTTTCCAAAATAATTCTTCGTTGATTTTCAGGTCATTCCGAGAACTTTTATTTATGCACAAAAATAACACCATGGGAATTCTGCTGAAAATAGCGTCAGTACGGGTTTGTTCCATTCAAATCATGCAAGTTAGAGTCCAAAACAAGGGCAAACGTGTTTGGAAAAGTAGATATGTTGGAGACGTATCAACTCCCTCAAGCTTAAACCTTTGCTTGTCCTCAAGCAATTCAGTTGAGAAACTGAAAGTGATAAAGAAAAGCTTTGACATACTCTGTTTGCTCTTGTTATTGTAAATATGTAAGGCCAGCATTCAAGTTTTCAGCAAAGATTATGAACTAACCACATTCACAATAACTTTCGGGTCTCAGGTTTACTCATATCAATGGCATAATCAACTAGCGAGCAATAATAATAAACCTCGGATGACAACACTTTTTCAAAACAATCATAATATGATATAACAAGATGGTATCTCGCTAGCCCTTTCTGAGACCGCAAAACATAAATGCAGAGCACCTTTAAATATCAAGGACTGACTAGACATTGTAATTCATGGTAAAAGAGATCCAGTCATGATCATACTCAATGTAAATTAATAGCAATACATGCAAATGACAGAGGTGCTCTCCAACTGGTGCTCTTTTATAAGAGGATGGTGACTCAACATAAAAGGAAATAGACAGGCCCTTCGCAGAGGGGAGCAGGGATTTGTAGAGGTGCCAGAGCTCGATTTTTAAATAGAGATGAATAATATTTTGAGCGGTATACTCTCATTTTCAACATAAAACCAAGAATCTTGATATCTTCCATGCTACAAACATTATAGGCGGTTCCCAAACAGAATGGTAATGTTTATACTCCCCCAACCACCAACAAGCACACTCCACGGCCATCCTAATCCATGGGGTACCGTCCAAACAAGCAACAGCCCTGGGGGAGTTTTGTTTAATTATTATGATTTGATCATGGGACTGGGCATCCCGGTTACCAGCCATTTCTCATGAATGATGAGCGGAGTCCACTCGTCGTGAGAATAGCCCACCTAGCATGGAAGATATAGACAGCCCTAGTTGATACATGAGCTGTTCGGGCATACAAAACAGAATTTAATTTGAAGGCTTAGAGTTTGGCACATACAAATTTACTACGAACGGCAGGTAAATACCGCATATAGGAAGGTATGGTGGACTTATATGGAATAACTTTGGGGTTTATGGAGTGGATGCACAAGCAGTATTCCCGCTTAGTACATGTGAAGGCTAGAAAGAGACTGGGAAGCGACCAGCTAGAGAGCGACCACAGTCATGAACATGCATTAAAATTAATCAACAATGAATGCAAGCATGAGTAGGATATGAATCACCATGAACATGAATATCGTGGAGGCTATGTTGATTTTGTTTCAACTACATGTGTGAACATGTGTCAAGTCAAACCACTTGAATCATTCAAACGAGGATACCACCCTATCATACGACATCACAGCCATTTTAATATCATGTTAGCACGCAAGATAGACCATTATAAACTCCTAGCTAATTAAGCATGCCATGAGCAGCTCTTATCTCTAATTGTCACTACAAGCATGTTTCATTCATAATAGGCCGAATCAGGAACGATGAACTATCATATTTACAAAAACAAGAGAGGTCGAGTTCATACCAGCTTTTCTCATCTCAATTAGTTCATCATATATCGTCATTATTGCCTTTCACTCGCACGACCGAACAGTGTGGATAATAATAATAGTGCACGTGCATTGAACTAAGATGGAATCTGCAAGCATTTAATACAAGGGAGAAGACAAGGTAATATGGGTCATGGTTAAATTAACAATAAAGCATATGAGATCCACTAAACATTTTCATCATGGTCTTCTCCTCTTGACCCCCGAAGAAAATAAAAGAAACTATTTACACGGAAAAGCTCCCAACAAGCAAAAGAAGAACGAGAAATATTTTTGAGTTTTCTTTTAATTACTACTGCTGCAGGCATGGAAAGTAAACTAGCTAAAAGCTACAACTAATTTTTTTGTTTTTCTTAAGGTTTTTCTAGCACACAAGAAAAAGACTAAGAGAATAATTGAAACTAGCATGGATAGAACAATGAAAGAGTGTGAGCACCGACAATTAGAATAACTGTGTGAACATGAATGTAATGTCGGTGAGAAACACGTACTACCCCAAGCTTAGGTTTTTTCCCTAAGTATGTCTATGGCCAAGGATCAAAGCTACTCTCCAGTGTACTGAGAAGCGTCCTCTGGGTGCAACTGGTTGGCCATCTCATCCGGATCCCACCCATAAACAGACTGTCAGTAAGGGTCAAGTGGTGGCTCCGGCTCGGCTCTGAAGCTTGTGCCTGGCTCTAGTACTTGTAGAAGGCATCTGACGAAACGATGTATATGCCTGAAAACAGATCAAACAAAGATGGTGCATGCAAGGTAACAATCTCACAATATTTTTCATAAAACCTCAATTTATACTTAAGCAACTTCTCTTTGTCTTTAACAATAAAATAATGTGACTCTTATAATCTAGATAAACAGGGGCCATCAATTTTTCTTCCTTCTCATGATGCCTAATAGGTATTCTAAAGTGTTCAGCAAGGCGCGAAGCAAAGATGCCTAAAAAAATGGGCCTTTTGTGCGGTTCAAACTTAATCGTTTAGCGACGACGGCACCCAAGTTAAAGGTTGTGTCTTGAAACAAAGCATGGTGCAAAATGATAATATTAGGGGCACTAAGATTCCCATTGTTCCCGCGACAAATTAAACATCTCCTAGCAAATATAGCAAAGTTGTGTAGAACAGGAAAATGTATACTAGTAATTCTTGCCCCTGAAACTTGCCTAGTTTCCCCTATAGTTATCATGTCAATAAACCCTTCAACATCTTCACGACGTGGTTCTTCAAGACAACCAGCAAAGGGTATCTTGCATACTTCACAATATTCAAAGAATGACAACTCCTTAACCTCATCATATAAACGAAACTCCACTGAAGGTGGTGATTTCTTAGCATGAAAATGAATGTTTTGCATGAAAATATTAGTGAGTAAGAGATACTATTCACGCTGGTCGTGGAGGAAGTCGGTGAGCCCTGCATTGTTCCCCAAATAATAAAAGTCTCCATAAATCTCGGCGGCTTCCATGAACTCATTACAAGGCCATTCACACGGCCAAACTTCCGCAGTGCGAGGAAGATTATATTTGGGCTTCTTATTCTCTTCCTTCTTCTTATCCTCTGAAATTTTACTGGAAGAGCCTCTCAACAATCTCTTTATCATTTTCCTCCTCTGAAAATTTCTGAAATTTTTAGTAACTCCACATAAAAGTGAACGAAACTCAACAAGATTGATAGCAACTACTCCTACAAGTTCCTAGAGACTATATCATGCATTAGAACTACTTGGGACCAAAGAAATTTTACATGCAAGCTCAAGAACAAGGTCACCACAGCAGCAAACATTTGTAATAAATAAAGCACTAGAACAAAAACTAATTGGACCAATGGAGGAGTGACATACCAAGGAACAATCTCCCCAAACAGGTTTGATAATGGAGCTTTGAGCAAGGAGATCCAAAATGGCAGCAAGATGAGTTAGAACTCGTTCTTGAGCTGGATAGTGATTTTTTGGGGAGGAAGGAGTGTGTGGGTGCAGGAATAAGTGGAGGGTGGCACGTGGGGCCCACGAGGCAGGGGGCGCGCCCTGGACCCTCGTGGCCAGGTGCTGGCTCCCCTCGCTATGTTTTTTGTGCCAAATATTCTCAAATATTCTAGAAAAAATCATATTTCATTTTCAGGGCATTTGGAGAACTTTTATTTTCGGGGTAATTTTTTATTGCACGGATAAGTCTGGAAACAGACAGAAAATACTATTTTTGCTTTATTTATTCTAATTAACAGAAAGTAAAAGGAGGGTACAGAAAGTTGTGCTATCTAGATTCACCCATCTCATGCTCTTCAAAAGGAATCCATCAACAAGGTTGATCAAGTCTTGTTAATAAACTCTTTCCGAATAACATGAAACCGGAGAATTTTCGAATAGCACTAGGTTACCTCAATGGGGATATGCATGTCCCCAACAATAAGAATGTCATATGTCTTCTTGATAGTAGGAAGAGGAAATTCAAAACCTCCAATAGTAATAGTTGATTTTTTTTCAATAGAATTGATATTGTGGACCTGAGGTTGTTTCCTCGGAAAATGTACTGTAAGCTCATTACCATTGACATGAAAAGTGACATTGCCTTTGTTGCAATCAATAACAGCCCCTGCAGTATTCAAAAAGGGTCTACCAAGGATAATAGACATACTATCGTCCTCGCGAATATCAAGGATAACAAAGTCCGTTAGAAGTAACATTTGCAACCACAACATGCACATCCTCACAAATACCGACAGGTATATCAGTTGATTTATTAGCCATTTGCAAAGATATTTCAGGAGGTGTCAACTTACTCAAGTCAAGCCTATGATATAAAGAGAGAGGCATAACACTAACACCGACTACAAGATCACATAAAGCAGTTTTAACATAGTTTCTTTTAATGAAGCAAGGTATAGTAGGTACTCCCAGATCTCCTAGTTTCTTAGGTATTCCAACTTTAAAAGTGTAATTGGCAAGCATGGTGGAAATTTCCACTTCAGGCATCTTTCTTTTATTGGAAATGATATCTTTCATATACTTAGCATAAGGATTTGTTTGAAGCATATCAGTCAAACGCATACGCAAAAAGATAGGTCTAATGACTTCAGCAAAGCACTCAAAATCCTCATCATCCTTTTTCTTGGATGTTTTAGGAGGAAAAGGCATGGGTTTCTGAATCCATAGTTCTCTTTCCTTAACGTACTTCCTAGCAACGAAGTCTCTCTTATCATAACGTTGATTCTTTGTTTGTGGGTTATCGAGATCAACGGCAGGTTCAATCTCTACATCATTATCATTGCTAGGTTGAGCATCATCATGAACATCATCATTAACATTATCACCAGGTTCATGTTCAGTACCAGATTGTATGTTAGCATCAGAAACAGAGATATCATTGGGATTCTCAGGTGTGTCAGCTACAGGTTCACTAGAAGCATGCAAAGTCCTATCATTTTCCTTTTTCTTCTTCTTATAAGAACTAGGTGCATCTAAATTAGTTCTCTGAGAATCTTGCTGAATTATATTAGGGTGGCCCTTAGGATACAAAGGTTCCTGAGTCACTTTACCACCTCTAGTTGCAACTCTAATAGCATAGTCATTATTCTTACTATTTAATTCACTGAGCAAATCATTATGAGCCTGAAGTACTTGTTCTACTTGAGTGGTGACCATAGAAGCATGTTTACTAATGAGTTTCAATTCACCTTTAATTCTAGACATATAATCATTCAAGATTTCAATCATATAAGCATTATGTTGCAATTGTCTACCAACATAAGCATTGAAGTTTTCTTGTTTCACAATAATATTGCCAAACTCATCTAAGCATTGGCTAGCAGACTTATAACGAGGAATATCACCTTCATCAAATCTATAAAGAGAATTTACCTTTACTACCAGTGTCGGGTTATCAAGACCATGTATTTCTTCAATAGGCGGTAAATTCTTAACATCTTCAGCTTTAATACCTTTTTCTTTCATAGATTTCTCTACCTCTTACATATCTTCGGGACTGAGAAATAGAACACCCCTTTTCTTCGGAGTTGGCTTAGGGGCTGGGTCAGGAAGTGTCCAATTATTTTCATTGGTCAACATATTATTCAATAGTAATTCAGATTGATTAACTATTCTTTCCCTAAAAACACAACCAGCACAACTATCCAGGTGGTCTCTAGAAACATCAGTTAGTCCATTAAAAAGACATCAAGTATTTCATTCCTCTGAAGAGGATGATCAGGCAAAGCATTAATTAATTGGAGAAGCCTCCCCCAAGCTTGTGGGAGACTCTCTTCTTCAATTTGCACCAAGTTATATATTTCCCGTAAGGCAGCTTGTTTCTTATGAGCGGAAAAATATTTAGGAGAGAAGTAATAAATCATATCATGTGGACTACGCACACAACCAGGATCAAGAGAATTAAGCCATGTCTTAGCATCACCCTTTAACGAGAACGGAAATAACTTAAGGATATAGTAATAACGAATCTTTTCCTCGTTGGTAAACAGGGTGGCTATATCATTTACCTTAGTAAGATGTGCCACAACAATTTCAGATTCATAGCCATGGAAAGGATCAGATTCAACCAAAGTAATTAACTTAGGATCAACAGAGAAATCATAATCCTTATCAGTAACAAAGATAGGTGAGGTATTAAAAGCAGGGTCACATTTCATTCTAGCATTCAAAGACTTTTCTTTCATCTTAGCTAATAATTTCTTAAGATCTTATCTATCGTTGCAAGCAAGAAAGTCTCTAGCAGTTTCTTTTCCATAACATAACCCTTAGGAATAACAGGCAATTCATATCTAGGATGAGAACCCTCATCATCACTTTCATCTATATTATCAGCTTCAATATTGGCATTCTCCCTAACCTTAGCAATTTGTTCATCTAGAAATTCACCTAGTGGCATAGTATCATCAAGCATAAAAGTAGTTTCATCATACATAGCAGAAGTGGCATCATCAAGAACATGCGACATATCAGATTCAATAGCTGGAGTAGGTCTCGCAAATTTACTCATAATAGAGGGTGAATCAAGTGCAGAGCTATATGGCAGTTCCTTACCTCCCCTCGTAGTTGAGGGGGAAGACCTTGATTTTTGAGTCCTTCAAGTTCTTCATAGTGATCTGCAGATATAAGTCCCAAGTGACTTAAAGAATATAGCTATGCTCCCCGGCAACGGCGCCAGAAAATAGTCTTGATAACCCACAAGTGTAGGGGATCGCAACAGTTTTCAAGGGTAAAGTATTCGACCCTAATTTATTGATTCGACATAAGGGGAGCCTAATAATACTCTTAAGTATTTGTAGCTGAGTTGTCAATTCAACCACACCTGGAAACTTAGTATCTGTAGCAAGTTAGTTTAGTAGCAAAGTAATATGGTAATAGTGGTAACAACAATAAAAGTAACGATAGTGTTTTTGTAGTTTTTGTAACAGTGGCAGCGGAAAAGTAAATAAGCAACAAGCAATATGAACGCTTATCGACTCAGGTTAGATCTGAACGCTTCACAAGAGGTAATGATGAGAAGACAACGATCTCGCTTGTCGCCGGGTTATGAGGCGAGGTATCTCTTTAGCACGCCAGGCGCAGGAACCAGTAACCATCCAGAGGTAAACCGGGGAGGAGCACCAGGGACACGCGCGTTGGTTCAGCCACTGGCCGCAGAGCCGAATCGCCAAGTTGTGCCGACCCAGCATGTGCCCACCCCTCCCGGTCATTACTCTAATTCGTTGGACAACATAGTTGCTGCCGTGTAATGCCCAGGATGGGACTATATCTCCTACGTGTCGAGGCACGACTTAAAGATATAAGCCCATTCTGGAATGATTGCAAGTTTGGTACCTTTGCACAACTCATGTAAAAATAGGGATGGAAAACTGAAAAGATAGTTGGCTTACACTCGCCATGTCACACAAATACATTACATGTTCAAACATCATTCAGATAAACATCACAGCCCATCTAAGGGTAAAGATCCAAATGACAAGATACCAAACATAACATTAAACCACAGGTCTAGATCGAATCCAAGTAGAAGCTCTACTGATCAACCGGATAGTTCACATAGTAACGGCTACGCTCCTCGTCGTACTCCCAGTCTAGCTCAGTGCCATCGCCTGTGTAGCTCACCATCGTACCTGCATCTGGTGTGTTGAAGTAACTGTGAGCCATAGAGGACTCAGCAATCCCGTTCCCGGGTAACACGACTATTCAAGCCTTGGGTGTGGAACAAGGCTGAAGAAAGAACAAGAGGTTGCAGCAGCACTAGCCTAGCTTACGTAAAAGAGAGCGAGAAGAGAAGGTGCCTCGGTCGAGAGATGATCACGAAGTGATCCTAACTAGCAATTAACATAACCCCACCGTGTTCACTTCCCGAATCCCTTTCGGAAAATGACCGTCACGGTACTCACGCTGATAGTGTATTGGAACATGGTGTCAAGTTTTCTACAACCGGATATTAACAAGCTCCCATCTGCCACATAACCGCGGGCACGGCTTTCAAAAGTTCATAATCCCACCGTGTGAGGAATGCATAATCAAGGAACATAACACCGGTTTATACGGTTCCTAAGGCGGCATGAGTGGAACAAATCACCAAGCAAAAGGCTTAGCCTTCCACCCATTACCAATATATAGATGATTTCATTTAATAATTAATATAGTGTGATATCCCAACAAGCTTCAACAAGAAGCAAGAATCTTCAATCTTCACCTGCAACTAGCAATGCTATAAGAGGGGCTGAGCGAAGCGTACTTAGCCAATCAAAGGTTTGCATAGGTAGGGTGGTTAAACAGGTTCATGGTTACAAATAAGAGGCTGACAGGAAAAACATGGGCATCGAGGCAAAACTATAGATCGAGACTTCTAGCAATAGGCAAAGATAGTAATGTTATCTGGGTTCGGTCATCTTGCCTGAAGAGTTGTCGATAGGATCGTAAGAGGGGTCCTCGTTCTCAACCTCGGTAGTAACCTCGTGCTCGTACTCGTACTCGGTCTCAGCTTCCGGTTCTACTCAAACACAAGAACACAAGGCAACGAATCAAACAAGATGCATTGCGCAGAAAAATTACTGGATGCATGACTGATGCACTATGGAAGCAAAACAGATGCACTATGGAAGCACAGAAAGTCTACTTAGGAAGCATAGTGTTACAGCACAAAAATATGCATCAAGCAAAAATGCTTCAAAACATGTTAACAATAGGATATTATGAATCTACATGAAAAATCACACAAGTTACATATAGGACTTGCTCAAAACGGAGCTACGGGCTAAAAGTTACACCCGAAACAATAAACATGCACAAGCTGAAAATTACAGCCACATAGCAACTTCGGAGCAATAAATAAATAAGCTACATCACTCAAACATCATGGCAAAGGGCATGGACATAAACTAGACATATCCTACAGCAAACAAATCCATTGGAGCATCCCCAAAGGAGCCATGGATCAATAGCAACAAGCTATGACATATTGAACTTGACAACAAAATCCTGACAGCAGTATTTTGTTGCAACTTGGGAGCAAGAGTTAACTATGCTACAGCCACTCAAATAAGCATGTGAGAGCATGAATGGATAGCCAACAATATATACAACAAGGAACCATCAAGAGTCACCCCAAAACTAACATGGATTTGCCTAGAACAACAAGAAAACATGGCATCAGGAAATTACAGATTCCAGACTTAGTGAAATTTCACTAAGTGTTAAAACAGCAGTTTCATCATGGCATCTTTGAGAGCAAGTTTAAGTCACCTCAAAGCAAAGCATGGCAAGTGGTAAGCACCACAGCAAAGTACACATGATGGGGAGTCCAAAACATCTAAGCATGCACCAAGGGGACAAACACAACGATAGCAACGAGTTCCTATACGAGGCATCTCGTAACAAGTTTAACAACATAACAGCCACATAGCACTTTGCAAAGGAGATAAGTATGGCAAGATGAAATCTATCATGCAAGCTAAAGAAATCAACATGTAGAGCACTTCATAACGAACACGTGGACATATCATTTGCATCATTTGGATAAGCATGCACCAAGTTATCACATTGCAAAGATGGCATGAAAACAACTACTAACAGCAGTTTATAACAAGTAGCACTCTTCCCACAGATATTTAAGCTTCTAGATGAACTCAACCATGCATGGCACAATGGAACAAAATGTAGTACAAGTCTCCACGAACATTTTGACATATCATTCACTCAAATCGGACATGCACACGAAAAGTTATCCACGTTTTAAAACTGCATCAGAGAACAAAATCACAGGGACTTAGAGAAAAAAACTACCTCGGGTGGTCAACGGAAATTCAACGCAGGCTGACGGTCAAACGGATCGGGCTCCTGTAGGCAGATCGGGCGGAGCGGGCCGGATTCGCTAACGGGCGCGGCAGTTGGAGCGGATCGGGCCGCTGGCTCGGGCTAACGGGCTGGAAAACGCGCCCGGCCCGCTAGGCCGGTTTCCAGATCGGATCGGGGGCTTCCCGATCTCGACCCGAGCGGCGGCGAGCTTGCTCGACGGGAGGGCCGGCTGGGAGCGGCCGGCGGCCGGTGTGAAGACGGTCGGGGCCGGCGGCCTCGAGGCCCGGCTGGCCGGCGGGGAGGTTGGCCTGGCCTGGCGGCGGGGCGGTGGCCGGCCGCAGCGGCGGGGAGGCGCGGCCTCGGGCGGCGGTCGGACGAGGCGAGGTGAGGGGCGGCGGCGGCCTGGCCGGGGCGGCGGCGGTGCCCGGCCGGCGCGGTGCGGCGGCGGTGGCCGGAGGCGGGAGGCGGCGGCGCCGGCATGGAGGTGGCGGAGGAGGCCGGCCGGAGTGGAGGAAGAGGCCGGCGGCGGCGGTGATTCCGGCGAGCTCCTCCGGCGAGGTGTTCCGGCGAGCTCCGATCTGGAGGTTGAAGATGAAGAGGTAGGAGAAGATGGTGGACTAGGGTTTTTAATTTGGGGCAAAAATTGGGGAAGTTGGACAAATATATAGGCACAAGGAGCTAGGGTTGTCCAAATGAGGTGTGGTTTTCGGCCACGCGATCAGAATTGGATGGCCTAGATGAAGGGAGGGGTTTGGGATGGTTTTGTGGGCTGTTGGAGGGGTGTCTTGGGCCTCAAAGTGGAGGTACTTTCAGCCCACGAGAATAAATGTTGGGGTAGCAAACGAACTCCAAACGCGACGAGATTTGACAGGCGGGTTACACACACCAAAACAACAACACACGACAAGTCTCGCGCCAAACCGGAAACGTTACACGGCCAAACACCAAAGTAGGCCTCGAGGATGCCACGGACAGGTGAGGGAGCTCCGGAACTCGAAATGGACAACGGAAAGAAACGCGTCCATATCATTAGTCCCTTGCTTAAACCGTTGCGTAATCCTTGCATATATCTTCCGGTTTATGCCACTGTACTCGAATAATCCGGTTTTACACTTTACCCTTTCAGCACTTGCTCTTCTGCTGCTATGGCCAAACAATTTGTATCTTGCAATTGGGTTCCTTCCACTATTACGGAGGAAGATTTAGCTAAAGCGGTTGAAGTTGGTACTCTGGGCCCTCAGTCCATTTTAAAGTGGCGGGATCAAGGAGAGGAATGCCCTCCTACTCCCAAAGAGGGGGAAATTATTGTCTTCTTCGACCACATTGCTCGGGGCTTTACTCCTCCCGGTTCAAAAATTTTCCGGGACGTACTTGCTGCCTTCCAGCTCCATCCTCAGGACATAGGTCCCAACTATGTTTCCAATATCTACGACTTCCAGGTGTTCTCGGAGGTGTATTTGCAAGAAGAACCGTCAGTCGACCTGTTCCGGGATTTTTTTCACTTGAACCGGCGAACTGAATTTACTAGTGGACCGCATCAAGAACTGGGCGGGGTCAGAATTCAGAAATGAAAAGATGATGTCTTTCCTCATGCCGCTCTCCATACACACCCCAAAGACTGGAATAAATCTTGGTTTTACTGTACTGACACTTCACCTGAGGGGGAAAACCCATTGCCGGGCTATCGCGAGCACCGTCTTCCAGAAGATCACCCCCTGCCACAGCGCCTCAGTTCCGTGGAGCGGCCCCGGTTTGCCTCGCAACTTGCCAGGCTAAAGGCCTTTATGGCCAATGGTTTAACCGGAGTGGATTTTACGTGCTGCTGGCTCTCTTGGAGCATCCTTCCTTTGAGCCGGCGTCCAAGCTTGATGTGTAAGTATTCTGGTAAACCGGATGATCCTCAACGGTTTACCAAGGAAAAACTTTCCGAGTCGGAAGTTATTGAATCGGCCAAGAGAATGCTCAATGTCCCTTTAGACGAATGCAGCCAAACCGGGTTGGCTTCGTACTACGGGAAAAACAAACTGCCCGCAGTAAGTCTTATTCTCTGTCATGTATTTGTAATCTGTTCCTTTAAACCGTTCTTTCAATTATCTTTCTTCTTTTGAACTGGCTGACGATCCCTTTTGGAAGAGGAAACCTCAGGAGAAGGCCGGAAAACTGCCGCGCCGGAAAACCTTCGCTTCCAAGAAGAGAAAAGTAGCTGGTGGCTCCGGTTCTCACGCTGAGGATGACGATCCGGACTCTGAGGTATGAATTAATCCGGCTTTAACTTGCTCGCTTTTACTCATATCTGTATCTAATGATAACTTTTCACAGGAGTTGGCTGAAGGAGATAAACCGGCCGAAGTTGAGGTAACTATCCTTTCTTCCGATTCAGAACCACTTCCACAAAAAAGTCATCGGATAGTCCGGAAATATCAGTTTTCGCACCCTTATGCTCAATTGGATCCTAATTTTCTTTTGAAGAAACAACAACATGAAGCCCTTCGCCGGACCACTCGCCATAGCGGTCTTGCAGTGGAATCATCCGGAATATCTCTTACTCCAGCACGGAGGCGCCGCTCTGAGGTTATACTCTCTCCAACCCTCCTTCATCCCAAGGCCGGGCTTATACGCAAACCTCTTAAACCGTCTGACCCTGATTATCAGGAGACTCCATTATCCTCTTCCGATGAATCAACTGCCACACAACTTCCACCCCTGAAAACTGTCCCAGGGTAAGTCTTTTTAATTTATCCGGTTTATGATTGCACTTTGCTTTACAGTCCTAACTTCTTTTTCCAATTTCTTCCAACAAGCCAAAGCCTAGCAAAAAACCGAAAGCCAACAAACCCACTGCTGAGACTGCCATTGACGATCCGGCGGTTGATCCGGATACAACCGTCCCTCCAGAAGGCGAGCCCACAATGCCGCTTGAAGATCCCACTCCTATGGATCATACCACTGCACCTGAGAATCCTAATACTGCAGATGTTCGTGAACCGGCAAGTCCTGCCCGGGCCAATTCTCCTCAGACCAATCCGGCTCCTCCTAGTCCGGTTCACACTGCGACCCCACCACCAACAACTGCTTCTCCGGAAGTTGAAATAACTCACACAGCTTATATCGCTCCTGCTGAGCCCACTGTCTTAGCCAAGCATACGGCTAAATCGGAGAAGATGTGTCAAGAGAAGGGTAAATGGAGTACTGAGCTGTCCAGTTTCATCGATATGAGTGCCCAGGAACTCTATTCCGGGTATTTGAACCGGCTTCACACTGGTCGAGATTATGAAGCAGGCTTGATTAACATGATGAAGGACAAGTATGAGGTAAACTTTTGCTTTTGTTTTTCTGCTTTCATTACGCTTCTGTCTATATCATAGTAGCCCCCAAGTTCCAGGGGCATAACTTCGGTTTATGTGCCTGGGACTTGCCTGATTTTTGATACTTCAACTGTCCATTAGCCCCCAAGTGTCAAGTAGACAACTTGTTTGTGTGCTTGAGACTTTGTCTTTGAATTGCTGCTGTTTAACACTTCAATTGCCCATTAGCCCCCAAGTGTCAAGTAGACAACTTGTTTGTGTGCTTGAGACTTTGTCTTTGAATTGCTGCTGTTTAACACTTCAATTGCCCATTAGCCCCCAAGTGTCAAGTAGACAACTTGTTTGTGTTCTTGAGACTTTGTCTTTGAATTGCTGCTGTTTAACACTTCAATTGCCCATTAGCCCCCAAGTGTCAAGTAGACAACTTGTTTGTGTGCTT
>LR738712.1:255107175-255140060 GCA_902687465.1 Secale cereale | reverse complement strand
ATAGTAGCCCCCAAGTTCCAGGGGCATAACTTCGGTTTATGTGCCTGGGACTTGCCTGATTTTTGATACTTCAACTGTCCATTAGCCCCCAAGTGTCAAGTAGACAACTTGTTTGTGTGCTTGAGACTTTGTCTTTGAATTGCTGCTGTTTAACACTTCAATTGCCCATTAGCCCCCAAGTGTCAAGTAGAAAACTTGTTTGTGTGCTTGAGACTTTGTCTTTGAATTGCTGCTGTTTAACACTTCAATTGCCCATTAGCCCCCAAGTGTCAAGTAGACAACTTGTTTGTGTTCTTGAGACTTTGTCTTTGAATTGCTGCTGTTTAACACTTCAATTGCCCATTAGCCCCCAAGTGTCAAGTAGACAACTTGTTTGTGTGCTTGAGACTTGTCTGATTTTTGCTTCTTACCACTTGATTTTCCTTGCAGGCTGATTTAAACCGGAGGGCTGAAGAAATCAGTGAACTCCGGAACAGACTTGCTGAAACGGAATCTGCTGCTTCTAAGGCCAAGAAAGACTTGGAGGTGAGCTTGAAGACTGCTGAACAGCTGAAAAAATTCTTTGAAGAGGAACGGACCACCTTTGAAGTTCAGAAGAAGGACTTAGAAAAGAGGGCAAAGGATGCTGAAGAAGCCCTTAACCCGGTGACTGAAGAGTTAACCGGTTTAAAGCGGCAAATAGAGTTGATGACTTCTGCAGTCTTCGGTAAGTATTTAATCTGTATCCCTGCTTTCATCCTTGTAATCTTCCATCCGTGCCGGTTTAACTTTGATAATCATATGAAGGGCGCCGTGTCGCCCATCTTGGGGATGACTTACGGAAAAAACTCAAGGCATGTTATACTTTGGTCGAGCAGCTGTATTCCAGCGCTCAAAGGATCATAAGTGCAACATCTTTCAATAAACCGGCCCCAACTACTATCCAAGGCACATTAGAGAAACTGTCTGTCTTGGCAGTGCGCTTGGAGGAAGTGAAAAACTCTGCTGCTCGAGCCGGTTCTCTTATGGGGCTTACCAGAGCTAAAGCTTGGGTCCTAAATTTCGATCCGGAAGAAGCCTTGAGTGGGTATCCCGACACTAAAGAAGACAGATCAACTTTTACTGCAAAGGATCTCCATGCCTTGACGAAGGAGATGCGTCCTCTCGCCAGCCGACTTGCAGCCGAATCAGATCTATCCAGGTATCATCCGGGGTATGACTTACAGAACGAGCGGGTGGAGCGGCCGGTTTATGAAACTGTCAATCTAATCCCACCAGTACGCCCTCATACCTTCGCCCCAGATATCGATCCGTTTGATCTCATCAATGAGGAGATGTATTTTCGTGCCTTAACGAAAATTGAATGGTGCGTCCCTGACTTCCAGCCGCTACAAGAAGAGGAGGAGACTCCAGACCAAGTTGATACCCAGCCGTCGCAGCAGGAGGGAGCGTAGCTCATAGCATAGTTTTATAGTTGCAGTTTCATTTTACCGAACAATCTTTAATCCGTCAGGCTTGCTATGCCTTGTAATAGGATAGCTGAAAACATTGTCCGTTTTGATCCGGATACTCCGTCTTGCTTTAACATTACCAATTTCAATTTGGTCTAACATGGCGTGTCCTGCATATCATCCATCCCTGCATAGACAATACTGAAAATATGTCCTAACGGTTTTACCGCTGGACCCATTAAATTGTTCTCACAATATATCAAACAAATGTATACTTATAACAGAAATAGCTTTATACCTGAGATCAAGTATGCTTGATACTCTTAATCCGGCGAATCTTGCCTTTTTGAAGGGAGTCTTTTGATAGACCCAATAATAATCCCAGGTCTTACAGAAGCTGCCGGTTTAGATCATGCTTGGCTTATTTTGTTTCTGCATGATGATTGTTCTGGGTTATGATAAACACCGGATTAACTCTTGCTGGTTTTTTATAACCCAGACTTTTAACTCATGCTGGTGTTCATGGCCCAGACTTTTAACTTTGTAGATATGTGGTCAACTTCTTGAATTGTCCCACTCCGAATTAAAGAACCATAAAATACAGAAATGCAAATTTGCAAATAAACCGTGTAGTCGAGGCTTTTTACAAGCTGCCAGTCTCAAAGCAAGGTTCAGCCAATCAATGGAATGGGCTTACCATCTAGAGGGCCGGTCGATGGATGCGGGTACCATCCATAGGAACCATAAGAAAAACTCTTAGCCAATCACTGGATGGTTATCACCTGTCCAGAGGTCCTCCATGGTTCCATAGAACCATAGGTAAAACTTTAGCCAATCACTAGATGGCTGTCGCCTGTCCAGAGGGCCTCCATGGTTCCATAGAACCATAGGTAAAACTTTAGCCAATCACTAGATGGCTGTCGCCTGTCCAGAGGGCCTCCATGGTTCCATAGAACCATGGGTAAATCTTTAGCCAATCACTGGATGGTTGTCGCCTGTCCAGAGGGCCTCCATGGCTCCATAGAACAATGGGTAAATCTTTAGCCAATCACTGGATGGCTGTCGCCAGTCCAGAGGGCCTCCATGGCTCCATAGAACCATGGGTAAATCTTTAGCCAATCACTGGATGGCTGTCGCCTGTCCAGAGGGCCTCCATGGCTCCATAGAACCATGGGTAAATCTTTAGCCAATCACTGGATGGCTGTCGCCTGTCCAGAGGGCCTCCATGGCGCCATAGAACAATGGGTAAATCTTTAGCCAATCTCTGGATGGCTGTCGCCTGTCCAGAGGGCCTTTGCGCCATGTCTTCTTTGGTTCGAAGATGACCTATGTTTGAACAGGAAGCCCTTCAGTCAGTTGTTGCTCCAGCATACATATGCCCTGTATACTTATTGCAAACCGATCAAAATGTTTGGGATATGAGATAATAAATGTATGGTTGTCCCCATAAGATATTTATATTGGAAAAAAGGCTGAGCCCCCGGTTTACCAAGGGTGCCGGTTTATTCATTATTCATAATATATACCTAGGATATAGTGGAGCTCATGGCTCAGGTATAGTAGGGTCGTAAGAGGGCGATGTTCCACGGCCTCTTTGTCTCCTCTTCCGATGTCCGTGAGTCCTTGTGTTCTCGAACGTCCACCAGGTAAAATGAACCGTTGTGCAGTTTCTTGCTGACCACAAAGGGCCCTTCCCAAGGTGGGGATAGCTTGTGCATATCTGTTTGGTCTTGGATGAGCCGGAGTACTAAGTCTCCCTCCTGGAATGTCCTGCTCTTGATCCGGCGGCTGTGATACCTGCGCAAGTCTTGTTGATAGATCGCAGACCGTGCTGCTGCTATATCACGCTCTTCATCCAGCCGGTCCAAACTGTCTTGTCTCGCCTGCTCGTTGGCCGCTTCAACATAGGCTGTCACCCTTGGTGAATCATGACGGATGTCGCATGGAAGGACCGCTTCAGCACCATATACCATAAAGAAAGGTGTGTAACCTATGGACCGGTTTGGTGTAGTGTTGATACTCCAAAGGACAGATGGTAACTCCTCCACCCAACATCCCGGGGTTCTTTGCAAGGGAGTCATAAGCCGGGGCTTGATACCTCGCAAAATCTCCTGGTTTGCTCTTTCAGCTTGACCATTGGTTTGAGGGTGGGCTATAGAAGATACATCTAGGCGAATATCTCTCGTTGACAAAATTCTTCGATCTCACCTTTAGACAAATTAGTACCGTTGTCTGTGATGATGCTGTGTGGAAAGCCAAACCGGAAAATTACCTTTTTGATGAATTTAACTGCTGTGGCCGCATCACACTTTCTCACAGGCTCTGCCTCAATCCACTTTGTAAACTTATCCACCGCCTCTAGTAGATGAGTTTTCTGATCTTGAGATCGCTTAAAGGGTCCAACCATATCAAGCCCCCAAGTCGCAAACGGCCAGGTTATTGGTATCATCCGGAGCTCCTGTGCCGGAACAAGAGCACGTCGCGAAAACTTCTGACAAGCATCACACTTCCGGACTAGATCTGCCGCATCAGCATGAGCTGTTAACGAATAGAACCCATGTCGAAAGGCTTTAGCCACCAATGATTTGGAACCGGCATGATGACCACAATCCCCTTCATGGATCTCGCGAAGAATCTCACAACCTTCCTCAGCTGATACACACCGCTGAAACGCTCCAGAGACGCTGCGATGATGAAGTTCCCCGTTTGCAATTGTCATGGACTTAGAACGCCGCACTATCTGTCGTGCCTCAATCTCATCATCCGGCAGCTCTCCTCGGCTCAGATACGCCAAATAGGGCAGCGTCCAATCCGGAATAACATGAAGTGCCGCAACTAGCTGTGCCTCCGGATCAGGAACAGCCAGGTCTTCCTCTGATGGTACTTGTACTGACGGACTATGCAGCTCATCCAAAAAAGTATTTGGTGGTACCGGTTTACGTTGAGAACCCAGCCGGCTTAAAGCATCAGCCGCTTCATTCTTTCGCCGCTCTACGTGGTCCACCTGATACCCTTTGAAATATCCCGCAACCGCTTCCACTTCTCGTTTGTAAGCTGCCATGAGAGGATCTCTCGAATCCCACTTGCCTGAAACTTGCTGCGCCACCAAATCTGAATCGCCAAAACACTTGACTCGGCTTAAGTTCATCTCCTTTGCCATCCGTAAACCATGAAGTAACGCTTCATATTCCGCTGCATTATTAGTACAAGGAAACAATAAACGGAGGACGTAACAAAACTTATCACCTCGCGGGGAAGTTAAGACAACTCCAGCCCCCGAGCCTTCTAACTGTCTTGAACCGTCAAAGTGAATCGTCCAGTATGTAAGATCCGGCTTCTCCTCTGGTGTTTGCAGCTCTGTCCAATCATTGATGAAATCCACCAATGCCTGAGATTTTATAGCGGTACGTGGCACATATTTCAACTCATGTGGGCTGAGCTCAATGGCCCACTTCGCCACTCGACCCGTAGCTTCCCTGTTCTGGATTATGTCCCCCAATGGTGCTGAGCTAACAACAGTTATTGGATGACCTTGGAAATAGTGCTTCAACTTCGGGTTTTCCATGAACACACCATACACCAGCTTCTGTCAATGTGGGTATCTCTGCTTAGACTCAATGAGTACCTCACTCACGTAATAAACCGGACGCTGAACCGGATATTCCTTCCCTGCTTCCTTGCGTTCAACCACGATCGCCACACTAACTGCCCGTGCGTTGGCGGCAACATATAACAGTAAAGGTTCATTATCAACAGGGGCAGCCAGGACCGGTGGCCTTGCTAACTGCCGCTTCAAATCCTCAAACGCAGCATTTGCCTCATCACTCCATATAAACCGATCTGTCTTTCTCAGCATCTGATAAAGCAGAATCGCCTTCTCCCCCAAACGACTAATGAACTGGCTCAATGCTGTAATCTGGCCAGCGATACGCTGAACATCATTAATGCAGGCCGGTTTGGTTAAAGATGTGATTGCCTTGATTTTCTCCGGATTAGCTTCTATTCCTCTGTTTGACACCAAAAATCCAAGGAGCTTGCCTGCCGGAACACCAAAAGCACACTTCTCCGGATTGAGCATCATCTTATAGGCCCGAAGATTGTCAAAGGTCTCCTTGAGGTCCTCTATCATTGTCTCTTCCTTTCTTGACTTTACCACGATATCATCCACATAGGCATGAACATTTCTTCCTATCTGTCCCTTTAGACAGTTCTGCATGCAACGCTGATAAGTTGCTTGGGCACTCTTGAGTCCAAAAGGCATAGATACATAGCAAAAAGCACCAAAAGGAGTTATGAAAGCTATCTTCTCTTGGTCCTTAACTGCCATCTTGATCTGGTGATATCCCGAGTACGCATCCAAGAAACTTAGCCGCTCACATCCCGTTGTGGCATCGATGATCTGATCAATGCGAGGGAGAGCAAAAGGATCAGTCGGACAAGCTTTACTGAGGTCTGTGTAGTCCACACACATTCTCCATTTCCCATTCTTTTTTAACACTACCACCGGATTAGCCAACCACTCTGGGTGAAAAACTTCCACTATGAACCCTGCAGCCAAAAGCCTGGCCACCTCCTCTCCTATAGCCTTGCGCCTCTCTTCGTTGAAGCGGCGTATATACTGCTTGACCGGTTTAAACTTCGGATCAATATTAAGACTGTGCTCAGCGAGTTCCCTCGGTATACCTGGCATGTCAGAAGGTTTTCATGCGAAGATATCCCGGTTCTCACGGATGAACTCGATGAGCGCGCTTTCCTATTTGGGGTCCAGGTTAGCGTTGATCGTGAACTGCTTGGATGAATCGCCTGGTACAAAATCAACTTGCTTGGTCTCCTCCGCCGATTTAAATTTCAGCGCCGGATCATGCTCTGTAGTTGGCTTCTTCAACGGGGTCATATCTGCCGGATCAACATTATCCTTATAAAATTTTAACTCCTCTGTAGCACATACTGCCTCCGCGTAAGCAGCGTCTCCCTCTTCACACTCCAACGCAATCTTGCGACTTCCATGAACCATGATTGTGCCCTTGTGACCCGGCATCTTGAGCTGCAGGTAAACATAACACGGCCTGGCTATAAACTTGGCATAAACCGTCCTTCTGAACAGAGCATGATAAGGGCTCCGGAGCTTGACGACTTCGAAAGTTATCATCTCTGACCTGAATCATGCTCATCTCCAAAGGTAACTTCTAAGTCAATTTTCCCAACTGGATAAGCTGACTTACTTGGAACCACCCCATGGAATACCGTGTTTGACTGCCTTAGCTTCTTATCCGTCAGGCCCATACGACGGAAGGTCTCATAGTACAAGATATTGATGCTGCTACCGCCGTCCATAAGAACATTAGTGAACTTGTAGCCACCCACCTGTGGTGCTACCACCAAAGCCAAGTGGTCCGGATTATCCACCCGCATCGGGTGATCCTCCCTACTCCAGACGATGGGCTGCTTTGACCAGCGCAGAAATTGCGGCGTCGCTGGTTCAACCGCGTGGACTGCTCGCTTTAAAACCTTTTGATCTCGTTTACACAAACTCGTGGTGAACACATGATATTGCCCACTACTTAGCTCCTTCGGATTGCTCTAATATCCAGATTGCTGCTGCTGCTGCTGGCGCTGCTGATTACCTTGATTGTTGTGATTACTTTGGCCCGGCTGTTGGCTGCCTTGGTAATTGTAACCACCCTGACCATGCGGCTGATTGCCTTGGTTATTATAACTACCTTGACCATATTGATTACCGGCCCGGCCATGATAACCACTGTTATTGCCCCGATATCCTGATCCGGAGCTGTTCCCCTGATGACCCGGACCATAGAACCCCGGGCCTGAACCACCATTTGGAGGCCTGTCATTAGAATTGAAGCGGCCCATTATGGCTTCCATCAAGGGCCTGCATTCTCTTATAGTGTGTTCCGCTGGTCGTCCCCTTGTGCTATGCTTCGGACAAGGCTGATTCAACTCCTGGTCCCAACTAACACCCCCTCCACCGGTTTGCGGAGGCGGTTTGCTCCCATTGCGCTGAAAATCCCCTTGAACTTGGGTATTGGCCACGAAATCAGAGCCACCCTCTGCCTTTCGCTTGCCTAGGAAACTGGTACCAGCCGGATTAACCTGCGCTGGTTTACCAGGCTTGTTGACCTTTCCTGCTTTGTCTCCCTCTACTTCTGGATTCTTAGTGTTGTCAGAATCCCCATATTTTACTAGAGCGCTCATAAGAGTTCCCATATCATTACAATCCCATTTAAGCCGCCCCAGTTTTAACTTGAGAGACTCAAACCGGCAATTGTTTTCTAATGTCACTATTGTCGTACTGAGATTGATACCATTCGAAGAGTGCAAGATCTCTGACACTCGCCGTACCCATGCACTTGTAGATTCATGCTCTCCTTGCACACAGGCTGCTAGATCCACTATTGACATTGGCTGCTTGCACGTATCCTTGAAGTTTTTGATAAACTGGCGACGTAGCTCTCCCCATGACCCGATGGAATTTGGGGGTAAACCCTTTAGCCAGGTCCGGGCCATACCTTCAAGCATCATAGTGAAGTACTTTGCACAAGCCGCTTCATCTACATCCAGCATCTCCATGGCCATCTCGTAACTCTCAACCCATGCTTTTGGAGCCAGATCTGCTGTGTAATTAGGCACCTTACGCGGACCTTTGAAATCCTTGGGCTGCTTCACGCTTCGTAAAGCGGGGATAAGACACTGCACACCAAAGGAACTCGTTGTGACTCCTGTCTCTGTTGTGGTTGTGTGAACCGGCGTCGTTTGACGGATCTCCTCCCGGTCCACTGTTCTAACCCGATTGGTATCCTGAGCTTGTGCATCCGCGCCTGCCGGATTATTTTGTCTGTGACGATGTCGCCTGCGTTCACTGCTAGACACATCTGGTTCCTCCCAATGCCTAGTGTAACTTCGGCTGGGGCGTGGTGTTGAATGGAGCCTCTCCCGGCTATGGGAATACGCTTGTTGTTGTATCAATGCCGTATTAAGCAGATCCTTGACCCTGCGTGCCTCCAGCGCCATCGGAGACGTCCCCTCAATGGGTAAAGCGGCGAAGCGCGAAGCAGCAGCAACGATATTGTCCAAAGGATTCGAATAATGACCCGAAGGGGTAGGGATGTGAGGTGTAGATGTGATCCATCGATCTTGCTCCGCAGTTGGCTGCTGAACTGGTTCATCCCTCGCCGGGGGTGCCCTCCGGTTTAAAGCCGGATCATTGCTAGTCCCCGCCCCTGGCGTCCTGAACAGATCCGTCGCCTCATAAACCGGTGGTAAACGAGACTGGTACTTCCGACTCCTCACCCCCTGTGCAGAGGCCTGCTCCATCTGGAGATGAAACGCCTGATCATTCAATTCCACCTGCCTTATTGCTATCATAGCTTTCTCTGCCTTCAGATCTTCCCTTGCTTGATCAATCCGGCCCCTTAGCTGAAGAAGCTCTGCATCATGTTGCGCCTTGTCTGCTGGAGCTACTTCTTCCACGGCTTTTGCTGTAAGTTCCTCGACCAAGGTGGATAGAACGTCACCGGGTGAGAGGGCCTGGCCACTCCCCCCTGCACCAGCTTCTGCTGCCGCCCCGTTCACCGTGGACTGCTGTGTAGGTTGTGAACCGGCCATAAAGACCGCCACCCGGTTTGGCGGGTCAAAGGGGCCCGGAATACTGTCTCCGTCGGACTCACCCTCAGACCGGCCGTCCCGCAACTGATACAAAGATTCCGTCTCTCCGGATGAAGATTCGTCGTCGGAGTAGACAACTGTTTCGCCACCGGATTCCGATCCATCCTCGGTTTGGACCCCGTGGACTGCTCCGACGAAAATGTGCTCCGGCTCGCACGCTGAGCCGGCTCGACGATGTTGGGGAAGACGTCCGGCTCAGGTCCCAGTTCGCCGATCTTGCCGATGAAGATATGGATGCCACCGAAGGGAACCCGATAACCGTATTCGATTGAATCGGCCTCCGGTCCCCAACCCGCGTCGTCGATGTAGATCCGGCCGCGGCGACTCTTGGTCATTCGGCCGACAATGTAGCCCTTGAGCCCCTCGAGGCTGCCCTTCAAGAACTCGAAACCATCGTGCGGAGGCCCCACGGTGGGCACCAACTGTCGTGGAAATAGCACGGCAGATGTCCGGTTTAACGGACTTGAGGAAGGAACCATCGCACAGGTTAGCTTGAAGGGGTTAAAAGCACACAAAGAACACAGAGGGTTTATACTAGTTCGGCCCCTTCGATGAAGGTAAAAGCCTACGTCTAGTTTGGTTTGGTATTGCTTGGGCGTCGATGAACAGGGAGCGGATCGCTTGCCTGTCTCTCGACGAGTTGTTTCTTGCTTGTCCCTGAACCGTCGCCGGGTCGTCCCTTTATATAGAGGCGACGCCCGGTCCGGTTTACAGAGTCCCAAGGCCGGTTCATACTCGTGTCCGCCTCGGTCTCTTCTCTTTCTTCCTTATCTCTCAAGTTACATGATCAGGTGATTTACAAACCGTAACTCTATACATGGGCCCTAAGATCTCATGGGCCGTAGCTTTCACTAAATATTACAATGATAAGTATATTATAGTAATCCGGTTTATACTAGCCGGTTCATACCTGCTAGTAATATCCTTGACAGACCGGATGCAAACGACAACACAAATGCAATGCGATGCACATGACTACATGATATGAATGAATGCACACACGCAACACGACAAAACGACGAAAACCCGAAAGACGAAGAACCCGAAAATGGAAATAGATGGAGCCAAAGATATATATATTGCCCAAAAGGGAAAGTATTACATCCGGGGCATTACAAACTCTCCTCCACTACAAAAAGATCTCGTCCCGAGATCTAGGACTGGAAAAAGGAAGGGTACTCGGAACGAAGATGATCTTCTCGTTCCCACGTAGCTTCTCGGTCGGTATGATGTGACCACTTGAATTTCAAGAATTTGATGGACTTGTTGCGGGTCTTGCACTCGATTTCTTCGAGAATAGCAACGGGATGCTCTCGGTAGGACAAGTCTTGTTGAAGATCAATCTCTTCAAACGGAATCATGCGTTCAGGAGTCTTGAAGCACTTGCGGAGTTGAGACACATGAAACACATCATGAACATTGGCGAAGTTGGAAGGGAGCTCAAGTTGATAGGCTAGATCGCCTCTTTTGCCAAGGATCTTGAAAGGCCCGACGTATCTAGGAGCAAGCTTTCCTTTGATACCGAATCTTGGGGTTCCTTTCATAGGAGAAACACGGAGATAAACATGATCCCCAATGTTGAAGGCCAAATCACGATGCTTGCCGTCATAGTAGCTCTTCTGACGCGACTGAGCGGCCTTGAGATTCTCACGTATGACTTTGCACATTTCTTCGGCTTCTGAGATCAAGTCATTGCCAAGAAGTTGACGTTCACCAGTCTCGGACCAGTTGAGAGGGGTACGGCACTTCCTGCCATAGAGGATTTCAAACGGAGCTTTGACGGCACTTGCTTGAAAGCTGTTGTTGTAAGAGAACTCGGCAAATGGAAGGCAATCTTCCCATTTCATGCCAAAAGATATGACACAGGCTGTAAGCATGTCTTCTAGAATCTGATTCACTCGCTCGACTTGACCACTAGTCTGAGGGTGAAAAGTAGTGCTGAACCTAATCTTAGTGCCCATTGCAGACTGAAAGGAGTGCCAGAACTTAGAAGTGGACAAACTTCCACGGTCTGAGGAGATAACTTGAGGAATTCCATGTAAAGGCACAATTCTGGAAGTGTACAAATCTGCAAGTTGAGCTGCATTGATTGATTCTTTGACTGGAAGGAAGTGAGCGACTTTGGTAAGCGTGTCAATCACCACAAAGATAGAATCATTCCCTCTCTTGGACTTAGGAAAGCCAGTGACGAAATCCATTCCAATGTGGTCGAATTTCCACTCGGGAATAGGAAGAGGTTGGAGAAGACCGGCTGGACGTTGATGCTCTGCCTTCACTCTTCTGCAGACATCACATTCATTCACGAATTGGGCAATCTCCCTCTTCATGCGTGTCCACCAGTAAGATTGCTTGAGGTCTTAGTACATCTTGGAACTGCCAGGATGAATGGAAAGGAGGGAATCATGTGCTTCGTCCATTATGAGCTTCCTGAGATCACCTTTGGGAAACAGCAAGTCTGTCCTCAAAGAACAAGGTATCTCTCTCATCAACGCGATAGCACTTGTATTTTGGAGTACCCTTTGCAATACCATGTTTCACTTTCTGCACCATAGCATCACTGAGTTGGGCCTCACGGATCTGATCTTCCAAGGTAGGAGCAACTTGAAGATTTGCAAGAAACCCTTGCGGAACAACTTGGAGGTTGAGCTTCCTGAATGCTTCACAAAGCTCAGGCTGGAACGGCTTGATAAGAAGGCTGTTGCAATATGCCTTTCTGCTCAAAGCATCTGTAATCACATTCGCCTTGCCAGGAGTGTATTCAATGCTGGGATCATACTCTTGGATCATTTCGACCCAACGAGTCTGGCAGAGGTTCATATTCGGCTGTGTGAAGATGTACTTCAAGCTCTTGTGATCGGTGAAGATGTCGACTTTTCTGCCCAACAGAAGGTGTCTCCACGTAATCAAAGCATGTACCACAGCTGCTAGTTCAAGATCATGTGTGGGGTAGTTCTTCTCACTTGGCTTCAGCTGACGAGAAGTGTATGCCACAATTCTCTTTTCCTGCATAAGCACACCACCAAGTCCTTGAAGAGAAGCATCACAGAATACTTCGTAGGGCTTGGACTCATCTGGTGGAGTAAGAACTGGAGCAGAGACGAGCTTTTCTTTGAGAGTTTTGAATGCCACTTCACAATCTGGAGACCAGTAGTACTTGACATTCTTCTGCAGCAAGTTGGAAAGAGGCTTGGCAATCTTGGAGAAGTTCTCAACGAATCTTCGGAGTTGCTTGACGTTCTGAGGAGCTTCCCAGTTGACAATTGCTTCAACTTTCTCGGGGTTTACCGCAATACCGTCAGTGGAGATGATATGGCCCAGGTAAAAGACCTTATCGAGCCAAAATTCGCACTTGGAGAACTTGGCATAGAACTTATGTTCACGGAGTCTGTCGAGAACCAGACGGAGGTGCTTTTCGTGATCTTCTTCATTCTTGGAAAAAATCAAAATGTCATCCAGATACACAAGCACAAACTCGCCGGTGTAGGGGTTGAAAATGTAGTGCATCATTCTCGAGAAGGTAGGTGGAGCATTGGCGAGACCAAAGGACATGACTGTATACTCATAGGAGCCGTAGCTCGTTCTGAAGGCAGTCTTGGGGATATCTTCTTCTCGAATGCGAATCTGGTGATAGCCCATTCTGAGATCGAGCTTAGAGAACACTTTAGCTCCTTTGAGCTGCTCGAACAGTTCGTTGATGTTGGGGAGCGGATAATTGTTCTTTATTGTCTTCTTGTTCAATGGCCGGTAATCTACGCAAAGGCGCTCCGTGCCATCCTTCTTCTTGACAAATAAGACACCACAGCCCCAAGGAGACATACTAGGCCTGATCAGACCCATACGCTCATGTTCATCAAGCTGCTTCTTCAACTCCTTCAACTCTTTAGGAGAGAGCTTGTACGGACGCCGGCATGCTGGCTCAGTACCCGGCTCGAGTTCAATGACGAATTCCACTTGACGGTGTGGAGGCATGCCTGGAAGTTCTTCAGGAAAGACGTCTTGGTATTCGTTAAACACCGGAATTTGAGCTATGGCATTAATCTCGCCCTTGTCATTGAGAGAGAAAAGCCTGATTGTGTAATCCCTGGAGGCGAAGATAATCACATCATCATCGGAATGAGTAATCTTGACTTCCTTCTGTGCACAGTCAATTTGAGCATCATGCTGAGAAAGCCAGTCCATCCCGAGGATGAGGTCAATGTCGGAGTTTCCATGAATAACCGGATTAGCCAGAAAGCGATAATCACCCATGCGAATAGACACATTCGGAGCAAAGTTGTTGGAGTTCATAAGCAAACCCGGAGAAAGCACAGACATCGGTCTAGGCAAAGCTTGCAATGGCATACCATGTGACAATGCAAAAGGTCTTGACATTAAAGAATGTGAAGCACCTGAATCAAACAAGACTTTTGCAGGAAAAGAGTTAACTGAGAGGTTACCCAAAATCACATTAGAAGAATTCCCCGCTTGCGCTGCATTCATCAGATTCACCCTTGCAGACTTTGGATTATGCTTGACAATAGCTGTACTGACAGGTGGAGGAGGCGGAAGGCGCCTTGGGTTCGGACATCCGTTAGCATAATGACCCTTCTGGCCACACTTGTTGCAGACCACTTCTGAGAGAGGACGGAAATGAGAACCACTTGACTTGGAACCTTGAGACTAAAACTGATTCTTCGACTGGTTGCTTGGGTTGGGTGGGTGGGAGAAACCACGACCACCGGAGTTCTTGTTGCTGTTGTAGGGAGCTCGAATCACTGGAGGAGGAGGAAGCCAAAATTTCTGTTGCTTCGCGACGACTTGAGAAGATGAGGAGGAGTGAACGGCATCTCGAATCCTCTTTTTGGAAGCCTCCATCTTGAGCTGGGCTGCCTCTTGCTTAAGCGCCATGTTATAGAATTTGTCGAACTCATCAGGCTCGAACAAGGTGAGAGCACGTTGAAGTTCATCTTTGAGACCTCCACGGAACTGATAGATCTTGCTCATGGCATCTGGTATGTCTTGCTTAGCATAGCGGGCGAGGTTTTGGAACTTGACATTATACTGGTAGACAGTCATAGAGCCTTGCTTCAGGTTGCGGAATTGCTCACGCATACCCTCAATGACACTTGTTCGAATGTGGTGAGAGCGAAAGTCCTTGCAGAAATCATCCCAAGAGATCACACGCCCTTCTCTGGAGTCTTTGTACTGCTGCCACCAGTCAGCTGCTTGGTCCTTGAGTTGGAAGGCTGCAAATTTCACATAGTCCTCAGGCCTTACGTTGCTGCACTCAAAATGCTTCTTGATATCAGTTATCCAATCTTTAGCATCGAGAGGGTCGACACAGTAACTGAAAGCCTTTGGTTGATTGGCCAAGAACTGGTTGAGCATAGCATGGTGCTGTTGGTTGAAGAAATTGCCTTGGTTCCCTGGAGCACCCTGATTTGCTTGATTTTCTTGCATCTGCTGCATCATCTGCATCAACATCTAGGTGTTCTGATTTGTAGTTTGCATAATTGCTCTCCAAGCCTCAGACGGAGGAGGAGGGGAAGGAGGACGGTTTGGAACCTCTTCACCCTCTGGGTTAGCGTTGGGAACCCGTTTTGGAGCCATCCTGAAAGAGATGACCACCAATCAGCAATTTGATTGAAAGAAGGTATAAGCTGAAACAACGGATAGAAATGCAACATAGTCTTCACAAGAATCATTTGAATAAGAGGAGCGAACGAAATTCTCAATTAAATGATAACAACAATCTTCACGAGAAGCCACATAGGGGACAAAAGGTAAATAAGAAAAAACAACAAGGTACGGATGGAACAAACACAAGATAGGAGCTTCGTTCGACATCTTTGTGCTGTAAGATTATGGAACGCGTTACGAAAGTTTGCAATCCCCGGATCAGCATAGCCAAGGACCCTTCAAGATGCAACTCCCTATCGGAACATCGGCCATAAAACCACTTCACTCAATGTAGAACCCCGAACTCGCTAACCTGCATTCGTTGGAATAATGCCTACGATCTACTGGATAAACCCACCTATTAATTTCTGAAAGTTTCCAGTTATGCAATCAGGTGTTGGGGATACAGGGGAAGCACCGCGCAATCAACTCTAAACCTACATCCAGCTGTATCCATCCTTCAACACATAACCAGTTGTTCTCGGAAACCGTCTACCTCGGACCTTCGAAAAGCATCCACTATACAAAGCTATGGCAATACTCCCGAACTACCTCCCCAGTACTGGGTGATGTCGGGGTTATCTTGCCACTAACCGTATAGGAGAGTTTTCGATGTCGGCCGTCTTAAGTATTCTAGTACGGCCACGATATGCTTGTGACGACAATACCCCGAAGCTCAACTCCCCGGGACACTGCCACAACCCCTAATGTCAGGAGGCATCGAGAACAATATTCTCGTCACAAGTACATCGAAACAATCCAACAATACTCGCGAGATTCCTAAAAAAAATTGGTGCAATTTTTGAAAGTAGAAGAGGCAAGAGTAGACGTCAGGAGTCCTCACCAGAGTGAAAGGGGATGAGGAGCAAAGAAATCCTACTCTCCGATATAAATATAGGACTCAAAACATTTTCAGTGTGTGCCTAGACTCGACCGTCAACGATTCAATCAATCAATGGGGGCTTCTAGGTCGGAGAAGGCTCTGAATACCAACTTGTAATGCCCAGGATGGGACTATATCTCCTACGTGTCGAGGCACGACTTAAAGATATAAGCCCATTCTGGAATGATCGCAAGTTTGGTACCTTTGCACAACTCATGTAGAAATAGGGATGGAAAACTGAAAAGATAGTTGGCTTACACTCGCCACGTCACACAAATACATTACATGTTCAAACATCATTCAGATAAACATCACATCCCAGATACCAAACATAACATTAAACCACGGGTCTAGATCGAGTTCTAGTAGAAGCTCTACTGATCAACCGGATAGTTCACATAGTAACGGCTACGCTCCTCGTCGTACTCCCAGTCTAGCTCAGTGCCATCGCCTGTGTAGCTCACCATCGTACCTGCATCTGGTGTGTTGAAGTAACTGTGAGCCACAGAGGACTCAGCAATCCCGTTCCCGGGTAACACGACTATTCAAGCCTTGGGTGTGGAACAAGGCTGAAGAAAGAACAAGAGGTTGCAGCAGCACTAGCCTAGCTTACGTAAAAGAGAGCAAGAAGAGAAGGTGCCTCGGTCGAGAGATGATCTCGAAGTGATCCTAACTAGCAATTCAAACATAACCCCACTGTGTTCACTTCCCGAATCCCTTTCGGAAAATGACCGTCACGGTACTCACGCTGGTAGTGTATTGGAACATGGTGTCAAGTTTTCTACAACCGGATATTAACAAGCTCCCATCTGCCACATAACCGCGGGCACGGCTTTCGAAAGTTCATAACCCCACCATGTGAAGAACGCATAATCAAGGAACATAACACCGGTTTATACGGTTCCTAAGGCGGCATGAGTGGAACAAATCACCAAGCAAAAGGCTTAGCCTTCCACCCATTACCAATATATAGATGATTTCATTTAATAATTAATATAGTGTGATATCCCAACAAGCTTCAACAAGAAGCAAGAATCTTCAATCTTCACCTGCAACTAGCAATGCTATAAGAGGGGCTGAGCGAAGCGTACTTAGCCAATCAAAGGTTTGCATAGGTAGGGTGGTTAAACAGGTTCATGGTTACAAATAGGAGGCTGACAGGAAAAACATGGGCATCGAGGCAAAACTATAGATCGAGACTTCTAGCAATAGGCAAAGATAGTAATGTTATCGGGGTTCGGTCATCTTGCCTGAAGAGTTGTCGATAGGATCGTAAGAGGGGTCTTCGTTCTCAACCTCGGTAGTAACCTCGTGCTCGTACTCGTACTCGGTCTCAGCTTCCGGTTCTACTCAAACACAAGAACACAAGGCAACGAATCAAACAAGATGCATTGCGCAGAAAAATTACTGGATGCATGACTGATGAACTATGGAAGCAAAACAGATGCACTATGGAAGCACAGAAAGTCTACTTAGGAAGCACAGTGTTACAACACAAAAATATGCATCAAGCAAAAATGCTTCAAAACATGTTAACAATAGGATATTATGAATCTACATGAAAAATCACACAAGTTACATATAGGACTTGCTCAAAACGGAGCTACGGGCTAAAAGTTACACCCGAAACAATAAACATGCACAAGCTGAAAATTACAGCCACATAGCAACTTCGGAGCAATAAATAAATAAGCTACAGCACTCAAACATAATGGCAAAGGGCATGGACATAAACTAGACATATCGTACAACAAACAAATCCATTGGAGCATCCCCAAAGGAGCCATGGATCAATAGCAACAAGCTATGACATATTGAACTTGACAACAAAATCCTGACAGCAGTATTTTGTTGCAACTTGGGAGCAAGAGTTAACTATGCTATAGCCACTCAAATAAGAATGTGAGAGCATGAATGGATAGCCAACAATATATACAACAAGGAACCATCAAGAGTCACCCCAAAACTAACATGGATTTTCCTAGAACAACAAGCAAACATGGCATCTGGAAATTACAGATTCCAGACTTAAAGAAATTTCACTAAGTGTTAAAACATCAGTTTCATCATTGCATCTTTGAGAGCAAGTTTAAGTCACCTCAAAGCAAAGCATGGCAAGTGGTAAGCACCATAGCAAAGTACACATGATCGGGAGTCCAAAACATCTAAGCATGCACCAAGGGGACAAACACAACGATAGCAACGAGTTCCTCTACGAGGCATCTCGTAACAAGTTTAACAACATAACAGCCACATAGCACTTTGCAAAGGAGATAAGCATCGCAAGATGAAATCTATCATGCAAGCTAAATCAATCAACATGTAGAGCATTTCATAACGAACACGTGGACATATCATTTGCATCATTTCGATAAGCATGCACCAAGTTATCACATTGCAAAGATGGCATGAAAACAACTACTAACAGCAGTTTATAACAAGTAGCACTCTTCCCACAGATATTTAAGCATCTAGATGAACTCAACCATGCATGGCACAATGGAAAAAAATGTAGTACAAGTCTCCACGAACATTTTGACATATCATTCACTCAAATCGGACATGCAAACGAAAAGTTATCCATGTTTTAAAACTGCATCAGAGATCAAAATCACAGGGACTTAGAGAAAAAACTACCTCGGGTGGTCAATGGAAAGTCAACGCGGGGTGACGGTCAAACGGATCGGGCTCCTGAAGGCGGATCGGGCGGAGCGGGCCGGATCCGCTAACGGGCGCGGCAGTTGGAGCGGATCGGGCCGCTGGCTCGGGCTAACGGGCTGGAAAACGCGCCCGGCCCGCTAGGGCGGTTTCCAGATCGGATCGGGGGCTTCTCGATCTCGACCCGAGCGGCGGTGAGCTTGCTCGACGGGAGGGCCGGCTGGCCGGCGGGGCGGTGGCCGGCCGCGGCGACGGGGAGGCGCGGCCTCGGGCGGCGGTCGGACGAGGCGAGGTGAGGGGCGCCGGCGGCCTGGCCGGGGCGGCGGCGGTGCCCGGCCGGCGCGGTGCGCAGGCGGTGGCCGGAGGCGGGAGGCGGCGCCGCCGTGGAGGTGGCGGAGGAGGCCGGCCGGAGTGGAGGAAGAGGCCAGCGGCGGCGGTGATTCCGGCGAGCTCCTCCGGCGAGGTATTCCGGCGAGCTCCGATCTGGAGGTTGAAGATGAAGACGTAGGAGAAGATGGTGGACTAGGGTTTTAATTTGGGGCAAAAATTGGGGAAGTTGGACAAATATATAGGCACAAGGAGCTAGGGTTGTCCAAATGAGGTGTGGTTTTCGGCCACGCGATCAGAATTGGATGGCCTAGATGAAGGGAGGGGTTTGGGTTGGTTTGGTGGGCTGTTGGAGTGGTGTCTTGGGCCTCAAAGTGGAGGTACTTTCAGCCCACGAGAATAACTACTGGGGTAGCAAACGAACTCCAAACGCGACGAGATTTGACAGGCGGGTTACACACACCAAAACAACAACACACGACAAGTCTCGCGCCAAACCGGAAACGTTACACGGCCAAACACCAAAGTAGGCCTCGAGGATGCCACGGACACGTGAGGGGGCTCCGGAACTCGAAACGGACAACGGAAAGAAACGAGTGGGACCGGATGCAAATGACAACACAAAGGCAATGCGATGCACATGACTACATGATATGAATGAATGCACACACGCAACACGACAAAACAACGAAAACCCAAAAGACGAAGAACCCGGAAATGGAAATAGATGGAGCCAAAGATATATATATTGCCCAAAAGGGAAAGTATTACATCTGGGGCATTACATGCCACTTCACGACTGGCCGCCCTTCCCATTGAGGGAACGTCCCCCATAGTAGTGGAGGCACAACGGGCCAAGGAGTTGTTGGATACGGCGTTAACTCAACAGCAAGCTTATTCCTATAGCTAGGAGAGGATTCATTCAACTCCTCGCCTGAGCCGCAGTTATACGAGGCGTATGGATGAACCAGCCGTGTCAAGCAGCGCACGGAGACGTCATCGGCCAAGACAGGATAATCTGGCGGGAGAGGAAGCACATCCTCAAGAAGTGATGGATCACTCCAGGCAGCGTCAGGGGGCCAAGGTAACAGCATAGTACGAAGCCCGTCAGGCGACGCCGGTTCATCCCACCACCACAGCCGAACGGGGGGTCATGTCCAGCTCCCTGGGCGTGCCCTGTCTCATCCCTGCTTTGCGAAGCGTAAAACTGCCCAAGGATTTCAAAGGGCCGCGCAAGGTGCCCAACTACACGACAGATCTGGCTCCGGAGGCTTGAATTGAGAGTTATGAGATGGCAATGGAGATGCTCGATGTGGATGAGGCAGCATGCGCAAAATACTTCACAATGATGCTTGAGGGCACGGCCCGAACATGGCTAAAGGGCTTACCACCTAATTCCATCGGATCATGGGCTGAGCTACGGAGCCGGTTTATCAAAAATTTCAAGGACACGTGCAAGCAGCCAATATCTGTCGTCGTCTTAGCTGCCTGCGTTCAATGAGAGCAAGAGTCTACAAGAAGTTGGGTGCGTCGAGTGTCAGAAATCTTGCACTCCTCCAATAGCATCAATCCAAGAACACCAGTGGTGACGTTGGAAAATAACTGCCAGTTTGAACCTTTGAGACAGAAGTTGGGACGGCTCAAACGTGACTTCAATCACATGGGGACCCTCATGGGCGCTTTGGTGAAGTATGGAGACTCTGATAACACCAAACATCCAGACACTGACGGAGATAAGTCAGGGAAGGCGAACAAGAACGGTAAACCGCCGCAGGCCAATCCGGCGAATCAAGGATACAATGGCAAGCGTAAAGCGGAAGGCAGCTCAGACTTTGTGGCCAATACCAACGCTCGGGACAATGGGCAGCGCCGTAAGGGTAGGCCGCCCCCACGCAATGGGAGGCCGCCTATTAATCTAGAGCACTAGTTGAACGTGCCCCGCCCAAAGCACGGTATAGCAGAAAACCCGGTTACACATATTTGGAAAGACTGTTTCATTATGCAAGAATTCATGAAGCAGACTAGGTATGATCACGGGCCCTCAGGCGGATTAGGCCTCGGTTTTCAAGGTCCGGGTTATCAAGGTGGCGGATCCGGTTCAGGATACCACAGCGGTAACGGTAGCCACAATGGCAACAATCAACATCAGCTTAACCAGCAGCATGGTCAGGGCGGATACAACAACCAAGGGAACCAACAATGTCAGCAGCAGCAGCAGCAATCCGGATATCAGAATAATCCGAAGGAGCTGAGCAGCGGGCAGTATCACGTCTTCACCACGAGTTTATGCAAACGGGATCAGAAGTTTTTAAAAAGGGCAGTGCATTCTGTTGAACCGGTAATACCATGTTTTTTGCGTTGGTCTGAGCAACCCATTGTGTGGAGCAGAGAAGATCACCCACCCCGGGTTGATAATCCGGGTCAGTTAGCTCTGGTGGTGGCACCATAGGTGGGTGGTTATAAGTTCACCAAGGTGCTTATGGATGGAGGCAGCAGCATCAACATCCTATATTATGAGACTTTTCGACGTATGGGGTTGACAGATAAGAAGCTCCGACAGTCCAACACAGTGTTCCATGGGGTGGTACCCAGCAAATCAGCCTATCCAGTTGGCAAAATCGATCTGGAGGTTACCTTTGGAGACTGTGACCTTTGAGGTAGTCAAGATCATAAGCCCATACCATGCCTTATTTGGGCGGCCGGTTTATGCCAAATTCATGGCTAGACCGTGTTATGTTTATCTACAGCTCAAGATGCCAGGCCACAAAGGAACTATTACGGTTCATGGGAACCGCAAAATTGCATTGGAGTGCGAGGAAGGAGATGCAGCTTATGCTGAGGCGGTTTGTGCCACGGAGGAGCTGAAGTTCTATAAGGACAATGTTGATCCGACGGATATGTTCCTGCTAAAGAAGCCAACCACAGAGCATGATCCGGCGTTGAAATTCAAATCGGCTGAGGAGACTAAGCAGGTGGACTTTGTTCTGGGCAATTCATCCAAACAGTTCACTATCAACGCTAACCTAGATCCGAAATAGGAAAGCGCGTTCATCGAGTTCATCCGTGTCGGTGTACAAAAAGAGGGGTACACTTTTTGTACCCCTATAACTGTGCACGGGCAGTCTGAGCCACGGGCACCACCACACCAAGCATGGCAAGGGAGGTGAGCCAGGGTAAGACCGAAGCTCGATGGAGACTGAAGCCCAAAGCCAAGACCACAAAGAGCAAAGGGACAAAGCGGGATCCCCCGGCAAGATCCTTACCGGGAGCCGGTTCTAGCAGCCCCGGCAAGATCCTTGCCGGGGCCAGCCTTAGCAGCCCCGACAAGACCCTCACCGCGGCAACTCGCCCCACGCCTACGGAGTGGATCACCCTTGAGTCCACTGCCCCCATGGGGCAAGGATTCAGTAGGCATCCCCGTAGTGGCATGCAGATCTTTGTGAAGACATTCAAGATCAGATACACGCTAAGAAGACGACGACCCTTGGCGGGATCGCAGCCAAGGAAGACCACAAGACCTCCGGCAAGCACCTTGCCGGGGATGACAGCAGGCGCCGCGGCAAGAACCTTGCCGGGGCCCCGGCAAGACCCTTGCCGAGGACATCCGCAGGGCCACCATCAGGCCCACGCCAACTACGCCTCCACCGCCCCATGTAGCTGCCGACCCGACCAGCTAGGCAGGCACCTGCTTGGCGGCATGGAGATCTTCGTGGAAGACCCACCATTGCGCCACCTCAGCTGCCTGCCTGCCTACATGGCATCCCACGCATCGCTGGCCAGGGCGCATGTCGACACGAGAAGGAGCGGCGACGGACAAGACGGATGTCTCCCCTCATCCCCGATAAAGCAAGGACACCTAAGCTAAGCGCATTAAATGCGCCTTGTCATGTAATGCGGGGGATAACCTCGCATCATTGTACCCTTTCCATCTCCTGTGTGCCACTGTGGCAACCCCTTTTCCTTATAAAAGGAGGCCCGAGGCGACCAGGAGAAGGATTCGGCTCTTTAGAACTCCTCATGATTCGGCTTTTGGGAGCTCCTCACGCCCCGTAGCCAGCTAAAGAACAAAAACATATAATCCACCAAAGCAGGAGTAGGGTTTTACGCATCTTTGCGGCCCGAACCTGGGTAACAAACCGTGTGCTAACTGTTAGATCCGCTCTTCTCTCAACCGCGCGCCCCGCAACCGTAGTAGGGATTCTTGTGATCCCATAGGTGTCGATCCAAATACACCGACATCTTTGGCGCACCAGGTAGGGGCGCAGTTGTGAGAATCGGCTTTAGCAGTCAGTTCGACGCTTCTTCATCATCATGGCGCCCAAGAAGAAGACGACGGTGGCGGTAGGCCAGTCGGAAGCTGGACAGCCCGTCCCGACATGGGCGAGCAGCGGACCGGTCGCGGAAAGGACCCGGGGCGCTGCTCGCGAACACCAACGCCGTCCCAGCAGCCGGAGTTTGGGAGGTGGTGATGTTTTTGCGCCTGGTAATGGGCCACACACCGCCTGTTCCAGAGATGGAGCCAGGCCCTCCGCGAATGGCGCGGGGCCTTCCAAGGTCGCTGTTGCATCACCCGAAGGCGATGCAAGGGCCTCCAGAACTCCCACGCCGGCGCCAACAGCGCGCTCCTCTTAAGCAGCGCGCAACGAACGGCGTCGTCACGCCGAAGATCCCGGGCGTCGCCATGGGAAGAGCCCTGAGCGCCACTCTCGGGACGTAGAAGAACTGCCCGCCCGCCGAAGCACTGGTGGAGACGGCATGCGACCGCGGGATCGTGATGGAGCTCCTCCTGACATGGTCAAGGGTCGAAGCGCATCGCGGTCCGTGCAGGTTTCGCTACCGTTAACCCCAGCCGAAGCCCTAGCGCGCGCGCAGTTTCTCCTCGACTTTCCTCCCGTTACGGGGAAACTCGACAAATGGAGAGCCACCATCCGAAGCCTTGTCGCAGTCGCCAACAAGGATGAACCAAATCCAGTGGAGCTCCCAGGTCGACTCTCCGATGGAGTCCCACGCACCGGTGGCGGGAGGGCCGGCAGCACCGTGGCTATGGTGCATTCGCCTCCTCCTCGCCCGGTACCGCGTGTGTCGACTCGTCGGGACGTTGCGGGCGACGCCATCTCCATAGCATTGTCCGACCCACGGACCCACGGCGACCAGCGTCAAGTTCTTCAGGAGCGAGCTCATGAAGATGCTCGAACCACCATCGAGCACCGGCGTGGAGCGCGCCACCAGTCAGATAGGCAAGCGGGGCCTACTGTGGACCGCCCAGCACCGGAGAGCCCTGGAGGTCTACCTTACAAGGTAGGCTGTCCGGCTTTTACCTGTGAGCTGTGGCAGTTCCAATGGCCCTCTCACCACACCTTCAAGCCTGACGTTGGCGAGAAGTACAATGGCAAGACCCACCCGTCGGAGTTCCTCAGTATCTACACCATCGCGATGCAAGCTGCCGGAGCTCGCGACGATAAGGTGCTTGCGAATTACTTTCCGTTGGCTCTTAAACCCAACGCCATGTCATGGTTGATGCACTTGCCGGTAGACTCGATCTCCTCCTGGTCGGATTTGTGTCATGAGTTTGTTGGCGCCTTTACTGGAGGTCACCAAGCCCATGGCAAGCAAGTGATCTGCACGTCATACCCCAGAAGGAAGGCGAGAGTCTGCACAAGTACATACAGAGGTTCAGCCGGGTAGAGTACAATATCCCCGATGTTCTCCCTGCCACCATCATTAGCGTGTTCCATCAGAACGTGCGTAACCGCAAGATGCGTTAAGAACTGGCGATGACCAAGGTGAAAGATGTGGCGGAACTCTATGTTCTTGCTGACAGATGTGCCCGGGTTGAAGAGGGAAGGAAGTACACCGGCGAAGACGCCGGTGCGGAAACCGACTCTTCAGACAAGGATACTGCCGCCCTGGGGAAGAAGGGCCGGCACCGCAACAGGAAGCGCAAAGGAAAAGCCGTGCTTGCCGTCGAGGGATCTGATGATGCCGGCTCCACCAAGAAAGCCAGGGCGGCTGACCCCGGCAAGGAAATTGCCGGGTGTGTCGCCTGCTGGGCCTTGGCGGCTGCCGAGAAGCCAGGAAACCCCGGCAAACGATACTGCAAGATCCATCGCACCAAGGGCCATGATCTCCAGGACTGCCGACAGGTTGAGCTCCTTGCTGAGAAGCAGAGGGCTGAATATGAGAGGCGGAACAAGGCGAAGGGCCAGGATGGTGCTGAAGGGTCCGGCAAGAAGCGTGACGGCCAAGCAGGCTGTCACGGCAAGGATAAACAGCAGGAGAGGCCCGCCCGGGGCCGTGACAGAAGGTCCGAAGACGACGATCACGAAGAGGACGACGAGTCCGGCGACCAAGAATTTCAGAAAGCTACGAAGGCCATGTGCATCGATGGCGGCGCCTTGCTGCATACTTCTCACCCCCAACTTAAACAGTGGGCGCGTGAGGTTGCAGCGGCGGAGCCGTCGTCCGGTGCCCAAAATCCGCTGAAATGGTCCAGCACACCTATCATTTTTTACGCTGAGGATCACCCTGATCGCACCAATGCGATCAGGTGCTTGCCATTGTTGGTTTCACCGACAATACGCAACCTCAAGGTGACAAAGATGCTAGTCGATGGCGGGGCCGGTCTGAACCTACTCTCGCTCACCGTGATCGAGAAGCTGCAAGTTCCTGATGGAGATCTCGAAGAGACGGGCATATTTCAGGGGGTCAACCCGGGGAGAAGCCAACCAAAGGGGAAAGTCATGCTGCCCGTGACTTTTGGAAGTGATCTGAACTACAGGACGGAGAGGATCGTGTTCGATATTGCCAAGATCCCCTTGCCTTACAACGGGATCCTTGGCCGCCCAGCACTGGCCAAGTTCATGGCAGCGTCACACTACGCCTACAACACCCTGAAGATGCCAGGACCTGTGACGACCATCACCATCCCCTCCGATAAGAAAGATGCGCTGATTTGCGCTGACCAACTATACCAGCAAGCAGTCGCAGCAGCTGCCGCCACGAGGGCACTTCCTCCTGCCACTGGAGCCCCGGGAGGGAAGAAGAAGTAGACCGATGAGACCTCGGGCACCCACTCCGGCAAGCGCACCTCTTCGGAGTGTTGTGCTCCCGTCGAGGACGTGCCAGAGAGCTCCACCGGCAAGAAGAAGACCGGTGAGACCACGAACACCCACTCCGGCAAGCGCACCTCTTCGGAGTGTCGCGCTCCCGTCGAGGACGTGCCAGAGAGCTCCACCGGCAGAAACAAGAGGTCAAGGAGGACGGCACGGGAGGGTCTTTCACCATAAGCTCCACCCTTGACGACAAATAGGAAGACACACTCGCCACCTTCCTGCGGGCGAATGTCGACGTGTTTGCATGGCAAGCATCCGACATCCCCGGCGTTCCCAGGGAGGTGATTGAGCACCACCTTGCTGTCTGTCCTCATGCGCGGCCCGTCAAGCAGAAGGTCAGGAAGCAAGCTTTGGAACGACAAGAGTTCATCACAGAGGAGATCCAGAAACTGGAAGCAACGGGTTTGGTAAGAGGAGTGCTCCATCCAACGTGGTTGGCCAATCCAGTGGTAGTGCGCAAGGAAAATGGGAAGTGGAGGCTATGTATTGATTACACAGATATCAATAAAGCTTGTCCCAAGGACCCCTTCCCGTTGCCGCGCATCGACCAGATTATTGACTCCACAGCTGGGTGTGACCTGTTTTCATTCCTCGATGCCTACTCCGGCTACCATCAGATCTTCATGGCAAGAGAAGACGAACAGAAGACGAAATTCATCACCCCATGTGGTACGTACTATTTCGTACGAATTACTTTCGGGTTGAAGAGTGCTGGCTCGACGTTTGCAAGGGCAGTCCAGATTGGTTTTGAACCCCAGCTCCATAGAAATATGGAGGCTTATATGGATGATATAGTGGTCAAAAGCAAGAACAGGGCAACCCTTATACCGGATTTACAAGAAACACTTGTAAACCTACGCAAGATCAACCTCAAGCTGAACCTTGAGAAGTGCGTCTTCGGCGTCCCGTCCGGCAAGCTTCTCGGGTTCTTTGTGTCGCAGCGTGGGATAGAGGCCAATCCGGACAAGATCGAAGCTGTAGAGCAGATTGAAGCACCCAAACGGGTCAAGGATGTGCATCGTCTTGTTGGCTGCGTTGCCGCCATGAGCAGATTCATTTCCAAGTCTGCCGAGCGCGCCCTCCCCTTCTTCAAGATTTTGAAAAAGGCAGGCCCGATGGAGTGGACAGCAGAAGCTGAAGCAGCACTACAAGATTTGAAGAGGTATCTTTCCTCCACGCCAATACTAGTTGCGCCTAGGCCACAAGAACCGTTGCTCCTGTACTTGGTGGCAACAAACCAGGTGGTCAGCGCCGCACTAGTGGCGCAGAGAGAAATTGATGACGAGGTGATAGCAGTGACAGAGCCTGGTGCCACTGGTGCAGAGACGACACGGCCGGTTGGAGTGCAGCCAAGGAAGAAGATGATGCAGCACCCGGTCTACTTTGTTAGCTCCCTCTTGCAGGGGGCTAGATCAAGGTACTCTGATGTGCAGAAATTGCTCTTCGGCCTTCTTATGGCCTCGAGGAAGCTGCATCACTACTTCCTGGCGCACGAGATCACTGTCGTCACTCGCCTCCCTCTACAACGGATATTGCACAATCCAGATGCAACGAGAAGGATTGTAGAGTGGGCACTGGAGCTGTCCAGCTTTGGCCTCAAGTTTGAAAGTACCTAGACGATTCAAAGCCGAGTCCTGGAGGAGTTCGTTGCAGAATGGACCGCGACACCTGACGAAGAAGTGCAGGAAACTGCTCTCCCCGGCAAAGAGGCGAGTTGCAACTGGATCATGTACTTTGATGGAGCTTTCTCCTTACAGGGCGCCGGGGCCGGCGTACTGCTGGTCGCGCCCACTGGAGAGCACCTCAAGTACGTGGTCCAGATGCACTTCCCCAGGGAGGTATCAACGAACAATACTGCTGAGTATGAGGGGCTACTTGCTGGTCTTAGGATTGCGACAGACCTCGGAATCAAGAAACTCATCGTCAGGGGCGATTCGCAGCTTGTCGTCAAGCAAGTCAACAAAGATTACCAGAGCCCATTGATGAAGGCCTATGTCGATGAAGTGAGAAAGCTGGAAGAGCGCTTTGATGGTATACAGGCGGAGCACGTTCCCCGACGGAGAACGACATCGCCGATTACGTGTCAAAGCGCGTTGCCCTCAAGCTACCTATGGAACCAGGTACCTTTGTGCTTCAACTCTCTCAGCCATCCGTTGATCCATCAACAGAGCAAAACAAGAGGAGGAAATCAGGGCCCGGCAAGTACTTTCCCGCCGAGCTCCCCGGAGCCGCCGGCAAGGATGTTGCCGGGGACACTGAGCCCGTCACGGGGCGGCTAGCTCCGGCGGAGCATCAAGCTCTTGCCGTCGAGACAGCCGCTCCCATGGCGGAGGAAATGCCTTTAGTCCTCGCCGTCGAGCCCCAGGCTCCAGCATGGGCGCAGCATACCAGCCGATTAATCCAGACTGGGGCACTTCTTGAGGAATAGGAAAAAGCGGAAAAAGTAGCCCGTCGGTCTGCTATGTACCAGTTCGTCGATGACGTCCTGTACAGAAAGAGACCGAACGGCGTGAAATTGAAGTGTATCCCTCGAGAGGAAGGACTGGGGCTGTTGGCAGAGATACATGGAGGCATATGCGGATCCCACATAGGGTCAAGAGTCCTTGCCGGCAAGGCATTTCTGCAAGGATTTTTCTGGCCCACTACCCTCCAGGATGCGACGGCACTGGCCACCAGGTGTGAAGCATGCCAGTTTCATTCAAAGAAACTTCATCAACCAGCTCAAGCCCTTCAAACCATTCTCTCTCCTGGCCCTTCTCGGTCTGGGGGCTCGACATACTGGGCCCTTTCCCCTGCGTTGTCGGGGTCTTTGAGTACTTGTACATTGCAATCGACAAGTTCACAAAGTGGCCGGAGGTGGAGGTAGTGAGGAAGGTCACTGCTCTGTCAACCGTCAAGTTCTTCAAGGGACTAGTGTGCCGTTTTGGTGTACCCAGCAGGGTCATCACCGACAACGGCACGCAGTTCACAAGCCGCACCTTCATGCAATATACCCAAGACCTCGGCAGCAAAGTATGTTTCGCTTCCGTTGCTCACCCCCGAAGCAATGGTCAAGCTGAGAGGGCAAACGCTGAAGTGCTGCGAGGCCTACGGACAAAGACCTTTGACAGGCTGCACAAGAGTGGAAGGCGTTGGATTGATGTGTTGCAGGCGGTTCTTTGGTCGATCAGACCGACACCAAATCGAGCCACCGGCCAGAAACCCTTTGCCCCGATATACGGGGCAGAAGCAGTTCTACCCACTGAACTCATATATGGGTCACCTCGAGTTCTCGCTTATGATGAGCTTGAGCAAGAGCAACTAACGCAATGCACCTTGAGGAAGATCGTCTTCGGGCGGCTGCGAGAGCAGCACGCTACCAGCAAGCCTTGCGCCGCTACCATAGCCGCAAGGTCCATGCCCGAAGCTTTGAGGAAGGCGACCTTGTTCTTCGGCGTGTTCAATCGGCCAAGAATACAAACAAGTTGACGCCGAAGTGGGAAGGCCCTTATCGGGTAATACGAGTCACAAGGCCTGGCGCAGTCCGCCTAGAGACCAAAAATGCCATTCCGGTGAGCAATTCCTGGAATATTCAGCATCTTTGCAAGTTTTACCCATAAGGCGCGGCTTGCCGGGCCCCTCGGCAAGCCACCTTTTTGTACAAGCCTTGCCGGCAAGGCATGTAACCCTTTGTACAAAGCCAGGCGCAGACCCTGAGCATAAATAAATGAAGCGCTGGCGCCCTAAGTTATAGCATGCATGCTGAGTCAAGTCTGGTCCTTGGTTAGGGTTGATAGTGCTTAGCGGTGGCTAACCCCTAGCTTAGAGGTCGAGTTTGCATCCCTTTGTCTTTCTTTTATCTCCTTTAGTTCACAGGACGCACAGGTATCCTTGCCAAAACCACTTGGGGAGAAAGAAAAGGAACAGATCAGCATCAAGGCCCCGGCAAGCCAGTGTTGCCGGGGGCTACAAGAGCAAAGATTCACCCACGGTGAACCAGGGTTGCCGGGGGCTGCAGCTTCAGATAAGTTCTTCATCCCTTATCATGCATTCCATTATGGGCTGAGGTATGTGAAACCTCGTTCTTTTCTTTAAGCAACCGTGCTCCCATAACTCTAGGCCCTAGGGCTCGTTCCTGGGACTAAGTTTGGTCGTAGTCGCGGCAGCGAAAGGATGAAATGAGGAGCCTAAGCCCACTTCATCCGTGCCTCCACCAAAGGCATGAGAAAGGTCGAGCGAAGTAGGGAGACGACAAGGTATGTTGCCGGGCGAGAAAATGTTTGTCTTAAAAGATATCAAGGATTTATTCCTTGTCGTGGGTACCCGCAAACAAATGACCCGGCAAACATCCCTTTTTCATTAAAAACATTCCATTCAGGTACAGTCCGTAGGGAATGAAAAACATGAACAAGGGGATTACAAGTTTTAAATTTAACAGATGCCCGAAGGCTTACAAACTAAAAAGAGATAAGATGCCCGTAATGCCTTTCTTGTCCCTCTCCTCAGGAGGTAGGTCAAGGAGGCAAGAAGGGCAAAAGGAACGCCTAGGCGAGCTACGGGTGGCAAAAGACACCAAGAGGACATCTCGGTGGCCGCCCAAAGGCTGGATGGTGATGGCGGTGCCGGAAGCAGAGCTCGAAGACGAGGCAGCAGGACGTCAGTACACGTCGAAGGTGTCGGTGCCCGCGTACTCAGACATGACGACATTGCCGCCCGCCCTCTTCTTCTTCCTCTTCCGGAGCCTCCCTACGCCAGCCGCCAAGGGGACGGCCCCGAGAAGTTCAAGGAGCCGGCGACGCGATGATGGGGTCGCCGGTGCCACCAGGAGCGGCGCCCGACACCTAGTCGGACCCGTCATCCTGCCGCCTACCGCCCTCGTCGTCGCTACCGCTGTCCTCCTCGTCACCCTCGTTCGAGGAGGAGTCTTCGTCATCGGAGGAGCTCTCCACGCAGCACCTTGCAGGAGTCCCGGAGTGCCCGAAGACCTTGACGGAGAGATGGCCATCCTCCATCAACTTGAAATGGAGAGTGAGCCCATCCGTCAAGCTGTGGATACGAGCGAACGTCTTCCATCCCTGACGAAGATACATCACGTGACGAGCCGGGAAGTTGACGTGGACCTGCGTGCCACTGATCCCGCAGCCCCTCATGTGTAGCCGCAGCGACTCCGGCGGATCCAGCTCCATCGCCCGCGCAAATGGGGTCGGGAGATGAAGGCGACGGCGCGGCGGCCGCCATGTCACACCCTGCATTTTGTAACATGTTATTTGCATCAATGAAGCATGAAAATTTGGACCAACAAAAAAATTTAGCATCATTTGGCTTTTATTTGGAATTGAGTTTTTCTCCATGTGCTTTTTCATGTGCTCATTAAAGTCAACTATTACCTCTTGTAGAATTCATCTCCATACCCAAAACTTCTGCCCAATGATCATGCCAAGTGTTATGTAACAGTATAGTATTTCCTTACAAAATTAATTTGGCCAAAATGTATTTTATAAATTTAGTTTTCCGAAAACCCCTGAATTGAGATTTGCACTGCAAGTGCTTGATTTAGGGTGAGAAAATTATTTCAAAAGGTATATTTGAGACCTAGTAGTCATAGGACTCCCAGAAACCACAAAGGTATAATTTTAAAAGTTATTTTCCTATTTTATTTAAAAGTTTTTTCATAAGGCCAGAAATGGTCTTTAATAGGGAAAAATTATTTAACTATTTCAAAAATATTTGCCAAAATTCAGGGAGACTCAGAGGACATATATTGTCCATATATAAGAGTTTCAACACTTGGTCATGTTCAAAATAATGGGCTAATCCCTCTAAAACCTTTTCTGGATATTTCAAGCTTTTGAAATATTTACAAAGGAAATATTCTCCAAAAATTCCAGGGAAATTCTATCATGTCACATATGACATATATGATGATCTTGCCAAGTCCCATGCCTTGGGAAGCAAGAAAACATTCTCAAAACCCTTCATAACCATTCTGTCCATATTTGAAGTTTGAGCAACTTTACATTGCCAAACTTGTCCAAATGCTCTCAAATTTGGTGCACATGCTAGAAATGCCTAATAAGGCATCTAGACCAAATGGCAAAAGATTTGGAATAGAGCAACTTGATCAGAACACCCCAAAACCCTTTCTGTTAAAATGCAAATTTGAACAACTTTACATTACCAACTTTTTACCTGGAGCTTCAAACTTTGTGGGCATGATCAATACCCCAAATGATGAAACTACACCAAGTGGTGCATCAAGGGGAGATGATTAGCTTGACTCAAACAAGATGAAGCCATTTCTGTTGATTTCTAGGGTTCACCAAAGTTACATTGGCTAGTTTCTTCAAATGATCCCAAATTTGGTGAAACACCCTATTTTCACATGTCATTCAATCCTGTTAAGTGTCATGGCAAGTGGAGATCATTTGCTTGACCAAACACTGATCAAACACCTTCTGGGTTTTTACTAAAACCCACTTCTTGATCACTTTCACCTTTTACCTTGGCCTCAACTTTCTACCACACGTTCATCTAGTTACTAGCTACCTCCAGTAACTTCCCCAAGTCCCCAGCTCCATGATTGAGGGGTAAAAACCCTACTTCACCCTGCTGGACATCCAATTTCTACCAAGTCACCAGCCTCTCTTCTCTCTCTCAGCATCTCCAGAGCATCCAAGGCTTCAACCGTAGTGCTTGCATCACCCTGGACCCCCCAGACACGGTGGACGCGTCCAGAGGCCCAATGGCATGCCGTGGCATGCGATAAGGGCGCTCCAAAGCGCGCTACAGTGCGCCCACGCACTGTAGCTTCGGCCAATCGTCTGCCCCCGACAGCCTCGGGCCCCCCCTCGCGCCTCTCAACGTGCCTCGACGTCCGCAGCCTCCACCGGTGCTGTCCCCCTCCTCATGCGCCCTCCAGTGGCCGTCACCACACGCGCACCGGCCGCCCGCGACGGCCACTCCTCGGGCTCGCACGCGCGCACGGTCTGGAAGCTTCCCCGCTCCTCCTCTCCCCTCAACTGGACGTGGAACACGTCCACGATCCTCCCCGGCTTGATCACAGGCACCAGAACCCTTTCTAGCCTCGCGTGCAACCTCGCCGGCGCACGAGTCCACGGTGGACCGTGGGCGCGGCTATATAAGCCCCTCCCCCCC
>LR738712.1:255041826-255107119 GCA_902687465.1 Secale cereale | reverse complement strand
GAGCCTCTCCAACGGCTCCAGCAGCCTCCACACTCTCACAGCACCACGCCAGCACCACTCGCTCGTCCCCAGAAGGCTCCAGTGCTCGGGATCGACCGGAGCTCCGCCGCGTCGGGCCGCCGGTGATCTCGCAATACAGGCCCCCTCCGCCCTTCCTTTTGCCCGATCTAGAACCACCATGCGCCACTGATACTTTCCCCTCGCTTTCCCCTCTCTGTGGCAGTCGGAATCGGCCGGAGCAACGACCTCCCGAAGCTCCTCCGCCGTCCCACCTCGCCGCCGACGAACCCGACCTCCCCGGTGTGCCGCACCACCACCACTGCCTCCGCAACTCGACGCTGAACCCGTCCCTGCCCTCTGTTGCCGTCATCGTGGCCGGAATCAACGCCGGTGAGTTCGCCGTCGTCGTGGCCGTGAGGTTGGAGATGACAGGCGGGCCCCACCTGTCATCTGCACCCCTCTCTCCCTCTCCTCACAGCCGCTGACCGCCGGGCCCCGCCCGTCAGGTTTGAAAACCTGACGTGCGCGCGCTGGCGCCCGTGCGGCTGGGCTGGATGCCCTGGGTCGTGCACTGTGGCCACTCTGGCCCAGTTGCACAGGGCTTTTTCTCCTTTTTCTTTTCTGTAATTATTTCAAATTTTTTTACAAAAATGAATATTGGTCCAAATGAAATAATTCCAACTCCTAAATTCTTGTAATATTCCAACCTATTTAATGGTGTCACTTTCACACACATCCATGAAACTTTTATGTTCTGTTCAAATTTAAATTCAAATTTGAGCAATAAAACTCCTGTTCTAAAATCATTAGATTCCATTCTGTTACTCCAAAACTCCAACTAAGAATTTTCCCCATCTTAGATATCCCTCTAGTATTTAACAAAAATAAGTTGACATTTTTCTGAGCACTTTGATTTTTCTGTTTTAGTTGTGGTCTTATTTTTCCGTTGTTATTATGTGACGTATAGATACCGTATTTGACGAAGTTGCTGAAGAAGGAGAAGGAGAAGGATTTGAAGACTTTGAAGACCAAGCCAATCCAGGCAAGCAGCCCTTTGACCATGATACACTTGTTCTTCGGAACCCGTTTGTTTCCGATGCATGATGATAGCATTACAATGGTGACCTAGTTGAACCACCACATGATGCATGCCATGATCTTGATCTTGCTATGTGCTAGATAACATGCAAATAGTTAGCAGTGATGGTTAGTGATGCATGTGTGACATGAACCTTCGTAGCTGAAATCTTTGCATGATCCCATCGGGTGCCCCTAATGCCCGAGGGTGATGTTGAGTTAGGTCATCACTTGAGGAAGAAGTGATGTGCCGGTAAATCTTGTGCATGGGTGAAATAATGGATTAGATTTATGTGTGACTACCGTCCCAACCAAACATGTGCAACCACACTACCCCTTATGGGACGGGGCTTTATTGATTACTTAGGTCGATACTAGCATGGTGCCCGCATTACTAGTGACGGGAAGACTTGAGGTCTTTCCTGGGACGGGGTCGTGCTTGGATAGACGGCCATGACTGTTTTTACAGGGCACCGGACACACCGGTGGTCCCTTCGGGTATGCGTGACATTGAAATTAGGGCAAGTCCTGTGATCTATTGTTTGTACTCGAGGGCCGTGTACCAACGAGTGGACTCTATATTAGTGTCGTCTAAGGAAAGATAATGACCGGGTGCTTACCCCGGGTACTTGAGGTACCGCGGGTCGTGGATGACACGGAAGTTCCCCAGATCTTGTGGGTAAAGTGTGCAACCTCTGCAGAGTGTAAAACTATTCGAATAGCCGTGTCCACGGTCAAGGACAGTTGGGTGGTGCTACTTAAACTATGTCCAGAATTTTACTTCATCGGTGAAAGTATGTGTGTGAGAGTCAAGGTGGAGACTTGACTCGAGGAGTTGAATCTTATTCATGTTGACATCGGTAACCTGTCTTCGAGGTTACGCGAGTTTATTGATGCATAAACTTGATGGTAGAATATTTATTCTAGCCCACTGCTAGATTGCTCATTATTGTTCAAATTGCATTGTTACTTTGAACCACATCATGGGTTGCTTGCGAGTACATTCAAAGTACTCATTGGCTTGCCACTGGTTATTTAATTGGCCAGGCATGGAGGAACAGGGATTTGATGAAGAGTTCTTTGGAGACGAACATGCGAACTAGGACGCTATCCCAGTCAGAATGCCTGTAGGGTTAAGGCAGATGGCATGGGTTCTACCTATTATCGAAGACTTCCGCTATTTGAGTTATTTGCTATTCAGCCCTTGAGGCTTTATCTATGTAAGACTTGGCCATAATGGCTTTAATTTGTGTAAGACGATATGTATGGATGTAAGACTCTTGTTATTCAGCTTCTGTGTGTTCTGTGAGCATTGATCTCTGGGATCACTGTACACGTGCATTCGGTGATCTCGACTTCTAAGTCAGGGTCCCCACAGAGCTGGTATCAGAGCCATCCTGACTGTAGGAAGCCTTAGTTAGCATGGGCGTTAGTTAGATGAGACCCTTTTTCAAAAACCTTCTGAACCTCTCTTCTTTTCTAAACCTGAGATTTCATCAGCTTATTAACCCCTCCTATTCCACCTTTGTAGATGGCCGCTGTACCCGAAGAGCACCTAACCACTGGGTTTCCCTTGCTTCTCGAGGATAGCCTCCAGGAGTGTCAGTTCCACCGAACGCCCATCCTCACCTACCTTGAGCATTGGGTTAGCGACACTGAGGTGGAGTACCATGTGGAAGTGATCGTGAAGGCAAACGATCCTCCCACAAGTTGGTTCTTCGAGGGACCCCAGATGGCAACACTACCTCTCGCTGTCGAGGCTGCTGCACTCAAGGCACTAACCTGTCTCCGCGAGCTTCTTCCGGAGATGGCAGCCAAGATGACAACTCGCTTCTTACCTTACCGGAAGGAAGGTGAAGAAGAAAGCGGCGCATTAGCCCCTCCACTGAAGGAAGGACTCTCGCTTCGGTTCCAGACCTACTTCAGTCTATGTGCCGACAGCTTGGCACAAGACTTGGCCTCGAAATCATTGAAGCTTCGAGAAGAACTTCACAAGACCAAGGCACTTCTTCGTCGAGCTCAAGAGAAGACTAATAGGATCAAGAAGGAAGGAGCACCTTCTGGACAGTCCGCTATCGCATACCGAGGCGGAAGGCCCTCCGAGGATGTATCTTCCAAGAATGAAGAACCACCTCGGCGATGCCAGATGACGGCAAGGGAATATCGCGAGCTTTTCCCTGCACCACCAACGAAGCACCGTCGTATCCAACTCCTCCACTCCCCCACACCCTCAAGTGACAAGGGGGCCCAGACAGATGAAGACAAGGAGGAAGACCCAGAAGAGCCGGAATACGTGACCGAGCATTCCGCCGCTTAGGCATTATTCGCTACTCGGATATGCCAGTTGTGACCCCTACGGTAGGATAGGTCGTGTAACCCCTATGCACAGTCGAGTCCTTGTATGGTTCATATGAAACCATCTAGCGTTTGCTTTTGTTGTGTCTGGATGTATGTCGTATTCTTCCTTCGGGAATGTGTAAACGACTACATCACCCATTTGGATTTTAATGAATGTGTTTTGGCCTTTCGGCCCTTGCATGATTTGATTAGTGTCACACCCACCCCCTTACTAGGCACCCATCTATCTTGCTTTCCCTCTTCCGAGTCATGAGACCTTTACCGCTCCAACAGGATGCCTATTGTAACTCGTACTGGTACCTCTACCCAGCAGCCTGAAGCCGGAGCATCCGCTCAGTCAGAGGCAGGCCACGACCAAACCAACGAACAAGCTCCACCACCACCACCTCCTCCGAACATGGACATGGCTCAGCTTCTCCAAGCCTTCCGAGAGGAACGCCAAGCCAACACTGGAGCCCTCTAGCTGAATGCTCAAGCTGTCACTAACAACCGCCAGCCGGCGGGGAATGGCAATGGACGTTCCACGTTGGCAGAGTTCAAGAAGCATGCACCGCCAACCTTTATCGAGACTGCTGAACCCCTGGATGCAGACGACTGGATCCGCTCCATTGAGGAAATACTGGAACTAGTCGGATTCACCGAAGACCGCGAGAAGGTGGCTTATGCAGCCCACTGCCTCGGGGGGACTGCTAGAGCTTGGTGGGATGGATTCAAGGTCATGCATGCTGAACAATACATCAGTTGGGTCAACTTCAAGGCAAAATTCCGCAAGGCCCACATTCCTTCCGGAATCATGGCTATCAAAAAGAGTGAGTTCCGAGCCCTGAAGCAAGGAAGTGGCACTGTCAAGGAGTACATGCAGAAGTTCAGTGTTCTATCAAGGTATGCCCCTGAAGATGTCAGCACTGATGCTGCAAAAAGGGAGCGCTTCATGGAAGGCCTCAATCAGACTCTGCAATACCCGCTTGTCGTGTGCGACTGCCCATCCTTCCCTGACCTGGTGAACAAAGCACTTATGCTTGAAGACAAGCGGCGTGCTTTGGAAGACACTCGCAAGTGCAAGATGGTCAGTAAGGGAAGTTCCAGCAACCAGATGCCTCGTCCGTGGCAGTCAGCCCCGGCCAAGCCAACCTATCAGCAACCAAGAGCTCCTGCACCTCGCACCAACTTTCAGCCTCAGCAATATGACAACCCAAGGCCAGCTTTCAACCGCAATACCAGTGGTGGCAACAAGATCAACAATCCAAACCAAGTCACTTGCTTTGGATGTGGTCAGTCTGGACACATCTCAAGGGTGTGCCCCAACAAGAAGCCTGATGCCCCGCGCCCCAATGCGCAGAACCAGGGACAAGGCCGAGGGATGCCACCAAGGAACCCAGCTCCTCGCAATCCACCTAACCATGGGAAGGGGCGTGTGAATCACGTCACTGCTGAAGAAGCCCAGGAAGACCCGGACGTCGTGCTGGGTACGTTCCTTGTCAACTCAGCACCTGCAACTGTCTTGTTTGATTCTGGAGCAACGCATTCATTTGTCACTCATAGATTTGCATTAAAAAGTGGCATGACCCCTACACCCCTGAATAACCCTATGGTGGTACAAACCCCCGGAGCAGAGATGAGAGCCAAGATAGGCTGTAAGGGAGTCAGTATTACCATTAACGGTGTAGATTTCCTAGCAGACCTCATCCTCCTGAGATCACAAGGCTTGGATGTGATCCTAGGCATGAATTGGCTCAGCAAGCACCAAGGCTTGTTAGACTGTGCCAATCGGACAGTCACTGTGACCAATGACCAAGGAGTCGAAGTCAAGTTTGCTTCCAACTCCTCTTCCGCTCAAGCCGCTCAAGTCAACTGTCTGTCTGAAGTTGGGCTAGAGAAAGTACCGGTGGTATGTGAGTATCCTGATGTCTTTCCGGATGAGCTACCGGGAATGCCCCCTGACCGTGACATTGAGTTCATCATCGAGCTCGTGCCCGGAGCAGGACTCATCTATAAGAAGCCTTATAGAATGGGGACGGAAGAATTAGCTGAGTTGAAGAAGCAGCTGGAAGAGCAGCTGAGGAAGGGATTTATCCGCCCAAGTGCCTCCCCTTGGGGATCTCCTGTTCTGTTTGTGGCAAAGAGGGACGGTACCATCCGCTTATGCATTGACTATCGTTCCCTCAATGAAGTTACAATCAAGAACAAATATCCACTTCCCAAGATCAAAGATCTGTTTGATCAGCTCAGCGGAGCCAAGGTGTTCTACAAGATCGACCTCAGATCTGGGTACTACCAGCTGAAGATCAGACCCCAAGATATTCCGAAGACGGCATTCGTAATCAGATATGGCCTGTACGAGTGCACGGTCATGTCCTTTGGGTTAACCAATGCCCCAGCTTGCTTCATGTATCTCATGAATAAAGTCTTCATGGAATATTTGGACAAGTTCGTTGTTGTCTTTATCGACGACATTCTTGTCTTCTCGAAGTCGGAGGAAGAGCACGAGCAACATGTGAGGATGGTCCTAGACAAGCTTCGGGAGCACCAACTGTATGCCAAATTCAGCAAGTGTGAGTTCTGGCTGCATAAAGTTGGATTCTTAGGTCATGTCTTGACCGAGGATGGATTATCAGTTGATCCCGCAAAGATCGAAGCCGTGACCCAATGGCAATCTCCAACGACCGTCAAGGAAGTCAGAAGCTTCCTCGGCCTTGCGGGCTATTACCGCAAATTCGTGGAAGGATTCTCTAGCATTGCACGGCCAATGACTCAGCTCCTCAAGAAGAACAAGAAGTTCGAGTGGACGCCAAAATGCGAAGAAAGCTTCCAAGAACTCAAGAAGAGATTGACCACCGCCCCAGTTCTGGCAACACCTGATATTCACAAGGAGTTCGTGATATATTGTGATGCCTCTCGAACCGGATTGGGAAGCGTTCTAATGCAAGAAGGCCGAGTCATAGCCTATCTCTCCAGGCAGCTACGACCTCATGAGGAGAACTACGCTACTCACGATCTTGAGTTTGCGGCAGTAGTTCATGCCTTGAAGACATGGCGGCATTACCTTCTAGGGAAACGGTGTGAGATCTACACAGACCACAAAAGTCTAAAGTACATTTTCACCCAAAAGGAATTGAACATGAGGCATCGGAGATGGTTGGAACTCATCAAAGACTATGACCTCAGTGTTCAATATCACCCCGGGAAGGCTAACGTGGTGGCCGACGCCTTAAGCAGGAAGGCTAGCTCCTTGAATGCCGTTATTCAAGAAAGGCAGCCAGCCTTGTTTAAGGAACTCGAACAATTAAGTTTGGAATTGGCCACCCCTGGATTTCTGGATCATTTGGAAGTCAGACCGACCCTGATGGACGAAGTCAAGAAGGCACAAGATGGACACGCAAGCATTGAAGGCATCAAGAAGAAGACGAAGCTAGGCAAGGCCCCAGGATTCTCTGAAGACGACCGCGAGATTGTTTGGTACAAAGGCCGCATCTGCGTACCAAACAACATAGAGCTGAAGAACCTGATTCTGCAAGAAGCCCGTGACGCTCCGTATTCCATCCACCCCGGAGGAACCAAGATGTATCAACACTTGAAGGCACGATTCTGGTGGCACGGGATGAAAAGAGAGATTGCAACCTATGTTGCAAAGTGTGATGTGTGCCAAAGGGTCAAGGCTGAATATCAGCGACCTGCTGGATTGCTTCAACCACTCAAAGTTCCTGAGTGGAAGTAGGATAAAGTCGGAATGGACTTCATCAATGGATTACCAAGGTCGAATAGAGGACATGACTCTATCTGGGTCATAGTCGATCATTTGACCAAGGTGGCCCATTTCATTCCTGTCAAGACCACTTATGATGGCAACCGGCTAGCAGCTCTCTACATCGACAGAATCGTAAGTCTTCGCGGCGTTCCCAAGGAGATTGTGTCAGATCGAGGAACCCAGTTCACCTCAAGGTTTGGGAAGAAGTTCCAAGAAGCCTTGGGAACCAAGTTATCTTTCAGCACGGCTTTCCACCCACAGACCGGAGGTCAGACAGAACGAGTCAATCAGATTCTCGAAGACATGCTCCGAGCCTGTGTCTTGGCATATGGAGCCAAGTGGGAAGATTGTCTCCCTTTTGCCGAGTTCTCCTATAACAACAGTTACCAGTCGAGCCTTCAGATGGCACCATTTGAGGTGTTGTACGGACGCAGATGCCGCACACCCCTCAACTTGTCAGCGACTGGAGAAGGACTAGTCTTTGGACCGGATATTCTCCGCGCAGCAGAAGAGCAAGTCCAACTAGTCAGAGAACGTTTGAAGGCAGCCAAGTCAAGGCAGAAGAGTTATGCTGACACTCGATGCTGAGACATGAGTTTCCATGTCGGGGACCATGTGTACCTGCGGGTAACTCCTCTCAAGGGAACCAAGCGTTTCCACGTCAAGGGGAAGCTCGCACCAAGGTTCATTGGACCCTTTGAGATCACTGCACGACGAGGAGAAGTGGCTTACCAGTTGGAACTACCACCTGAGCTATCCGATGTGCACAATGTATTCCATGTGTCACAACTCCGGAAATGTCTCCAAGTTCCAGACAAGCCCAATCTCTATAAGGATGTTGATCACCAAGCCATTGATCTGCAACCTGATTTGACCTACCGCGAGAAGCCCATTCGCATTCTGGACGAAGCAGAACGACGGACGCGAAGCCGTACCATCAAATACTTCAAGGTCCAGTGGAGCAACCACACCGAAGCAGAAGCAACCTGGGAACATGAAGACTATCTTAGATCCGAATTTCCCGATCTCTTTTAAGACCTAGTTTAGGAATCTCGGGGACGAGATCCTTGTAAGGGGGGTAGGTCTGTCACACCCTGCATTTTGTAACATGTTATTTGCATCAATGAAGCATGAAAATTTGGACCAACAAATTTTTTTAGCATCATTTGGCTTTTATTTGGAATTGAGTTTTTCTCCATGTGCTTTTTCATGTGCTCATTAAAGTCAACTATTACCTCTTGTAGAATTCATCTCCATACCCAAAACTTCTGCCCAATGATCATGCCAAGTGTTATGTAACAGTATAGTATTTCCTTACAAAATTAATTTGGCCAAAATGTATTTTATAAATTTAGTTTTCCAAAAACCCCTGAATTGAGATTTGCACTGCAAGTGCTTGATTTAGGGTGAGAAAATTATTTCAAAAGGTATATTTGAGACCTAGTAGTCATAGGACTCCCAGAAACCACAAAGGTATAATTTTAAAAGTTATTTTCCTATTTTGTTTAAAAGCTTTTTCTTAAGGCCAGAAATGGTCTTTAATAGGGAAAAATTATTTAACTATTTCAAAAATATTTTCCAAAATTCAGGGAGACTCAGAGGACATATATTGTCCATATATAAGAGTTTCAACACTTGGTCATGTTCAAAATAATGGGCTAATCCCTCTAAAACCCTTTCTGGATATTTCAAGCTTTTGAAATATTTACAAAGGAAATATTCTCCAAAAATTCCAGGGAAATTCTATCATGTCACATATGACTTATATGATGATCTTGCCAAGTCCCATGCCTTGGGAAGCAAGAAAACATTCTCAAAACCCTTCATAACCATTCTGTCCATATTTGAAGTTTGAGCAACTTTACATTGCCAATCTTGTCCAAATGCTCTCAAATTTGATGCACATGCTAGAAATGCCTAATAAGGCATCTAGACCAAATGGCACAAGATTTGGAATAGAGCAACTGGATCAGAACACCCCAAAACCCTTTCTGTTCAAATGCAAATTTGAACAACTTTACATTACCAACTTTTTACCTGGAGCTTCAAACTTTGTGGGCATGATCAATACCCCAAATGATGAAACTACACTAAGTGGTGCATCAAGGGGAGATGATTAGCTTGACTCAAACAAGATGAAGCCATTTCTGTTGATTTCTAGGGTTCACAAAAGTTACATTGGCTAGTTTCTTCAAATGAGCCCAAATTTGGTGAAACACCCTATTTTCACATGTCATTCAATCCTGTTAAGTGTCATGGGAAGTGGAGATCATTTGCTTGACCAAACACTGATCAAACACCTTCTAGGTTTTTACTAAAACCCTCTTCTTGATCACTTTCACCATTTACCTTGGCCTCAACTTTCTACCACAAGTTCATCTAGTTACTAGCTACCTCCAGTAACTTCCCCAAGTCCCCAGCTCCATGATTGAGGGGTAAAAACCCTAGTTCACCCTGCTGGACATCCAATTTCTACCAAGTCACTAGCCTCTCTTCTCTCTCTCAGCATCTCCAGAGCATCCAAGGCTTCAACCGTAGTGCTTGCATCACCCTGGACCCCCCAGACACGGTGGACGCGTCCAGAGGCCCAATGGCATGCCGTGGCATGCGATAAGGGCGCTCCAGAGCGCGCTACAGTGCGCCAACGCACTGTAGCTTCGGCCAATCGTCTGCCCCCGACAGCCTCGGGCTCCCCCCTCGCGCCTCTCAACATCCCTCGACGTCCGCAGCCTCCACCGGTGTTGTCCCCCTCCTCCTGCGCCCTCCAGTGGCCGCCGCCACACGCGCACCAGCCGCCCGCGACGGACATTCCTCAGGCTCGCACGCACGCACGGTCTGGAAGCTTCCCCGCTCCTCCTCTCCCCTCAACTGGACGTGGAACACGTCCACGATCCTCCCCGGCTTGATCACAGGCACCAGAACCCTTTCTAGCCTCGCCTGCAACCTCGCCGGCGCACGAGTCCATGATGGACCGTGGGCGCGGCTATATAAGCCCCCCCCAAGCCTCTCCAACGGCACCAGCAGCCTCCACACTCTCACAGCACCACGCCAGCACCACTCGCTCGTCCCCAGAAGGCTCCAGTCCTCGGGATCGACCGGAGCTCCGCCGCGTCGGGCCGCCGATGATCTCGCAGTACAGGCCCCCTCCGCCCTTCCTTTTGCCCGATCTAGAACCACCATGCGCCACTGATACTTTCCCCTCGCTTTCCCCTCTCTGTGGCAGTCGGAATCAGCCGGAGCGACGACCTCCCGAAGCTCCTCCGCCGTCCCACCTCGCCGCCGATGAACCCGACCTCCCCGGCGTGCCGCACCACCACCACTGCCTCCGCAACTCAACGCTGAACCCGTCCCTGCCCTCCGTTGCCGTCGCCGTGGCCGGAATCAACGCCGGTGAGCTCGCCGTCGCCGTGGCCGTGAGGTTGGAGATGACAGGCGAGCCCCACCTGTCATCCTCACCCCTCTCTCCCTCTCCTCACAGCCGCTGACCGCCGGGCCCCGCTCGTCAGGTTTGAAAACCTGACGTGCGCGCGCTGGCGCCCGTGCGGCTGGGCTGGATGCCCTGGGCCGTGCACTGTGGCCACTCTGGCCCAGTTGCACAGGGCTTTTTCTCCTTTTTCTTTTCTGTAATTATTTCAAACATTTTTACAGAAATGAATATTGGTCCAAATGAAATAATTCCAACTCCTAAATTCTTGTAATATTCCAACCTATTTAATGGTGTCACTTTCACACACATCCATGAAACTTTTCTGTTATGTTCAAATTTAAATTCAAATTTGAGCAATAAAACTCCTGTTCTAAAATCATTAGATTCCATTCTATTACTCCAAAACTCCAATTAAGAATTTTCCCCATCTTAGATATCCCTCTAGTATTTAACAAAAATAAGTTGACATTTTTCTAAGCACTTTGATTTTTCTATTTTAGTTGTGGTCTTATTTTTCCGTTGTTATTATGCGACGTATAGATACCGTATTTGACGAAGTTGCTGAAGAAGGAGAAGGAGAAGGATTTGAAGACTTTGAAGACCAAGCCAATCCAGGCAAGCAGCCCTTTGACCATGATACACTTGTTCTTCGGATCCCGTTTGTTTCTGATGCATGATGATAGCATTACAATGGTGACCTAGTTGAACCACCACATGATGCATGCCATGATCTTGATCTTGCTATGTGCTAGATAACATGCAAATAGTTAGCAGTGATGGTTAGTGATGCATGTGTGACATGAACCTTCGTGGTTGAAATATTTGCATGATCCCATCGGGTGCCCCTAATGCCCGAGGGTGATGTTGAGTTAGGTCATCACTTGAGGAAGAAGTGATGTGCCGGTAAATCTTGTGCATGGGTGAAATAATGGATTAGATTTATGTGTGACTACCATCCCAACCAAACATGTGCAACCACACTACCCCTTATGGGACGGGGCTTTATTGATTACTTAGGTCGATACTAGCATGGTGCCCGCATTACTAGTGACGGGAAGACTTGAGGTCTTTCCCGGGACGGGGTCGTGCTTGGATAGACGGCCATGACTGTTTTTACAGGGCACCGGACACACCGTTGGTCCCTTCGGGTACGCGTGACATTGAAATTAGGCCAAGTCCCGTGATCTATTGTTTGTACTCGAGGGCCGTGTACCAACGAGTGGACTCTATGTTAGTGTCGTCTAAGGAAAGATAATGACCGGTTGCTTACCCCGGGTACTTGAGGTACCGCGGGTCGTGGATGACACGGAAGTTCCCCGGATCTTGTGGGTAAAGTGCGCAACCTCTGCAGAGTGTAAAACTATTCGAATAGCCGTGTCCACGGTCATGGACAGTTGGGTGGTGCTACTTAAACTATGTCCAGAATTTTACTTCATCGGTGAAAGTATGTGTGTGAGAGTCAAGGTGGAGACTTGACTCGAGGAGTTGAATCATATTCATGTTGACATCGGTAACCTGTCTTCGAGGTTACGCGAGTTTATTGATGCATAAATTTGATGGTAGAATATTTATTCTAGCCCACCGCTAGATTGCTCATTATTGTTCAAATTGCATTGTTACTTTGAACCACATCATGGGTTGCTTGCGAGTACATTCAAAGTACTCATTGGCTTGCCACTGGTTATTTAATTGGCCAGGCATGGAGGAACAGGGATTTGATGAAGAGTTCTTTGGAGACGAACATGCGAACTAGGACGCTATCCCAGTCAGAATGCCTGTAGGGTTAAGGCAGATGGCATGGGTTCTACCTATTATCGAAGACTTCTGCTATTTGAGTTATTTGCTATTCAGCCCTTGAGGCTTTATCTATGTAAGACTTGGCCATAATGGCCTTAATTTGTGTAAGACGATATGTATGGATGTAAGACTCTTGTTATTCAGCTTCTGTGTGTTCAGTGAGCATTGATCTCTGGGATCACTGTACACGTGCATTCGGTGATCTCGACTTCTAAGTCGGGGTCCCCACACGCCACAACCTAACGAAGAACTTGCCAGGGTCATTCCCAACATGGCCCTCCACTAGAGGAGGAGCTGCTGGCGGGGGCGAGGCCGGCGAGCCGCCCCGTCCTCCTCTTCCCCGAGCGCCCCGGCCTCGCCCACGGCCACGCCCCCTCCCCCTTCCCCTTGTGGCCGGCTCTGCCACTGCGGGTGCAGGAGAAGGACGGGCGCGTTGTCGAGCGGCGATGCTCGCCTCCACCGTTGAAGGGCCGGGATTTCCTTTCTCCATGGTGAACGGAAGAGAGGAGCAGAAGCTGAGGGAAAAAGAAGATGGAAGAGTGCGGGGTGACGTCCCTCCCCTCCCGCTCTTTATAAAGGGGCGGGGCTGGGACTCGACCGCCCCGCTCGGCCAATCAAGACGCAGAAGGCGCAGGGAGCCGGGACCGACCCGCCGCCCCAACAAGCGACGGCCCGGTTTCTCACCTCCACCGTTTGCCACCCCAAGCGCATGGGAGGCACGTGGCGGACATGCAGAACCGAGGGGACGGGTGAGGCGACCTCTCCCCACCCCGTGATCGTGGGGAGTGGATGCCTTGAGGACCACGCCTCAGCCCCATTTAGTAAATGGGCCGCGTCTCCATGCCTTCCCCCGGTTATGGGGAAGGCGCGAAGCCGCCTCTTTACTGCGGCGTGACGCATGCCTGCGGAAACCGCCCCGCGCATGCCGCCCACGTCACGCACGCCCCTCCACCCCGCGGCGCGCGCGGATCGTGGGAGGCGAAGCGCGCGGAGAATCTTACCACGGTAAAAACTGTCCCGCCTGCCCGCGCACCGTTCTCGGCCTGGCCCAACAACGCGTCGCGCTTGTGTGTGGCCCAGGCCCGGGGGCTCCTGTCGGTGTACAAAAAGAGGGGTACACTTTTTGTACCCCTATAACTATGCACGGGCAGTCTGAGCCACGGGCACCACCACACCAAGCATGGCAAGGGAGGTGAGCCAGGGTAAGACCGAAGCTCGATGGAGACTGAAGCCCAAAGCCCAGACCACAAAGAGCAAAGGGATGAAGCGGGATCCCGCGGCAAGATCCTTGCCGGGAGACGATTCTAGCAGCCCCGGCAAGATCCTTGCCGGGGCCAGCCTTAGCAGCCCTGACAAGACCCTCGCCGCGGCAACTCGCCCCACGCCTATGGAGTGGATCACCCTTGAGTCCACTGCCCCCATGGGGCAAGGATTCGGGAGGCATCCCCGTAGTGGCATGCAGATCTTTGTGAAGACATTCAAGATCGGATACACGCTAAGAAGACGATGACCCTTGGCGGGATCCTAGCCAAGGAAGACCACAAGACCTCCGGCAAGCACCTTGCCGGGGATGACAGCAGGCGCCGCGGCAAGACCCTTGCTGGGGCCCCGGCAAGACCCTTGCTGAGGACATCCGCAGGGCCACCATCAGGCCCGCGCCAACTACGCCTCCACCGCCCCATGTAGCTGCCGACCCGATCAGCTGGGCAGGCACCTGCGTGGCGGCATGCAGATCTTCATGGAAGACCCACCATTGCGCCACCTCAGCTGCCTGCCTGCCTACATGGCATCCCAGGCATCGATGGCCAGGGCGCGTGTCGACACTAGAAGGAGCGGCGACGGATAAGACGGATGTCTCCCGTCGTCCCCGATAAAGCAAGTACACCTAAGCTAAGCGCATTAAATGCGCCTTGTCATGTAATGCGGGGGATAACCTCGCATCACTGTACCCTTTCCACCTCCTGTTTGCCACTGTGGCAACTCCTTTTCCTTATAAAAGGAGGCCTGAGGCGACCAGGAGAAGGATTCGGCTCTTTAGAACTCCTCACGATTCGGCTTTTGGGAGCTCCTCACGCCCCGTAGCCAGTTGAAGAACACAAACATATAATCCACCAAAGCAGGAGTAGGGTTTTACGCATCTTTCCGGCCCGAACCTGAGCAACGAATCGTGTGCTAACTGTTAGATCTGCTCTTCTCTCAACCCCGCACCCCGCAACCATAGTAGGGATTCTTGTGATCCCATAGGTGTCGATCCAAATACACCAACAATCCGTGAGAACCGGGATATCTTTGCGTGGAAGCCTTCTGACATGCCAGGTATATCGAGGGAACTCGCTGAGCACAATCTTAATATTGATCCTAAGTTTAAACCGGTCAAGCAGTATCTGCGCCGCTTCAATGAGGAAAGGCGCAAGGCTATTGGAGAAGAACTGGTCAAGCTCTTGGCTGCAGGCTTTATAGCCGAAGTGTTTCATCCGGAGTGGTTAGCTAATCCGGTGCTAGTGCTCAAGAAAAATGGAACTTGGAGAATGTGTGTTGATTACACAGATCTGAACAAGGCTTGCCCAACTGATCCTTTTGCTCTCCCCCGTATTGATCAGATCATTGATGCTACGACAGGATGTGAGCGGCTAAGTTTTTGGATGCATATTCAGGTTATCATCAGCTCAAGATGGCAGTTAAGGACCAAGAGAAGACAGCTTTCATAACTCCCTTTGGAGCCTTCTGTTATGTAACTATGCCATTTGGGCTCAAGAGTGCCCAAGCAACCTACCAGCGTTGTGTGTAGAACTGCCTACAAGGGCAGATTGGGCGGAATGTTCATGCATATGTTGATGACATTGTGGTGAAATCCAGGAAGGAGGAAACGCTGATAGATGATTTGAAGGAAACTTTTGATAATCTCCGTATTTATAAAATGATGCTTAATCCGAAGAAGTGTGTTTTTGGTGTTCCGGCAGGCAAGCTCCTGGGATTCTTAGTGTCAAACAGAGGGGTTGAAGCTAATCCGGAGAAGATCAAGGCGATCACGTCCCTGGCTAAGCCGGCGTGCATCAATGATGTCCAACGCATGGCGGGCCGTATTGCAGCACTGAGCCAGTTTATCAACCGTTTGGGGGAGAAGGCAATCCCTCTTTATCAGAAGATGAAGAAGACAGACCGGTTCGTCTGGAGCGATGCTGCTGATGCTGCGTTCGAGGATTTGAAGAGGCAATTGGCAGAGCCGCCGGTCCTTGCTGCCCCGGTTGAAAATGAGCCGTTGCTGCTATATGTGGCTGCCAATGCCCGTGCAGTAAGCGTTGCCATTGTGGTAGAGCGCAAGGAAGCAGGCAAAGAATATCCGGGTCAGCGGCCGGTTTACTACATCATTGAGGTGCTCATCGAGTCAAAACAGAGATATCCACACTGGCAGAAACTGGTGTATGGAGTGTTCATGGCAAACCGGAAGCTGAAGCACTATTATCAGGGCCACCCAATCACCGTTGTCAGTTCAGCTCCGTTAGGGGATATAATCCAGAACAGAGAAGCTACCGGTCGGGTTGCAAAATGGGCCATTGAGCTTAGCCCGCGCGGATTAAAGTATGTGCCCCGTACTTCTATAAAATCCCAAGCGCTGGTGGATTTCATTCATGATTGGACAGAGTTGCAATCACCTGAGGAGAAGTCGGATCATACGTACTGGACTATTCACTTTGACAGTTCAAGGCAGTTGGAGGGCTCCGGGGCTGGAGTCGTGTTAACTTCCCCACGAGGTGACAAGTTCTGCTATGTCCTCCGTTTAATGTTCCCTTGCACTAACAATGCTGCTGAGTATGAAGCTCTCCTCCATGATTTACGGATGGCCAAGAAGATGAACTTGAGACGGGTTAAATGCTTTGGCGATTCAGATCTGGTAGCACAACAAGTATCTGGCAAGTGGGACTCCAAGGATCCGCTTATGGCAGCATATTGACGAGAGGTGGACGCTGTCGCTGGATATTTCAAAGGATATCAGGTGGATCATATAGACCGGCGAAAGAATGAAGCGGCCGATGCGTTAAGCCAGCTGGGTTCCCAGCGTAAACCGGCTCCACCTAATACTTTCTTGGATGAATTACATAATCCGTCGGTGCAGATACCTTCAGAGGAGGATTTAGCTGTTCCTGATCCAGAAGCAAAATTGGTTGTAGCACTTCATGTCATTCCGGATTGGACACTCCCTTACTTGGCATACCTGAACCAAGGTGAGTTACGAGAGGACGAAGTCGAGGCCCGGCAGATAATCCGGCGGTCTAAATCTATGACTATCGTCAATGGAGAACTTCATCACCGCAGTGTTTCTGGAGCGTTTCAGCAGTGTGTATCATCAGAAGAAGGCTGTGATATTCTTCGAGAGATTCATGAAGGGGATTGTGGTCATCACGCCGGTTCAAAATCCTTGGTGGCTAAAGCTTTTCGTCATGGGTTCTACTGGTTGACGGCTCACACCGACGCAGAGGACTTGGTCAGGAAATGTGATGCTTGCCAAAAATTCTCACGGCGTGCTCATATACCGGCGCAGGAACTGAGGATGATCCTAATCACTTGGCCGTTTGCGACTTGGGAGCTCGATATGGTCGGACCCTTCAAGAGATCCCAAGACCAGAAAACCCACCTGTTGGTAGCAGTGGATAAGTTTACAAAATGGGTTGAAGCGGAGCCTGTCAGGAAGTGTGATGCAGCAACAGCGGTTCAGTTCATCAAAAAGGAGATTTTCCGGTTTGGCTTTCCACATAGTATTATAACTGATAACGACACCAATCTGTCCAAGCGGGCTATGGAGGAATTCTGTCAGCGAGAGCATATCCGTCTTGATGTGTCATCAGTAGCTCACCTCAGTCTAATGGCCAAGCTGAAAGAGCCAATCAAGAGATCATGAGAGGCATCAAACCCCTGCTAATGGTTCCATTACAGAGAACACCGGGTTGTTGGGTAGAAGAATTGCCTTCTGTGTTATGGAGCATCAACACTACACCTAACAGATCCACAGGGTACACGCCTTTCTTCATGGTATATGGAGCTGAAGCGGTCCTCCCTAGTGATATCCGGCACGACTCGCCGCGGGTGGCGGCTTATGTTGAAGCGTATAATGAACAAGCAAGACAAGACGGCTTGGACCAGCTGGACGAGGAACGGGACACGGCAGCAGCGCAATCGGCGATTTACCAGCAAGACCTGCGCCGGTACCACAGTCGCCCGGTTAAAACCAGGATGTTTCAAGAAGGAGATCTGGTGCTCGGGCTCATCCAGGACCAGACAGATATGCACAAGTTATCACCACCCTAGGAAGGACCCTTTGTGGTCAGCAAGAACCTGCACAACGGATCATACTACCTCGTCGATGTTCGAGAACATAAGGACTCACGTACGACGGAGGAGGAGACCAAGCGGCCGTGGAACATCGCTCTTCTTCTACCTTACTATACTTGAGCCATCAGCTCCGCTTTATGTACAATGTATATATTATGATTAATAAAATAAACCGGCGCCCCCGGTAAACCGGGGAATCAGCCATCCTTTTCACAAGAGTATCACATGGGGGCTTCCGTGCAAGGAAGTCTTCCATGGCCTCTTAAACCGGCGCCCTTGATAAAATCAAGGAATTAGCCGTCCTTTCTATACAAACAAGAATCACATAGGAGCTTCCGCGGGCAAGGAAGTTTCCCATGGCCTCTTGAGCCGGCGGCGATATGAAGACCATCATAAGAGCACTGCTCTGGTTGCTTCGGCAATTTCCACATGATGATGAGGGGCAAATGAGGGTTTGATGCCTAGCACAACTCAAACATATGCCCCGACGAGCAATGCTCACACATTACTTGGGGGCTCCTGATGCAAGTTCATGAGCGAGTTGAAAACTCTTGTAGTGAACACGGCTTGGAAGCCCGGTGCATACACCTAAAACCCCGGATTAACCTGCCTGCATTAAGTAAATTGCGCCGTCTAGGTAAACCTGGTATGACCCGTCGAACGTATCACAAGTCAATCCTTCGGGACCCTGAACTTGGTCACGTTAAATTGACGATCATCAAGTGATTACCCAAGCTAAAATCTTTATGAGATTTTGAACATTGGGTAGCTTTTGACATTGATGATTTGGTTAAAGATTGCGGATCATCTTAACAGGCTTTGCTAAAATGGTTAATGACAGTAGCCTGGCAGCTCATAAAAAGCCTCGAATTTGGAGCCTAGCAGCTCGTAAAAAGCCTCGACTACATGGTTTTATTTGCCCAAAAACTTTATTTTCCATTTTTTATGTTTTCACAAATCTTTATCTTCAAGGTCATTGGTTTTTCAACCAAGTCCATTGATTCAAGACCGGACAACTACAAAGTTGTCACTACACCTGTATCTATAGAGCTATTGTCTGGGTCATGAACACCAGCACTAGTTTACCGTTAAACCGGCGTTCATTGTAACCCGGATCGGCTTCATAAAAAGCCAACAGAGAGCCAAGGGAGCCATCAACACTCACGTCTTGGATTACTCGTGTCGGATTAAGGTTTGCAGATACACTTAATCACAGGTATGATATATGATGGTATCTTATACACAGTTCAAGTTATTAACTTAGATCATGTGTTTGGGCAATATAACCCATCCGGTGTTAAACCGCCAGGACATTCTTAGCATTGTTTATGCAGATACAGGTAAATATAAACTGTTGACACATTGCAAACAGGAGATAATTTAGAAGTTGGCGGATAAAGTAATGCCATACAAGATAGAGTGGAACGAAGATAGTATCTCAACTATTCTATTACAAGGCACTGGTAGGCCCAAAAGAATATCAGTTTTCTCGCAAAGTGTTCAAATACATAGAACTAAGCCGGCACCGGTTTAGGATTCTTCTTCGGCTCGCTGTGAAGACTGAGGGTCAGCTTGCTCCGGATCTTCGACGACTTCTGGCAGCTGCTAGAAATCAGGGGGTGCTCCAGTCAATCTTGGCAAGGGCGCGGAAATATACTTCATCGTTTATAAGTTCTGACGGTTCAATGTCAGGAGCGAAGGTATGCTTACGAACGGGTGGAATCAGATTTTCGATGTCATAAGACGGCCGCTCCACCCGCACATTCTCTAGATCATAACCCGGATGATACCTTGTTAATTACGCTTCATCAGCAAGCTTACTGGCAAGAGGGTGCATGTCTTTGGTTAGAGCACGAAGATCTTTAGCGGAGAAGGCTGACCCGTCTTCTTTCATACTGGGATAACCATTCATGGCCTCCTCCGGATCAAAATCGGGAACCCATGCCTTGGCCCGGGTTAACGCCATGAGGGAACCAGCTCTTGCAGAAGATTTCTTCACTTCACCAAGTCGGGTAGGTGAAAGTGCAACTAATCCCCGGGTGGTTTTGGTAATTAATAACAACATATATATCATTGAACTAATATTCACTTGAGAATCATTTCAGAAAAGTTCGATGATATGGGTATGGAAATGTCTGAAGAAGTGGACCCCTCAAAATGCTAAGACAAGCATTGGCAAAAGCTCAAGACTCTATTTTTGGTTTAGTGATCAAAGATCACATTGAGTCCATAGGAAAAGCCAATACTATTAAAAGGGGATGAGGTTGTGTTAATGTTCTTGTTGCTCAAGTGCTTGGTGATCTAGCTCCCTCAACTATCAGCACTCTTCACTATCAACACACTCATAAGTAATCTCGGACAAACCGATTCTGCAAACTCAGTCCCACCGAGATGAACCACTTCAGTTATTTCCCCAAACCCTAATTTCTCGGTCCATCCGATTCTGAGTTTCGGTCTCACCGAAAATGGACTGCCAACCTTCTGTAACCAATTGACAGCATTTCGGAATATCCGAGTTGTTGTTTTCGGTCACACCGAGATGGCAAACCCTAACCTTTGACTCACTTCGGACACACCGAGATGGTATTTTCGGTCCCACCGAAAATCCCAACGTTCACTATATTTGAACTTTCGGTCTGACCGAGTTTCAACTTCGGTCTCACCGAGATTGGTCAAATGTGTGTGTAACGGTTGGATTTTGTGTGGAGGCTATATATACCCCTCCACCCCCTCTTCACTCGTGAGGAGAGCCATCAGAAAGTACCACCACTTCTACCATACACTTTCTGAGAAGTGAACCACCTACCCTTGTGTTGAGATCAAGCCATTCCATTCCTACCATATGAAACTTGATTTCTAGCCTTCCCAAGTTGCTTTCCACTCAAACCCTTCTTCCACCACAGCCATATCAGTGAAGAGAGTTGAGTGTTGGGGAGATTATCATCTGAAGCACAAGAGCAAGGAGTTCATCATCATCAACACCGTCTATTACCTTTTGGGGGGTGGTGCCTCCTAGATTGGTTAGGTGTCGCTTGGGAGCCTCCGTCTTTGAGATGTGGAGTTGAACCAAGAAGTTTGTAAGGGCAAGGAGATCGCCTACTTCGTGAAGATCTACCCCGAGTAAGGCTAGTCCTCCGTGGGCGTAGGCCGTGATGGAATAGACAAGGTTGCTTCTTCGTGGACCCTTCGTGGGTGGAGCCCTTCGTGGACTCGCGCAGCCGTTACCCTCCGTGGGTTGAAGTCTCCATCAACGTGGATGTACAATAGCACCACCTATCGGAACCACGACAAAAATCTTCATGTCACCAAACTGCGTTTGATCTTCTCCACCTCTCTTTTACATGTGCAATTTACTTTCCGCTGCATATACTCTAGAATTGCATGTGTAGGGTGATACTTGAATTGTTCTTAATTGTGAAACTGCCAAAAACATTGCATGATCTAAAGGCAGATTTTTTATATTGTCAAGTAGTCTAATCACCCCCCCTCTAGACCTACTTTCGATCCTACAGTAGGCAAGATGGATAATTTCTCCAGAGTACCTTGGATGGTGGGCGGCGCCGGTTTATTGGGCGAAATAGCACTGATGGCCCTCTGAGCACCGGCATAGAGTTGTTCCACCAAGGTATAAGCAGCCTTCAACTTCTTCTGTACATCATCCCCAAGATGAGTCACGCGCCTCCCTGTATACAAGTGATGAGTTAAGCCGGAGCAGTATAAGATTGCAAGGATAGAGCATATGAAACCAAATATTTACCGAAGATGGCAGCTGTCATATCGTCTATATGCTGCCTTAACCCGGATAACTCCTCCGTTACCAGGTTAAGAGCAGCCTCAGCATCCTTGGCTCTTTTTTTCTAAAGCAGCCTTCTGTACCTCCCAAGTGGACCACTCCACTTCAAAGTCTTTCTTGAGCTTCTCCATATTAGCTAAAGCAAGGGCAAGTTCCTCCTTAGCTTTAGTCGAAGCAGTCTCTTGGAAGGCCAGGTGATTCCGGAGCTCAGTTGTCTCCGAAGCCCTCTGGTTCAAATCAGTCTGCAGAAGATAGAGAATATCAGATATTCATGAGGATAGATCAATCAAAAGTCTCAAGCACATAACAAGTTATGCACTCGACACTTGGGGGCTAATGTGCAATTGAAGTGGAAGAAAGCAACTTTTTCAAACAAGTCCCAAGCACATAACAAGTTATGTCCTTGGCACTTGGGGGCAAATGTAAATTCATTCTCGAACGTAATAGAAGTCCCGATTCACCCACAATGGAGTAAACCGGCCCTTGGGGGCTACAGGTGCAAATCAAGTTATTCCAGTTAAATCTACCAAAGCCCCGATTTACCCAGAAGGCTAAACCAGCACTTGGGGGCTACAATGGACTAAAGGTACAGCTACAAGTTACAAGCAGAAATGAAAGGCAAAGGGAAAGAAGTTACCTCATATTTTTCCTTCATCAAGTTTACCAAAATGGCCTCGTGGTCGCGGCTGGTGAAGAGCTGGTTTAGATACCCAGAATGGAGCTCCTGGGCACTAAACTGGGCATAACTAGACAAGTCAGTGATCCACTTGCCTTTGTCTTTCTGAAGAACTTCCTCCTTGGCAGTGTGTCTGGCCAAGATAACAGGTTCTGCAGGAGCAGTAAAACCTATCCCAGTAATCTCGACATCTTCTGTCGAGGCAACAGTTGGCCTACGGGGATCATCAGCGACAGCGGGATCGGTGCATACCAGACTAATAGGAGCCGGACTAGCCCGGGGAGGACTAACCCGGACAGGGCTGGCCGTTTCTGTGGCATTCTCCATAGCATCACCCCCCGGAGCAGCAAGATCTTCGTGGTCCATTGGGGAAGGATCGATGGGCGGAACTTCAGCGTTCTCTTCGAGAGGATTGGCATCTTCAAGATCCTCTGCCGATTCAGAAGCTTTTCTGGCTGCCGATTTATTCAACTTTGCCTTCTTGCTAGGCTTGGGCATACTGAAAAGATTAAAGGAATAATGAAAATCACAAGTCAAAAAGGAAAGATAAACCGGACATATTAAAAGATGGTTTACCGAGGAACGTTCTTGAGCACCGGGACTTGGGTGGCAGTTGACTCGCCGCAAGAACATAGAGGAGTTTCCTGATAGTTTGGATCAGATGGTTTAAGAGGTTTGCAAATAAGACCTGCACTTGGATGAAGAATGGTTGGAATAAGCAAAACCTCTGAGCGGCGTCTTCGAGCCGGTGTGTGGGGTAATCCGGATGATTCAACCACGTGACCACTATGGCATGTGGTCCGGCGAGCCTCATGCTGCTACTTCTTCAAAAGAAAATTGGGATCCAATTGAGCAAAAGGGTGAGAAAATGGATACTTCCGGGCTACCCGACGAATTTTGGGTGGCAACAGTTCTGAATCAGAGGAGAGAGAGATTACCTCGACTTCATTTGCTTTACTCCCTTCTGCCGGATCCTGGGAAAGGACATTGTTACTATGAATACAGACAAAGGAAAGTTAAGAGACGTAAGAGCAAAGCAGTACCTCAGAAGCCGGATCATCTTCTTCGGCGTTTGAACCGGAAGCAGCGGCAGGTCTTTTCTTATGTTTCTTTACGGCCAAGCTCTTCTTACGAGTTGGCTTCGCCGGTTTGTCCTGAGCCTTCTTCTTCCAGAAGGGGTCATTGGCCTGTGTAAAGGAGTAAAAACATATTGAAGACAAGCAATATGGACGGATTAAAGCAAAGAGAAAGGGACAGAAGAGTCTTACCGATGGTGGTTTGTTGTTCACATAGAAGGGTGCTAAACCGGTCCGGCTGCACTCCTCTAGGGGGGTATTCAACATCTTCTTAGCAGACTCAGTAACTTCATTGTTTGGAAGCACTATAGCTGTGTGACGCTGGGGGTCCTTCGGATTACCGGTATACTCGCACATTAAGCCGGAACGCCAGCTTAACGGGAGAATGCTCCAAGAGAACCAGCAGCGGACAAAGTCAACCCCGATTAAACCGTTGGTTACGAAAGCCCTGAGTTTGGAAAGTTGGGGGCATATCGAGCCCAGTCTTGGGCACTCAGATGCTACGGGAAAGGGTGATCTGCTGCCAGACGATAAGAGCGGTAACCTGGCAGTGGATTTTCTCCCTCTGGTGAAGTGTCATTGCAGTAGAACCAGGTCTGATTCCACTCCTTGGGGTGGCTGTGAAGAGTGGCATGAGGAAAGCTGACATCTTTCCTCTTCTGGATGCTCATACCGCCGAGTTCAGTATTGGGCCAGTCGGAGAATTCAGTGCGGCGATTCAGATGGATGAAGTCCCGGAATAGCTCTACGGATGGCTACTCTTGCAGATAGGCTTCTGAGAAGACTTGGAAGTTGCAGATGTTCGATATGGAATTGGGACCAATGTCTTGTGGATGGAGTTGAAAATCGGCTAATACGTCGCGGAAGAACTTTGAACTGGGAGGGCTAAAGCCCCGAGCCAGGTGATCAAAAAAGACGATGGTTTCTCCCTCCTTAGGTTGAGGAGGGCATTCTTTCCCAGGGGCCCGCCAGTGCAGAACCTCTTTCGGACCTAAACTGCCGATTGAGGCCACCTTTACTAAGTTATCCTCGGTAATCCGGGATGGGACCCAGTTGCAAGCAACGAACTGTTTAGCCGCAGAAGTCATCTTTTCAAAGGGGGGATGCTGAAAAATACAATACAAGATCCGGTTTATGATCCACTAGATATAAACCGGCATGTTCTATGAAGATATTTACCTAATTGACGGTTTAAGCAAGGGACTAATGATACCTAGTGATCCGGAGCAAGTATGAACGAAATAGCTACTGGTTTATGAAGCTTAGAAGTGAAAAGTTAACCACCAATTACAGGATGCAGGTATAAATCTAAACCGTCAGCACAGGTATATAAGGCGTAGGTTAAAATTGAACCGGTGGCATAAGCAGATAAGTTATAGATCTAATGTCACAGCCCTAGACCAGCCCTTGCCTGTCTTGCTTGGTCTGCATGTGCATCATGTTAAATTCTCAGAAACTGGAAATGGGGATGTTCAAACCCTAGCACCCAATGAATTCAACTAGGGTCAAATTAAAATCTTTTTCAAAGAACCCAAAATGCCTTTGGAAAAGTTCATCATTTTTGGATTGATTAAAAACCTCTGCCAAAAATGTTGCACATATTTCTAGGACCATTCTGGATTTTTGAATTAAATCATACCTTATTTGCATTGGGCATTTAAATGTTATATATTATTTTAAATGCTCAAATAATCATAAACTAAAATGTTTACTCTTGGATTTACTCTAAACAAGAGCCATGCTTAGTTTTATGATTTTTGGAAATGCTCTGGCATTTTTACTAAAGCCAAAACAAATATCAAAAATAGAAAACATAAACAGAATTAGAAAAAAAAGGGAGAAGGACTACCTGGCCTTACCTGTGGCCCAGCTGGCGGCCCAGCCCACCTGGGCCTCCCCTGCCAGTCATCCTCCACCTCTCGCCAGGAGGACGAGGGGCGCGTGGCCGCCGCGCGCCGGCACACGCCGTGGCCACCTCCTACCTCCCTGCCTGTCTCCTCGTCGCCCTGAGATCGCCACGCAGCCCCGACCTCTCTTCCACTCTCTTTGGTGCTTCTCCTCTCCTCTGCTCTCTCTCCCTCTCGCGTCCGAGCGGAGCTCGTCGCCGCCGTTCGTCGCCGGCATAGCCACCGTCCAAAACACCCCCTCCCTACGCGCCCATCGGATCCGCCTGAAGCTCACGGATCTCCTCCCCGACGCACGCGTCCTCGGGTGCCCTGCTTCGCCCTCACCGTCGACTTCTCCACCGCCGGCCATTGGAGATGCCCCTCGCCCATACGTCGCCGTCAGGCCACCCCTCAGCTCGCCGTCTTCTTCAAACGAACCGCCGTGAGCCCCTCTTGCTCTTCCCCCTATCTCCTTACCCACGCGCATGCTGTAGCTCCGACCCCCACCATGCCCGCGAACTCCACGCCGCCGGCGATGTCACCGCCGTCGCTGCAGCCACCGGGGCTTGAAAACGAGCCCGGCACCGTGCTCCGCACCCTCCCAGGAGTCGAATACCCCCACCTGCTCGTCCTACGGTGCACCCCATCGCCGTTCTCGAGCACGCCCGAACTCCGGCCACCGCACTTACCTCGCCGCCGTCGATCTGGTCCTCCCCGGCGTGAGCTGATGGCTCCGTTGGATGCAGACGAGGACTAGCATCACGCCAAGCCCCTCCGCCGCTCTTTTCGTCGCCGGAGGCGGATTTCCGACGCCCTCCGCCGCGTACGGCCTCGTCGGCGGCTAGCCGCCGGTCGTTCGGCCTCTCTGACCGGGGGTTTGACCTCCCCTGAGTCGCTGGCAAGTGGGCCCTGGCCCCTGCTAGTTTAAATTAAGTTTTGTTAAGCTTAATCAACCCTTCTGACACTGACATCTGGGCCCTCACGCCTAATTAGGTTAGTCTAATTTTCCTGTTTAGATTAGTACTAATCCTGTGGACGCCACGTGCCAGCTTTGACTTTGGTCAAGTCAACGTTGACTTGTCCCACCTGTCATGCACACAAACCAGCCCTTAGTCACTGACCAGTGGGCCCCACTGGTCAGGTTTGACTGGACCAGCCCCTGTTGACTTGCTGATGTCAGCATGACCTAGTGCTGATGTAGTAACTATTTTCTGTGATTTAAAATAAATCAGAAATGATTTATTTATTTCAGAAAATAGCCAAAACTTCTAAAAATCACAGAAAATAAACTATAACTCAGATGAAAATAATATATATATATGAAAATTGATCAGAAAAATTCAAGGAATCTGTTTATGGTATTTTCACGCATGTTTGAGCAAGTTAAACCTGCTGATCTGGTCAAATCAATTATATGACAATTAAATAATCACATATGGAGTTTGAATTTGAATCTTTGGTTCAAACCAACTTCATTTAATATGGTTGCTAGTTGCATTAGCTCAATCAACAGCATATTGCCATGTCATGATCATGCATCATATTTTCGCATTGCATTGATTGTGTCCTTCCTCCGTTGCTGGTATTTGTCCCCTTTCAGTAGACGTGTTCCGACGATGTGATCGATGACACCGATGAAGACCCAATGTTATCTTCAGAAGTGCCAGGCAAGCAAAACCCCATTGAGCAATCCGATACAATCCCACTCTCTCGCTTTTGCTCTCTTTTACTGCATTAGGACAACAACGCTTCAACTGTTACCTGCTGCGGTAGATGAACCCCTTTCCATTGCATGACCTGTCATTGCCACAGTAAATAGTTGAAACCCACTAGTATGAGTAGGAGTTGTTTGAGCCATGATGTGCCTACTCATTCATGCTTTCTGGTTATGCCTTCTATTGCTTAGAGTTGTGCCAGGTCTGGTTCATCGGGGATGAATTGGAAGGGTGATGAACATGTCCTACTGTGTGTGAGCTAAGTGTGTGAACACGTTTTGGTAAAGGTAGCGATGAGAGGCCATGTAGGAGTACATGGTGGGTTGTCTCATTGCAGCCGTCCTCAGGAACTGAGTTCTGTGTTGGTTGGTCCATGAAACAGCTACTACCACACATTGGGATCCTAATTGACTCTCTCGACTTATTAATCAACATGATCTCTGTCCAGGAGTTGCAACTAGTTTATGGTGTTTGTAGTTTACTGGAGGTCGTGCGCAGCGCTGACCCTCGGGGTGGGTTGTGACGCGGCAGGTACGTGGCATGGTGTACCGATTGCCCGTTTGGTGATGCGGGAACCCTGTACACATCGTTTGGGGCCGTGAGCGACACCCCGGCCGGATCTCCCCACGGATGGAACCCAAATAGGCGATAAACCTGGACAAGAGACTTGTTTGGTTAGTCAGGTCGTGGCCGACACCGTCGCCAGGCTTCTGCTTGAAGGTTGCCGAGATACATGACGTGTACATGGCGGTAAGTGGCGAGAGCGTGTGTGAAGAAGTACACCCCTGCAGGGTTATATATGATCTATTCGAATAGCCGTGTCCGTGGAAATGGACTTATGGGTTGCCTATAACAGTTCATAGACAAGTGAAAGTGGATACTCTAAAACACGCAAGATAAGTGTGGGTGCTATGGATGGCCTTCTCGTAGGGAGACGGAAGCGGATCCATAGTGGTGTATTCGTTGGTGATTATGTGGACTCGTGTGCGCCACCTCAAAAGAGTTATTTGCAGTCGTAGTTTAGAATAGCCACCGAGTCAAAGTTGGCTTGCTGCAGTCAAACTCCACCACCCCTTTGTTGATACTGATTCATATGTAGTTAGTTCTGATGTAAGTCTTACTGAGTACCTTTGTACTCACGTTTGCTTAATTTATGTTTTTGCAGAGAGACTTCAGTCTCGCTAGTGGTTCCGCGTGGACTTCGATGTTTAGCTTGTTACCTCAGCTACGATCATGTACCCTTGGGAGGGTCTTGTAGATAGTCAGGCTTCTCAGCCTTTTTCATTTGTAGTTGTCTGTACTCAGACATGTTATGCTTCAGTTGCCTGTATGCTCTGTATGATGAGTCATGTGACCTCTGTTTGTAATAAATGCTATGATGGCTCTTCTGGGCCTTTATCTATATGAGTTGTTGAGTTATGTTGTCATGCCATGTTGTACAGCACATACTTGCATGTTATGCGTACGTGTAATGTGTATTGTTCCGTGTGGGATCCGACACCTAGTTGTTACCCTTGGTAGCCTATCTTATAGGGAAATGTCTCCTAGTGCTTCCACTGAGCCTTGGTAGCTTGCTACTGCTCCAGAACACTTAGGCTGGCCGGCATGTGTCCTTCTTCGTTCCTGTGTCTGTCCCTTAGGGGAAATGTCATGCGTTGTTCCTGTAAGTCCTTGTAGCTTGCTACGACTTGGGTTCATACGTTGATGACCGACACGTTCGTTGCTGGGTCACGTATGCTTGTCTCTATAATTTAGTGCCACTTTTGGTTTATAACTAGTCATGTCGGCCCGGGTTCTCTGTCATATGGATGCTAGCAACACTATCATATACGTGTGCCAAAATGCGCAAACGGTCCCAGGCCAGGTAAGGTGGCACCCGTGGGGATACCGTGCGTGAGGCCGCAAAATGATATGATGTGTTATAGGCTAGACCTGTGTGACTTAGGATCGGGGTCCTGACAGCTTTGGTATCAGAGCCTAACTGCCTGTAGGATTAGCAAGCCAAACTGGTCGAAGTCGTGTCTAGAAATTCTTTAGTTATGTAAGGGAATTGATTGTGGAAGGGAACGTAAGGCTCTTTTTACTCCTTTACCCTATGACCTTCTGATCTGAGTCATCCTCTTCTTTCTACGGGGATTAAGGAACTAGGTTTCCTCTTCTGTCTATCAGGATCACGTTAATTGTGGATTCAACCCTCAGTTCAGTCTCTACTACTTCCGTTTGTTCAACTGTTGGTCGCAGCACCTTGACATTATGATGTTAAGTGGATATGCTACCCTTTTTGCTTGGATCTCAAAAGTATTTTCGAGCATTTACAGGCGTTATGCTGTCCGAGTCATTCCAGGTTTCTAAATAATCTGATGCATTTGCGAACCTTTCCTCCCTGTTTCCGATGTCCTTTTAGGCCAGATTAATCACACTAGTCGGTGTGTGGAGGTATGATACGTCCCAAACGTATCTATAATTTCTGCTTGCTCCATGCATGTTTTGGGTGATATTGCTATTCTTTTTATACACTTTCATACACTTTTGATCATATTTGGACTAACCTATTAACTCAGTGCACCCCAGTGCCAGTTTCTGTTTTCTGCTGTTTTTGTATTTCAGGTTTTCCCATTACTTAAATTGCCATAAAAATTCTGGGAAAAATATATAAAAATCAGCGCTCCAGAAGCTTCCATGCGCCAGAAGTGGGGCCAGAGGGGGGCCAGAGGGGCCCCAGGCGCCCTGATGGCGCGGCCCCACCCCTGGCCGTGCCGGGGGGCCGCCTGGGGGGCTCCCACCTCCTCTGGTGCCCTAATTGGCCTCCTATTTATTCTCCCGTCGCGAAAACCCTGATTCCGGACCCCTTTTCTCCAGAAGCAATTCCGATCTCCGCCGCCATCGCCACCAAGTTTCGGGGGACCAGAATTCCTGTGTCGGCATCCTGCCGGGATGGGGAAGTGCCCCCAGATTCATCTCCATCGACGTTGCTTCCTCCCTCCATGATGCGGGAGTAGTTCCTCCTCGGGGCTGAGGTTTCTACCAGTAGCCATGTGGCTAATTCTCTCTCCCATGATGTGATCTTCGTTGTGATCATAGGCTATGTTAATCTAGGGTGATCCCATGATATTTCCCCTTCCTCTATGTATTGAATTGATGTACTCACTTGTTTTTATCTAGTATAATCCCCGAGACCAAGGTGACAGCGGTCTATTGGACATGGATTAGAAGAATATTTTCATGAGTGATTTCCTCTTTTGTGTGTTGATTGAAGATTGAGAGTCTCTTGGTGCTTGTCTTTGACTATCCTGGAGATATGTTGTGGTGATTGTGGTACTCTCTTTGGATGGCCGCGGTGACATTGGGAAATCCATAGATTGAGAACTACGAACTTTGAGGTGTGCTTTTGTAGCCCTACATAATTCTCGTCCTCTCTTGACCACAAAGGAATGACCTCCGAGTGCGTCTCCATTGCATGTTTTATGGGAAATATCATGTGATTAGACTATGTTAATGTTGTTGGGAGTTGCCACTAGTGAAAGTATGAAGCCTAGGCCTTGTTTCCACCATTGTAATACCATTTGTGCTCACGTTTACCACTTGTTTGCTTGCTGCACTTTTTATTACAGATTTATATTACCTTGCATTGCCACTCCTATCATCCATATTTTACCATCTCTTCGCCGAACTAGTGCACCTATACAACTCCTAGTTGTATTAGGTGTGTTGGGGACACAAGAGACTTCTTGTATCTTAGTTGCAGGGTTGCTTGAGAGAGACCATCTTCAACATCTACTTCCCTGAGTTCGATAATCCTTAGGTCATCCACTTGAGGGAAATTGCTGCTGTCCTACAAAGCTCTGCGCTTGGAGGCCCAACATAGTCTGCAAGAATAGAAGCGTGTGTAGACATCAAGCTATTTCTGGCGCCGTTGCCGGGGAAGTAAGTGTTTGAAGGTATATCTTTAGATCTTGCAATTAAATCTTTTCGTTTCTTGTTTTTAGTTTCACTAGTTATGTTTATGGAAAACCGCACTCTTAGTTCGCTGCTTGGGGAAGGCCGCTTTACCACACCTGTGGTAGAGAAGTTTCCTCCACCTACTGAATGTATCCCATTCCAAATACCACTTGGGATAATTGAAATAATTAGGAATGATTGTTATGATGGGACAGTCAATCCTAGTATTCATTTGTTGAAACTTATAGAACTTTGTGAGTTGTTTAAGATTTCAGGTTTGACAAGAGATGGAGTCATGAGGAAATTATTTGCCTTGTCACTGAAAGGAAAAGCATTGGAATGGTATAGGCTACTAGATGACTCTCACCTGCTGGATTGGGAAGAGATCCAGTCTCTCTTTTACTCCAAGTTTTATCCTCTTCATGAAGTCCATGAGAATAGGAATTATGTTTATAATTTCTATCCTCATGACGGAGAGAGCATAGCTCATGCTTGGGGGAGACTGAAAACGTTAATGCTAAAATGTCCTAACCATGGGCTCCCCAAAGATATGATTATTACTAATTTCTATGCGAGGCTCTCCCGACAGGATAAAGATTTGCTCGATGCTTCCTCTATGCGTTCTTTCACAAACGAAAAGATTGATGCTAAATGGGAACTCCTTGAAAGAATTCAATGCAACACTGAAGATTGGGAGATCGACAAAGCTAAAGAGTCAGGTATAATTTATGAGTATGATTGCATTAAGTCCTTTGTTGAAACTACAAGTTTTAATAAGTTTAGTGCTAAGTTTGGGCTTGATTCTCAACTCCTTGTTGATTTCCTCAAATCTATTGCTTCACATCTTAATATGCCTAAGGAGGATTGGATCAAGCATCATGAACCTTTTAAAGAGATTTGCAAAGAAAATGAAATTGTTCATGATGATTGCAACATGCATGATCCAATTCCTAAAAATGAAGTTTTATATAAGCATGTTAATTTTTGTGGAGTGGATAGACCTTGTGAAAGGCCTATGATTGAAGAAGAAAAGTATTGTAAGCAACATAAGCATGAAAGAACAATCACTTGGGTCAAAGATTTAAATGAAATTTCTAGAGAATTGTGTGACCTTTATCCTTTTACTTGTGAACTTTGCTGTATAGAGGGTCACTTTAATTTTCAATGCATGCACTTTCAAAACATAACTATTAACCAGCTGTGTGATAACATGATCACCCCTAATCTTTATGATGAGCTTATGTTATTTTTGATGTGTGAAGAGTTATCAGAAAAGACTTCTTGGCTAGATGTTAATGCCATAGGAATAAAAAACACTTTGCAAAATTGCCATCTCTATTGTGTTGTTAATTGCCATAAAATGATTACATAAGTAAGATTAGAAAGGAGGGAACTTTACCAAAGTATAAAAATGTCTCTTATATTTCTACTAATAAAAAGGAGAGTTTCTCCCAAGTTTCCCCTATTGTTTCTAATGATAAACCAGGATATGTGGAGAAGCTTCATCTCCAACCACTCCCTCCTAAGGTGAAGAAGAAGAAAAAGAAGAGGAGGAGGAAGAGCAACAAGAAGGAAGAAGAATGGGTATCAACCTGGCCTGAGCATATTCCTCCCATCAACTTTTATCCTAACGGTTGTAAGTTTAAAGAAGAAGGTGAAGTTTATTGCCTTAATTATCATCTTGATGATACGTCCGTAGGTACTATTGAAGATGATTTTGATTATGATATGCATGTTACTTATTGTGATTGGGAAAATGATGATAATGCTACTTATGATCTTGAAAATCTTTTTGGTACCAACTCTGAAAGTGATGATATGGAAAGCTCTAAGCTTGGGGATGATAGGATTGCAAATCCTTTACCCACTAGTGATGTGATAATTGATAATTCTTTTGCTAGTAAGAATAAAGACAACATGTTTACAAATATAGTTGCTAGCAATGATAATGCTCTTCTCTACTATGATGATGTTATAACTCCAATCTATAGTGATTATAAAGGTACCTATGACATAAGGAGAAATTATCCTTATGAAACTTGTCATAATCATGGAGGGAATTACTCCCTTGTTGAACACCATCTTCCTAATACACAATTAATCTATAGTGTTCAAGTTGTTTATGATAGTCCTACTCCCACTATTACCAATGAGAAAGATTATGCTTATGTGGAGAGTAAGAGTACCTTTTTGCATATGGATCATGGTAACAATGCTTTATGTGATGCTTATATTGTTGAGTTTATTCATGATCCCACTGAAAATTATTATGAGAAGGGAACATATGCTCATAGATATTTCAATAATATCAAGTTCCCTCTCTTTATGTTCAAGGTTTTGAAGCTGCACTTGTTTTGTCTTCCTATGCTTATTGCTTTGTGCTTCAATGAATTATTCTATTGCAATATTCCTATGCATAGGAAGCATGTTAGGCTTAAATGTGTTTGGTATTTGCTTCTTGATGCTCTCTTTTGTTCTTCAACTCTTATTCCTACGAGAGCATCATTAAAGTCTTAAGCCTATCTTTATGGCTATAAAGAAAGAGCTCTAGGGAGACAACCCTTGTTATCTTTGCTTTCAGTTTGTTCTTTCAGTTTTTAGTGGTCTTGATGTTTGTTACTACTGTAGCAACATCATTGTATCTTTATTTTTCAGCTTTGTGCCAATTTTAGCCTCTGATTGCAAGAAAGTTCAAAAGTTGTGACGTGCTGTCCAGGAAACAGATTCTGCCCTTGGACAGATAAATTCGAATAAAATCACCAGATCATCTTTTTGATCTGAATTGTTTTGACAGCGTGCTCTATACAATTGGCTTTCGAGCGTCTGTTCTGAGTTTTTTGATTTGAGTTGCAGAAGTGCCCCGAAAAAATTATTTACTACCTGCTGGTCTGTTTTTCACAGATTATGCCCTGTTTTGCCTTTTCTTCGTTTTGCAGACCTTAAGCTTGCTTTTTCTTTGCAAAAACTTTTTGGCGATCTTGAGAAACAGTAGAACTTCAAGAATATCTTTTTTTCCAGTAGAGAAAAATTATTTTATTGTGGGTACTAACCTCTCTAATCATATTATGATGAGTTATGTATGAAGGGAATTTTCAAGTGTGCGAGGGAAGATGATAAAAGAAGATTCAGGAGTGTCAAACGCTCAAACTTGGGGATGCCCCCATGCACCCCCAAGAAATATCCAAGGAGACTCAAGCATCTAAGCTTGGGGATGCCCCCGTGCATCCCCTTCTCCATCAATAATTATCAGTTCGTCCTTCGTTCCACTATATTTTTATCACTTCATGCGTTATGTGCTATGCTTGGAGCGTCTTGCTCTTTTCTTTTTAGTTTATTTAGTTTTACTTGCTGTTCTTAACAAGCTGGATCCTAGCCTTCATTGTTTGGGAGAGAAACACGCTCCACTCCACTGTAGAACACAACATAGGCTTGCAGGCGTATCTTCTTGTGTGTGTTCTTTATCTTTTCATAGCTGTTGTCATGCTTAGCTCTTAGTTTTCATGCTTATCTTTTTAAGAGCTTTTGTTTAGGTTGTTGCTTCTGGAACTCTCTTGAGTTATCATGCTTATGTTGTTAAGAGAGTTGGCTTCTGTGGCACTGGTTGATATGTCTATGATAAAAATGCTATGTGCATAATGGTGCTTAGTAGTTCATGTTTTCTTATGGTTAGTCTTAAATAGCTGGGGGTTCTTAATGTGTTATTGAAGTACCAACATGATTTGTTTGCCTATGATGTGGTATGGTTTAGTGATATCTTCCTCAAAGAATTTATTTTGATTGACTTGGCATATGCTCACGCATATTTAAGACTGTAAAGAAAGTCTATCAAGCCTTGATGATCTTTAATTTCTGAGTAGTGATATAACTTCCATGCCCGATTCAATGTTGCTTTGTCGCTCTGCATGATTATGGCCGTCATTGCTCTCTTAGTTGGTCACTCCCAGTCTTTTGCTAGCCTTCACCTGTACTAAGCGGACTGACTGCTTGTGCATCCAAAATCCTTGAAACCAGTTATGCCATATGAGTCCACCATACCTTCCTATATATGGTATTTACTTGCCATTCTTAACGAAGACTTTCTTGTACCATCTCAAAATTATTCAAAAGCATTTCTCTTTCGTGCCTCTGTTTTAGCTCATGAGGAAGTAGTAGGTAATTCATGATCTTCTTATGTTGGACAAATCTTACCCCGGGATTGCATGTCTAATCTGCAAACCCCTAATACGAGGAAGGAATGGCATGAGTGCGCCCAGCTCACAAAAGATAATAGCAACAAACAAACCCTCCTTCACGCTTTGTTCATGAGAAATCAGAAAACTCCGGCAGTGATAAACAAAGGAGATTAAGGGGATGTGATCGTCCCCGCATGGGAGCCGTTCCTCGAAACTTGTCCAGCATTGGGTTATCTACTAGCATTCGTTCACGAATTATGCACCTCCCAAAAGCTTTTTATCTCTGTTTTTAAAACCACGAGCTCTGGTACTTGTTTAGTCTTTGCTTCCAGCCACGGGTTTTCAACCTTGCCATCAAAATCCATGGTTCGAGAGTCTCCACCTTCTTTCTTCAAAGCACCAACTATTGAGAGCATGATTGTCATTCTGAGTGTAATGTGCATTGTCACAAAGTACCATTGTCTTCTGCATGATTGTGATATCGCTTATTCTGAAATCATTGTATCTAGTCGTCACTTAAACTTTGGAGGTGCTCCTGCATTTATGTTTTGCTTCACTAAAGGGGGCAAGCGAGGTATCACTTTGTCATGTTTGCACACCATGCTCACTACAAATCTATTGGGTGTTTCAGTATCATATTGTAAACTTTCAGTTCTTTGTGATATTCTCATGAGGCAACTTAATTACTAAAGATTCATTATCTCAATAAGCATTTGTCATGTGATTGTGAAAGACTCTTTGGTAGCATGTCACCACAGAAATTGTGCTTGTTATCATTTACCTACTCGAGGACGAGCAGGAATTAAGCTTGGGGATGTTGATACGTCCCAAACGTATCTATAATTTCTGCTTGCTCCATGCATGTTTTGGGTGATATTGCTATGCTTTTGATACACTTTCATACACTTTTGATCATATTTGGACTAACCTATTAACTCAGTGCACCCTAGTGCCAGTTTCTGTTTTCTGCTGTTTTTGTATTTCAGGTTTTCCCATTACTTAAATTGCCAGAAAAATTCCGGGAAAAATATATAAAATTCAGCGCTGCAGAAGTTTCCATGCGCCAGAAGTGGGGCCAGAGGGGGGCCAGAGGGGCCCCAGGCGCCCTGATGGCGCGGCCCCACCCCTGGCCGCGCCGGGGGGCCGCCTGGGGGCTCCCACCTCCTCTGGTGCCCTACTTGGCCTCCTATTTATTCTCCCGTCGCGAAAACCCTGATTCCGGAACCCTTTTCTCCAGAAGCAATTCCGAACTCCGCCGCCATCACCACCAAGTTCCGGGGGACCAGAATTCCTGTGCCGGCATCCTGCCGGGACGGGGAAGTGCCCCCGGATTCATCTCCATCGACGTTGCTTCCTCCCTCCATGATGCGGGAGTAGTTCCTCCTCGGGGCTGAGGTTTCTACCAGTAGCCATGTGGTTAATTCTCTCTCCCATGATGTGATCTTCGTTGTGATCATAGGCTATGCTAATCTAGGGTGATCCCATGATATTTCCCCTTCCTCTATGTATTGAAATGATGTACTCACTTGTCTTTATCTAGTATAATCCCCGAGACCAAGGTGACAGCGGTCTATTGGACATGGATTAGAAGAATATTTTCATTAGTGATTTCCTCTTTTGTGTGGTCATTGAAGATTGAGAGTCTCTTGGTGCTTGTCTTTGACTATCCTGGAGATATGTTGTGGTGATTGTGGTACTCTCTTTGGATGGCCGCGGTGACATTGGGAAATCCATAGATTGAGAACTACGAACTTTGAGGTGCTTTTGTAGCCCTACATAATTCTCGTCCTCTCTTGACCACAAAGGAATGACCTCCGAGTGCGTCTCCATTGCATGTTTTATGGGAAATAACATGTGATTAGACTATGTTAATGTTGTTGGGAGTTGCCACTAGTGAAAGTATGAAGCCTAGGCCTTGTTTCCACCATTGCAATACCATTTGTGCTCACGTTTACCACTTGTTTGCTTGCTGCACTTTTTATTACAGATTTATATTACCTTGCTTTGCCACTCCTATCATCCATATTTTACCATCTCTTCGCCGAACTAGTGCACCTATACAACTCCTAGTTGTATTAGGTGTGTTGGGGACACAAGAGACTTCTTGTATATTAGTTGCAGGGTTGCTTGAGAGAGACCATCTTCAACCTCTACTTCCCTGAGTTCGATAAACCTTAGGTCATCCACTTGAGGGAAATTGCTGCTGTCCTACAAACCTCTGCGCTTGGAGGCCCAACATAGTCTGCAAGAATACAAGCGTGTGTAGACATCAAGGTTCTCCGTTACCTCAACACATGTGTTGGAGTTATTATTATGACCCTAGGTGTCTTCGGGAATCACCCAGTAATGCAGCAATGCTTTATACTCCCAGTGTGATGATTCTGGCCATTATTCTCAAAAGCATCCCGTGATGCCATTTAGTTGGTAGGCATTCTATTCTGGGTATTTAAACCCAAGACTCACTCCACTTATATCCTGTTGGTAGTATTTGCTCGTCCCTTTAGGATACTAGTACCTTGTGATAGTCCTCGAGGTTCGTGGTTATCGTTCTTCCAATACCATGAACCATCATTGCAGAAGTTCTTATGAACCAAAGATCACAACCAGAGTGCTCTTGAGTAGTACTCCATTCATATTGTGGCTCTGCCAGTCCTAGCTTTCTGCATGGATTATCCGGAAGAAATATGTTGAAGGTTCGACATACTAATCTATGCATCCACAACTCAGAAAGATATATGTTCCATGAGTTGCCCCTTTTTAGTTGTATTGTGACCATGGGTGCTAAGAGTTTGGATATCCTCAACAACTTGGATAGTAGCAACAGTGTGGTGGGTAGGAAGGCTCTTAATTCTATCTTCTTCCTCCTTTTCTCTAGCCCATCTCTCTTTAAGTTTAGCCATCATCCTAATGTTTTCATTAATTTGCACTTGAATAGCATTCATAGGAGTGGTCTTCCTCTCCTCAAGAGGAGAAGTTCTAATTTTAAGCAACTCTACCTCATGGGCTAAATTGTCTACCTTCAAAGAGAGATCATCTAGTTTGGCTAGTTTTTCTTCTACACTCTTATTGAAGGCTTTTTGGGTAGTGATGAAGTCTTTAAGCATAATCTCTAGTTCAGAAGTGGAGTTCTTGGTGCTAGGATAAGCATTGTTGTTCCCATAGGAATTAGAGGGGAACGGTCTAGGGTTGCTACCAAAATTACTCCTATAAGCATTGTTATTGAACTTGTTTCTAGAGATAAAGTTCACATCTACTTGATCTTGAGCAATCAAAGAATTTAAAGGAACATCATGAGGATCAATAGAAGATTGCTTGGAAAGTAGAGACATGATCAAGTCAACTTTTTCATTTAGGGAGGAAATCTCCTCGACAGAGTTTACCTTCCTACCTGTTGGAGCGTGTTCGGTGTGCCATTGGGAATAATTGGTCATCATCTCATCGAGAAGTTTCGTGTCAGCACCAAGTGTAGTTGACATAAAGGTTCCTCCCGCGGTCGAATCTAACAAGTTCCGCGAGGTAAAGTTCAAGCCTGCATAAAAAGTTTGGATAACCATCCAAGTAGTCAAACCATGAGTAGGGCAGTTCTTGACAAGAGATTTCATGCGTTCCCAAGCTTGGGAAACGTGTTCATTATCCAATTGTTTAAAATTCATTATGTTACTCCTTAGTTGGATAATTTTAGCAGGGGGATAGTACTTCCCAATAAAGGCATCCTTGCACTTATCCCAAGAATCTATACTATTCCTAGGCAAGGATTGAAACCAGATTTTAGCTCCTCCTCTCAAGGAGAAAGGAAAAAGCTTAAGCTTAACAATATCACTATCTACTTGTTTGTACTTTTGCATATCACAGAGCTCAACAAAATTATTTAAGTGCAAAGCAGCATCATCTCCAACACCGGAGAATTGATCTTTCATAACTAGGTTCAGTAAAGCAGGTTTAATTTCATAAGAAGGTGCTGAAGTGGCAGGTGTAGCAATAGGCGTGCAGATAAAGTCATTGTTGTTATGACTAGTGAAGTCACACAACTTGGTGTTCTCGGTGGAACCCATAGCAGCAGCAAGCAAGATAACTATTTTTGTGATTTTTGGTAAGGGACACTAAAGCAAAAACTGAAAGGTAAACTAACAAGACTAAAAAGCAAAGATAAAAGATAGCATGCAACTCCTCTATCTTGAAGAGTGGAGTGCCCGGCAACGGCGCCAGAAACTTTGCTTGATGGCTTCTCGCCCCTCGTTGGTTACCCCGAGTGGAAGGTTTGAGATGTAGCGTAATGGCAAGTTTCCCTTGGCAAGATACCAAGGATCGAATCCCGTGAGACTCCGAGGGTCGACAAGAAGGTGTCAACGGCTAACGGCGCCAGATACTTAGCGGTTGACAGGACCTGCACACAGATACAAATAACTTTTCTCCCAACGAGTACAAAGAGGTTGTCAATCCCTCCGGCCTTGCTGTTTACAAAGGATCAAACACAAGAGATAATGATGATAGCTATGACTGCAACTAGGAAATAGAAACAGGAAGTAAATATAGGATGTGATCAGTGGTGGTAATATGGACCGGGGTCCCATGATGTTCACTAGTGATGTCTCTCTCCCAAAAGACTTGAAAACAGCAAAGCGAGGTAAACAAATTACAGCTGGGCAATTGACAGGATTATGTGCGCAAACCAATGCTAACTATGCTGCAAAGAAAGGTAGAGGCTCAAAAGCATGGGCGGTACGCCAAGGCAAGTAGACCGAAATCCATCTGCATCTACTACTAATCATCCACCTTGAGATATCTATCCAGAACATCTCGCTGGTATTAAGTTGTGAATCCCACCCAAAGTGTAAACTCAAAGCAACAGACAACTGCATTAAAAGAACTTTGCGTAAAGTAAACAATCCTTGCACCCGCAAGTACAAGCACCGTTGTTTTCCCCCTTGTGGCAACAGCACATCCCCTAGACTCATTTTTCTGTCACTCAAACTAGTCATCGAGGGGCATGAACCCACAATCAAGCATAACGTTCCCTCTTGGAGTTACTACCTACTACTCGGCCAAAGCAATAAACAGCAACGGAGAACATGCAAGAATTACTCAAGAACATAAATATAAAAGAGGTGAATCAAATATATTACTCACACACAATCTGAACATAATCTCATAATCCATCGGATCCCAGCAAACTCAGTAGAGCAACAGCATAAAGATTACATATGTGCCTCGATCATGTAGGGCAGCTCACGAGGTCTAATCCATGAAGAACAAAGAGGGGAGGAGAACATCACATAGCTACTGGTCATGGACCCATGGTCCAAGGGGGACTACTCACGACTCATCCGGGAAGCGTCCATGGTGGTGGAGAAGCTCCTGGTGGTGGTTCTCCCCTCCGGCAGGGTGCCGGGAAGAGTTCTCCTGGTGCTCCCGATCTTGGAAGCGCGGCAGCGGCGGAACAGAGGCAAGATCGTAAAAAAGGGTTCCGTCCTCGAGGGTTTCGGGACGCGAGGAGTATATATGCCAAAGGGGGTCACCAGAAGCCGAGAGGGGGACCCAGGCGCCCCCCTAGGGTGGCCAGGGGTGGGGTCGCCTGGGCTGGCCGCCTGGGCTGCCCCTGGCTCTCCTCTGGCCCCACTTTGGTTTTTCTCGAAGCTTCCTGTACGCTGATTTTTTCTGTATTTTTCCCGGAATTTTTGGAGCACTTTTAATATGGGGGAAACCTGAAATAGAAAACAGCAGAAAACAGGAACTGGCATTGTGGTGCACTGAGTTAATAGGTTAGTCCAAATATGATCAAAAGTGTATGGAAGTGCATAAATATCATAGCAATATCACACAAAAGAAGCATGGAGCAAGCAGAAATTATAGATACGTTTTGGACGTATCAGTCATGCATACAAGAGTTGACCTAAAAATATTTAACATCTACGGCTAAGAACCACCTATGATGATGAACAACGAGGAGCGAAGGTTCATCTGTGTGCTCCCGAGAAACCCTAGAACTAAGATCTATGGGGAAGAAGAAGTAACGCACCCGAGGAAGCGGAAGGACGGCGACGAGTCTCTGGACACACTCAGGTTGATGAAGCGGCCGGGCTTGGTGAAGACGATGAGTTCGAAGGACAGCGGCGGAGCTTGAGTGCTAGGACAGAGGAAGACGAAGCAGAGGGGATAAAGAGATGGCCCTCGGCCCTATTTATAGGCCGAGGAGATAAAACGACAGGCGCGGGAATCGAGGAGACCAAAAATCAGATATGGATTGAGCTGTCGCCTCGATCTTCGGAGCTTTAATAAGTAAAGCTAAAAAACAGGTGCAGGCATTGAATGCACGGATGATGTCACGATGGTTTAAAGCGACACAGAGGGATGACGTCATGCCGGTTTACCAAGCATACTGAAGCCGCGGAAACGAAAGGCTGTACAAGACTTCGGAGATTGACATGAACAGGTTCAAATCAATCTGGGGCCTAATGTAAGGGATATTACTACCAGGTATAAACCGGCCACGAGGGTCCGGTTTAAGTTATCAATATTATATTATCAGAGAGGACCAGCGAAGTATGAAGTAAAAGATTGTAGCCCAGGAGGCTTAGAGCCCATATGTTAGGGTCCATGATTTTTAAACCGTCATACTGTGTAACTTGGGATGCAAGATAGGAAGAGCAGAGGACGAGGCGGACACGATTATGAGCCAGCCTCGGGACTCTATAAACCGGACTGGGTGTCACCTCTTATATAAAGGGACGACTCGGTGACGGTTCAGGACAAGAAACAACAGCTCGAGACACAGGCAAAGTGGATTCGCTCCCTGGTCATCGAAGCCCAAGCAATACCACACCAAACTAGACGTATGCTTTTACCTTCATCGAAGGGGCCGAACTAGTATAAAACCCATGTGTCCTTCGTCCGCTTTAACCCCTTTAAGCTAACCCGAGCGATGCCCTCGCGACTAAGTCCTTTTGCTAGGACATCTGCCGTGCTAAATCCACGACATCTTCTACATTTTATATCTTTACCAGGTACACCATTAAGGATAATAGATGAAGTCGCAGTGTTGAGCAACATTTTAGTCCATCTGATCCATTTATCACAAAAACCAAGATGTTTCATCATTAAGTAGATTGCATTGTGATCCACTTTGTCAAAAGCCTTTTCAAAGTCAATCTTAAAAATAATAGCTTGGTTTTTGGATTTGTGGCACATGTGGATATACTCAAAACTCCACGCCAAACAATCCTGGATACTTCTTCCTTTAATAAATCCATATTGGTTCTTGTTGATGACAGATAAGATGATCTGCTGAGCTCTGTTGGCCAGAAGTTTATTTATGATTTTGGCTGGCATGCTGACCAGAGAGATAGGCCTAAAATCATTAGGTGTCTTTGGATTGTCATTATTAGGAATGAGGGAGATGAAAGAACTATTGATGGGTTCAAGATTGACTTTTTCATCTTGGAAGTCCTTAATCAAACTATAGAAACATTCCTTAATGATGTGCCAATATTTTTTCATAAAGAGTCCATTAAACCCATCAGGTCCAGGTGATTTATCATTAGGAATGTATTTAATTGCATTGTCAATTTCCTCTCTTGTGAAAGGATTTGTTATGCTATCATCAATCTCTTGTAGAGCCATGTTTTGAATATCAAAAAGCTGAACAGTATCCTCTGTTTTACCAATTCTATCTTTGAAAGATTGCCATAGAATAGCAGCTTTCTTTTCATGTTCATGGACTTCTATGTTATCAGAAGACTTGATAAAGGAAATGTAGTTATGCCTGAAAACTTGTGTTTCAATAGCATGATTTTTTTTTGCATTTTCATCTCCAAGATTAGCCCATCTATTGTTGACTCTGATTCTCCAATATTTTCTTTTTGCTTCAAGCAGTTTATTAGTGTGTTTGATCAAAGACTTCCTGAAATTATTCTCAATCTTGGTAAGGTATCTCTGATCTTCCAGACCATCCAGCAGTTTTACATAGAAGCAATAGTATTCTATAGTTTTGTTTAGTTGAGAAATTTTCTTGCTCCAAACCTTGAGACCTTTTCTGATAGATTTGAACTTAGCCGCAATATTTTTTGCAGTATCTATGAAGAAAGTACTGTTCTGCCAATGATTTTCCACAGTTTCTATAAACCCCTCAAATTCAGTCCAAAATTCCTCAAACCTGAAAAGTTGACTTTTAGGGATTTTGTTGTCAATTTGCACCTTAATAGGTACATGATTTGATGAAATTTTAGCCAGAGGGAAAGCCATAGTGTTTGGATGATCAGAAGTCCATTCAGAGCTGGTGAAAAACCAATCAAGCTTTCCCAGTAGGGGTGAGTCCTGCATATTACTCCAAGTGAAAGCTCTCCCTTTTAATTGGATTTCAACAAGATCATGGTTAATAATAATATTGTTAAAAATCATCATATTATTATGGTCTCCACTAGAATTGTTTCTATTCTCAGGTCCTCTAATAAAGTTGAAATCTCCAAGGAACGTCCAGTACTTAGAGGAGCTGATATGCAGATTGGTAAGCCACTGAGCGAATTCATTCTTGCCCTCAGTAGTATTTGGTCCATAGATATTGGTTAGCTGTCATTTAGAGTTATCCTTGGTGGATGTGAAGTCCACAATAATCTGAAAGTAGCTTTGTGAGATTAGCTTACCAGTGAAATGACTGCCATTCCATATTGTTATAATACCTCCTGAACTGCCAGATGATGGAACATGCAGAAATTTGTTAAACCTCATAGGGCAGAATTTTTTGATATATGATATGTCAAATTCCTTTTTTTTTGTTTCCTGAAGAGCAATGATGCTACAAGCACTCTCCTCAATTTTTAATCTGATGTCATCCCATCTTTCTTGAGATTTGATACCTCTCACATTCCAACAAAGAATATTCCAGCTTCTATTCATTATAAAATGACTTGTATATTCTGATCTCATATATGTAGTAGCATAATATGAGGCAGGGAAAATAAAACCCGTTGTAAAGGTCATCATTTGATTTTTCAGATCTAAGTGCAAGCTGAACTCTTAGAGCATAGCAAAATAACTGCATTGAAAGCCTAGACAAAACAACATGTCCAGAGGTGGCACCTAAAATCTCAATAGTATCATTATTACAGACCAAGGTGTTCCAGGGTGCATGCAGGCACACAAACCAAAATAAAGGAAACACAGCATAACTCAAACTGAAAGAAAAGATAACTTGATGACATTTAAGGTGGTCATCAGGAACCAGATGCCAAGTAGAGCTTTATTCATCTAAACTATCATATTTCAGAGCACTAGCAGACACCTCCTTGTGTGGCATCTTGCAGGGGCCAGCACCAATGGCCTGTAGGGTTTGCATTGGGATTGGAGGAGGAGGGGGAGCATGCTTGTCTATCACTATAGAGTCAAATTTAGGCCCCAGATTGATGGCCATTCTGTCCTTGTTGAGTTGTGCACTAGAGGTCTCACCATCAGTGAACTTCTTTTTGCTTTGTATATTCTGTATGGCAGCAGCTGCAGATTTTTTATCCTTAAAGCCCATGTTGATTTTGGTCAAATGATCACTTCTTCTGCAAAAAGCTTCATCAACAATGTTGTTTTTCTTTCTCTTATTGGCCATGTTGTTTTTCTTGCTAGTGAGATCATACTCCTCTTCTGAAATTTCCACAATACTTGCAGAGTTGGTGTTCTTTGGAGCTTCATGGATAGTTTGTATCTGCAAATAGCATCTCTTATTGGTGCCATTAGTGCCTTCAACATCTATAATGTTGCATTTAGAATTGATGATTTTAGCACCACCCAATTTAGGGATGATATCATGTGCATTTTAACCAAACTGCCAATCAGTCCTTGCAGAGCAGATATATCCTCATATATCTCTGAAACACCAACCAGACCTGGAGATATACCAACCTGCTGGGCTGCCACTTGATCATTGTAGTTGATGCTGATATTGTGTGGGGAGAAAACTGGGCTCTCAAGAGGTATGAAGCTGTCAGTCTCATGGTTTTCAACAACAGTAGCATTGAGCCCCACTGGTATGTTGTGGGCATTAGGAACTATGTTGTTCTCATCGGATCCCTCCACCTGAGATGCACCATGAATGACTGCAGGCACAGTCCCATGCTGAATTGTAGTTGCAAAGTTGACTGAAAACATAGTTTGTTGGTTTCCAATAGAGTTTATGCTTTATACTTCAGTTGTGTGATGAACTGTTACTTGTTCATGAGAAGTCTATGATACAAGTCTTTTGATAAAAGTCTTATGTTTAAATTTGCTGCTGTTATAATAATCAACATGATGCTTCTATGTCCATATTTTGTTTTATCAACACCTCTCTCTCAAAGCATGTGGACATGTTTTTCGTTTTTCGTTTTCGCTTGAGGACAAGCGAGGTCTAAGCTTGGGGGAGAGGTGTGATACGTCCATTTTGTATCATGTTTTCTTGCTGTTATTTATGTTGTTGTTATGCATAATAATGCTTTTTGGAGTAATTCTAATGCCTTTTCTCTCATAATTTGCAAGGAATGCACCAAGAGAGAGAATTCCGGCAGCTGGAAATCTGGACCTGAAAAAGCAACGTCAGGCCACCTATTCTGCAAAGCTCCAAACAAGCTGAAACTTCACTAGTTTTTTATGTAATATTAAAGAAATATTGGAGCTGATAACCATCGGAGGGGGCCCACCAGGTGGGCACAGCCCACCTGGGCACACCAGGCCCCCCAGGCACGCCCTGGTGGGTTGTGCTCACCCAGGCCCGCTTCTGGTGACCATCTTCTGGTATATAAGCCCTTCTGACCTAGAAAAAAACAAGGAGAAGACTTTTGGGACGGAGCGCTGCCGTCTCGAGGAGTAACTTCGGCAGGAGCACTTTTTCCCTCTGGCAGAGCGATTCCGCCGGGGGAACTTCCCTCCCGGAGGGGGAAATCATCGTCATCATCATCACCAACTGTCGGTGTACTAAGATAGGGGTACCTTAGTACCCCAACTTGTGCACGGGCGGTAGTAGCTTCCCGCGGCAGGGCTTACCACGTGCTCGCCAAGTACCTTTCCGGTCCTTATGAAGCCATTCAAGAACAAAGTATACAAGACAGAAGATCAAGGCCCCGGCAAGAGGAGCTTGCCGGGAAGGCCGCACCAGGCTCAAGGCTATCACTTTAGCACAAGACCCTGGCAAGAGGAGCTTGCCAGGAAGGCCAAGGAATACATATCTCAAGAGATGCCTCGGCGCGTCATGCGCCCCGGCAGGACCCGGAGAGCGACAAGCTTCCGGGCCCGGCAAGATCACTACCCCGGCAAGGTGCTTGCCGGGGAAACCTATACTGTGTGCCCGCGCTCCAGCTCATCGGCCCACGCGTTGCCCTGGGGCCCTTCCAGGGGCACGTGGCAGATGGTTGTGCAGCCTGGGGCACGCGGTGGCAAGCTACGGTGACGAGGCTACCACCGTGGCAAACGGAGAAGCATGGGCGGACACTTTTGGGGTCGACGGCGACGGGCATTTAATGCCCTTGTCCCCCACTGTCAAGGTTAGGTGAAGATCACTGTTCATCCACTGTTCATGCACTATTCACGCACTGTTACAACTACCACCAAAATTACACTTTTACCCTCCTCTACGTTGACACCTGTCGGTGACCCCTTGAGCTATAAAAGGAGGCCCATGCACAACGTAGAGGGGGTTCGAAACCTAGACAACACTCTCGCTCGGTGTAGCTAGTACTGTAGCTCTTCAAGCTCCCGAGCTCAAGAACTCAATACAACCTTAGGCAGGAGTAGGGTTTTACGCGTCCGCGCGGCCCGAACCTAGGTAAAACTGCCCGCGTGCGTTCCTCGATCTGCTCTCCGTGCTCCCTCCGCTCCCTTACCGCAACGTAGAAGGGGCACCGGTCCCATAGGTGCTCGTGGGAGGACAGATTCCCCCGACATCTTTGGCGCGCCAGGTAGGGGGCGTCGAGGTTGTGCGGACCTGATCCGGCGCTCACGCGGGCGCATTCTTCATCAACCTCTCCAGCTTCATCAACTTCATCAGCTACATCAGCATGCCTCCGAAGAAGAAGGCTTCGGAGGTCGGAGGCCCGTCTGCGTCGATTCCACCGCCACCAGAACCAACGGTTGGTGGAGGATACGCCGGCGGAAGGGTGGTCGCCGGCGAGAAAACTCACGGCGCCACCAAGTCCAAATACAAGACGGACGACCGGGCGAATTCCAAGGCCTCGGTGTCCGTGGACGCGCCACGCCTCTCTCGGGAGGTACAAGACCCGCAGCGGCGTGGTACAGGAGGTACCATACGCTTGCTGGGGCGTAGCCAAGCCGGAGGATCGCGGGATGCTCAAGGCCAGCGTGCTGGCATGAGCAAGGCGCGGTCGCCGGGACGGGAACATGCTCCTTCTAACGCTGTTAGAAGTCCGAGCGTGTCCCGCTCCTCGCACAGCTCGCCGCCGTTCCCCTCTTCTCCAGCAGAAGCTCTAGCAAGAGCACAGCTGCTCCTCGATTTCCCTCCAGCAGCAGACAAGGCCGAAGACTGGAGGGCGACGATTCAGAGCCTCATCGCCTTCGCCAACAACGACACGCCACAACAGCCGGCAACCTCACGGCCGCGGCAAGTCGATCAAGCGAAGGCCGATGGCGACAAGACCGCCGGGGGTGCAACCACCGTGCACTCCTCGCCGCGGAAGCTAAAATCGCCTCCCCGCCGGATCAACGTCGACGACGACTCCACGGCGTCGTCGGATCCGCGGGCTCGCCGCGATCAGCGCCAAGTCCTAGACGACAGGCGGCAAGAAGACGCTCGGACTCGCATCGAGCGTCGACGAGAAGCCCAACGACAGTCAGATCAGCGCGCTGGGACCGTTGTCGACGCGCACGCACCCGGTGGACCAGGGGACTTGCCGTACGCGGCAGGTTGCCCTGCGTTCACCCGTGAGCTGCGGCAAGTCCAGTGGCCCAGCATGAAAAATTTCAAGCCCGACGTACCCGAGAAGTACGACGGCAAGACACACCCCTCGGAGTTCCTCAGCATCTACACCATCGCGGTGCAGGCTGCCGGGGGACGCGACGAGAAGATACTAGCCAACTACTTCCCGCTAGTGCTTAAGCCAAATGTCCGGTCTTGACTTATGCACTTGCCGGAGAACTCCATTTCTTCGTGGGCAGATCTGTGCCACCAGTTTGTTGGCGCCTTCACAGGCGGCCACAAACCCCACGGCCAGGAGAGTGATCTCCACATCTTGGCCCAGAAGGAGGGAGAGTCCCTGCGCAAGTACATCCAGAGATTCAGCCGCGTGCAACACAACATTCCCGACGTCCACCCTGCCGCGGTTATCAGCGCGTTCCACCAGAACGTGCGTAACCGCCGGATGAGGGAGGAGATGGCCATGACCAAAATCCGGGATGTCAGCGAGCTCTACGCTCTGGCCGACAAGTGCGCGCGTGCCAAAGAGGGGAGGAGACTCCCCAGAGAGGATACTGGCGCAGGAGGAAGCGACAGCGAGGATGCCGCCTCGGCAAAGAAGAGTCGGTGGCGGAACAACAGAAAGAAGAAGAGCAAGGAGGTGCTGGTTGTCGAGCAGTCCGGCAAGGAGGCTCCCGCCAAGAAGGCACAGGCTGGCGGTTCGGGCAAGGAGCCCGCCCCTGTAGCGGCAGCCGACAAGCAGGACGGCTCCGACAAGCAGTACTGCAAGATCCACCGCACCAAGGGCCACGATCTTCAGAACTGCAAAAGAGTCGAGTACCTCGTAGAGCAGCAGAAGGCTGAATACGAGCGTCGAGACAAGGAGAAGGCCCAAGGAGGCGGAGGATAACCCAGCAAGAAGCGGCCGTTCAATGGCCGGGGAGGACACCGCGGCAAGGCCAAGCAGCGGCAAGGTGACAGACCTCCCCGGGGCCGCGACAAGGATGAGGACGAAGACGACGATGATGACATGGAAGAAGGAGATAACAGCGAGCAGGAGTTCCAGAAGGCCACAGAGGTTCTGTGTGTCGATGGAGGCGCCTCTCTGCACACTTCCCACCGCCAGCTCAAGCAGTGGGTGCGAGAAGTGAATGCAGCAGAGCCGCCCGTCGAGTCACGCAGGCTGCTGAAGTGGTCCGGCACGCCCATTATCTTTGACCTTGAGGACCACCCTGACCGCACCACAGCGGTCGGGTGCCTGCCGATGTTGGTCTCACCAACTATCCGCAACCACAAGGTCACCAAGATGTTGGTTGACGGCGGGGCTGGCCTGAACCTGATCTCCTCAGCTATGATCAAGAAGCTACAGATCCCAGACGGCGAGCTCGAAGAAACCGGGTCGTTCCAAGGGATCAACCCGGGAAGGAGCAAGCCGAAGGGGAAGATTACGCTGCCAGTGACCTTTGGCGGGGAGCTCAACTTCAGGACGGAAAGGATCACGTTTGATGTTGCCGATATCCCATTACCATACAATGGGATACTTGGACGTCCTGCCCTCGCCAAGTTCATGGCAGCTTCCCACTATGCCTACAACATACTCAAGATGCCGGGGCCGATAAGCGTCATTTCTATCCCTGGCGACAAGAAGGACGCGCTTATCTGCGCCGACAAGATCTACCGGGATGCAGCAGCCGCAGCAGAAAGCAACACACTTGCCGCTGAAGCTACCGAGGGGAAGACCAAGACCAAGTCCGACAAGAGCTCTGGGGCCCACTCCGGCAAACGCACCTCTTCGGAGTGCTGCGCTGCCGTCGAGGACGCACCATCGAGCTCCACCGGCAAGAGCAACAAAGGAATGGCAGCTCCACCGGCAACCAAGAAGGTGTCCGCCAAGGAGGACGGCACTGGTGGTACCTTCACCATCAGTGATACGCTCGACAACAAATAGGAAAGCGCGCTCGTTGCCTTCCTGCCGGCGAATGTCGATGTGTTTGCATGGCAACCATCTGACATCCCCGGCGTTCCCAGGAAGGTAATTGAGCACAAGCTTGCTGTTTGTCCTCATGCGTGGCCCGTCAAGCAGAAGGTCAGGAAGCAAGCCGTGGAGCTCCAAGAATTCATCGCCGAAGAGATAAAAAAGTTGGAAGCAGCGGGCCTGGTTAGAGGCGTGATCCATCCTACGTGGTTAGCAAACCCAGTTGTCGTACGCAAGGCCAATGGGAAGTGGAGACATTGTATAGACTTCACTGATGTGAATAAAGCATGTCCCAAGGATCCATTTCCCTTGCCGTGTATTGACCAGATTGTTGACTCCACAGCCGGATGTGAGCTGCTTTCTTTCCTTGATGCATACTCAGGTTACCACCAGATATTCATGGCCAAGGAAGATGAAGAGAAGACTGCATTCATTACTCCATGCGGCACATATTGCTTCATACGCATGCCCTTTGGATTGAAGAATGCAGGCTCAACATTTGCAAGGGTGGTGCACACTGCTTTTGAGCCACAGATCCACAGAAATGTAGAAGCTTACATGGATGATATAGTGGTCAAGAGCAAGAGCAAAGGTACACTGATCCAAGATTTACAGGAAACTTTTGAGAATCTGCGCAAGATACAGCTCAAGTTGAACCCCGAGAAGTGCGCCTTCGGAGTTCCCTCCGGCAAGCTTCTCGGGTTCTTTGTGTCCCAGAGGGGGATTGAAGCCAATCCCGACAAGATAAAAGCCATCGAGCAGATCGAAGCCCTGAAGCGCGTCAAGGACGTAAGGAGACTTGCTGGTTGTGTGGCTGCCCTCAGCAGGTTCATTTCAAAGTCTGCGGAACGCGCCCTGCCTTTCTTCAAAATATTGAAAAAGGCAGGTCCTATGAAATGGACTCCGGAAGCGGAGGCAGCGCTGCAAGACTTGAAAGGATACCTGTCCTCTACTCCGGTACTTGTCGCACCTAGGCCACAAGAGAAGTTGCTGTTGTACCTAGCGGCAACCAATCATGTGGTTAGTGCTGCGTTGGTAGCGGAGAGAGAGGCGGATGAGGAACCCACGTCCCCGGCGAGCGAACCCAGCAACAAGCAGGGGACTTCCCCGACAAGCTCTGGCCCCGACAAGGACAAGTCTGCGCAGGAGCAAGGAGAAGTGCGAAAGAAGATGGTGCAGCGCCCAGTGTATTTTGTAAGCTCCCTCTTGCAGGGGGCTAGATCAAGATACTCTGGGGTGCAGAACTTGCTTTTCGGCCTCCTCATGGCCTCAAGGAAGCTGCGCCATTACTTCCAAGCACACGAGATAACGGTGGTCACTCACTTTCCGTTGAAGAGGATATTGCAAAATCCAGAAGCAACAGGCAGGATTCTCGAGTGGGCACTGGAGCTGTCAAGCTTTGGTCTCAAGTTTGAGAGTACTTCAACCATACAGAGCAGAGCTTTGGCAGAATTCATAGCAGAATGGACCCCAACGCCCGATGAGGAAGTTCCAGAGACAAGCGTCCCCGTCCAAGAAGCGAGCAGCGAATGGATGATGTACTTCGATGGTGCTTTCTCGCTGCAAGGCGCCGGTGCCGGCGTGGTACTCATAGCGCCCACCGGAGAGCACCTCAAGTATGTTATCCAGATGCACTTTCCCAAGGAACAAGCGACAAACAATACTGCTGAGTATGAAGGTTTGCTTGCCAGCCTCAGAATTGCGGCCGAGCTTGCGATCAAGAAGTTGATTGTGCGGGGAGATTCACAGTTGGTGGTCCGACAAGTGAATAAGAGTTACCAGAGCCCTTTGATGGAAGCTTATGTTGATGAAGTGAGGAAGCTTGAAGAGCACTTTGAAGGTCTGCAAATGGAGCACGTCCCAAGGGCTCAGAATGATATTGCAGATGGCCTCTCAAAGTGTGCTGCAATGAAGTTACCTGTGGAACCAGGGACCTTCCTGCTCAAGTTAACTCACCCATCCGTTACACCATCAATTGGGCAAAACAAGAAGAGAAAGTTGGTCTCCGACGACTACTTGCCGGCGGATCTTCCAGAAGCCGCCGCCAAGGTCCCCAAGATCAGCAGCCAAGATGCTGAGGAACAGTTTGCTCCTGCAGATCCAAGGGTCTGTACAGTTGAAGCAAGCATTCCCGACAAGCCTTGCCCCGGCAGGCTAGCCGGGGGACCATCAGCTCCGGCAGAGCCGCAGGTTCTCGCCGTAGAAGCTGGGGTCCCCGCAGCAGCCCTCACGCCTTTAGTCCTTGCCGTCAAGCCTCGGCCTCCAGCATGGGCACAGCAGATCGTCCGTTTTCTGCAAACTGGAGAACTTCCCGACGAGCCAGAAGAGATAGAGAAAATAACCAGGCAGTCAAGTATGTACCAGTTCGTTGACAATGAACTGTACAGAAGAAGACTCAATGGTGTTAGGTTGAAGTGCATTTCCAGAGAAGATGGACAGAAGCTGTTGGCAGAAATACGTGGAGGCATATGTGGCCACCACATTGGCGCAAGGGCACTTGCCGGGAAGGCGTTCCGGCAAGGGTTCTTCTGGCAAGAAGCCCTCCAAGATGCAACTGTACAAGTAACCAAGTGTGAAGCGTGCCAGTTCCATGCCAAGCAAATTCACCAGCCAGCTCAAGCTCTCCAGACGATTCCTTTGTCCTGGCCCTTCTCGGTCTGGGGGCTCGATATCCTCGGCCCTTCCCCCGCGCAGTCAGGGGCTTTGAGTACTTGTACGTAGCAATCGACAAGTTCACAAAGTGGCCAGAAGTGGAACCAGTGAGAAAGGTGACAGCACAGTCAGCAGTCAGGTTCTTCGGAGCGATTGTTTGCCGTTTCGGAATCCCTAACAGGATCATCACCGACAACGGCACGTAGTTTACAAGTCGCACCTTCATGCAATACGTCCAAGACCTTGGCGCCAAGGTCATCTTCGCTTCTGTTGCCCACCCGAGGAGCAATGGTCAAGCGGAGAGGGCCAATGCTGAAGTGCTGCGCGGACTCAAGACGAGGACCTTTGACAGGCTGCGCAAGTGCGGAAGAAACTGGATAGAGGAGTTGCCGGCGGCTCTTTGGTCAATCAGGACGACACCAAATCGAGCTACCGGACAGACAGCCTTTGCTCTTGTCTATGGAGCAGAGGCAGTTCTCCCCACGGAACTCGTATACGGATCTCCTCGAGTGCTCGCTTATGATGAGCTCGAGCAAGAGCAACTGCGACAAGATGACGCATTGCTCCTCGAGGAGGAACGTCTCCAGGCTGCTGTACGAGCTGCTCGATACCAGCAAGCCCTGCGTCGCTACCATAGCCGCAGGGTCAAGGCCAGGAGTCTCGAGGAAGGCGACCTTGTTCTTCGGCGTGTTCAGTCCGCCAAGAATTCCAACAAGTTGACGCCGAAGTGGGAAGGCCCTTATCGGGTGAGACAAGTCACAAGGCCCGGTGCTGTTCGCCTTGAGACCGAAGAAGGCTTACCGGTGAGCAACTCCTGGAACATAGAGCATCTTCGCAAGTTTCACCCATAAGGCGCGGTTGCCGTGATCCGCTCCAGCAACCACGTTTTGTACAAGTTTTGCCGCTGTCGCATGTAAACCTTTGTACAAAGCCGGGCGCAGACCCCGTGCATCAGTAAAACTTTTGTGCTTCGCACTATTTGCCATTTCCATGTTTTTCCTTGTTGATTGCATGCATTGTTTGGCACCTTGTGCAACGCACAACCCCGGTAAGCATTAGCAAGCCATGAGGCCCTATACTTGTTTTCCCTTCTCTTTTTCTTTCCCTCTTAAGCAGAAGGAATATTCCTCGCGCACAAGTTTGCCGGGGGGGAAGGAGGTGGAGGATGAACCAAGTGCTGTTCAAGAAAGAGAAGCCTTGTCGGGGAACAAGCAATTTATGAAAGCTAAGTTACCAAAGTTTGAGTAATTCAAATTTTTAAATTTTAGTTGTCTTCCTTGAACAACCACACTTTGTATGGAAAACCTGTGCGCGGAGGAACCTACCCGCGGCTAGCCGCGCCCTTACTCTGTTTCGAGCACGCTCAACGGCTTAAGTGAGCTGCGACAAGTGTCGCGCCCTTACTTCGTTTTCGAGTTCACTCAGCAGTCTAAGTGTGCTGCGACTAGCTGCGGCAAGGTTACTTGACGACAAGGTGTTTTGCCAGCAGACTGCTAAGAGTCCAGCACTCAGCGCTCGCGGCAAGGGCCCCTTGCCGGCGAGTCCCCTAAAAGCGTAGGGTAGAAAGCATACAAAGTGAAGGACCAAAAGCAAGGGAGATAACACTGCATTGATTGTTCAAAATAAGATTGTATATTACAAAGATAGCTTGCCGCTGTTCTAATCAACTACTGCCTATGACTTAATTGGCAGCGGCAAAGGAAAAAGAAGCAAAGGAATCTAGTCCACGCGGTCGCCTTCACGCCTCGTGATCTTGCCCACCTTGGCAACGATGTGGGCAACCTGCGCCTTCAACGCCTCATGATCAGCTTCGGGCGGCAAGGTGCGGATGACGTTGACGAGGTTGATGTCGGGGTTGCGGTAGACGATCTTCGACAAGACGCGCTCCAGAGTGCCCATGCAGAGCCGACGCGCCTCGTCGGCCAGCTGCACGGGGATCTTCTCTCGCATCCGCGCAAGCGCCGGCGCAATTCCCCTGAAGAAGAGACTCAACTTGGCGCTGTGGGGGAGGTTCTCGTCCGGAGAGTACACGAGGTGCTCCGCCCTCAGCGCCATCATCTCCTTGTCAATATTGGCAGCGGAGGTGACCAACTCATCATTCCACTGCTCCACTGCCCGGCTGAACTGGTTCGCCGAGACGGCGGCGCTCTCCACCAGGCACCATTCCTTGCGGAGTTCGTCCTTCAGCTTCGTCTCGCGGTCCTGGGCGGCGTCGAGCGAATCAGTAAGACTGGAGACCTTCAACTCTAAGTCAGCAATGGAATCCTTGGCGGCAGTGAGCTCGTCGCCTTTCTTGGAGAGACGTACCTGCAGCTCAGAGTTGGTGTGGGCATCTTTCTCCCGCTCCACATTGAGCGCAGTGACTCTGTCCTCGCTCGCCTTCAGGTACAACTCCAGCTGCTCCACCTTGGCTTCCAGATCCTTCTTGGCGGTCTCTGCGGCGGCTGTAGCGCTCCTCGCCTCCTTCAGAGCCCCGCCAATGGCTTGCTCCCGGGCGGTGAGGTCGTCCTCGTGGGCGTCGAGGTCGACCTTCCGCTGGTTGAGTGCTCCTTCTCGCCGGGACAGCTCCTCGCCAACCAACCGCTGCTGCTCCTTGGCCTCAGCTTTTTCAAGGAGGAAGGCTTGCTGCGCCCCGGCAAGCTCTTCGCGCTCCTCCGCCAAGTTGCGGAGGGCCGCCTGGTTGTCGGCGCGGAGCTCCGCGGCGCGCTTCTCCAGATCAGCTCCAGCCTTGGCGGCAAGAGCCTCCCGAGACTCCAACTTCGCCTGCCTGGCCCGGTACAAGCCCAGGAGACGACGAAGGAGCTTCTCCTCTTCGGGCTCGTCGCTGCCGCCAGGCGCTTCAACAACCTTCAACCCCGCGGAGGCGAGGACCTCTCCGTCAAAGGTCTCTCCCTCCACGGGTGCTCGAGACGAGGACGCCCACGAGACTTGAATAAAGATCCCGTTGGCGGCCTCCAAGTAGACGCCAGACCGCTCCGTGGAGGCGGAGGGGTCGGCGGCCGGTACAGCGTCCGACGCTCCTGCGGCCTCCGGGCCAGCAGTGTGGCCGTCGGCCTCTTCCCCGGCCGCGGCGTCGGCGGTCGGGGCGGTCTCTTCGGCAGCTGGCTCGTCAGCGCCAGTGGCGTTGCCGCCGTCGCCGTGCACGCCCTCCTCGCCGGTGGTCTCCGTCTCCATCCGCTCCGGTGCAGGAGGATCTAGCAGAAGAAAAAGAAAAGAAAGAGTCAAGCAAATATCCAAAAAGACAAGTTCAAGAAGAAGAAATTACAAGACTCACCTTCGCGGACTTCTTCAACGACAGGCTCCCTCGTCGGGGAGTTCTCCCTTGGCGGCGGAGTGGTGGCCCCTGCAGGCGGAGGGCCGCCCGTGCCCTCCCTTGGCGGGGTGCTCACCCTTGTCGGGCTGCTCGCCCTTGGCGGGGTACTCGCCCTTGGTGGAGTACCCGTCCTTGGCGGAGCGTTATCCCTCGCCGGGGAGCTCATCCTTGGCGGGGAGGGTGGAGCAAGTAGCTCTTTGGGGGCGACCTCCGGGCGCTCCTGCGGCTGCGGCTCCACTTCTGCACAAGACAAACAAGACATCAAAACGTCAACCAAGATGATAACCTCAAGCGCGCCCGTCAAGCGGGAAGATAAAAACCAGACTTACGCTGGGGGCTGCTCCTCGGAGCAGCAGGTTGATCCGGCAAGTTTGCCGCTGGCGCGTCTCCGGTCGCCGCGGCGGGCGAGTCGTCTTCAATCTCGACCACAAAGATCTTGGCCCTCTTCGCCATCCGCTGGGTCAGGGTCCTGAAAGCAAAACAAAAACAAGATCAGAATCAACAAGGAAAATCAAGACAAAATCGAAGAAACTAAAGAAGTGCAAGTACTTACTCCTCTTCCTCTTCGTCGGAGCTGAGGGCGGAGAAGTCAAACTCCGCCTGGTTTGCTCCCGCGCGAGGAGCCGGAGGAGAAGGTTCCCACGGGCGCTTGGTGGGCTCCGGGGCCGTGGGCTGCGAAGACTCGGCCCTCGTCGTCGCCGGGGCCCGAGGAGCAGAAGGAACACCCGTTCCACTCCGGGAAGATCCTCCCCCGCATGGCGCACGGGCACGAGGTGCCTCCTTGACGACTTCGCTCGTCTTGGTGGCGCGCGTCGCCCGGCGTGCCGGCTGCTGTCGAGGCGCCTGTGGCCTCGCCGCCTTAGCCGCCTTGCGGAGGCGCTTCCTCGGTTGTTGCGTAGGACTCGCCGGAGGCGGGGAGTTCTCTGAAGATGAGGAGGCGTCGTCATCGAGATTCAGAGATCCACCAGAGTCTTCGTCAGCCTCGACGTCCTCCTCCTCCCCGGCAGGCCCGCTGGACTCAGCACCATGCCCAGCGGCCTCGCTCCCTCCGGCGACCTCGCTCCCCCCGGCGATCTCGCTCGTCCCGGCAAACTGCACGGAAGGCTCCCCGGCAAACTCCTCGGGCACAAGTTTCAGCAGCTTGAGGATTTCCGCCTCCTCTGCTTGGCTCACTGCGTCCGCGGCCTGTGCCTCTTCCACGGTATACCCAAAATCACCCACCGCCGCAGCTGCGGCGGCCTCCTCCATCCTGGTGGCGATGTAAGCTATATCACGTGCCGTAGTGGCCCGGGTGAGGCCCCTGTTCTCCTCGGCGTTGCGGGGTGTCTCGACCAAGTTGTCAAAGAAGGTCAGCACAGTATCCGGCGGAGGAGGGGCGGAGGCAAGAAGCAGCGGAGGTTTCTGGAGAATCGAGGCGCAATGAAGATGATGGAGGGGAACTGCCCCTGCTTCCTCTTCTTTTAAGGGGGGAGTGGGGGACGTTCCGCATTTCCCATTAAAGAAACAGGCCACGATCTCTCCCATGACGCCGCAATCGACGCGTGCCATTGGGGAGGGATGCGGCGGATACGGAAGGAGATACGGCTCGCCGTGGGCCGCGTGTGCCCGTGCACTGTCTTGGGCCTGGCCCAACAGCGCTCGGCACCGTGTGTGCCCCAGGCCCGGGGGCTCCTGTCGGTGTACTAAGATAGGGGTACCTTAGTACCCCAACTTGTGCACGGGCGGTAGTAGCTTCCCGCGGCAGGGCTTACCACGTGCTCGCCAAGTACCTTTCCGGTCCTTATGAAGCCATTCAAGAACAAAGTATACAAGACAGAAGATCAAGGCCCCGGCAAGAGGAGCTTGCCGGGAAGGCCGCACCAGGCTCAAGGCTATCACTTTAGCACAAGACCCTGGCAAAAGGAGCTTGCCAGGAAGGCCAAGGAATACATATCTCAAGAGATGCCTCGGCGCGTCATGCGCCCCGGCAGGACCCGGAGAGCGACAAGCTTCCGGGCCCGGCAAGATCACTACCCCGGCAAGGTGCTTGCCGGGGAAACCTAAACTATGTGCCCGCGCTCCAGCTCATCGGCCCACGCGTCGCCCTGGGGCCCTTCTAGGGGCACGTGGCAGATGGCTGTGCAACCTGGGGCACGAGGTGGCAAGCTGCGGTGACGAGGCTACCACCGTGGCAAACGGCGAAGCATGGGCGGACACTTTTGGGGTCGACGGCGACGGGCATTTAATGCCCTTGTCCCCCACTGTCAAGGTTAGGTGAAGATCACTGTTCATCCACTGTTCATGCACTATTCACGCACTGTTACAACTACCACCAAAATTACACTTTTACCCTCCTCTACGCTGACACCTATTGATGACCCCTTGAGCTATAAAAGGAGGCCCATGCACAACGTAGAGGGGGTTCGAAACCTAGACAACTCTCTCGCTCGGTGTAGCTAGTACTGTAGCTCTTCAAGCTCCCGAGCTCAAGAACTCAATACAACCTAAGGCAGGAGTAGGGTTTTACGCGTCCGCGCGGCCCGAACCTGGGTAAAACTGCCCGCGTGCGTTCCTCGATCTGCTCTCCGTGCTCCCTCCGCTCCCTTACCGCAACGTAGAAGGGGCTCCGGTCCCATAGGTGCTCGTGGGAGGACAGTTTCCCCCGACACCAACAACTCTCCAATCTTGGCGAGGGCTATCTTCATCAACATCTTCAAGAGCACCATCTCATCTCAAACCCTAGTTCATCTCTTGTGTTCAATCTTGTTACCGGAACTATAGATTGGTGCTTGTGGGTGACTAGTAGTGTTGATTACATCTTGTAGTTGATTACTATATGGTTTATTTGGTGGAAGATAATATGTTCAGATCCATTATGCTATATTTTACCCCTCCTATCTTGAGCATCTTCATCACTTGTGATTAGTTACCTTGGTTCTTGAGGTCACCGGAAAAATCATGCTGCAAGTAATCATGTGAAGTTGATATGTGTTTGATATTTTTGATAGTATGTATGTTGTGATTCCCTTAGTGGTGTCATGTGAACATAGACTACATGACACTTCACCATATTTGGGCCTAAGGGAATGCATTGTGGTGTAGTAACTAGATGGTAGGTTGCGAGAGTGACGGAGCTTAAACCCGAGTTTATGCACTATTCCGTAAGGGATCGATTGGATCCAAAAGTTTAATGTTGTGGTTAGAATTTATTCTTAATACTTTTCTCGTAGTTGCAGATGCTTGCGGGAGGGTTAATCATAAGTAGGAGGTTTGTTCAAGTACGAACAACACCTAAGCACCGATCCACCCACATATCAAATTATCAAAGAGCGAACACGAATTGAACCAACATGATGAAAGTGACTAGATGAAATTCCCGTGTAGCCTCAAGAACACTTTGCTTATTATAAGAGACCGTCTTGGCCTGTCCTTTGCCTCAAAAGGATTGAGCTATTTTGCTGCATACTTGCTACTATTATCGTTACTTGTTCGTTAAAAAATTATCTTGCAATGAAACTACTCTGCTACTTATATTTTCAGCACTTGCAGACATTACCTTACTAAGAAACATTTGTCATTTCCTTCTGCTCCTCATTGGGTTCGACACTCTTACTTATCGAAAAGAGCTACAATTGATACCCTATACTTTTGGGTCATCAAGGTGCTTTTGTGATGGGTTCGATCTTTCGGTCTCCTTTCCCAGTGACAGAAGGGGGCAGCAAGGCACGCATGTATCGTTGCTATTAAGGAGAAAAAGAGGGGGCCTATTTCTACATGAATAGATCATGTCTGCATCATGTCATCATTCTTATTGCATTACTCTGTTTCACCATGAACTTAATACACTAGATGCATGTTGGATAGCGGTCGATGTGTGGAGTAATAGTAGTAGATGCAGGTAGGAGTCGGTCCACTAATCTTGGATGTGATGCCTTTATACACGATCATTGTCTTGGATATCGTCATGATTATTCGCTTTTCTATCAATTTGCCCAACGGTAATTTGTTTACCCACCGTATGATATTTCTCGAGAGAAGCCACTAGTGAAATCTACGGCCCCGGGTCTACTTTCCTATCATATACTTTCAGATCTACATTGCTATTTTGCCTTTTCCTTTATTTTCATTTTTTATTTTAATATATATATTATCAAAAATGCAAAAATACCTCACTGAATTTTAATTGTCATTGTTCCATTTGCTTTTACATATCCACCTATTTACTAGTCTTTTACCCGGGAGGGATTAACAACCCCTCTTACGCGTCGGGTTGCAAGTATTTGTTCTTTGCTTGCAGGTACCATTTAAATAGTGTTGCTTGAGTCTCTTGCTGGTTCGGTAACCTTGGTTTCACATCTAAGGGAAATACCTACCGTCATTGTGCTGCATCATCCCTTACTCTTTGGGGAAATACCAACGTAGTTCTAGCCGCATCAAAAGGAATTTGTGGCACCGTTGTCAGGGAGACATCATCAACATCTATTAGGTTCCTAATCACAAATCTCATCTCCTTGAGATGGATCCTCATCCACTTGCTAATCTTTTTAAAAGATCCAATTATGATGAACCAATTACTAATGAGTAGAGTACACTAGATTATCTTTATGAGGGTTTGCTTGAAATTCATGAATCTGAAAATTGTGATGAAGTTCTAAAGGAGGAAATTTATGAAGTGATTCCCGATATGTAATAGCCCGAGAACGGCGCTCAAGATACCTACCATGTTTTCGTGTCAACCATGTTAATTATTTGTTTTTTGCATTGAATCATTTCATCATGCCATAATATTATTAATTTTTGCAACTCAAATAAATAAATGATATGGACATTTGGTCCATTTAATTCGAGGGAATTCACATGGTGAGTTCTCTTTATAACATATCCTCCCAATATTTACGGAGCTACCATAAATATTCCATTAATTTGGAATCCCCCATAACACACGTGCAATTTAATTACATGCCTTTTCTATCCCAGTTCTTGACCTCAAACTTTGCCTATAAATTCTTTCATCACTTTCCCGAGCTTCACCTAAATTCTCAACAGTTTTCGGACACTTCGTAACCTAGACCTAGTTCAAACCCATTTGAATTAATTCAAATGTGTTTGAATCTAAACCTTGCATCCATGCCCACTTCAATTTTCGTTGATCAAGCTAATTTTTTGCGAGTCCGGGAAAATAATACCCATGCCCAAACTCTTTCTCTAACCTTTTCTTGTCCTCCTAGTTCCTTCTTTCTATTTTCTGTTTTTGGGAAATAAAAGAAGAGAGAAGAGAGCCCAGCCGAACTGGGCCTCCCAGCAGGCCATTTAGGCCCATCTGCGGCCCAATCTCCCCTAAGCCCACCTAAACCTCCTCAAACCCTAGCCCGATCCCCAACTCGATTCCCTCGTCCACTCCCTTCGATCAATCTCTCCCACAGCGCCACCTCCCCTGATCCCCTTCCTCTCGAACCCACTCTCTCCCTCGTTCCCCACCTTCCACCGCACGCCTCCCGATACGGCGCCTCCTTCCTCCCGTCATCATGCCCTGTGCCACAGTCCGCCCTGCCGTGCCACTAGGCGTGGCTCCTTCGGCCGTGTCCCCCCTCGAGCTCTTGCACCTTCCTCGCCTCCACCATTCAAATCGTCGGCGACCAAGGCCGCCGGAGCACGCCGGCCACTTCATCCATCTTCTCCCGAGCTCCTCTGGTTCGCCCCCTCCTCAACTCGCCTCCCCTGTTTTGTGCCAAGGAGGCCGCCGACAATGACATCGCCACCGTCGTCGCGCATCCACAACGCTTGGCCTCCTCCCCGAGCTCGACACCTCGCCCCGCCGCTGCGCCATCTTCTTCACCTCCTGTCCGAGTCCACTACATCAGCCCCAGTAGCCATCGTCCCCTGCCTCACCATCGCCTGCCGTGACCTTTGCTTCCTTTGCATGGAGCAAGAGCTCACCTGCTTAAGACTCTACTCGCGCTCCTGCTAGATCGAGCGAGCGGGGAGAGCGCTCGCGTTGACTGCGTTGCGTCTCTTCGTCGTTTCGTGATGACAAGAATCACTGTCGCCAAGTTCGGCCACACCACAACCCGCAACACCGAGCAACCCAAGTTAAACGAGCTTCAGGGGTACTCGTCAACTTAGCCACATGGATTGTGGCCTTGAAGATCACTGTTGACCCGCTAAGTACCCCGACAACGTGTGTACCACAACCGTCGACCCTTAGGTCGTCAAGTTCCTCGCCGTGACCCCGAACATCTACAAAACATGTACCACTACTTCCCTCAACGAACTTGGTCCTCTCCGATGCTCACTTTGAAGGTATAACCCAAGATGACGCCCGTGAATGAATGCATGTGGGATGTATGAGATGAACCATATGTTTGCATTGTGTGTGATTGCGTCATGCACGTTCCCCGTTTCCATGACGCCAACACGTGGGAACCCAGTATCCGGAATCACCCCACCATCCTTGCATAACCGTCACACTTTTTTTTCACTAATATTTCAATGAGTTTTCGGAACCAGAATGCAGTTGTGGCATCGTTTCCATTTTCGCCGCCGCGTCATCTAATTCTTTACGCCATGGTGACGAATGCTCCCTATCATATTAGTGCCAACATTTCATAAAATTTCATATAACATGAATATGTCATCCGCATCTTGATTATAACATTTAAAATAGTTAAAAATGTTTTTTGATATTTCTGGCCTCATTTAAATTGGTTAGATAGGTTGTTTTGTTATGCTTCACCTCTTGCTATGTTAATTAACATTTAATATTGTTGTCTATATGAACGAGAGCGAACTAAATAATTGGATGTGGTGTTTCATCGATATGCAACTCGTTGCATATTGAGCTCCACTTAATTTGTAGTATTCTTTGTTGCACTTTTCCATGCCATGCATACTTAAATTGGACATGCATCATACTTGTTTGTGTATCATGCCATGTTTATGCTTGTGTGTTTACCATGTCATTTGATTCTTTCTGGTTGTGCTTCGTCTCGATAGTTCTGGTTACATTGCAATCGTGAGGATTTGTTTGACTACGCTTGCTCGTCTACTTCATGGATTCGATTTTCTTCCTAGCTGGATCTCAGGAAGATGACCGTAACCTTGGATATCACTACTATATTTGCTTTGTTAGTTGTCTCGATGCTATCGCTATGTCGCGCTACCTACCACTTGTTGCCAGCCTCTCAATATGCCATGAAACAGCCTTTAATCTTTTCCACCCACCCAGCAAACCATTGTTTGGCTATGTTACCGTTTTGCTCAACCCCTCTTATAGCATCGCTAGTTGCAGGTGCAGTGCAGATTATTCCGTGTTGGAACATGGATATCATGGGATATCACAATATATCTTATTTAATTAATGTATATATATACTTGGTAAAGGGTGCAAGGCTTGGCCTTTTGCTTGGTGTTTGTTCCACCGTTGCCGCCCTAGTTTCCGTCATACTGGTGTTTTCTTCCTTGATTTGCGTTCCTTACACGGCCAGGTTTATGGGCCCCCCTTGACAGTTCGCTTTGAATAAAACTCTTTCAGCAAGGCCCAACTTTGGTTTTACTATTTGCCTAATAATAACTAAAACTTGCATAGGGACTGGCTAGCACCCGAGGATTCTTAATCAACAACACGACCCAGTGCTCCTCATGAGTGTTGGTCCAAACTGTCAACCGCCGGTGGCCTCCAGGGGTAACTCTGGATTGGTCTATCAGAACTTTGGACAATCCAATCATGGCCCGAGACGAGATACACACGGCTCCTATCGAGGTGTCGGCACGTCGGGAGGTCTTGCTGGTTTTGTTTTACCATTGTCGAAATGTGTGGTGCACGTGGGATTCCGAGCTTGATCAGGTTGTGTCGAGATGGAGATTTTTCCTTCGCTGATCGCGAGAGTTTGTGATGGACTAAGTTGGGACACGCTTGCAGGATTTAATCTTTTCGAGAGACGTGCCCGCGGTTATGGGTGACTTGGAAATTTCTAATATCCGGTTGTAGAGAACTTGACACTAAACCTGAATTAAAAATACACCACCCACATGCGTAACCATGATCGTCTATTTTTGAGGGAGTTCGGGAAGAGAACAAGGTAGGGTTATGTTTGACTCATAAGTAGTTTAGGATCACTTCATGATCATAACTAGTTTACGACTGTTATGCATAGTTTCTCTTCTTATTCTTGTACTCGTAAGTTAGCCATCATATAAATGCTTAGTCGCTTGCTGCAACCTGACCACTTATCCATTCCTTATCCATTAAGCTTTGCTAGTCTTGATACCTATGGTAATGGGATTGCTGAGTCCTCATGGCTCACAAATTACTACAACAACAGTTGCAGGTACAGGTAATGCGATGGTCTGACGCGAGTGTGGTGCTTGCTTGTTTGGAGTTCTTCTTCTGCTTCTTCTTCTTCATCAAGGTCCAGGAGCATGTGATTAGCAGGGTGGATGGTGTTCTTCTTTTTCATTTGATTTCATCCATAGTTGAATCCTGCTCTACTATATGATGATTGTTATGTATTGAGGCATTGTTGTATTCATGTTGTAGCTTGTGGAGAGTGTTAGCCTTTATCTGGTATTCTCATCTATTTAGTACATGGTATGTTGTAATGATATCCACCTTGCTATGCGCTTGAAATGCGGTTGTGCCCCAATCATGAATTCATCACGTGATCGGGATAGAATCGCATCTTGGGCGCTACACAATAGCTACTTGAATGAAAAGCATGATTGCAATGATGTTATTATAAATTCTATTAATGTCAATTGTGCTAATAATATGCAAAATCCCAAGCTCGGGGATGCTAATTTTGATATGTCCACTACTTATTGCAATGATCATGATTGGGGTGATTCTTCTTATGATCTTGAAAATTTATATAAGCCTCATGATGAATATGTTGGCTAGATTATTGAAAGTGGGTTTGGAAGAGTGGGCTCGGGACAGCTTGCTCCCGATGCTGTGGCGGCTGTGAACACCATCGACTCGCCCTTCCTAGCAGTGACAGGGTCCCCGACGCCTACCTCTCCGATCTCTGTTGCTCCATCTGACCCTTGTCCCTCCTACCTGGATCCATCGCAGCTTCTGCTGCCATCAGCCCAGGCCCTGGCTACCTCGCCGGTTGGACGGGTCCTAACTCCCCCTGGGGTGGAGGTGGTGATCTCCACACCATCGGCCGCACAACCCCACCCCCAGGACAACTGCCTACTCTAGGCGGGGCCGATCTATCTCGACCTCGGCAGACGCAATGCTTGGATCGACGCGTCGAGGCCGGCTGATGGTCCAGCTCTGCCCATCCCCGAGCAGGCAGAGCTTCGAGCAACTAATTGCTCATTTTCTCTGCTCAAATCGATCCCTTTAGGCCACTTGGTGAAGGTTGCAACTGACTCGATGATAGTCTTTAGAGGGGAGGTTGCCCCCCTTAGCCCAGATTGCGGCTATCCGCACTCGAGAGATCCTTGATGGACACCTGGCGGAGGCCCGAGCTCATGCGGTTTGGGAGCCCATTGAGGTGGATGCCCCCCGTCCCGTACCCCC
>LR738712.1:254929724-255041782 GCA_902687465.1 Secale cereale | reverse complement strand
CCCCCCCCCCCCAGGTGGAGCGGCAGGCCGTGTCTTATAGGTCGTGGCTGACATCCGTGGCCGCACTCGCTCTCGCACAGCCGCTCTTCACGCTCAAAGCGCCTCCCGTATTATGGGGTCTAGGAAACCCCCGATGGATCTGTGATGCGGGCTCTCTTTTGGAACATCCACGTCTTCGGCCAAGACGGCCTGCAATGCCAACTCATCGAATACATGCGTGACGAACATATTGACATCGTAGCCATCCAGGAAACTATGCGTACGGAGTTTGCCCTCTCGGAGCTTGAGCCCCTTAGTTCCCACCTATTTGCCTGGATCCCTTCTAATGGGACCACATGCCACTCTGGTGGGATCCTTCTAGGAGTGAAGGACGCCAGCTTTGAGGTTGGAAGTATGGACCCGGGCGAATTCTATGTTAGCATGGAGCTCTATGAGTGTTCTCTCAACTTCAACTGGGAGATAGTCATTGTTTATGGCCCTGCAGATCACCGGTGATCCGCGGCCTTCCTTGGCGAGATTCGAAGGAATATTGAGGGTGCCCAACTACCTGTGGTGGTGGCGGAGATTTTAACCTCATTCGCTCCACCGCAGACAAGAACAATAACTTGATCAACTATCCCGTAATTCAGATGTTCAATGACTGTATCACGGATTTAGGCCTTCACAAATTAGGTAGGGTTGGTGCAAGGTTTACCTGGACCAACCGCCAGGCGGATCCGACTCGCTCTATCCTGGACCGCGTCCGGGTTTCCTCGGAATGGGAGCTCCAGTGCCCCCTGGCGTCGTTTCACATGATTACCTTGATCGGTTCTGACCATGTGCCCATGATGCTTTTTTCTGTGAACGACCGTCCTCCTGAACCTCCCCGTTTCCGCTTTGAGGATTTCTGGCTCAACCAACCCAGTTTCATCGAGGCCATCAGCTCCCGATGGGTTGAGGCCCGAGCCGCCGCCCCTTGCCCCTTCTCGGCAATTGACACCCTTCACGTCTGCGCTAAACACACCCATCGGTTCATGAAGGGCTGGGGTATCAATCTTGGCCATGCAGTTCATGACAGTAAGAAGGCCCTCCTGGTAGCCATCCAAGTCCTTGACCTTCGGGCTGACACTGCTGGCCTTTCCCCGGATGAGTAGCTCTGCCGGTACAACCTCGAGGATCAGCTCATGACCATCTAGATGGACGAGGAGGCATATTGGCGGTAGCGGGGAATTGAGTGGTGGGTCCTTAGGGGTGATGATAATACGGCCTACTTCCAGGCCATTGCTAATGGACGTCGGCGCTGCAACTCGACCCCCTTGCTCTGGGATGGCGTCTCCCTGCTTCAACACCCGGATGAGTTTCGTGCACATGTAGATGGCTTCTATAAGGCCCTTTTCTATCCCACACGTTAGGGAGGGATTTCCCTTGCCCCAGATATTTGGCAAGGCAGCGACCACATGTCTCCTGCAGCCAATGATGCCCTCATGGCCCACTTCAGTGAGGTGGAGATCTAGGCCACAATCAAAGACATGAACACCTCGGCCCGAGCCCGGACGGTCTCCTGTTTAAGTTCTACCAGACCTTCTGGCTGGTTATTAAACTGGAGGTGTTGGTGCTATTTCAAGAATTCTACATTGGGGGCAATTGACATGGCCCGGCTGAACTACAGGATCATCACTCTCATCCCTAAGGTGGCAGAGCTTTAGTCATCCGCTAATTCCGCCCTATTATAGTGAGCAACGTGATATTTCAGATTCTGGCCAAGGGGTACGCTAATAGGGTCACCCTGCTGGCTGACCAAATTGCCCACAGGAATCAATCGGCCTTCATCAAGGGCCGATACATCCTAGATGGGGTTTCGGTGTTCCATGAAGTCCTTCATGAGGTCTGCATCCGGCGTTTGCAAGCGGTCTTCCTGGAGATTGATTTCCATAAGGCCTACAACATGGTCCACTGGCCTTTCCTGTAGGAAGTTCTCCAGCACAAAGGGTTTGACGATAGATGGATCACTCAGGTGATGCAGGTGGTGTCCTGCAGTCACGGCATGGTGAACATTAACGGAGAGATCAACCCCTTCTTCCCCACCCTTTTGTGGGGGTGAGATAGGGCAACCTGTTTTCCCCCTTTTTGTTTAACATGGTGGTCGACGCCCTTGGTGCCATCCTCGACAGAGTCAAGGCCGCGGGACAAATCCATGGTATGGTCCCCCATCTTGTTGGCTCTGGGGGAGTCTCTGTGCTGTAGTACACCGAGGACACCATTATCATGGTGTCCGGCAGCTCGGAGGACATTGCGAACCTTAAATTCCTCCTGCTTTGCTTCCAACAGATGTCGGGCCTCAAGATCAACTTTGACCAAAGCGTAGTGATGGTTCTAGGATACTCGGCCATAGAACTCAGGTCATTGCCGACCACCTTTATTGCCAATTGGGATCCTTCCCCACAACCTATTTGGGGATTCCCATTAGTGTCTCGCGCCTCTCCGTCGCGGACCTCCGGCCCACGGTGGACAAACTCCCTCGATGTATCGAGCCCTAACAGGGACGTTGGCTCTTTAAAGCCACTCGGACAATCCTCATCAACTCCTCCCTGTCCAGCTTGCTCATGTTCATCATGAGCTTATATAGTCTCCACGAGACCCTCCATCATGAGATTGCTAAGTACTAAGCCCGGTTCTACTGGGCCGGGGAAGGCGATAAGCAGAAGTATCATATGGTGAGCTGGCCCGACATTTGCAAACCCCGTGAATAGGGCCGGCTTGGGATCATGTCACCTAAACGCATGAACATCGCCCTTCTAACCCGTTGGTTGTGGCGGATCGCAAATGGGGAGGGGGGCCTCTGGCTCGACAATATCCGGAATAAGTACCTTCGGGGCCAGCCACTAGCCTTCTGCCAACGTTTTGGCGGCTCTCAATTCTGGCAGTCTATTATTCATCTCTTCCCGATCCTCCGCATCGGGACCTCTATTGCGGTTGGGTCGGGTGCATCGACCTTGTTCTGGTTCGATCGATGGGAAGGGGACCTCCCCTTTGTGGCTACATTCCCTAGGTTGTTCTCCATAGTGGTGGTTCCGAATGTGTCCGTCTAGGAGGCCCTTATTGACTTAGGGCGTCTGGCATTTCGTCGACCATTTGGACCACCAGAGTCGGCGGAATGGCATCATACGTCTCCAACGTATCTATAATTTTTGTTTGTTCCATGCTGTTATATTATCATTCTTGGATGTTTTACAATCATATTATAGTCATTTTATATCATTTTTGGGTACTAACCTATTGACATAGTGCCAAGTGTCATTTGTTGTTTTCTGCATGTTTCATACATCGCAGGAAATCAATATCAAATGGAGCCCAAACACTACGAACCTTTTTGGAGAATTTTTATGGGCGGGAGACACATGATGGGCCAGAGTTGCACCTGGGGGTGTGTCAGGACCCCGATCCTAAGTCACACAGGTCTAGCATGTAACACACCATATCACTTTGCGGCCTCACGCACGGTATCCCCACGGGTGCCACCTTACCTGGCCCGGGACCGTTTGCGCATTTTGTCACATGTATATGATATTGTCGCTAGCATCCATATGACAGAGAACCCGGGCCGACATGACTAGTTATAAACCAAAAGTGGTGCTAAATTACAGAGACATGCATACATGACCCAGCAACGAATGTGTCGGTCATCAACGTATGAACCCAAGTTGTAGCGAACTACAAGGACTTAAAGGAACAACGCGTGACATTTCCCCTAAGGGATAGACACAGGAACGAAGAAGGACACATGCCGGCCATCCTAAGTGTTCCGGAGCAGTAGCAAGCTACCAAGGCTCAGTCGAAGCACTAGGAGGCATATCCCCATAAAATAGGCTACCAAAGGTAAATAACTAGGTGCCAGATCCCACACATAAGAATACACATTACACGTACGCATAACATCCAAGTATGTGATGTACAACATGGCATCACAACATAAATCAACAACTCATATAGATAAGGCCCAGAAGAGCCATCCTAGCATTTATTACAAGCAGGGTCACATGACTCAACATACAGAGCATACAGGCAACCGAAGCACAACATGTCTGGGTACAGAAAACTATAAATGAAAAAGGCTTTGAAGCCTGACTATCTACAAGACCCTCCCAAGGGTACAAGATCGTAGCTGAGGTAACAAGCTAAATGTAGAAGTCCACGTGGAACTACTAGTGAGACTGAAGTCTCTCTGCAAAAAAAACATAAATTAAGCAAACGTGAGTACAAAGGTACTGAGCAAAACTTACATTAGAACTAGCTACATATGCGTCAGTATCAATAAAGGGATGGTGGAGTTTGACTGCAGCAAGCCAGCTTTGACTCGATGGCTATCCTGAACTACGACTGCAAGTAACTCTTTTGAGGTGGCGCACACGAGTCCACATATTCACCAATCAATACACCACTATGGATCCGCTCCCTTCTCCCTACGAGTAGGCCATCCATAGCACTCACGCTTATCTTGCGCATTCTAGAGTATCCACTTTCACTTGTCTATGAACTGTATAGGTAACCCATAAGTCCTTTACCGCGGACACGGCTATTCGAATAGATCATGTTAACCCTGCAGGGGGGTACTTCTTCACACACGCTCTCGCCACTTACTGCCATGTACACGTCATGTATCTCGGCAACCTTCAAGCGGAAGCTTGGCGAGGGTGTCGGCCACGACCTGACTAACCACACAAGTCTCTAGTCCAGGTTTATCGCCTATTTAGGTTCCATCCATGGGGAGATCCGGCCAGGGTGTCGCTCACGGCCCGAAACGATGTATACAGGGTTCCTCAGCCACCAAACGGGTGACTTGGTACACCGTGCCACGTACCTGCCGCATCACAGCCCACCCCGAGGGTCAGCACTGCACACGACCACCAGTATACTACAAACACCAGAAACTAATTGCAACTCCTGGACAAAGGTCAGGTTTATTAACAAGTGGAGAGAGCTTGGAGTGCTCGGAGCCCAATGTGTGGTAGGAGATGTTCATGGATCACAAACACAGAACTCAGTTCCCGAGGACGGTTTCAATGAGACAACCCACCATGTACTCCTACATGGCCTCTCATCGCTACCTTTACAAAAACGTGTTCACACACATAGCTCTCAGCAGTAGGACATGATGACCACATTTCGATTCATCCCCGAGGAATCAGACCTGACACAACTCTAAGCAATAGCAGGCATGACATAAAGCATGAATGAGTACGCACAACATGGCTCAAACAACTCCTACTCATGCTAGTGGGTTTTAACTATTTACTATGGCAATGACACGTCATGTAGAGGAAAGGGGTTTAGCTACCCTGGCAAATAACAGTTGAATCGTTGTTGTCCTAATGCAAGAAAATAGATCAAGAGCGAGAGAGTGGGATTGTGTCGGAATGCTCAAAGGGGTTTTGCTTGCCTGGCACTTCTGAAGATAGTAATAGCTCTTCATCGGTGTCATCGATCACATCGTCGGAACAACGTCTACTGAGAGGGAACAAACACCGGCAAACAGAGAGAACACAATCAATGCAATGCTAAAATATGACGCATGCTCATGACATGGCAACATGCTGTGATTTGAGCTAATGGAACTAGCAGTGGTTTAAATGAAGTTGATTTGAACCAAGGGTTCAAATTCAAACTCCATATGTTAAAATTCAAGTGATATTAAATTGATTTGACCTGATCAATAGTCATAAGTTGCTCAAACATGCATGATAATAACATAAACATATTTTTCATATTTTTCTGATCAATTTTCATATATAAATATTTTTCATCCGAGCTACGGTTGATTTTATATGATTTTTAGAAGTTTAAAGCATTTTCTGGAATTTCTAAACTTTTTCTGATTTATTTTTATTCCAGAAAAGCTTTACTGCACCAACATTGCGTCAGGCTCAGGTCAGCAGGTCAACTGACCGGTCCATGTCAAACCTGACCGGTGGGACCCACCTGTCAATGTCACATGGTCTAAACCCGGTCAAAACTAGCGCTGGCTGGGTTTGACCATGAAGTGGGGCCCGCAGTCAGTGGTTGTGGGAGTTTAACTAATGGTGATTAGTCCCTAACTAAGTGCCACGTCAGCCCGCCGGAGTTTGGCCGGTGGTGACCTCAGCCGATGGCGGAGGCACACCGGAATGGCTGTTCTGACGCCCATTCGACGCGCGGAGGGGTTCTACAGGGAGCCTGTGCTCGTGCGCATCCAATGGGGCAAGCAAGAGGAGCTGGGGTTAGCTGTGGCCGAGGCTGCGTCGAGTGAGGTGGTGGCCGGAGCTCGGTCGTGCACAGGGATGGCGTTAGGGTGCGTCTCCGGACAAGCTGGTGAGTGCAGTAGGCTCTTGGGAGCACCCCGCGTGCAGTGGGGTACTCTGCTGTGAGCTGCAGCGGCTGTGTCCACGGCGGCGATGAGGACATCGACGATGAGCTCGGGGGCTTGCGGAACGGCGGCTACATGACGGGAACGGAGGGGGAAACAAGTGGGAAACGAGCAGGTGCTCACAGCGGTATAGAAGAGCAGCTCAGGAGCCTCGGGTAGGCAACGAGGCTAGCGTGGGGTCGCCGGCAATCTCAGCGATCAAAGGAGGAAGAAGAGGTCGATGACGCTGCTCTAGGGGAGATGGATCTCGGGGGCGCGAAGACGAGGTGAGGAAGTTGCTCTGGGCACGGTGGCAGCGAACGGTGGCGACGAGCTCCGCTCGGGCTGCGCATGAGGGAGGGCAGAGGAGGGGAAAGGGCCACGGGTGAGGGAGAGAGAGGCCAGGGGGGTGCATGGCATCGTCTCGAGTCGTCTAGGCATCGAGGGGGGAGCGGCAAGTAGGAGGGGGCCGGGGCGTGTGCCGGCGCGCACGGGACACATGCCCTCGTGCCTTCTGGCACGAGGTTGAAGACGGTGCACGGTTGGGCTGCTTGCTGGGCTGGGCTGGTAGCAGTGTTGGGCCACCAGGTAAGCCCAGGTGAGGTTCCACTCTCTCTCTCTCTCTCTCTTATTCTGTTTCTGTTTTATTTTTCTTTTATGTTGTTTGTTTTTTTAGTGTAGTAAAATAAAATACTAAACCATTTAATAAAAAGCTGAAAATATTTATGGGCACCTCAGAAATTAAATCCAAAAGCCCAAAAATACTTTCAAGATTATTTGGACATTTAAAAAATATTTATAGCATTTAAATGTCCAAATGCAAATAATTTATGATTTAATTCACAGATCCAAATTGTCCCATAAAAGTGTGCACCTTTTTTGGCAGAGGTTCTAGACCAATTCAAAAATCATGAACATTTTCAAAGGCATTTTGGGTCAATGAAAATATTTTTAGGTTGGACCTAGTTGAGTTCTTTTGGTGGTAGGGTTTGATCAAACCTCATTTCAAGTTTCTGAGAGGATTAAACATGATGACATGATGATCAAGCAAAGATAAACAAGGATTGATCTAGGGCTGTGACAACTCACCCCCACTAAACAAGAATCTAGTCCCGAGATTCAAGACTTTAGGTAAGAAAACAGAGGGACAAATGGCTAACACGATCTTCATGATCCAACTGTCCTTCATAAGAATGTTGATTGCTTGCCTCATGTCGATCCTGGCATCCGTGCTTTCCAGATCTTTGTCCAACACAGTGACGACGAAAGAAACTCTACAGTAAAAGATCTTGTGAAATATCGAGCAACTCAAGATCAACTCATGGAGTGAGACGTTGAAACATCTCTTGAGCTGAGACACAGAACACACATCCAGAGGGATGGAGTGAAAAAAATGATGAAGATTCACTTGGTAGGCAATAATTTCACACTTAAAGAAGATGGTGGACAATGTCACCAAACGGGGCACCTTAGAGAGGGTGACTCGTAGGATTATTCCTTTAAGTGGCAAAAAGAATTACTTTTGATATAGAGATCGTTGAAACTCTCTATAGCAACCTAAGGCAATTCACAAATGATCGTTTGACAGAGTTTGAGAGAACAACATACTCCGACTAGAATAGATGATATGTACTACCTTGTTTATGACAAGACAAGGGTTGATTTTTCTTCTCATTAGAAATGGATGGGACCCATGGTAGGACCACTGTTGAAGATGATCCTGAAGAGCAATTGCTGAGAAGGGGGAGCCCATGGAAAGTCGGCACAAGGCGGTGCAAGCTGGGAACAAAATGAAAATGTTAGAATGTTCCAACCATCATATCTGCCAGAGATCCAGATCCGATTGGTTTTCATGATATTCCAAACTTAGCATGTCTGAAAAAGAAAGGTTGCAACGCAAATCGACAGGATGGCATTGCGAGATTCTCGGGAAGTGAACTACGATAGGAAGCTCTAAAACATGAGCTGGTTCTGCTACATACATGTGAACATGTTCTACAAGTCAAGCATGATCAAATAGAAGTCTTACAACATAACACTACCGAGTTCTAGTTGGGTACCATCATCACGGATAACGAAGTCCTTACATAAGTCATATGATTAGCTCTTATGAAGGAACTTCTTCTCCTTGAACAAACCAATCAGTGGCTTGGTGTGCTAGGGATACATATGGAATGAAGGTTGCAAGTCTCCAAACCATAGAATACTTTGCACATGTGCATGACTAACTTGGGACGATTCTAGAGGAAGCAAAAAAACTTTCTCGAATTCATGGCGGCAACTTACATCGAGTGCGCATGAATTAGATGAAGTCACTTCTTCCATCCGAACATATGCTTCACGAACGGGACAAGAAGATAATGTTTATAAAAGTTTCCAATACTAGCCGGATGTTCAACACGAATCATGGAGGAGATAAATACTTTGCTGATGGGCTCAACAACAATTCATCCAGGTTTCCATATAAGTGGAATCCCACAATTATGTGAACAAGATGATAGCATTGGTCAGACCCAAGAATATAATGGCGTATGCTCGAGGAAACAGCCACGAGTAAGACAACATTACGAGCATCGTTGGTTCTGATTTGATTTGATGTTAACCCATACTCAAACCAAAGTTTGGACAAGACAATGGATACAACAAATGATCACGGGGATCAGGTTAAGAAGATATCATCTTCCAACTCTCCAAGTTGTTGTCTAGCATAACCAACTAGTGCAGGGTATTTAACACATATTCTTGGAGAAGGGGTGGTTTATCAGAAAACCAACTTTATCACGAACTCAACATAGCAGTCAGGGAACAACCTGGTAATACTTCCGAGAAGATATTCGGAAAATCATGAACCACCGATATGTTATGAAGCTCAAGAACAATCTTGCTTTTCAAGGAAAGAAGACATGATCAAAAGAGAAAGGGATTGGCACAATCCTAACTCATCGATCGAAGAGTGCACCAAGTAAGATGCACTAGGTAGCACGATCAATCTTAGAATGGTGATTCAGTAACCAACACACTAACTATGAAATAGTTGTCCTTTAATGACCAAGCAACCGAGTTGCTAAGAGTATTGATTTCACACATCATGATTCACTCATCAGTATTCCGGTTACAATAACACGGAGGTCGAGGAATGAACGATAATGACGAGAAGTATCACTGTATCAAGTGTTCATAGGAGGTGATGCAATTCCCATGACATTCTTGACATAAAAGAGGGTAACACCCCAAGGTAGAACAGAACAAAAGCTGGATTGGCATCTTGATCTACGGAATACAACTACTTTGACACATTCCTGGATATGGATAAGGTACTAGAGTTTGTTTCTCCTAGTCATTCCGAAATAGAATGGCTTGATGAACCACAAGAGTAAAAGACATAGATGAACACGAATCCACAGCTACTCCTCACTATCAACTGATAGGAGGGGTCATAAAACAACTAAAATGGGCAACTCAAAGGAACATATAAGTTCTTGAGTTGTGGATGCATAGATTAGCATGTCAAACTTTCAACATAATTCTTCCGGATAAACCATGCAGAAAGTTAGGACTTGTAGAGTCACAATGTGGAATGGAGAACTCATCAAGAGCACTCTGGTTGTGATCTTTTGGTTCGAACGAACTTCTGCAATGATGGTTCATGGTGTTGGAAGAATGATACACCATGGACCTCGAGGACTATCACAAGGTTACTAATATCCTAAAGGGACGAGCAAAACTATCAACATGAATGTAGTAGAATGAATCTTGGGTTCAAGAACCAAGAAATAGAATGCCTACTAACTAAACGACATCAGAGGATGCTTTCGAGAATAATGGCCAGAATCATCACACTAGGGATATAAAGCATTGCTAGATTACTGGGTGATTCTCTAAGACACCTAGGGTCATAATAATAGTTCCAGTATATATGTCGAGGCAACAGAGTACCTCAACACATCGACTAGTGTGGTTAATCTGGCCTAAAAGGACATCAGAAACAGGGAGGAAAGGTTTGCAATTGCATCAGATTGTTTAGAAACCTGGGATGACTCGGACAACATAATGGCTGTAAATGCTCAAAAAGATTTTGACATTCATGCACAAGATAGCATAACCCTCAACATCATAATGTCAAGGTTCTGAGACCAACTGTCAATATACGGAAGTAGTAGGAACTGAACTGAGGGTTGAATTCACCATTAACGTGATCCTGATAAAAAGAATGAGAATCCTAGTTCTTGATACCCGTAGAAAAGGAAGAAGGTGACTCGGATTATAAGGTCATAAGTTAAAGGAGTAAAAAGAGCCTTACGTTTCCTTCAACAATCAATTCCCTTATATAACTAAAGAATTTCTAGACACGACTTCGACCAGTTTTGCTTGGTAATCCTACAGGCAGTCAGGCTCTGATACCAAATATGTTAGGACCCTGATCCTAAGTCACACAGGTCTAGCATGTAACACACCATATCACATTGCGGCCTCACGCACGGTATCCCCACGGGTGCCACCTTACCTGGCCCGGGACTGTTTGGGCATTTTGGCACACATATATGATACTGTCGCTAGCGTCCATATGACAGAGAACCCCGGGCCGACATGACTAGTTATAAACCATAAGTGGCGCTAAATTACAGAGACATGCATACATGACCCAGCAACGAACGTGTAGGTCATCAATGTATGAACCCAAGTCATAGCGAACTAAAAGGACTTAAAGGAACAACGCGTGACATTTCCCCTAAGGGACAGGCATAGGAATGAAGAAGGACACATGCCAGCCAGCCTAAGTGTTCCAGAGCAGTAGCAAGCTACCAAGGCTCAGTGGAAGCACTAAGAGGCATTTCCCCATAAGATACGCTACCAAAGGTAAATAACTAGGTGTCAGATCCCACACATAGCAATACACATTACACGTACGCATAACATGCATGTATGTGATGTACAACATGGCATCACAACACAACTTAACAACTCATATAGATAAGGCCCAGAAGAGCCATCATAGCATTTTTTACAAGCAGGGTCACATGAGCCAACATACAGAGCATATAGGCAACGGAAGCACGACATGTCTGGGTACACACAACTATAAATGAAAAAGGCTCTGAAGCCTAACTATCTACAAGACCCTCCCAAGGGTACAAGATCGTAGCTGAGGTAACAAGCTAAACGTCGAAGTCCACGAGGAACTACTAGTGAGACTGAAGTCTCTTTGCAAAACATAAATTAAGCAAACGTGAGTACAAAGGTACTCATCAAGAGTTACATCAGAACTAGCTACATATGCGTCAGTATCAATAAAGGGATGGTGGAGTTTGACTGCAGCAAGCCAACTTTGACTCGGTGGCTATCCTGAACTACGACTACAAGTAACTCTTTTGAGGTGGCGCACATGAGTCCACATATTCATCAATCAATACACCACTATGGATCCGCTCCCGTCTCCCTACGAGAAGGCCATCCATAGCACTCATGCTTATCTTGCACATTTTAGAGTATCCACTTTCACTTGTGTATGAACTGTACAGGTAACCCAGAAGTCCTTTACCACGGACAAGGCTATTCGAATAGATCATGTTAACCCTGCAGGGGTGTACTTCTTCACACACGCTCTCGCCACTTACCGCCATGTATCTCTACAACCTTCAAGCGGAAGCCTGGCGAGGGTGTCGGCAACGACCTGACTAACCACACAAGTCTCTAGTCCAGGTTTATAGCCTATTTGGGTCCATCCGTGGGGAGATCCGGCCGGGTTGTCGCTCACGGCCCCAAACGATGTGTACAGGGTTCCTGAGCCACTAAACGGGCGACTCGGTACACCGTGCCACGTACCTGCCACATCACAGCCCACCCCGAGGGTCAGCGCTGCGCATGACCTCCAGTATACTACAAACACCAGAAACTAATTGCAACTCCTGGACAGAGGCCAGGTTGATTAATAAGTGGAGAGAGCTTGGACTGCCCGGAGCCCAATGTGTGGTAGTAGCTGTTCATGGATCACAAACACAGAACTCAGTTCCTGAGGATAGTTTCAGTAAGACAACCCACCGTATACTCCTGCATGGCCTCTCACCGCTACCTTTACAAAAACGTGTTCACACACTTAGTTCTCAGCCGTAGGACATGATGACCACATACCAATTAATCCCCGATGAATCAGACCAGACACAACTTTAAGCAATATCAGGCATGACAACAAGCATGAATGAGTAGGCACAACATGGCTCAAACAACTCCTACTCATGCTAGTGGGTTTCAACTATTTACTATGGCAATGACAAGTCATGCAGAGGAAAGGGGTTCAGCTACCGTAGCAAATAGCAGTTGAATCATTGTTGCCCTAATGGAGTAAAAGAGAGCAAGAGCGAGAGAGTGGGATTGTGTCGGAATTCTCAAAGGGGTTTTGCTTGCCTGGCACTTTTGAAGATAGTAATAGCTCTTCATCGGTGTCATCGATCACATTGTCGGAACATCGTCTACTGAGAGGGAACAAACATCGGCAAACAAGAGAGAACACAATCAATGCAATGCTACAATATAATGCATGCTCATGACATGGCGACATGCTATGATTTGAGCTAATGCAACTAGCAGTGATTTAAGTGAAGTTGATTTGAACCAAGGTTTCAAATTCAAACTCCATATGTTAAAATTCAAGTGACATTAAATAGATTTGACCTGATCAGCAGGCATAAGTTGCTCAAACATGCATGATAATGTCGTACACATATTCTTCATATTTTTCTGATCAATTTTCATATATAAATCTTTTTCATCTGAGCTACGGTTGATTTTATATGATTTTTAGAAGTTTAAAGCATTTTCTGGAATTTCTAAACCTTTTCCGATTTATTTTAATTCCAGAAAGGCTTTAGTGCGTCAGCAGTACGTCAGGCTGAGGTCATCAAGTCAACTGACCGGTCCAGGTCAAACCTGACCGGTGGGACCCACCTGTCAGTGTAACATGGTCTAAACACGGTCAAAACCAGCGCTGACTGGGTTTGACCATGAAGTGGGGCCCGGAGTCAGTGGTTGTGGGAGTTTAACTAATGGTGATTAGTCCCTAACTAAGTGCCACGTCAGCCCACCGAAGTTTGGCCGGCGAGCGACCTCAACCGACGGCGGAGGCACACCGTATCGACTGTTCCGACGCCCATTCGACGCACAGAGGGGTTTGATACGTCCAAAACGTATCTATAATTTCTGCTTGCTCCATGCCACTTTTGGGTGATATTGCTATGATATTCATACACTTCCATACACTTTTGATCATATTTGGACTAACTTACTAATCCAGTGCACCCCAGTGCCAGTTTCTGTTTTCGGCTGTTTTTGTATTTCAGGTTTTCACGTTTCGAGAACTGCCCAGAAAAATCCAGAAAAATTATATAAAAAATCAGCGTTCCGGAAACAACACTGCGTCCTAAGGGCAGCCTGGGGGGGCACCAGGGCTTCAGGCGCCCTGGCGGCGCCCCCCCCCCTAGGCCGCGCCGGGGGGCGCCTGGGCCCGTCAAAGCTCCCCCGATGCCCTACTTTGGCATATATTTAAAGGGTCCTCCGAAACCCTCAAAACAGGAACTCTTTTCGCGATCCCATCTCTGTTCCGCCGCCGCCGCCGCTTCCAAGATCGGGAGCACCAGGAGAACTCTTCCCGGCACCCTGCCGGAGGGGAGGATCACCACCGGGAGCTTCTGCACCACCATGGACGCCTCCCGGATCACTCGTGAGTAGTCTCCCTTGGACCAGGAGTCCATGACCAGTAGCTATGTGATGTTCTCCTCCCGTTCATGTGCTTCACTAATTAGTCCTCGTGAGCTGCCCTTCATGATCGAGGCACCTATGTAATCCTTATGCTGTTGCTATGTTGAGTTTGCTGGGATCCGATGGATTATGAGATTATGTTCAGATTGATCTTGAGTAATATATTTGATTCACCTCTTTTATATTTTTGTTCATAAGTAATTCTTGCATGTTCTCCGTTGTTATTTATTGCTTTGGCCGAGTAATAGGTAGTGACTCCAAGAGGGAACGTTATGCTCGATTGTGGGTTCATGCCCCTCGATGATTAGCTTGAGTGACAGAAACATGAGTCTAGGGGATGTGCTGTTGCCACAAGGGGGAAAACAACGGTGCTTGTGCCCGCGGGTGCAAGGATTGTTTACTTTACGCAAAGTTCTTTTAATGCAGTTGTCTGTTGCATTGAGTTTACACTATGGGTGGGACTCGCAACTTAATACCAGCGAGATGTTCTGGATAGATATCTCAAGGTGGATGATTAGTAGTAGATATTGATGGATTTCGGTCTACTTACTTTGGCGTACCGCCCATGCTTTGAACCTCAACCTTTCTTGCAATGTAGTCAGCATTGGTTTGCGTTCGTGGTCTTGTTAATTGCCCAGCTGTAATTTGTTTACCTCACATAGCTGTTTTATCGTCTTTTGGGAGAGAGACATCACTAGTGAACATCATGAGACTCCGGTCCATATTACCATCATTGATCACATCCGCTATTTACTTTTCGCTATTTACTTACTATTGCAAAACACTATCTATCACTACTATCATTGCTTTTAATCCTTTGGGAACTGCAAGGCCGGAGGGATTGACAACCTCTCTGTACTCGTTGGGAGCAAAGTTATTTGTATCTGTGTGCAGGTCCACGTTGATTGCTACTAATCTGGCGCCGTAGCAATTGACACCTACTTGTTGAACCTAGGAGTCTCTGGGGATTCGATCCTTGGCATCTATGCTAAGGGAAAACACTTCTACTTACTGCATCTTACACCTTCTACTTGGGGTAACCAACGAGGGGTTCGAGGCCCATCAGGGTTCTACAGGGAGCTCGTGCTCGTGCGCATCCAATGGGGCAAGCCAAAGGAGCTGGGGTTAGCTGTGGCCTCGGTGGCATCGAGCGAGGTGGTGGCCAGAGCTCAGTCATGCACGGGGATGGCGCTAGGGTGCGTCTCCGGACGAGCTGGTGGGTGCAGTAGGCTCCTGGGAGTACCCCGCATGCAGTGGTGTGCTCTGCTGTGAGCTGCAGTGGCTGTGTCACCGTCGGCGATGAGGACGCCGACGATGAGCTCGGGGGCTTGCGGAACGGCGACTACATGACGGGAACGGTGGGGGAAGCAAGGGGGAAAGGAGCAGGTGCTCACAGCGGTCCAGAAGAGTAGCTCAGGAGCCTCGAGAAGGCAACGAGGCGAGCGTGGGGTCACCCGCGATCTCAGCGGCCGAAGGAGGAATAATAGGTCGATGATGCCGCTCTAGGGGCTCCCGGCATCGGGCGGCTCTGCGAGGAGCTTCAGCGTGAGGAGATGGACCTCGGGGGCATGAAGACGAGGCTAGGAAGTGGCTCTAGGTGCAAGAGAGAGGGCAGAGGAAAGGGAAGGGCCACGTGTGAGGGAGAGAGAGGCCAGGGGGGGTGCGTGGCATCGTCTAGAGTCGTCCAGGTGTCGAGGGGGAGCGGCAAGCCGGAGGTGGCCGGGGCGTGTGCCGACGCACGCGGGACACACGCCCTCATGCCTTCTGGCACGAGGTTGAAGACGGTGCGCGGGTGGGCTGCTTGCTGGGCTGGGCTGGCAGCAGTGTTGGGCCACCAGGTAAGCCCAGGTGAGGTTCCACTCTCTCACTCTCTCTCTTATTCTGTTTCTGTTTTCTTTTTCTTTTCTGTTGTTTGTTTTTTTAGTTTAGTAAAAAATACTAAACCATCTAATAAAAAGCTGAAAATAGTTATGGGCACCTCAGAAATTAAATCCAACAGCCCAAAAATACTTTCAAGATTATTTGGACATTTAAAAATATATTTATAGAATTTAAATGTCCAAATGCAAATACTTTATGATTTAATTCACAGATCCAAATTGTCCCATAAAAGTGTGCCCATTTTTGGCAGAGGTTCTAGACCAATTCAAAAATCATGTACATTTTCAAAGGCATTTTGGGTCAATGAAAATATTTTTAGGTTGGACCTGGTTGAGTTCTTTTGGTTCTAGGGTTTGATCAAACCCCATTTCAAGTTTCTGAGAGGATTAAACATGATGACATGATGATCAAGCATAGACAAACAATGATTGATCTAGGTCTGTGACAGGGTGCCTCGAGGCGGGCACAACCCACCAGGGTGCACCAGCCAGTGCACCTTGGTGGCCTCCGGCACCGCCTCTTTGCACAATAAATACTTAGATATTCCAGTAACCCTAGAGGAGTTGACGGAATTCTATTCCAGCTGCCGCAAAGTCTAGAACCACCAGATCCAATCCAGACAACAACACGGAGGGGTTCACCACCTCCATTGGTGCCTGTCCGATGATGTGTGATTATTTCCTTGTAGACCTACGAGTCCGTAGTCAGTAGATGGCTTCATCTCTCTCTTTTGATTATCAATACAATGGTCTCTTGGATATCCATATGATGTAACTCTTTTGCGGTGTGTTTGTTGGGATCCGATGAACTTTGAGTTTATGATCAGATCTATCTTTTTTATATCCATGAAAGTTATTTGAGTCTTTTTTGATCTCTTATATGCATGATTTCTTATAGCCTCGTATTTGTTCTCCAATATTTGGGTTTTGTTTTGCCAACTTGATCTATTTATCTTGCAATGAGAAGAGGTGCTTTGTAGTGGGTTCGATCTTACGGTTCTTGATCCCAGTGAAAGAAAGGGAACCGACACGTATGTATCGTTTCTACTAAGGATAAAACAATGCGGTTTATTTCTACATAAATAGATCTTGTCTACATTATGTCATCGTTCTTATTGCATTACTCCGTTTCTGCATGAACTTAATACACTAGATCCATGCTGGATAGCGGTGGATGTGTGGAGTAATAGTAGTAGATGCAGGCAGGAGTCGGTGTACTAATCTTGGACGTGATGCCTATATAATGATCATTGCCTAGATATCGTCATAATTATTTGAAGTTCTATCAATTGCGCAACAGTAATTGTTTTCCCACCATTTTCTTTTTTCTCAAGAGAAGCCACTAGTGAAATCTACGGCCCCATGTCTCTTTCTCATATTATTTTGCCTTTGCGACCTATTTTCCTTTGCTTTTATTTTCAGATCAATTAAACCAAAAATCCAAAATACCTTGTTGCAATTTATCTTATTTATTGTTTGATCTATCAATATTTACAACTCTATCACGTCAGTTACCCGAAAGGGATTGACAACCACTTTTACACGTCGGGTTGCGAGTATTTGTTATTTGTGTGCAGGTGCTCTTTATGTTGTGTTGCTTGCTTCTCGTACTGGTTCGATAACCATGGTTTCATCACTGACGGAAATACATACCGCTGCTATACTGCATCATCCCTTCCTCTTTGGAAAAAAAAAACCGACGTAGTCCTAGAAGTCATCAAAAGGAACTTGTTGGCGCTGTTGCTGGGGAGCACCTTCAACATATACCAGGTTCCTAATCACAAATCTCATCTCCTCGCAATTTACATTATTTTCCATTTGCCTCTCATTTTCATCTCCCCCACTTCACAAAAATTTGCCATTTTTGTTCGCCCTCTTTTTCGTTTGTCGTTTTCTCATCGGATATATTTTCGTTTGCCCATATGTCTTACTTGGTTACTTTGCTTGGTTGTTTGGTATAATTGGGTATTTTATTGGAAATCATAAGGAAAGAATTTATGGATCCTCATCCACTTGCCAATCTTTTTAAAAGATCCAATTATGTTCAACCAATTTCTAGTGAATTGAGCGCTCTAGATTATCTTTATGAAGTTTTGCTTGAGATTCATGAATTTGACAATTGTGATGAAGTGATAAAAGAAGAAATTGATGAAGTGATTCATGATAGCTCCTTGTATGAAAAGAATGATTGCAATGGTGTTATAATAAATTCTATTAATGTCAATTATGCTAGTAATATGCAAAACCCCAAGCTTGGGGATGCTAATTTTGATATGTCCTCTACTTATTGCAATGATCATGATTGGGGTGATTCTTGTTATGATCTTGAAAATTTATTTAAGCCTAAGGAGGAATATGTTTACGATAATATTGAAAGTGGGTTTGGAGAGGTCATGACTTTATTTGATGTTAGTCCCACTATCTTGGAATATTATAAGACTTTTACGCATGTGGATCATGAAAAGAAAAATTTATATGATTGCTATATTGTTGAATTTGAGTATGATCCTACTTGTAATTATTATGAGAGAGGAAAATATGGTTTTAGAAATTTTCATGTTACTAAAGCACCTCTCATTATGTTGAGATTTTCAATGTTTTATTTCTCTCCTTTGCATATGCTAGACATTTCTTGTCTTGATAATTTGTATGCTTACGAAATTCCTATGCATAGGAAGTATGTTAACCTTAATTGTGTTTGTGACATATTTTATGATGCTCTCTTTGTGCTTCAATTCTTGTCTTTCATGTGAGCATCATTAAAATTCCAAGACTATCTTAATGGCTATAAAGAAAGAGCATGTTGGGAGGCAACCCAACGAATAAAATAAATTTTTGCTTTTTATTTTATGTTCTTGTGAAAATACCCTTTAATACCTCTGGTTAGATGTGTTTTTGTGGTTTGAATAAAGGTTTGTGCCAAGCAAAGCCTTAGGATCATGTTCGGTGTTAGTAGATTTGATCCTGCTAAAAAACAGAAACTTTTGCGCTCACGAGACAAATTCTCATTTTTAACAGAAGTGTGGTTTTAGGTTGATTCTTTTTGCAGAAGATTAATATACAAATTGCCCACGTGGCCCTATTTGTTTTAGGATTTTTAGAGTTACAGAAGTATTCGAAACTTCCAGGTTACTACAGACTGTTCTGTTTTTGACAGATTCTGTTTATATTGTTTTATGTGCTTATTTTGATGATTCTATGGTTTTCTTTGATGAGTTTTTGCCATAAATAAGATGGAATACAGTAGATATAATAAAAATAAAAATATGAATTGGTTTACTACAGTACTTATAGTAGTGATTTGTTTTCTTATACTAACGGATATCACGAAAGTTTTGTTGGAGTTTTGTGTGATTGAAGTTTTCAAGTTTTGGGTTATCTTACGATGGATGAGGGAATAAGGAGTAAGAAGAGCCTAAGCTTGGGGATGCCCCGGAATCCCAAGCCATTATCTAAAACAGAATCAAGCAACTAACTTGGGGATGCCCCCGAGTGGCATCCCCTCTTTCTTCCAATGACCATCGATATTTTACTCAAAACTATATTTTTATTCATCACATGATATGTGTTTTGCTTGGAGCATCTTGTATGATATGAGTATTTTCTTATTTTCTTTTTCTTTTTTAGTCATCAATCCTTGTTGTACACACTTATTAGAGAGATCCAAAATTACGCCATGACTTGTTAGAATAGCTCTCTATGCTTCACTTAAAATTTTATGAGCTATGGATTTGCTATAGTGCTTCACTTATATCTTTTGAAGAATGGTGTGCTTTAGCATTTTTGAAGAAATGCTCTCTTGCTTCACTTAGACTTAATTGAGAGTTAGTAAATTTAAAAAAATTCTCTTGCTTCACTTAAATTATTTTGAGAGAAAGAAAAAATTATGCTCATGGTCTTCACTTATATTTGTTTGAGCTTATCAAAAGAAATACATGAAAATTAGTCCCAAAGTGATAGATATCCAAGAAGGATATAATAACAACTTTCATGAAGATCATTGGACAAAATAAACTTGATTCCTTGTAATTGTTTTGATACATGATGATATGATATGTGAGTCATGTTAATGAGTAATTATGCTTTAGTAAGAATATTAGTGTTAAAGTTTGTGATTTCCTATGCAAGCACGAAAGTCAATAACCATGCAATGAAATTACATCATACTTGTGGTGCATTATTAAGTGTTATTTATGCTCAATGAAAGCTTATGAGATTATTCGTTTCGTGGTTGGTCGCTTCCCAGTATTTTGCTAGCCTTCATTTTGCACTAAGTATAATCACTACTTGTGCATCCAAAATCCTTTATCCTGGTTTGCCATATGAGTCCACCATACCTACCTATATGTGGTGTTCCCTTGCCGTTCCAAGGAAATTTGTATGTGCCATCTCTAATTTTCAAAATAAATTTCCCCTTTGTGTACCCGTACCGCTCGCGAGGCGGTGAGGAATGGCCAATATTTTCCATGCTATATGTGTTATTCTCATGATGAGTGTTTATTCACTCGTCTTTTTACGAGAGTAAGGCAAAGGTATTAGGGATGCCCAGTCCCGAAATGAAAAACAAATTTACTTTATGGTGTCAAATAATAAATTCCTTGGAAAGTGTTGATATGGAAGGCAACTGTGGATTCGGCTAGCCATGGCTTGTGAAAGTTTGGTGGAAAAGGAATAAAGTTTATTTTATGTTTGGGAACTGCCTATGATATATCTAGCATGGAAAGTGTTGGGAACCTCAAGTCCTTTTCGTTGGTGGGAAAAGTACACCTCCCAAAAAAAACATCTCACAATTTAAGCTTTGAGCTCTGGCACCTCTACGAATCCATACTTCCCTCGGCGAAGGGCCTTTCTTTTACTTATGCAATTTTTATTTTTGAATATGAGCCTCCAACTTCTCTTATAAATCACCAACTAGGAAACACTGTGATCGTACTTGAGCATTGGGTGTAACTAATATGCGAATGTGTTTCATGAATGGATCAATGGTTGAGCATGATGGCCTAGGGATAACTTATTTTAGCATTGATATTTTGAAATACATGGTTGATTTATGATATGTTTGAGTATTTAAATCTCATGTCAAAACTAGACTATTGCTTTGAACCATATAAAAGTCCAAATGTCCATGCTATTCCAGGTGGGTTGTGCCCACCTCGTTGGCCTCCCGCACCGCCTCTTTGCTCTATAAATACTGAGATATTCCAGAAACCCTAGAGGAGTCGAAGAAATTCTATTCCAGCCGCCACAAATTCCAGAACCACCAGATCTAATCTAGACACCATTACGGAGCGGTTTACCACCTCCATTGGTGCCTCTCCGATGATGTGTGAGTAGTTCCTTGTAGACCTACGGGTCCGTGGTCAGTAGCTAGATGGCTTCATCTCTCTCTTTTGATTATCAATACAATGGTCTCTTGGGAATCCATATGATGTAATTCTTTTGCGGTGTGTTTGTTGGGATCTGATGAACTTTGAGTTTATGATCAGATCTATCATTTTATATCCATGAAAGTTATTTGAGTCTTCTTTGATCTCTTATATGCATGATTGCTTATAGCCTCGTATTTATTCTCCGATATTTGGGTTTTGTTTGTCCAACTTAATCTATTTATCTTGAAATGGGAAGAGGTGCTTTGTAGTGGGTTCGATCTTACGGTGCTTGATCCCAGCGAAAGAAAGGGAACCTACACGTATGTATCGTTGCTACTAAGGATAAAATAATGGGGTCTATTTCGACATAAATAGATCTTATCTACATCACGTCATCGTTCTTATTTCATTACTCCGTTTCTCCATGAACTTAATACACTAGATGCATGCTGGATATCGGTCGATGTGTGGAGTAATAGTAGTAGATGCAGGCAGGAGTCAGTGTACTAATCTTGGACGTGATGCCTATATAATGATCATTGACTGGATATCGTCATAATTATTTGAAGTTCTATCAATTGCCCAACAGTAATTGTTTTCCCACTGTTTGCTATTTTCTCGAGAGAAGCCACTAGTGAAATCTACAACCCCCGGGTATCTTTCTCATATTATTATGGCTTTGAGATCTATTTTCCTTTGGTTATATTTTTAGATCTATTAAACCAAAAACCAAAAAAAAATACCTTGGTGCAATTTATCTTATTTATCGTCGATCTATCAATATTTACAACTCTATCACGTGTGTTACCCGAAAGGGATTGACAACCCGTTTTACACGTCGGGTTGCGAGTATTTGTTATTTGTGTGCAGGTGCACTTTACGTTGTGTTGCTCTGTTCTCCTACTAGTTCGATAACCTTGGTTTCATCACTGAGGGAAATACATACTTCTGCTATATTGCATCATCCCTTCCTCTTTGGGGAAAAACCCGACGTAGTCCTAGCAGTCATCATGGCACGACCTCCTTTATTGCATTATGCTTGAAACTCCGTAGGTGGATAGCCCGACCGACCAGATGTTGTGGCAACTCGAACCATATCTTTTTCTCCTGTGTTTTGGCACAATTCCTCTCGAGTTGATTCGTGAGGTCGTTGGTGGTCGTCGATACTTCTCTAACTTCCCCGACCTCTTCGATCAACTCCAGGCCTCTCTGCAGCGGGCCCGCCACGTTAAGTGCCTTTACATTTGTGTTGTTGCGTGGACCCTTTGTACCGCTCACAACTGTCTAGTCATCCAACGGGTTCCTCTCCGACAGACCTGTCGGATTCAGGGCTCTACAGATCCAAGAAGGTTCATACTCTGGGGCATGCGCGGTGACCTCCCCCTACACCAGGCTCAAGCTTGCTACCCTGCTGCTTAGACTCGTTTAGTTTGCGCGAGCGAGGAAAATGATGAACACGACAGTTTACCCAGGTTCGGCCCACCTTGCGGTGTAAAATCCTACTACAGCTTTGCGGTGGATTGGCCTCACGAGGAGGTTGAGGATGAAGTAGTACAGTGGATGAGTAACCTCGCAAGGTCTCGAGTGGTGAGAGTTGAATGGGTTCGCCCCCCCTACGGTGGTGGCTAGCCTGTATTTATATTGGCCACGGTTCTCTTCCCTTGCCATTTAGGAGGGAAGAGATCCCACAACGGCCAATTTTGAAAGGGGACAAGAGGTACATCTTATCCTGACGAAAGGTGTTCTTTGCCTGCGAAGCCTCTGGTCGTGATGCAATGGTGGGCTCGGTGATGATGTCTGTCCTGCCGAGCTCATGGTCTTGGTCTTGTTTCATCGGAATGGAGACCTTTGGGGATCCTTGGGGAACTGGCGTACTTCCTTGACTTCTTAGCACCAAAGAGGAAAATGTCTTCTTTGCGACCGCTGGCGCCCGCCTGGCCTTGATAGTCATGGCTCACATCATCACAGCCTCATGAGGTTAGATACTTGCAAAGAAATCTCCGCTCCTCGGGAGGCAACCCGGGCAGGCCACTCCTCCGGGGGTCCTGACGTCGTTCTGCTCGCAAAGCCATGGGACCTCGCAATAGTCTTGTCTTAGAGGCCTTGTCGCTAGGCCGTACCATGCCGCCATCGGAGCCATGCCGTGGGCCGCAGGTAGGCAGGTCTGGGTACCCCCGATCCCAGAACACCTACAGTAGACCCAATCACCTGCGAGCCAGGCCCAACATGTGGCGCTCGACAGGATGCAGACGACTCCACTCCCCCATGTCGCCTGGGCAACTGCCTAGGTCAACAAAAAGGCCTATCGTGCACTGCGGAACCATAGTCGTCCACCTTGCGCCCGCCTTCTCCCTCCTTCCTCTTCAAGCTTGATCCTTCCTGGTCGGTCCTTGCGGCTGCTATAATCTACCTCGCTGTCATGGCCCCAAATAAAAAAGGAAGCGGACCTGCGTCGATGGCGCCTCCGGCGGGCCGGATCCAGCGTTAGGCCAATCCACCGTGCCTAATCTTGAAGGGCTGGACAAGGTCAGACACGAGATCGCCGTTGATTCCAGCCAGTGGAAAGAAACGAATATCTGGCCTGCCTCCAGGTCTCTGGCTGGTCGGGAGGACATCGACATCTCTCTTCATCTTCATGCCCTCTTTTCCGGCTTGTTGCACTGTCCTTAGATTTCTTCAATGCCGTGCTTTCGCACTACCAGGTCCACGGGCTGCATCTCGACCCCGGGTCCATTGTCCTCCTCTCCGCCTTCGCGTTTTTGTGTGAGGCCTTCATGGGCGATGCCCCGTCCATGGCTCTGCTCCACCACTTCTTCTCTCTTTGGGTGGTCGCCGGCGGGCAGCGCTTGGGGTGAGTGTCGCTCCGGGTGGTGGACATGATGACGGGCATGATCCTCGATGCTCACCTTCATCCGAATGCAGTGGGGTTCCGAAAACAATGGGTGTATGTTAGCGCCTCCGCCTTCAACCCTCTGCTCCAGGTTCCGGTGACCTCCGTAGAGCCGAGATCCGGCAGGGAGCACGCAGAGCTTGTTGACTCACGGCTTGTGCGACTCATGGCCAAGCTGGCTGTCCTTGATAACCCACAAGTGTAAGGGATCGCAACAGTTTTCGACGGTAAAGTATTCAACCCAAATTTATTGATTCGATACAAGGGGAGCCAAAGAATACTCTTAAGTATTAGCAGCTGAGTTGTCAATTCAACCACACCTGGAAACTTAGTATCTGCTACAAGGTAGTTTGGTAGCAAAGTAATATGATAGTAGCGCTAGCGGTAACAAAGGTAACAATAGTGTTTTTGTAGTTTTTGTAATAGCAGTAGCGGAAAAGTAAATAAGCAACAAGCAATATGTGAAAAGCTCATAGGCATTGGATCGATGATGGGGAATTATGTTGGATGCAATTCATCATGTAGAAGCTAAAACCTAGGGTGACATAGAACTAGCTCCAGTTCATCAATGTAATGTATGCATGTATTCCAAATGTAGTCATACGTGCTTATGGAAAAGAACTTGCATGACATCTTTTGTTCTACCGTCCCGTGGCAGCGGGGTCCTAGTGGAAACTAAGGGATATTAAGGCCTCCTTTTAATAGAGTACCGGACCAAAGCATTAACACATAATGAATACATGAACTCCTCAAACTATGGTCATCACCAGGAGTGGTCTCGATTGTTGTCACTTCGGGGTTGCCGGATCATAACACACAGTAGGTGACTATAGACTTGCAAGATAGGATCAAGAACACACATATATTCATGAAAACATAATAGGTTCAGATCCGAAATCATGGCACTCGGGCACTAGTGTCAAGCATTAAGCATAGCAAAGTCATAGCAACATCAATCTCAGAACATAGTGGATACTTGGGATCAAACCCTAACATAACTAACTCGATTACATGGTAAATCTCATCCAACCCATCAACGTCCAGCAAGCCTACGATGGAATTACTCACGCACGGCGGTGAGCATCATGGAATTGGTGATGGAGGAAGACTGATGATGACGATGGCGACGATCTCCACTCTCCGGAGCCCTGAACGGACTCCAGATCAGCCCTACCGAGAGAGATTAGGGCTTGCCGGCGGCTACGTATCATAAAACGCGATAATTCTTCCTCTCGGATTTGTTCTCCCCGAAAGTGAATATATGGGGTCCGGAGATATGTCAGTGGAGCGTCAGGGGGCCAACGAGGCAGGGGGCGTGCCCAGGGGGAGGGGGTGCGCCCCCCACCCTCGTGGACAGGGTGTGGGCCCCCTGACATAGATCTTTCCACAGGTATTTTTTATATTTTCCAAAATAATTCTACGTGGATTTTCAGGTCATTCCAAGAACTTTTTATTTCTGCACAAAAACAACACCATGGCAATTCTGTTGAAAACAGCGTCAGTCCGGGTTAGTTCCATTCAAATCATGCAAGTTAGAGTCCAAAACAAGGGCAAAAGTGTTTGGAAAAGTAGATACGTTGGAGACGTATCAACTCCCCCAAGCTTAAACCTTTGCTTGTCCTCAAGCAATTCAGTTGATAAAGTGAAAGTGATAAAGAAAAACTTTGACAAACTCTGTTTGCTCTTGTTGTTGTAAATATGTAAGCCACCATTCAGGTTTTCAGCAATGATCAAGAACTAACCACATTCACAATAACTTTCAGGTCTCACGGCTACTCACATCAATGGCATAATCAACTAGCGAGCAATAATAATAAACCTCGGATGACAACACTTCCTCAAAACAACCATGATATGATATAACAAGATGGTATCTCGCTAGCCCTTTCTGGGACCGCAAAACATAAATGCAGAGCACCTTTAAAGATCAAGGACTGACTAGACATTGTAATTCATGGTAAAAGAGATCTAGTCATGATCATACTCAATGCAAATTAATAATAATACATGCAAATGATAGAGGTGCTCTCCTACTGCTGCTCTTTTATGAGAGAATGATGACGCAGCATAGAAGTAAATATATAGGCCCTTCACAGAGGGAAGCAGGGATTTGTAGAGGTGCCAGAGCTCGATTTTTAAATAGAGATGAATAACATTTTGAGCGGTATACTTTCATTGTCAACCTAGCCACCAAGAATCTCGATATCTCCCATGCTACGCACATTATAGGAGGTTCCCAAACAGAATGGTAAAGTTTATACTCCCCCAACCACCAACAAGCACACTTCACGGGCATCCGAATCCACGTGGTACCGTCCAAACAAGCAACAGCCCTGGGGGAGTTTTGTTTAATTATTATGATTTGAGCATGGGACTGGGCATCCCGGTTACCAGCCATTTTCTCATGAATGATGAGCGGGGTCCACTCATCGTGAGAATACCCCACCTAGCATGGAAGTTATAGACATCCCTAGTTGATAGATGAGCTGTTCGAGCATACAAAACATAATTTCATTTGAAGGTTTCGAGTTTGGCACATACAAATTTACTTGGAACGGCCGGTAAATACCGCATATAGGAAGGTATGGTGGATTCATGTGGAATAACTTTGAGGTTTATGGAAGTGGATGCACAAGCAGTATTCCCGCTTAGTATAGGTGAAGGCTAGAAAGATACTGGGAAGCGACCAGCTAGAGAGCGACAACGGTCATGAACATGCATTAAAATTAATCAACAATGAATGCAAGCATGAGTAGGATATAAATCACCATGAACATAAATATCGTGGAGGCTGTGTTGATTTGTTTCAACTAAATGCGTGAACATGTGCCAAGTCAGACCACTTGAATCGTTCAAAGGAGGATACCAACCTATCATACTACATCACAACCATTTTAATATCATGTTGACACGCAAGATAGACCATTGTAAACTCTCAACTAATAAAGCATGGCATAAGCAGCTATGATCTCTAATTGTCATTGCAAGCATGTTTCATTCTTAACAAGCCGAATTGTGGGTACCCCGACTTAGAAGTCGAGATCACCGAATGCACGTGTACAGTGATCCCAGAGATCAATGCTCACTGAACACACAGAAGCTGAAATAACAAGAGTCTTACATCCGTACAAATAGTTTTACACGAATTAAGGCCATTATGGCCAAGTCTTACATAGATAGAGCCTCACGGGCTGAATAGCAAATAACTCAAATAGCGGAAGTCTTCGATAAACGGGTAGAACCCATGCCATCTGCCTTAACCCTACATGCATTCTGACTGGGATAGCGTCCTAGTTCGCATGTTCGTCTCCAAAGTACTCTTCCTCATAATCCTATTCTTCCATGCCTGGCCAATTAAATAACCAGTGGCAAGCCAATGAGTACTTTGAATGTACTCGCAAGCAACCCATGATGTGGTTCAAAGTAACAGTGCATTTGAATAATAATGATCAATCTAGCAAGGCTAGAACAATATTCTACCATCAAGTTAATGCATCAATAAACTCGCGCAACCTCGAAGACAGGTTACCGATATCAACATGAATATGATTCATCTCATCAAGTCTCCACCTTGACTCATATACACACGCATGGTTTCACAAACATTGGACGTAGCCCAAGAGCGGTTACCCAACTGTCCATGACCGTGGACACGGCTATTCGAATAGTTTGACACTCTGCAGAGGTTGCGCACTTTACCCACAAGATCCGGGGAACTTCCGTGTCATCCACGACCCGCGGTACCTCAAGTACCCGGGGTAAGCACCCGGTCATTATCTTTCCTTAGATGACACTAACATAGAGTCCACTCGTTGATACACGGCCCTCGGGTACAAATAATAGATCACGGGACTTGCCCTAATTTCAATGTCACGCGTACCCGAAGGGACCAACGGTGTGTCCGGTGCCCTGTAAAAACAGTCATGGCTGTCTATCCAAGCACGACCCCGTCCCGGGAAAGACCTCAAGTCTTCCCGTCACTAGTAATGCGGGCACCATGCTAGTATCGACCTAAGTAATCAATAAAGCCCTATCCCATAAGGGGTAGTGTGGTTGCACATGTATGGTTGGAATAACGGTCGCAACTTAAACCAATCCGTTTGAAAAACACACACACTTGCCTTGGCACACCACTTCGTCATCAAGTGGTCACCCAACTCATCATCATCATCTCCCTCGGGCATAAATGGCACCCGACGGGGTTTATGCAAAGACCTCAACCATGAAGGTTCATGTTACACATGCATCACTAATCATAACCACTAACCATATGCAAGTCATCTAGCACATAGTAAGATCAAGATCATGGCATGCATCATATGGTGGGATCAGCTAGGTCACTATCGTAACCCTAACATCATGCATCGGAAACAAACGGGTTCCGAAGAACAAGTGTATCATGGTCAAAGGGTTGCTTGCCTTGATTGGCTTGGTCTTCAAAGTCTTCAAATCCTTCTCCTTCTTCTTCCACAGCAACTTCGTCAAATACGGGATCTATACGTCGCATAATAACCACGGAAAAAATAAGAATACAAACAAAACAGAAAAATCAAAGTGCTCAGAAAAATGTCAACTCATTTTTGTAAAATACTAGGGAATTTCGAAGATGGGGAAAAATCTTAGTTGGAGTTTTGGATTTACAGAATGGAATCTACTGATTTTTGAACAGGAGTATTACTGCCCAAATTTGAATTTAAATTTGAACAGTACAGAAAAGTTTTATGGATATGAGTGAAAGTGGTACCATTAAATAGGTTGGAATATTACAAGATTTTAGGAGTTGGAATTATTTAATTTGGATCATTATTCTTTTCTGTAGAAATGTTTAAAACATTTACAGAAAAGAAAAAGGAAAAAGGGTCCTGTGCACTGGGCCAGAGAAGGCCACAGTGCACGGCCCAGGTGGTCCAGCCCAGCCGCACGGGGGCCTACGCGCGCACGTCAGGTTTTTAAACCTGACGGGCGGGGCCCGTGGGTCAGTGGCACAGAGGAGGGGAGGAGAGGTGAGGGGATGACAGGCGGGGCCCGCCTGTCATCTCTAACCCCACGGCCACGGCCACGGCGAGCTCACCGGCGAGGTTCCCGGCCACGGCGACGGCAACGGAGGGCAGGAACGTGACCAACGTCGTGTCGCGGATGCAGGGGTGGTGGTGCGGCACGGCGGGGAGGTCTGGTTCACCGGCGGCGAGGTGGGACGGCGGAAGCTCGTCGGAGGGTTGATGCTCCGGTCGTTTCCGACTGCAAACGGAGGGGGAAACAAGGGGGAAAGAGTCAGTGGAGCACGGCGGTTCCGAAACGGGTGGAAGGAGAGGCAGGGGAGGCCCGTACCACGAGATCGCCGGCGGCCCGACGCGGCGGCGCTCCGGTCGATCCCGAGCACTGGGACCTCTTGGGGTCGAACTGAAGATGTTGGGGGGCTTAGTGGAGTGGAGTGAGGCTTGTGGTGCTGCTGGAGAAGCTCGGGAGGGGCTTATATAGCCGCGCCCATGGTCCACCGTGGACCCGTGCGCCGGCGAGGTTGCAGGCGAGGCTAGGAGGGGTTCTGGAGCCTGGGATCACGCCGGGGAGGACCGTGGACTTGCTCCACGTCCAGCTGAGGGGAAAAGAGGAGCGGGGGAGCGTCAGAAGCGTGCGCGCGTGCGAGGCAGAGGAGTGGCCGCCGCGGGCGGCCAGCGCGCGTGTGACGACGGCCACTGGAGGGCGCAGGAGGAGGGGGGACAGCGCTGGGAAGGTCGCGGACGTCGAGGGGCCTCGACTGGCGCGAGGGGGAGGCCCGAGGCTGTCGGGGGAGGTTGATTGGCCGAAGCTACAGTGCTGGGCTGCACTGTTGCGTGCTCCAGAGCGCGCGTTTGGCTGGCATCGCCGCGCTCTCGCCGTTCTGGTCAAACCCAACGTGTCCAGCAGTGTCTAGCATGTTGAGGGAGGAGTAAAGAAAGGGCCTGAGGCCTTGGATGCCCTGGAGATGCTGAGAGAGAGGGAGAGTGTTGGTGAAATGGTGAAAGCTTGTTGTATAGCAACGTAAAACAGGGCTTTCACCCCTCAATCATGGAGCTGGGGTGCTGGGGAAGTTACTGGAGGTAGCTGGTAACTCAATGATCATGTGGTAAGAAGTTGCGGCCATGGAGAAAAGTAAAAGTGATCAAGTTGGGGGTTTTAGCAATTCTGCAGAAGGTGTTTGATCTGTGTTTGGTCAAGTAAATGAACTCCACTTGACATGGCACTTAACAAGGTTGAAAGACATGAAAAAATAGGGTGCTTCACCAAATTTGGGCTCCTTTGAAGAAACTAGCCAATGTAACTTTGGTGAACCCTAGAAATCAACAGAAACAGTTTCATCTTGATTGAGTCAAGCTAATCATCTCCCCTTGATGCACCACTTGGTGTAGCATCATCATTTGGGGTATTGATCATGCCCACAAAGTTTGAAGCTCCAGATAAAAATTTGGTTATGTAAAGTTGTTCAAATTTGCATTTTAACAGAGAGGGTTTTGAGGTGATCTGGTCAAGTTGCTCTATTCCAAATCTTGTGCCATTTGGTCTAGATGCCTTATTAGGTCATTCTAGCATGTGCACCAAGTTTGAGAGTATTTGGACAAGTTTGGCAATGTAAAGTTGCTCAAACTTCAAATAGGGACAGAATGGTTATGAAGGGGTTTGAGGATGTTTTCTTGCTTCCCAAGGCATGGGACCTGGCAAGATCATCAAATATGTCATATATGACATGATAGAATTTCCCTGGAATTTTTGGAGAAAATTTCCTTTGTAAATATTTCAAAAGCTTGAAATATCCAGAAAGGGTTTTAGAGGGTTTAGCCCATTATTTTGAACATGACCAAGTGTTGAAACTCTTATATATGGACAATATATGTCCTCTGAGTCTCTCTGAATTTTGGAAAATATTTTTGAAATAGTTAAATAATTTTCCCCCATTAAAGACCATTTCTGGCCTTAAGAAAAAGCTTTTAAATAAAATAGGGAAATAACTTTTAAAATTATACATTTGTGGTTTCTGGAAGTCCTATGACTACTAGGTCTCAAATAAACCTTTTGAAATAATTTTCTCACCCTAAATCAAGTACTTGCAGTGCAAATCTCAATTCAAGGGTTTTTGGAAAACTAAATTTATATAATACTTTTTGGCCAAATTAATTTTGTAAGAAAATACTATACTGTTATATAACACTTGGCATGATCATTGGGCAGAAGTTTAGAGTATGGAGATGGATCTACAAGAGGTCATAGTTGACTTTAATGAGCACAAGAAAAAGCACTTGAAGAAAACTCAATTCCAAATAAAAGCCAAATGATGCTAAAAAATTTTGCTGGTCCAAATTTTTATGCTTCAAAGATACAAATAACATGTTACAAAATGCAGGGTGTGACAGACCTACCCCCCTTACAAGAATCTCGTCCCCGAGATTCCTAAACTAGGGCTTAAAAGAGATCGGGAAACTCGGATCTAAGATAGTCTTCTCGTTCCCAGGTTGCTTCTGCTTCGGTGTGGTTGCTCCACTGGACCTTGAAGTACTTGATGGTACGGCTCCGCGTACGTCGTTCTGCTTCGTCCAGAATGCGAATAGGCTTCTCGCGGTAGGTCAAACCAGGCTGCAGATCAATGGCTTGGTGATCCACATCCTTGTAGAGATTGGGCTTGTCTGGAACTTGGAGACATTTCCGGAGTTGTGACACATGGAACACATTGTGCACATCGGATAGCTCAGGTGGTAGTTCCAACTGATAAGCCACTTCTGCTCGTCGGTCGGTGATCTTGAAAGGGCCAATGAACCTTGGCGCGAGCTTCCCCTTGACGTGGAAACGCTTGGTTCCCTTCAGAGGAGTTACCCGCAGGTACACATGATCTCCGACACGAAAACTCATGTCTCGGCGTCGAGTGTCAGCATAACTCTTCTGCCCTGACTTGGCTGCCTTTAATCGCTCTCTGACTAGTTGGACTTGCTCTTCTGCTGCGCGGAGAATATCCGGTCCAAAGACTAGTCCTTCTCCAGTCTTCGACCAATTGAGGGGTGTGCGGCATCTGCGTCCGTACAACACCTCAAATGGTGCCATCTGAAGGCTTGACTGGTAACTGTTGTTATAGGAGAACTCGGCAAAAGGGACACAGTCTTCCCACTTGGCTCCATATGCCAGGACACAGGCTCGGAGCATGTCTTCGAGAATCTGATTGACTCGCTCTGTCTGACCTCCGGTCTGTGGGTGGAAAGCTGTGCTGAAAGACAACTTGGTTCCCAAGGCTTCTTGGAATCTCTTCCAGAACCTTGAAGTGAACTGGGTGCCTCGATCTGACACAATCTCCTTGGGAACACCGTGAAGACTTACGATTCAGTTGATATAGAGAGTTGCCAGCTGGTTGCCTGAGTAGGTAGTCTTGACAGGAATGAAATGGGCTACCTTGGTCAAATGATCAACTATGACCCAGATGGAGTCATGTCCTCTATTCGACCTTGGTAATCCAGTGATGAAGTCCATTCCGACTTTATCCCACTTCCACTCAGGAACCTTGAGTGGTTGAAGCAATCCAGCAGGTCGCTGATATTCAGCCTTGACCCTTTGGCACACATCACACTTTGCAACATAGGTCGCAATCTCTCTTTTCATCCCGTGCCACCAGAATCGTGCCTTCAAGTCTTGGTACATCTTGGTTCCTCCGGGGTGGATGGAATACGGAGTGTCGTGGGCTTCTTGTAGAATCAGCGTCTTCAACTCGGTGTTGTTTGGTACGCAGAGGCGACCTTTGTACCAAACAATCCCGTGCTCGTCTTCGGAGAATCCTGGGGCCTTGCCCAGCTTCAACTTCCTCTTGATGCCTTCGATTCTTGCGTGTCCAACTTGAGCCTTCTTGACGTCGTCCATCAGGGTCGGTCTGACTTCCAAATGATCCAGAAATCCGGGGGTGACCAATTCCAAACTGAATTGTTCGATCTCCTTAAACAAGGCTGGCTGTCTTTCTTGAATAATGGCATTCAAAGAGCAAGCCTTCCTTCTTAAGGCATCGGCCACCACGTTAGCCTTCCCAGGGTGATACTGAACATTGAGGTCATAATCTTTGATGAGTTCCAACCATCTCCGCTGCCTCATGTTCAACTCTTTTTGGGTGAAAATGTACTTCAGACTTTTGTGGTCTGTGTAAATCTCACACCGTTTCCCTAGGAGGTAATGCCGCCATGTCTTCAAGGCATGAACTACTGCCGCTAGCTCAAGATCGTGAGTAGCGTAGTTCTCCTCATGGGGTCGTAGCTGCCTGGAGAGGTATGCTATGATGCGGCCTTCTTGCATCAGAACGCTTCCCAATCCGGTTCGAGAGGCATCACAATATATCACAAACTCCTTGTGAATATCAGGTGTTGCCAGAACTGGGGCGGTGGTCAATCTCTTCTTGAGCTCTTGGAAGCTCTCTTTGCATTTTGGCGTCCACTCGAACTTCTTGTCCTTCTTGAGGAGCTGAGTCATTGGTCGTGCAATGCTAGAGAATCCTTCCACGAACTTGCGGTAATAGCCCGCTAGTCCGAGGAAGCTTCTAACTTCCTTGACGGTCGTTGGAGATTGCCATTGGGTCACAGCTTCGATTTTTGCAGGATCAACAGATAATCCTTCCTCGGTCAAGACATGACATAAGAATCCAACTTTATGCAGCCAGAACTCACACTTGCTGAATTTGGCATACAGTTGGTGCTCACAAAGCTTGTCTAGGACCATCCTCAGGTGCTGCTCGTGCTCTTCCTCCGACTTCGAGAACACAAGAATGTCATCAATGAAGACAACAACAAACTTGTCCAAATATTCCATGAAGACTTTATTCATGAGATACATGAAGTAAGCTGGGGCATTGGTTAACCCAAAAGACATGACCGTGCACTCGTACAGGCCATATCTGGTTACGAATGCCGTCTTCGTAATATCTTGGGGTCTGATCTTCAGCTGGTAGTACCCAGATCTGAGGTCGATCTTGGAGAACACCTTGGCTCTGCTGAGCTGATCAAACAGATCTTCGATCTTGGGAAGTGGATACTTGTTCTTGATTGTAACTTCATTGAGGGAACGATAGTCAATGCATAATCGGATGGTACCGTCCCTCTTTGCCACAAACAGAACAGGAGATCCCCAAAGGGAGGCACTTGGGCGGATAAATCCCTTCCTCAGCTGCTCTTCTAGCTGCTTCTTCAACTCGGCTAATTCTTCCGTCCCCATTCTATAAGGCTTCTTATAGATGGGTCCTGCTCCGGGCACGAGCTCGATGATGAACTCAATGTCACGGTCAGGGGGCATTCCCGGTAGTTCATCCGGAAAGACATTAGGATACTCACATACCACCGGTACTTGATCTAGCCCAACTTCAGACAGACAGTTGATTTTAGTGGCTTGAGCGGAAGAGGAGTTGGAAGCAAACTTGACTTCGACTCCTTGGTCATTGGTCACAGTGATTGTCCGATTGGCACAGTCTAACAAGCCTTGGTGCTTGCTGAGCCAATTCATGCCTAGGATCACATCCAAGCCTTGCGATCTCAGGACGATAAGGTCTGCTAGGAAGTCTACACCGTTAATGGTAATACTGACTCCTTTACAGCCTATCTTGGCTCTCATCTCGGCTCCGGGGGTTTGTACCACCATAGGGTTATTCAGGGGTGTAGGGGTCATGCCACTTTTTAATGCAAATCTTTGAGTGACAAATGAATGCGTTGCTCCAGAATCAAACAAGATAGTTGCAGGTGCTGAGTTGACAAGGAACGTACCCAGCATGACGTCCGGGTCTTCCTGGGCTTCTTCAGCAGTGACATGATTCACACGCCCCTTCCCATAGTTCGGTGGATTGCGAGGAGCTGGGTTCCTTGGTGGCATTCCACGGCCTTGTCCCTGGTTCTGCGCATTGGGGCGAGGGGCATCAGGCTTCTTGTTGGGGCACACCCTTGAGATGTGTCCGGGCTGACCACATCCAAAGCAAGTGACTTGGTTTGGAGTGTTGATCTTGTTGCCACCACTGGTATTGGGGTTGAAAGCTGCCCTGGGGTTGGCATACTGCTGAGGCTGAGGATTGGCACAAGGTGCAGGAGCTCTTGGCTGCTGATAGGTTGGCTTGGCCAGGGCTGACTGCCACGGACGAGGTTTCTGGTTGCTGGAACTTCCCTTACTGACCAACTTGCGCTTGCGAGTGTCTTCCAAAGCACGCCGCTTGTCTTCAAGCATAAGTGCCTTGTTCACCAGGTCAGGGAAAGATGGGCAGTCGCACACGACAAGCGAGTATTGCAGAGTCTGATTGAGGCCTTCCATGAAGCGCTCCCTTTTGGCAGCATCAGTGTTGACATCTTCAGGGGCATACCTTGACAGAACACTAAACTTCTGCATGTACTCCTTGACAGTGCCACTTCCTTGCTTCAGGGCTCGGAACTCACGCTTTTTGATAGCTATAATTCCGAAAGGAATGTGGGCCTTGCGGAATTCTGCCTTGAAGTTAACCCAAGTGATGTCTTGTTCAGCATGCATGACCTTGAATCCATCCCACCAAGCTCTAGCAGTTCCCCCGAGGCAGTGGGCTGCATAAGCCACATTCTCGCGATCTTCGGTGCATACGACTAGTTCCAGAATTTCCTCAATGGAACGGACCCAGTCATCTGCATCCAGGGGTTCAGCAGTCTCGATGAAAGTTGGCGGTGCATGCTTCTTGAACTCTGCCAACGTGGAACGTCCATTGCCATTCCCCGCCGGCTAGCGGTTGTTGGTGACAGCTTGAGCAATCAGCTGAAGAGCTGCAGTGTTGGCTTGGCGTTCCTCTCGGAAGGCTTGGAGAAGCTGAGCCATGTCCATGCTTGGAGTAGGTGGTGGTGGAGCTTGGTCGTTGGTTTGGTCGTGGCCTGCCTCTGGCTGAGAGGATGCTCCGGCTTCGGGCTGCTGGGTAGAGGTACCAGTACGAGTTACAACAGGCATCTTGTTGGAGCGGTAAAAGGTCTCATGACTCGGAAGAGGGAAAGCAAGATAGATAGGTGCCTAGTAAGGGGGTGGGTGTGACACTAAATCAAATCATGCAAGGGATGAAAGGCCAAAACACATCCGTTAAAACCTAAATGGGTGATGTAGTCGTTTACACATTCCCGAAGGAAGAATACGACATACATCCAGACACAACAAAAGCAAACACTAGGTGGTTTCATATGAACCATACAAGGACTCGACTGCGCATAGAGGTTACACGACCTATCCTACCGTAGGGGTTACAACTGGCATATCCGAGTAGCGAATAATGCCTAAGCGGCGGAATGCTCGGTCGCGTATTCCGGCTCTTTTGGGTCTTCCTCCTTGTCTTCATCTGTCTGGGCTCCCTTGTTGCTGGAGGGAGTGGGGGAGTGGAGGAGTTGGATACGACGGTGCTTCGACGGTGGTGCAGGGAAAAGCTTGCGATATTCCCTTGCCGTCATCCGGCGTCGCCAAGGTGGTTCTTCACCCTTGGAAGATATGTCCTCGGAGGGCCTTCCGCCTCGATATGCGATAGCGGATTGTCCAGAAGGTGCTCCTTCCTTCTTGATCCTGTTTGCCTTCTCTTGAGCTCGACGAAGAAGTGCCTTGGTCTTGTGAAGTTCTTCTCGAAGCTTCATTGATTCCGAGGCCAAGTCTTGTGCCAAGCTGTCGGCACATAGACTGAAGTAGGTCTGGAACCGAAGCGAGAGTCCTTCCTTCAGTGGAGGGGCTAGTGCGCTGCTTTCTTCATCACCTTCCTTCCGGTAAGGTAAGAAGCGAGTTGCCATCTTGGCTGCCATCTCCGGAAGAAGCTCGCGGAGACGGGTTAATGCCTTGAGTGCAGCAGCCTCGACAGCGAGTGGTAGTGTTGCCATCTGGGGTCCCTCGAAGAACCAACTTGTGGGAGGATCGTTTGCCTTCACGATCACTTCCACATGGTACTCCACCTCAGTATCGTTCACCCAATGCTCAAGGTAGGTGAGGATGGGTGCTCGGTGGAACTGACACTCCTGGAGGCTATCCTCGAGAAGTAAGGGAAACCCAGTGGTCAGGTGCTCTTCGGGTACAGCGGCCATCTACAAAGGTGGAATAGGAGGGGTTAATAAGCTGATGAAATCTCAGGTTTAGAAAAGAAGAGAGGTTCAGAATGTTTTTGAAAAGGGGTCTCAACTAACTAACGCCCATGCTAACTAAGGCTTCCTACAGTCAGGATGGCTCTGATACCAGCTCTGTGGGTACCCCGACTTAGAAGTCGAGATCACCGAATGCACGTGTATAGTGATCCCAGAGATCAATGCTCACTGAACACACAGAAGCTGAAATAACAAGAGTCTTACATCCTTACAAATAGTTTTACACGAATTAAGGCCATTATGGCCAAGTCTTACATAGATAGAGCCTCACGGGCTGAATAGCAAATAACTCAAATAGCGGAAGTCTTCGATAAACGGGTAGAACCCATGCCATCTGCCTTAACCCTACAGGCATTCTGACTGGGATAGCGTCCTAGTTCGCATGTTCGTCTCCAAAGAACTCTTCCTCATAATCCTGTTCTTCCATGCCTGGCCAATTAAATAACCAGTGGCAAGCCAATGAGTACTTTGAATGTACTCGCAAGCAACCCATGATGTGGTTCAAAGTAACAGTGCATTTGAATAACAATGATCAATCTAGCAAGGCTAGAACAATATTCTACCATCAAGTTAATGCATCAATAAACTCGCGCAACCTCGAAGACAGGTTACCGATATCAACATGAATATGATTCATCTCATCAAGTCTCCACCTTGACTCATATACACACGCATGGTTTCACAAACATTGGACGTAGCCCAAGAGCGGTTACCCAACTGTCCATGACCGTGGACACGGCTATTCGAATAGTTTGACACTCTGCAGAGGTTGCGCACTTTACCCACAAGATCCAGGGAACTTCCGTGTCATCCACGACCCGCGGTACCTCAAGTACCCGGGGTAAGCACCCGGTCATTATCTTTCCTTAGATGACACTAACATAGAGTCCACTCGTTGATACACGGCCCTCGGGTACAAACAATAGATCACGGGACTTGCCCTAATTTCAATGTCACGCGTACCCGAAGGGACCAACGGTGTGTCCGGTGCCCTGTAAAAACAGTCATGGCCATCTATCGAAGCACGACCCCGTCCCGGGAAAGACCTCAAGTCTTCCCGTCACTAGTAATGCGGGCACCATAATAGTATCGACCTAAGTAATCAATAAAGCCCCGTCCCATAAGGGGTAGTGTTGTTGCACATGTATGGTTGGAATAACGGTCGCAACTTAAACCAATCCGTTTGAAAAACACACAAACTTGCCTTGGCACACCACTTCGTCATCAAGTGGTCACCCAACTCATCATCATCATCTCCCTCGGGCATAAATGGCACCCGACGGGGTTTATGCAAAGACCTCAACCATGAAGGTTCATGTTACACATGCATCACTAATCATAACCACTAACCATATGCAAGTCATCTAGCACATAGTAAGATCAAGATCATGGCATGCATCATATGGTGGGATCAGCTAGGTCACTATCGTAACCCTAACATCATGCATCGGAAACAAACGGGTTCTGAAGAACAAGTGTATCATGGTCAAAGGGCTGCTTGCCTGGATTGGCTTGGTCTTCAAAGTCTTCAAATCCTTCTCCTTCTTCTTCCACAACAACTTCGTCAAATACGGGATCTATACGTCACATAATAACCACGGAAAAAATAAGAATACAAACAAACCAGAAAAATCAAAGTGCTCAGAAAAGTCAACTCATTTTTGTAAAATACTAGGGGAATTTCTAAGATGGGGAAAAATCTTAGTTGGAGTTTTTGATTTACAGAATGGAATCTACTGATTTTTGAACAGGAGTATTACTGCCCAAATTTGAATTTAAATTTGAACAATACAGAAAAGTTTTATGGATTTGAGTGAAAGTGGTACCATTAAATAGGTTGGAATATTACAAGATTTTAGGAGTTGGAATTATTTAATTTGGATCATTATTCTTTTCTGTAGAAATGTTTAAAACATTTACAGAAAAGAAAAAGGAAAAAGGGTCCTGTGCACAGGGCCAGAGAAGGCCACAGTGCACGGCCCAGGCGGTCCAGCCCAGCCGCACGGGGGCCTGCGCGCGCACGTCAGGTTTTTAAACCTGACGGGCGGGGCCCGTGGGTCAGTGGCACAGAGGAGGGGAGGAGAGGTGAGGGGATGATAGGCGGGGCCCGCCTGTCATCTCTAACCCCACGGCCACGGCGACGGCGAGCTCACCGGCGAGGTTCCCGGCCACGGCGACGGCAACGGAGGGCAGGAACATGACCAGCGTCGTGTCGCGGATGCAGGCGTGGTGGTGCGGCACGGCGGGGAGGTCTGGTTCACCGGCGGCGAGGTGGGACGGCGGAAGCTCGTCGGAGGGTTGATGCTCCGGTCGTTTCTGACTGCAAACGGAGGGGGAAACAAGGGGGAAAGAGTCAGTGGAGCACGGCGGTTCCGAAACGGGTGGAAGGAGATGCAGGGGAGGCCCGTACCACGAGATCGCCGGCGGCCCGACGCGGCGGCGCTCCGGTCGATCCCGAGCACTGGGACCTCTTGGGGTCGAACTGAAGATGCTGGGGGGCTCAGTGGAGTGGAGTGAGGCTTGTGGTGCTCCTGGAGAAGCTCGGGAGGGGCTTATATAGCCGCGCCCATGGTCCACCGTGGACCCGTGCGCCGGCGAGGTTGCAGGCGAGGCTAGGAGGGGTTCTGGAGCCTGGGATCACGCCGGGGAGGACCGTGGACTTGCTCCACGTCCAGCTGAGGGGGAAAGAGGAGCGGGGGAGCGTCAGAAGCGTGCGCGCGTGCGAGGCAGAGGAGTGGCCACCGCGGGCGGCAAGCGCGCGTGCGACGACGGCCACTGGAGGGCGCAGGAGGAGGGGGGACAGCGCCGGCGAGGTCGCGTACGTCGAGGGGCCTCGACTGGCGCGAGGGGGAGGCCCGAGGCTGTCGGGGGAGGTTGATTGGCCGAAGCTACAGTGCTGGTCTGCACTGTTGCGTGCTCCAGAGCGCGCGTTTGGCTGGCATCGCCGCGCTCTCGCCGTTCTGGTCAAACTCAACGTGTCCAGCAGTGTCTAGCATGTTGAGGGAGGAGTAAAGAAAGGGCCTGAGGCCTTGGATGCCCTGGAGATGCTGAGAGAGAGGGAGAGTGTTGGTGAAATGGTGAAAGCTTGATGTACAGCAAGGTAAAACAGGGCTTTCACCCCTAAATCATGGAGCTGGGGTGCTGGGGAAGTTACTGGAGGTAGCTGGTAACTCAATGATCATGTGGTAAGAAGTTGAAGCCATAGAGAAAAGTAAAAGTGATCAAGTTGGGGGTTTTAGCAATTCTGCAGAAGGTGTTTGATCTGTGTTTGGTCAAGTAAATGAACTCCACTTGACATGGCACTTAACAGGGTTGAAAGACATGAGAAAATAGGGTGCTTCACCAAATTTGGGCTCCTTTGAAGAAACTAGCCAATGTAACTTTGGTGAACCCTAGAAATCAACAGAAACAGTTTCATCTTGATTGAGTCAAGCTAATCATCTCCCCTTGATGCACCACTTGGTGTAGCATCATCATTTGGGGTATTGATCATGCCCACAAAGTTTGAAGCTCCAGATAAAAAGTTGGTAATGTAAAGTTGTTCAAATTTGCATTTTAACAGAGAGGGTTTTGAGGTGATCTAGTCAAGTTGCTCTATTCCAAATCTTGTGCCATTTGTTCTAGATGCCTTATTAGGTCATTCTAGCATGTGCACCAAGTTTGAGAGCATTTGGACAAGTTTGGCAATGTAAAGTTGCTCAAACTTCAAATAGGGACAGAATGGTTATGAAGGGGTTTGAGGATGTTTTCTTGCTTCCCAAGGCATGGGACTTGGCAAGATCATCAAATATGTCATATATGACATGATAGAATTTCCCTGGAATTTTTGGAGAAAATTTCCTTTGTAAATATTTCAAAATCTTGAAATATCCAGAAAGGGTTTTAGAGGGTTTAGCCCATTATTTTGAACATGACCAAGTGTTGAAACTCTTATATATGGACAATATATGTCCTCTGAGTCTCTCTGAATTTTGGCAAATATTTTTGAAATAGTTAATTAATTTTCCCCCATTAAAGACCATTTCTGGCCTTAAGAAAAAGCTTTTAAATAAAATAGGAAAATAACTTTTAAAATTATACCTTTGTGGTTTCTGGAAGTCCTATGACTACTAGGTCTCAAATAAACCTTTTGAAATAATTTTCTCACCCTAAATCAAGTACTTGCAGTGCAAATCTCAATTCAAGGGTTTTTGGAAAACTAAATTTATAAAATACTTTTTGGCCAAATTAATTTTGTAAGAAAATACTATACTGTTATATAACACTTGGCATGATCATTGGGCAGAAGTTTAGAGTATGGAGATGGATCTACAAGAGGTCATAGTTGACTTTAATGAGCACAAGAAAAAGCACTTGAAGAAAACTCAATTCCAAATAAAAGCCAAATGATGCTAAAAAAATTTGCTGGTCCAAATTTTTATGCTTCAAAGATACAAATAACATGTTACAAAATGCAGGGTGTGACACGAATCAGGAACGATGAACTATCATATTTACAAACACAAGAGAGGTCGAGTTCATACCAGCTTTTCTCATCTCAATTAGTTCATCATATATCATCTTTATTGCCTTTCACTCGCACGACCGAACGGTGTGGATAATAATAATATTAGTCCACGTGCATTGGACTAAGCTGGAATCTACGAGCATTTAATACAAGAGAGAAGACAAGGTAATATGGCTTCAAGGTTAAATCAACAATAAACCATATGAGAGCCACTAAGCATTTCAATCATGGTCTTCTACTATTAACCCCCAGAGAAAAGAAAAGAAACTACTTACACGAGAAAGCTCCCAACAAGCAAAAGAAGAGCAGGAAATCTTTTTGTGTTGGAGCTCGGCAATGTCGACATGCACCTTGAGGTGGAGCGCTTGCGCCTGGCACGCGAGTGGCGCCAGCTCGAGGTCGCCATCAACTTCGGTTGCTTGCAACGCGAGCACACTCATGCGGAGGATGCAGAGTCCCTTGCTGTAGCGAGGGAGGCGATCGTGCCCTTGAGGAGGACCAAGCTGAGGACTATCAGCGCGAGGCTGTAGAGAGGCGCGAGAAGGAGCTTAAAGCTTCAAATGCCGCCCTCGAATGGAGAATCCAGACGCGTAAGGTTGCGCTTGCTGCCTCAGCGGGCGGGCCACCTACAGGCGAAGCGAGTCGCCGCACGTTTGAAGATACGCTGACGATGGAGGCTTTGGAGCAAAGCCTGGAGCTCGAGCGGCTAGAGGTGATGGAGCGCCAAGTGGCCACTGCCGAGTACGCCCTCGCCTCCTGGGAGGAGAGGATCGAGGGAGAGGTCGACGAGCGGGTGGCGGGGGTCCGCAGGGCCCTCACCGAGGCTACCGCCAAAGGCTGAAGCTTCAGGAGTCTTGTTTCTTCATGCAGTGCGGCGAGCTGAAAGGCGAGGCTGATGGCCTCAGAGAGAGGCTAGCCGAGGCAAAGCACCGCAAGAAAGCTGCGGTGGATGCTCAAGACACCGCCGAGTCCGGGTTGTCTTTCCTGTTCAAGCGGGTGGAGGGCATCACTTCCCTTGTGGAGAAAGCTTTGGAAGAGGCGAACCGAGCACGGGGACTACAACACATGCGCTCCCAGATGTTCCATGCCCTTGAGCATTGAGCCAGTCGGTCCCTAGGCAGCATGTGCAACAAGAGCGTCTCCAGCCCACCTGTTGCCGACGATGCCAGCTATCTCGATTTCTTCACCGGGGTAGTGGAAGGTCTTGACGGTGGGGCTGAGAAAGCACACCAGCTTGTCGAAGAGAAGAGCCACAGCCTTCTTGCGCGTGCATCCCCGCTCGTCTTCAGTCACCTTCTCCACTTTGATCCTGACTTCGACTTTGAGGCCGTGACAGACCCCGTGCCCCAGTTGGTCCAAGGCGCCCTGGCGGACTAGGTAGCGGATCATGTGGATGACCTAATCGCGGAGTTTACCCCCGCTGGAGACAAGGGCTAGCCTATGATTGAGGAGCGCGGGGCTAACGATGAGGACAGCAGCGTGAGCGATGGTCAAGGGGCATGTCCCTAGGCTATCTTTTCCCTGTTTTCCTATTAATACTTCGTATATGATCCCGCGGGGATGTGAAGGCACTTTGGAAGAAACTTCCTTCTGATGCATTAAGTAGCATTATACTCCCTTATGTTGCCTTCCCATTGCTTTTTGTGCGCTTGCAACCCCTGAGCAGGGGTGGACATTATCGTCACACTGGGTCGCGGTGCCCGACCAAGGCCACGAGGTGGATGTTTGTTAAGGGCCTCAAGCTGCATGCACTTGCTGGCTCGCTCGAGAGCGTCGCGCGAGGACTCAGATGCCAAAGCCTTGGCAAGGTGTGGGCGAGGGCATGCCCGTGGCCGCCGTGTCCTGAGGACCTCGGGAGGCCCTCGACACCGCTTGGGCCAGCTCAAGCGTACACACCGTGCCCAACCCCCACTCGTGGGTCGCGTGCGATAGAGAAAGCTAGCTGCTGCCAGACCTCTTAAAAACGAGTGTCAAGACGGGAAACACTACAAGGAGAAAAATTCCCATCCTTTTTTCGAAAAAACACGCGAAAACTTCAAATTTCATTCCAAGAAATGGCAAATTTGGTTACAAGAGCAAGCGAAGAAATAGTTGCGTCCGGCGCCTAGACTAGTCTTCTAGTCTTCCCACCAGCATGGAGCATGGGGCCTCCACTAGGCGTGGGCATAGTCGCTGATTGACCGTGTCATCCGCCAGTGCAAGCATGGGGCTTCCACTTCGGCGTGGGTGGGTGCCTCTGCGGGGCCGTGGAGGAGCACACTGGGAGACTCTGGGGCACGTATAGCCCCACTCATTATTACGTGAGAGTGTCACGGTAGAACTCGTGGGGGCGTAAGATGCTCCTCGCCTCCTAGATGAGGACTCTACCCCTCGTCCCCAGACATGCTGCGGCACGCCTGGCGGCGCAGACGACCCTACGCAGGCCCTCCCGCATGGGTGAGAGCCCACAAGCTCCTTCTCTAAGGAGGGACCGCTCCTGGACGGGGTCTCCTGACATCGATGGTCCGGAGGCAGACACTTCTGTCAAGGCAGCGCCGCGACGCCCCGTGGCGCTAGGAAGGCCTGGCATCCTGGCTCTTTGCTACCTCTTGAGCTCGCGTTGGTTTTTCCATTGAAGGGGAAAGGGTGATGCAGAAAAGTAGAGTAAGTATTTCCCTCAGTTTGAGAACCAAGGTATCAATCCAGTAGGAGACAACGCGCAAGTCTCCAAGTACCTGCACAAACAATAAAAAACTTGCACCCAAAGCGATAAAGGGCTTGTCAATCCCTTCATGGTTACTTGCAAAAGTGAGATCTGATAGAGATAGATAAACGGTAAAGTAAATATTTTTGGTTTTTTTGGTTTATAGATTGGAAAATAAAATATTGCAGAATAGTAGATCAGAAACTTATATGATTGGAAAATAGACCCAGAGGCCATAGGTTTCACTAGAGGCTTCTCTCAAGATAGAAAATATTATAGTTGGTGAACAAATTACTTCCAAGCAATTGATAGAAGTGCACATAATTATGACGATATCTAAGGAAATGATCATGAATATAGGCATCACGTCCGTGTCAAGTAGACCGACTCCTGCCTGCATCTACTACTATTACTCCACACATCGACCGACTCCTGCCTGCATCTAGAGTATTAAGTTCATAAAGAACAGAGTAACACATTAAATAAGATGACATGATGTAGTGGAATTAACTCAAGCAATATGATGAAAACCTCATCTTGTTATCCTCGATGGCAACAATACAATATGTGTCGCGCCCCTTCTGTCACTGGGTGAAAGCAACGCAAGATTGAACCTAAAGCAAAGCACTTCTCCCATTGCAAGAAAAATCAATCTAGTTGGCCAAACCAAACAAAAAGTTCAAAAATAATTACTAAGATATCAAATCATGCATATAAGAATTCAGAGAAGATTCAAAAAATATTCATAGATAAGCTGATCATAAATCCATAATTCATCGGATCTTGGCAAACACACCGAAAAAAAAGATTACATCAGATAAATCTCCAAGAACATCGAGGAGAACATGGTATTGAGAATTAAAGAGAGAGAAGAAGTCATCTAGCTACTAGCTATGGACCCGTAAGTCTGTGGTAAACTACTCATGCTTCATCGGAAGGGCAATACGGTTGATGTAGATGCCCTCCATGGTCGAATCCCCCTCCGGCAGAGTACCGGAAAGGGCCTCCAGATGGGATCTTGCGGATACAGAAAGTTACGACAGTGAAAAGTGGTTTCGATGCCTCCTCTAGGGTTTCTGGAATATATGTGAATATATAGGTTGAATAAATAGGTCGGTGGAGTCACGGGGCGCCCACAAGGGTGGGGGGCACACCCTACCCCCTGGGCGCGCCCTCCCTCTTGCGGCCGCCTTGTGGCTCTTCAGACATGTTTCTCAAGTCTCCGGGGTGTCTTTTGGTCCAAGAAAAATCATCGTAAAGTTTCATTCCGTTTGGACTCCGTTTGATATTCCTTTTCTGTGAAACTCGAAAACAAGGAAAAACATAAACTGGCACCGGGCTCTAGGTTACTAGGTTAGTCCCAAAAATAATATAAAATAGCATAATAATGCATATAAAACATCCAAAACAGATAATGTAATAGCATGGAACAATCTAAAATTATAAATGTGTTGGAGACGTATCAAGCATCCCCAAGCTTAATTCCTGCTCGTCCTTGAGTAGGTAAATGATAAAAACAGAATTTTTTATGTGGAATGCTACCTATCATATTTATCAATGTAATTCTTCTTTATTGTGGCATGTATGTTCAGATCCATGAGACTTAAAATAAAAGTTTATCAATATCAAAACAGTAATACTTCGAGCGTACCAAAAGCAATCTACGAAGCTTCAAAAATAGCATGGCTAAAGAAAGTTATCCCTACAAAATCATATAGTCCTTATGCTCCCTTTTCTTAACACAAGATACCCCTCACACCCATCCTGATGTCATCCAAGCAATTGATTTCATACTCTACTTTTTCAAACCTTCTTTCAACTCTTCACGCAATATATGAGCGCGAGCCATGGACATAGCACTATGGGTGGAATAGAAGGTAGTGATAGGATAAAAGGAGGGAGAAAGTCTCACATCAACTAGGCAAATTAATGGACTATGGAGATGTCCATCAACCGATATCAATGTGAGTGAGTACGGATTGCCATGTAATGGATGCACTAGAGCTATAAGTGTATGAAAGTTCAAAACTAACTAGTGGGTGTGCATCAACTTGCTTGCTCATGAAGACCTAGGGAATTTGAGGAAGCCCATCGTTGGAATATACAAGCCAAGTTCTATAATGAAAAATTCCCACTAGTAAAAGAAAGTGACAACATAGGAGACTCTCTATCATGAAGAACATGGTGCTACTCTGAAGCACACATGTGGAAAAAAGATAGTAACATTGTCCCTTCTCTCTTTTTCTCTCTTTTTTTTATTTTGGGCTCTTTGGCCTCTCTTTTTTGGTGGGCTTATTTGGCCTCTTTTGTTAATTTGGGCTTCATTTTCCTCTTTTTATTTTTGATACCCTCACATGGGACAATGTTCTAATAATGATGATCATCACACTTTATTTACTTACAACTCGATATTACAACTCGATGCTAGAACAAATATATGACTCTATATGAATGCCTATGGCGGTGTACTGGGATGTGCAATGACCAAGAGTGACCTGTATAAAAAATATGAACGGTGGCCTTGCCACAAATACTATGTCAACTACATGATCATGCAAAGCAATATGACAATGAAGATGCGTGTCTAATAAACGGAACGGTGGAGTTACATGGCAATATATCTCAGAATGGCTATGAAAATGCCATAACAGGTAGGTATGGTGGCTGATTTGAGGAAGGTATAAGGAGGGTTTTATGCACCGGCGAAAGTTGCAAGACACTAGATTGGCTAGAAAGATAGAAGGGTGAGAGTGCGTATAATCCATGGACTCAACATTAGTCATAAAGAACTCACATACTTATTGCAAAAGATTTATTAGCCCTCGAAGCAAAGTACTACTACGCATGCCCCCAGGGGGGAGGTTGGTAGGAGTTAACCATCGCACGCCCCCGACCTTCACACAAAGGTAAACAGTCAAGACACTAGCATCTCGTTTCGGTTGCACTTTTTGGAGACCATACGTGCATGCTTGGGGAATCACGAACCTTAACAAAATTATTTTCTCTACCCTACTATTTAATAGTAGCATGATTATGATACTACCATCCTCATATCTCAATATGATCACAATTATCATATGGAAGTTTTTATTATACCTACTTTGGATGTCTATCATATTAGGACTAAATTCATAACCGAAGCTAATTACCATGATGTTTTAGAGACTCTCAAAATAATATAAGTGAAGCAAGAGAGTTCAATAATTTCTATAAAATAAATCCAACGCCGTGCTCTAAGAAGATATAAATGAAGCACTAGAGCAAAATTGCCTGGCTCAAAAGATATAAGTGAAGCACATAGAGTATTTTAATAAATCACGATTGAAGCATGCCCTCTCAAAAAGGTGTGTACAAAAAGGATGATTGTGACAAATAAAAAGCAAAGACTCATATCATACAAGACACTCCAAGCAAAACACATATCATGTAGTGAATAAAAAATATAGACTCAATTAAAGTTACCGATGGATGAAGACAAACGAGGGGATGCCTTCCCGGCGCATCCTCAAGCTTAGGCTCTTGGTCGTCCTTAAATTTTACCTTGGGGTGCCTCGGGCATCCCCAAGCTTAGGATTTTGCCACTCCTTATTCCATAGTCCATCTAATCCTTACCCAAAACTTGAAAACTTCACAGCACAAAACTCAATAGAAATCTCGTGAGCTCCGTTAGTAAAACAAAGCAAATAACCACTCAAGGTACTATTGTGATCTTATTATAATTTTATATTGGTGTAATATCTATTGTATTCCAACTTTTACATGGTTTATACCCCCCGATACTAGCCAACATGCATCAAAATGAGCAAACAACACATAGAAAATAGAATCTGACAAAAAAGAACAGTCTCTAGGAATATGAAAACTTCACATACTTATGTAACTCTAAAAATTCAGAAGTATAATGAAGAAGTGGGGAATTTGTATATCAATTTTGTGTAAAAATTTCAGAAGGTTTCGACATTCCAATGAATTATTGAGTTTTCTGCACTGGGCGCAAAAGTTCCTGTTTTTCAGCAAACTCAAGTCAGCGATCACCGTAAGCCATCCCAAAGGTGTTACTTGGCTCAAACACTAATTAAAACACCAAAACACAATTAGTACAGAGGTAATAACGTGTATTTATTGAAAATCAGAAGCAAAAAGTGAAAAGCAAAAATAAAATTGGGTTGGCTCCCAACAAGCGCTATTGTTTAACGCCCTTAGCTAGGCAAAAAACGCGAACAGATCTAGGTATTGTCATCTTTGGTATGCAATCCATAGGTAGCTCTCGTAATAGATTCATAATGCAATTTAATTTTCTTTCTTGGGAAGTGTTACATGCCCTTCCTTGATGGAAATTGAATTCTAATGTTTCATTCTTTCATATCAATAATTGCACCAATTGTTCTAAGGAAAGGTCTACGAATAATAATAGGACATGTAGGATTGCAATCTATATCAAGAACAATGAAATCTACGGACACATAATTCCTATTTGCAACAATAAGAACATCATTAATCCTTCCCATAGGTTTCTTAATAGTGGAATTCACAAGATGCAAATTTAAAGAACACTCATCAATTTCACGGAAACCTACCACATCACATAAAGTTTTTGGAATTGTAGACACGCTAGCACCCAAATCACACAAAGCATGGCATTCATAATCTTTAATCTTGATCTTAATAGTAGGTTGTGACGCCCGAGACCGACGTCCCAGAAGATCCCAGAAGATTCCAGAAGATTCCAGATGTTCCGGGTTGCCCGTGTGTTCTTTTGTGCTTGTGTTATTTATTTTTGCATTGCATCATGTCAGCATGCCATCATGTCATTTTTATTTTTGCATCTCAACCTAATAAATCGTGTGGACCTTCGGTCCATTTAAATCGAGGGAAGGATGTCTTCTCTTTATAACATATAAAAGTCTCTCAATATTTAGGGAGTTATATAATAATATTCCATTTGTTTGGAATTAAACAACACACGTGCATAATTTTCCCCATGCCTTCCTACTTCGAGTTTCTCCTTCAAAAACCTTGCCAATAATTCTTTTCAGTTGTTTCGAGGTTCCTCTGAAAATTGGAGCATTTTTGGACACTTCAATAATCAAGTCTTAGTTCAAACTATTTGAATTAAATTCAAATATGTTTGAATTATTTTCCGATCACGCCTTTTTCTATTTTTCTCGGACCGTGCTCTTTTTACGAGCCCGAGAAAAATGCTCCCATGTGCTAACTTTTCTCCTAACCCCCCTCTCTCCTTTTTTTTCTAATCTTGTCTCTATCTTCTTTTTCTTCTTTCTTTCTCTCTTCTTATTAAGAGAAGGGTGAGCCTAGCAGCCCCAGGCCTCCCAGCCTTGAAGCCGCACCTGCCTTCGGCCCAGCCTTTGGGCCAGGCCTCCAGGCCCAACCGCACCTCCCCTCCCAGCCGGCCCGGTTTCCCCAGTCTAACCCTAGCGCACTCTTTTCTCCCTCTCCTCGACCCCCAGCCGCCGCACTCTCCTCGTTCCCCTCGCTTGGAGTCCCGATCCCGTCGTCCCTCGTCGCCTCGATCTCTCCTCTCTCCCTCGAGCCTTCGCTCCACCTCCCGCACGCCAGGGCGCCGGCCCGCGACCGCATTCCTTGCCAGGTCGCCCGAACTCATCGAGCCTCTCCCGCGGCTCCCTCCCCTCTGCCTCGCCAGAGCCGGCGACCGCGCCTCCCTCCAGCTCTGGCGCGAGCCCGGCCGTCCCGAGCGCCCCTCCTCTCCTCCAGGCGAGCCCGAGCGCCGCCCTGCTTCGTTCGCCTGCAGCGCCGTCCGACCTCGGCCTCCTCTCCAGCGCCGGTTCGAGGATCCCTCTGCCTCGCTCCCTCCGGTCGCGAGTCCTCCCGCGCCTCGAGCCCCTCCGTCCTCGAGGCCAGCCCTGCCTCCTCTGCACCCAGAGCGCCCCGCCGCCGTTGGGCCAGGGCCTCGTAGCCCCGTGCGGCCCCGTTCTCCTCGCATGCCAGAGCGCCCCGAGGCCTCCGTCCGTTCTCCTTCCAGCCGCGGCCAGGCTTCCCCTTCGCGCGCCAGCAACAGTCCAGGGCCGAGCCCCTGTAGCCCCTCGTCCCGCGCTGCTGCTGTGTTTTTTTTCTTTTCGCCATGTCGCTGCCGCCTTTGCTGCTGTTTTGTTGTTGTGGCTGTGGTTGATATCCCAGGATCTCGGAGATGCGTCAAGTACATCTACGAAAAATCCGAACGTCTACGAACCGTGACGAGTACCTCTACACGACGACATCTTGTACCCCTACGACAAGTACCCTCCGATGCAAGTACGTCTACGAACCGGAACGACTACGCAAGATGACACGCCAAGTACCACGACGACCCGAACGACTACCGTCGCCGTGTACCACTACCGTCGCCGAGACCCTCAAGTACCTCTACGAACGGAACGACTACTCGTTGGCGACCTCGTGTACAACTACTTCCTCTCCGATGAACGAGAACAACTACTTCCTCTTCGGAAACGTGTACCACTACTTCCGCTACTGTCGCCCGAGTACAACTACCGCCTCATGAACGCCTTCTTCCTCTACGTCTCGAACCGCCCCGAAACGCGCGCTTCAAAGGTATAACGAGACGACCCCGTGGATGACCCGTGAATGCTTGTTGTGGTTGTATGAAATGTTTCCCGTGTGTGCTTCGTGCCCGTGTCGCCTTTTGTCATGTTCTTCGGTTGCCTCATCACCGACTCGTGGGAAGCCGGAAACGGGATCACCCCATCATCTCGTTTGACTCGCTCACACCATCTTTCTTTTGCCCGGACTCTCAACGAGAAACCGGAACCGAGATGTTGCCATGCTTCATTTTCGGATCGTTTCCGTGGCACCCTTTTCTTCCACCACGGTGACAAATGCTTCATGTCTCTTTTATGTCAACTTTTAATAAAAATTGCATAAACTTAATCATGTCATCCGCATCATGATAACAACATGAGAATGTTTAATTGTTGTTGCTTTAATAATTATTAAACATGCTCATGGGGATTTTCCGGATATGTTGTTGTTATTTCCGGCCTCATTTAAAATGCCCAAATAGTGTAGTTTTATTATGCTTCACCTCTTGTCATGTAAACAAACATTTAATCTTGTCTTGTAAATAATGAGAGTCAACTAAATAATTAAATGTGGTGTTTCGTCAATATGCAACTCGTTGCATATTGATCTCCACTTAACTTGTAGTTTTGTTTGTGCACTTTGCCATGCCATGCATATTTAAACCGGACATGCATCATACTTGTTTGTGCATCGTATGCCATGTTAATGTTTGTGTGTTTACAGTGTTGTTTGCTTCTTTCCGGTTGCTTCTCTTGTTAGCTTCGGTTTCGTTCCGGAGTTGTGAGGATTCGCTCGACTGTGTTGCTCCGTCTACTTCATGGATCCGTTCTTCTCCCTTGTGGAATCCCAGGCAAGATGATCATACCCTTGGATACCTTTACTACCATTGCCATGCTTAGTTGTCTTGATGCTATCGTTACATGTCGCGCTACCCATCTTTTATGTCAGCCTCTCCTTGTTGCCATGAAACCTCTAACCTTGACACCTTCCTAGCAAAACCACTGTTTGGCTATGTTACCCGCTTGCTCAGCCTCGCTTGCTCAGTCCTTCTTATAGCGTTGTTAGTTGCAGGTGAAGATGAAGTTCGTTCCAGGAGGGAACTTGTTGTTGGTTATATCACAATATCTATAATTATTATTAACACACCTATATACGGGGCATGGGTGGAAGGCTTGGCCTTTTGCTCGGTGTTTTGTTCCACTCATGCCACCTTAGGCGCCGATAAACCGGCATTATGTTCCTTGATTTTGCGTTCCTTACACGATGGGTGGATGGGGACCCCTTGACAGTTCGACTTTGAATAAAACTCCTCCAGCAAGGCCCAACATTGGTTTTAATTTTGCTCATAATAATAACTTAATTAATTAATTAAACTTGCATAGGGAGTTAGCGCTACCCGAGGATTCTTAATTCTACATAACAGGGGGGGCGAGTGCTGATGGTGTTGGTCCCAAACTAGAGCCACTTGCGGATACCACCCAGTTCGCTGGGATCTTTGGTATCTGTACGTACTGCTCATCCGGACGTGGCCTGAGACGAGATACGCGCGGCTACTATCAGGGTGTCGGCACGCCGGGAGGTCTTGCTGGACTTGTTTTACCATTGTCGAAATGACTTGTGCTACCGGGATGCCGAGCCTGATCGGATTTTCCCTAAGATAAGGGGTGATGATATTATATTTATCACTTCAGCTAATCGTGAGAGCTTGTGATGGGCTAAGTTGGAACACCCCTGCAGGGTTATAATCTTTCGAAAGCCGTGCCCGCGGTTATGTGGCAGATTGGAATTTGTTAATGTCCGGTTGTAGAAAACTTGATAGATGATCCGAAGTAAAACACACAACTGTGTGAGTAACCGTGACTGTCTCTTTTCGCTTTGAGAAGGGAACACGGTGGGGTTATGTTTGACTCGTATGTAGTTAGGATCTTTGGCGATCACCTCTTTTGCGACCGTTTGCGTAGCTTCTCATCTTATTCTGGTACTCGTAAGTTAGCCACCATATATTGCTTAGCCGCTGCTGCAACCTCACCACTTTACCTCTTCCTACCCACAAAGCTTTGCTAGTCTTGATACCCATGGTTATGGGATTGCTGAGTCCTCGTGGCTCACAGATACTTCACCACACCAGATGCAGGTTCAGCCGAGTTTGAAGCAGGAGCTGGTTCAGTACTTCACTGGGAGCTCGTTGAAGAGTGTGGCCGTTTGCTTGTGACGTTTCGATGTTCAGTAGTGGTTTCTACTAGGATTCGATCCTGACCTGTGGCTTTATGTTGTTTTGGTATCTTTCTTTTGGATCTTCACCCGTAGTCGGGTTGTGATGTTTTGAATGATGCCTTGCTTATGTAATGTATTGTGTGAAGCGGCGAGTGTAAGCCAACTATCTCCTTTTGCAATTTAATCCCTCTTTTACATGAGTCGTGCAAAGATACCAAACTTGAGATCATTCTAGGATGGGCTTATACCTTTAAGTCGTGCCTCGACACGTAGGAGGTATAGTCCCATCCTGGGCATTACAAGTTGGTATTCAGAGCCTTCTCCGACCTAGAAGCCCCCACTGATTGATCGAATCGTTGACGGTTGAGTCTAGGCACACACTTGAAAATATTTTGAGTCCTATATTATATCGGAGAGTATGATTTCTTTGCTTCTCATCCCCTTTCTCTCTGGTGAGGACTCCTGACGACTACTCTTGTCTCTTCTATTTTCAAAAATTGCACCAAATTTTTTTTAGGAATCCCGCGAGTATTCTGGGATTGTTTCGATGTTCTTGTGACAAGGATATTGTTCTCGATGCCTCCTGTTACCGAGGAGTTGAGCTTCAGGGTATTGTTGTCACAAGCATATCGCGGCAGTACTAAATACTTAAGACGGCCGACATCGAAAATCTCTCCTATACGGCCAGTGGCAAGATAACCCCGACATCACCCAGTACTGGGGAGGTAGTTCGAGAGTATTGCCATAGCTTGTTATAGTGGATGCTTTTCGAAGGTCCGAGGTAAACAGTTTCCGAGAAAGACTGTTTATGTGTTGAAGGATGGATACACCTGGATGTAGGTTTAGAGTTGATTGCGCGGTGCTTCCCGTGTATCCCCAACACCTGATTGCATAACTGGAAACTTTCGGAAATCTATAGTTGGGTTCATCTAGTAGTTCTAGGCATTCTTCCAACGGATGCACGATATGAAGTTTGGGGTTCTACATTGAGTGAAGTGGTTTTATGGACTTGTTCTGATCGGGAGTTGCATCTTAAAGGGTCCTTGGCTATGCTGATCCGGGGATTGCAAAACCCTTTTGTAACACGTTCCATGAGCTTTCAGCACGACGATGTCGAACGAAGCTTCTATCTTGTATTTGTTCTATCTGATCCTTGTTCCTTTTTATTTATCTTTTTGTTCTCCAAGTGGCTTCCCGACGAGTTGATGTACCTGCGGAATTCATTCGTTCAATTCTCTGTTCGGATGATATTGTGAAGATCATGTTGCATATCTACCCTTTGTTCTTGTTTTGATTCCGGTATTCGAGTTGCTTCGATGTCAAATGTTGATTCCATACCTTTCTTAATCGGTGTTCTCATATTTCTATGGGAGTGCTAATCCTTCTTGATCATCAAGATGATCATGTTAAATTCTTTTCAACCGGTGTCCATTTTGTTCGTCTCAAGTTGTCTTTGTTTTCCCCACCCTCCGACCCTTCTTCTTCTTGGAGCCAGAGATTCTCAGATGAAATATCCATTTTGTTCATGTGATATTTATTCATTCTTTTCCTTCAATGTTCTTATCCGGTGATTTATCGTGAAGACGCTCAAGAGCTTCAAGTTCATCATTCTCCATTCTCGTTTCTTCTTCGGTGGATGTAATTCAAGATTTCGGTGTTGATCTTATACTTTTCCTCATTTCACAATGCTTTCTTATTCCGGTGCACCAATTAATCATTCTCCTCTTGTTATTCATATCCGGAGTGTTGAAGATTCGTGTTTCCATTCTTAATCCGTTCAAATTATTTTGAGGATTGTCTTCTTATTCAAGCCATTTAATTCAACCGGTGCAATATCTCTTAAGCAATCTCTTCAACAGTGATTTCTTTTGATTGGGCCCTAACCCACAGGTCTTTTCCCAGGATCTTACCTGACTCTTCTAATTATTTCTGGAGTTATTCTCAAATTCTTTCAAAGTGTGACGTAAGAATGATTTCCATCAGTCACATGCCTTCTCCAAGATCGCTTTCAAATTCTTTTTCATCATTGGTTCAACCTTTTTAATTCTTCATTCCGGAGTGCCTCAACAATTCTTATGGCATTTCTCATCGTCTTCTTAGATTTTGGAGACCAGAGAAGTGTTCTCTTAAATCTTGACCGTTCTCTTGATGAGTTGTGGTTCTAGCTTCATGCCATCCTCATTATCGTTTTGATTGTGAGGAATTCTTTTCATACCCATCCGAAGCATTTCATGAATTCTTTTCGTTGTGATCCTCCGAAGGCCATCATTTCAGAAGATCTCTTCGTTCTTAGTTTTCACCTTCGTCCTCCAAATATTCTTCATTGATGTCTCTTCGTTCGTCTCCATATTCTTACGGTGGTTCATTCAAGTTTACCCTTCCGTTGTTATCATATCAATTCATTTCTTCTTTTCACAATTCTACCGGTGCTTTGTTGAATAATTATCTGAGCTTGTGCTAGATCTATCTTTAATTCTTTGCAACGAGAATAATTAGTATGCCAAATCCTTTGGTTGTCATCAATTTAAATTGGTGAAGGAGATGCATGACATAATTCTTATTCGTATTCCTTCAAGGTGATTTAATCTCTTTCCCGGAGCTTGTTCATCATATCATATTCTCAGTTCTAAGTTGTTCATCTTGTTTTCCGGAGCTTCAAGTTATCTCAATTATATCATTCCAAAGCTCCATCTAATTCATCGCAGGCCTTGAATCTTATTCTTTTCATCTTTCACTTCTCATGCTTTCATTACCGGAGATCTCATGGTGGTTCATTATGTTTTAATTCATCCTCAAAGTCTTCATCAAGATTCTTGTTGGAGCTCAAGCATTCTTCATCATGCTTTCCAATTGCAATTCTTTCTCCCTTATCTTTTGAGATGGTGTTATGCCATTCTTGACAATTCCTTCATGTTTCATGATTCACGAGTTATCAGGAATGAGATATTTAAACCCATCATTTTCTTTGTTCAGGAGATCTTTCCAACCATTCATTTTATCTGTTGGAGTTATCTTGGGTTATAATTCACCTAAAAGCTTTCCTTAAAAATTGTTGCTATTATGGTGCTTATAATGACCCAAGTTCCTCATTTATCCTTCCGGTGAAATAAGTTTTTTCATCTCCTTGTTGATCTCAATCCAATCAAATGTTTTCGTAAGTGGCTGGTTGTCACCTCTTAGTTTTGAGATGTTTTCCATAAGCCCACATCAAGCTTATTCATTTCGTGTTGATTTTTCCATCAACCCCATTCAACCCTTCTTTGTAAGGAGGTTTTCCTAATTCATTTGTGCGAGAAGTTGTCTTTTTCTTCTCCATTCATTTCTTTCATTGATCTTTATATGCTATTCTTTCATTCCGGAGGCATTGTGATATTGCTCTCTTTGGCCATCATCTCGTTTTTACCAAGATCATATTCTCCCTTGCTTGTCTATTAAACCGGAGTGGTGTGACCTCCATTCTAATTCTCTCATCTTATCAAGTTTGCCTCTCTTTTCAACCGGAGTGTTGTCTGAATCCTTCTTACCCCTTGTGCCTTTCTTTCAATTGTTTCGCAGGCAATATGTTGTTGTTTTCATCAAGTATCATCTCAACTTGGCAAGTTCTTGTTAATTCCTTCCATTTTCAGACGGAGTGCTGTCCAAATTCTGTCATTCTTATTCCTTGGCTATACCATTGCGGTTTCATATTCTTTCGTCATGCGTGAGCTCTTGTTTCATGTCTTTCAACCTACAAGGTTCTCGATGTTCCTTGTGCCTCTTTTTGTAACGGAGTGTTTCATCTTCTTTCATCTCCGTTGCTTTCTTTCTTTCAACTTGTTTAACCTCTCAAGGTTCTTTGGTTTTCACTCGTTTGTCAAAGAAGCAACTTTGTTTTACCTCTTCCTCTTCCGTTTTTTTACCCGGTGATATCTCTAGGATCTCGGGTCGAGATCCTCTGTTAGTGTGGGAGAGTTGTGACGCCCGAGACCGACGTCCCATAAGATCCCAGAAGATTCCAGAAGATTCCAGATGTTCCGGGTTGCCCGTGTGTTCTTTTGTGCTTGTGTTATTTATTTTTGCATTGCATCATGTCATCATGCCATCATGTCATTTTTATTTTTGCATCTCAACCTAATAAATCGTGTGGACCTTCGGTCCATTTAAATCGAGGGAAGGATGTCTTCTCTTTATAACATATAAAAGTCTCTCAATATTTAGGGAGTTATATAATAATATTCCATTTGTTTGGAATTAAACAACACACGTGCATAATTTTCCCCATGCCTTCCGACTTCGAGTTTCTCCTTCAAAAACCTTGCCAATAATTCTTTTCAGTTGTTTCGAGGTTCCTCCGAAAATTGGAGCATTTTTGGACACTTCAATAATCAAGTCTTAGTTCAAACTATTTGAATTAAATTCAAATATGTTTGAATTATTTTCCGATCACGCCTTTTTCTATTTTTCTCGGACCGTGCTCTTTTTACGAGCCCGAGAAAAATGCTCCCACGTGCTAACTTTTCTCCTAACCCCCCTCTCTCCTTTTTTTTCTAATCTTGTCTCTATCTTCTTTTTCTTCTTTCTTTATCTCTTCTTATTAAGAGAAGGGTGAGCCCAGCAGCCCCAGGCCTCCCAGCCTTTAAGCCGCACCTGCCTTCGGCCCAGCCTTTGGGCCAGGCCTCCAGGCCCAACCGCACCTCCCCTCCCAGCCGGCCCGGTTTCCCCAGTCTAACCCTAGCGCACTCTTTTCTCCCTCTCCTCGACCCCCAGCCGCCGCACTCTCCTCGTTCCCCTCGCTTGGAGTCCCGATCCCGTCGTCCCTCGTCGCCTCGATCTCTCCTCTCTCCCTCGAGCCTTCGCTCCACCTCCCGCACGCCAGGGCGCCGGCCCGCGACCCCATTCCTCGCCAGGTCGCCCGAACTCATCGAGCCTCTCCCGCGGCTCCCTCCCCTCTGCCTCGCCAGAGCCGGCGACCGCGCCTCCCTCCAGCTCTGGCGCGAGCCCGGCCGTCCTGAGCGCCCCTCCTCTCCTTCTCCAGGCGAGCGCGAGCGCCGCCCTGCTTCGTTCGCCTGCAGCGCCGTCCGACCTCGGCCTCCTCTCCAGCGCCGGTTCGAGGATCCCTCTGCCTCGCTCCCTCCGGTCGCGAGTCCTCCCGCGCCTCGAGGCCCTCCGTCCTCGAGGCCAGCCCTGCCTCCTCTGCACCCAGAGCGCCCCGCCGCCGTCGGGCCAGGGCCTCGTAGCCCCGTGCGGCCCCGTTCTCCTCGCCGGCCAGAGCGCCCCGAGGCCTCCGTCCGTTCTCCTTCCAGCCGCGGCCAGGCTTCCCCTTCGCACGCCAGCAACAGTCCAGGGCCGAGCCCCTGTAGCCCCTCGTCCCGCGCTGCTGCTGTGTTTTTTTTCTTTTCGCCATGTCGCTGCCGCCTTTGCTGTTGTTTTGTTGTTGTGGCTGTGGTTGATATCCCAGGATCTCGGAGACGCGTCAAGTACATCTACGAAAAAACCGAACGTCTACGAACCGTGACGAGTACCTCTACACGACGACCTCTTGTACCCCTACGACAAGTACCCTCCGATGCAAGTACGTCTACGAACCGGAACGACTACGCAAGATGACACGCCAAGTACCACGACGACCCGAACGACTACCGTCGCCGTGTACCACTAACGTCGCCGAGACCCTCAAGTACCTCTACGAACGGAACGACTACTCGTTGGCGACCTCGCGTACAACTACTTCCTCTCCGATGAACGAGAACAACTACTTCCTCTTCGGAAACGTGTACCACTACTTCCGCTACCGTCGCCCGAGTAGAACTACCGCCTCGTGAACGCCTTCTTCCTCTACGTCTCGAACCGCCCCGAAACGCGCGCTTCAAAGGTATAACGAGACGACCCCGTGGATGACCCATGAATGCTTGTTGTGGTTGTATGAAATGTTTCCCGTGTGTGCTTCGTGCCCGTGTCGCCTTTTGTCAAGTTCTTCGGTTGCCTCGTCACCGACTCGTGGGAACCCGGAAACGGGATCACCCCATCATCTCGTTTGACTCGCTCACACCATCTTTCTTTTGCCCGGACTCTTAACGAGAAACCGGAACCGAGATGTTGCCATGCTTCATTTTTGGATCGTTGCCGTGGCACCCTTTTCTTCCACCACGGTGACAAATGCTTCATGTCTCTTTTATGTCAACTTTTAATAAAAATTGCATAAACTTAATCATGTCATCCGCATCCTGATAACAACATGAGAATGTTTAATTGTTGTTGCTTTAATAATTATTAAACATGCTCATGGGGATTTTCCGGATATGTTGTTGTTATTTCCGGCCTCATTTAAAATGCCTAAATAGTGTAGTTTTATTATGCTTCACCTCTTGCCATGTAAACAAACATTTAATCTTGTCTTGTAAATAATGAGAGTCAACTAAATAATTAAATGTGGTGTTTCGTCAATATGCAACTCGTTGCATATTGATCTCCACTTAACTTGTAGTTTTGTTTGTGCACTTTGCCATGCCATGCATATTTAAACCGGACACGCATCATACTTGTTTGTGCATCGTATGCCATGTTAATGTTTGTGTGTTTACCGTGTTGTTTGCTTCTTTCCGGTTGCTTCTCTTGTTAGCTTCGGTTTCGTTCCGGAGTTGTGAGGATTCGCTCGACTGTGTTGCTCCGTCTACTTCATGGATCCGTTCTTCTCCCTTGTGGAATCCCAGGCAAGATGATCATACCCTTGGATACCTTTACTACCATTGCCATGCTTAGTTGTCTCGATGCTATCGTTACATGTCGCGCTACCCATCTTTTATGTCAGCCTCTCCTTGTTGCCATGAAACCTCTAACCTTGACACCTTCCTAGCAAAACCAATGTTTGGCTATGTTACCCGCTTGCTCAGCCTCGCTTGCTCAGTCCTTCTTATAGCGTTGTTAGTTGCAGGTGAAGATGAAGTTCGTTCCAGGAGGATACTTGTTGTTGGTTATATCACAATATCTATAATTATTATTAACACACCTATATACTAGGCATGGGTGGAAGGCTTGGCCTTTTGCTCGGTGTTTTGTTCCACTCATGCCACCTTAGGCGCCGATAAACCGGCATTATGTTCCTTGATTTTGCGTTCCTTACACGATGGGTGGATGGGGACCCCTTGACAGTTCGACTTTGAATAAAACTCCTCCAGCAAGGCCCAACATTGGTTTTAATTTTGCTCATAATAATAACTTAATTAATTAATTAAACTTGCATAGGGAGTTAGCGCTACCCGAGGATTCTTAATTCTACATAACAGGGGGGGCCAGTGCTGATGGTGTTGGTCCCAAACTAGAGCCACTTGCGGATACCACCCAGTTCGCTGGGATCTTCGGTATCTGTACGTACTGCTCATCCGGACGTGGCCTGAGACGAGATACGCGCGGCTACTATCAGGGTGTCGGCACGCCGGGAGGTCTTGCTGGACTTGTTTTACCATTGTCGAAATGACTTGTGCTACCGGGAAGCCGAGCCTGATCGGATTTTCCCTAAGATAAGGGGTGATGATATTATATTTATCACTTAAGCTAATCGTGAGAGCTTGTGATGGGCTAAGTTGGAGCACCCCTGCAGGGTTATAATCTTTCGAAAGCCGTGCCCGCGGTTATGTGGCAGATTGGAATTTGTTAATGTCCGGTTGTAGAAAACTTGACAGATGATCCGAAGTAAAACACACAACTGTGTGAGTAACCGTGACTGTCTCTTTTCGCTTTGAGAAGGGAACACGGTGGGGTTATGTTTGACTCGTATGTAGTTAGGATCTTTAGCGATCACCTCTTTTGCGACCGTTTGCGTAGCTTCTCATCTTATTCTGGTACTCGTAAGTTAGCCACCATATATTGCTTAGCCGCTGCTGCAACCTCACCACTTTACCTCTTCCTACCCACAAAGCTTTGCTAGTCTTGATACCCATGGTTATGGGATTGCTGAGTCATCGTGGCTCACAGATACTTCACCACACCAGATGCAGGTTCAGCCGAGTTTGAAGCAGGAGCTGGTTCAGTACTTCACTGGAAGCTCGTTGAAGAGTGTGGCCGTTTGCTTGTGACGTTTCGATGTTCAGTAGTGGTTTCTACTAGGATTCGATCCTGACCTGTGGCTTTATGTTGTTTTGGTATCTTTCTTTTTGATCTTCACCCGTAGTCGGGTTGTGATGTTTTGAATGATGCCTTGCTTATGTAATGTATTGTGTGAAGTGGCGAGTGTAAGCCAACTATCTCCTTTTGCAATTTAATCCCTCTTTTACATGAGTCGTGCAAAGATACCAAACTTGAGATCATTCTAGGATAGGCTTATACCTTTAAGTCGTGCCTCGACACGTAGGAGGTATAGTCCCATCCTGGGCATTACATAGGTTCCCGCTCGTCATAAAGTTTCTAAGGATAGAAACTTCTAATTCAAGTTTTTCTTCAAAAGATTGCATCATAGCATCAACGATATGTTTGGTAAAAGCTTTTTTAATTATAAGCATGAGGAGAATTCAACATGGATTGCAACAAGGAAATACAATCAATTAAAGAACAATCTTTCCCTAATAATAAAGCATGGATTGACTCCGTGGGTACACCGTCACAATACACTTCTTGCCGTGATTTTACGCTTTCAGTTTAAATTTAAAACATATTCGAGGTGGTATTAAATTTTGGTACTATTCATGTGGCCCGCCACGCACGACGTCTGTCCTAAGCGATGAGACTCGAACGAAGCCTACCTGAGGGAAAGCTGCACACAGCTTGGGCTGTGGCCCAACTAATCTAGCCAACATAAAGGGCCTGGCAAAAATATTATATGCTACCGTAATTTCGTTCATTTTCGTTTGTCGTCCTTGCCAAGGTAACTTTCATCTGTTCGTTCATTCATTATACGTTGTTTGCGCCATCGGAAGTCAACGGGCCAGAATTTTTTTATGGGCCGCTAGAAAAGTTCGACATCACCACCCGACTTTCTCCCTAGCGGTTGCAGCACACAAAGTTCCATTATGCATGTGCTAAATTTCAGATTCTAATTATTAGTCCCAGCTTGCCCCTTTATATCAAATATTAGTAACTTATATAAATTCAGAGTTATGAGAATAAACAAGCCAACAAAAAGTCGATCCAAAATATTGAAGCAAGCCCAAGAGGAAGGTCATTCATGAATCACAAACAACAGCATTGGGTGCCCTGCCTAATTCTAATCCTAAAAGAAGGAGAGAGTTGACGTGAAGATTCAGAAAAAATGGAAATCTTGAAGAAGGATAGAGAGCCATAGCCACTGATTGTATAGATACAAACATGGCTTACCCACTAATTTCGCGGAAGAAAAAACTCAAGGCTCACCAACATCCGCCACCATCCAAGTCGTTGCCCCAACCTTGCGCCTCAAGGGAAGAGCGATAGGACCACGCCAGATCTGGAGCAGCCCACCGCTGCATCAGACCGCCTCCCGCGCCTCTACCACAGGCCCACCCAGCACTGCCCTGCGCGTACACCGGACACCGGGATCTAATACGCTGCCGCACAACATCTCCAGATTTGACGAGCAACCAATAGATCCACCGTACACCGGCACTACATCCCCCATCGCCTAGGCACTAGCCAACCCACTGGACATGGGTTCCACCTCCACGGCACGTGGACACTGCCCTGGCCCCCATGCCCCGACAAGTAGGCCACCGCCGCCCCAGCCGCAATAGCAATATGTCAAAACTGCCAGAACCTCCCGTGCCACCTTTGGCAGCCGGGCCCGCTGCCGCCGCAACGACGGCCAGCGACAGCGGCGGCTTGGTGGCCTGCGTAGTGGTCTGCAGCCCTGAGTGTTTGCCTGCCCACGGGCAAGAAAATTGTTAGAATACAACTTGTAATAGGAATAGGAATCCTACTCGGTTTGTAATAGGGCTAGGTCAGGTGTGGCTTGGCTCTTATATATACCTCTTGTACTGGCATAATATTGCATCAACAATTATTCAATAGTTATTCAATAGAATTGTACATGGTATCAGACTTTCAATCCTAGGGTATGGCTAACCTGCCAGCCTCGCCACCATCGCGCCCGCCCGGCTACTTTGAGCGGCGCGCCGCCATCATCGCCGCTAAGGTCGCCGCAGCCACGGCCTCCTCCGCCTCTAGCTCTACTTTAGCTCTACCCCCACCAATACCCCCTTCCATCTCCTTCACTGACACCATCTCTGATATTAGCCCCTACATCCCCGTAACCCTAGACCTCGCTGCTCACAACTACTACCATTGGCGTCACCTCTTCGATGTCCACCTTGGGCGATGCAATGTTCGCTCTCACATTGCCGACGACTCTCTTCCTCAACATCATGATCCGCAATGGGTCAAGGATGATCTCGCCATTATTAAATGGATCTACATGCGAGTCTCTACAGAGATCTTCAATCTCGTCCACTTTGATGGTGCCTCCGCCGCCGATCTATGGGCGACCCTTCGTCAGCTCTTCCAGGACAACGTCGACGCTCGCGCCAACAATCTCCACACCGAGCTTCGTAATACAGTGCAAGGTGATTCACCGGTCGGCGTCTACTGCCAATGCCTCAAGGTGATCACGGATGAACTCCGCGAACTTGGTGATCCGATCGACGATCGCCAGCTCATCAACGTCCTCCTCGTCGGCCTCAGCGAGTGGTTCGAGAAGCAGGCCTCCCTCATCCCTATGATGCGTTTGCGTCCCTCCTTCGCCGAGGTTTGCTCGATAATCCAATGGTCCGATCGTGCCCTCACTATGAAGGACTCCCGTCCTCAGGTCTTCACTGCTTCTCCTCGCTCGCCTGCGTCGATGTCCCCACCGCCACCTCCACCAACATCATCTCCTCAACCATCCGGCTGGCGTCCAAATCCCAACTACCAGGGAAAAAACCCTAGGCCGCCTCAGTTCCGCACGGTGCCCGCTCCTGCTCCGCCCCGGCTCCACCAACTGCACCACCGCCGCCCCCATCTTCATCAACCGCACCACCACCGCCGCCCAGATGGCGCCCATCTCCTAGTCCGTGGACAGGGCTAGTCCAAGCGTGGCCTATGCCCTAGTCCGCCCATATGCCATATGGTGCCCCGCCTGCCGATAGCGGTGGCTGGCAGCCGAGTGCTCGCCCTCACACCGGCGTGCCCGTCCTCGCTCCCCGACAGCCGACGGCCGCGTACCACGCTGCTCGCTCCTACGCGCCACCGATCTACAACACTAGTCCTTATGCATTCTATGGTGCTCGTTCCCCTACATGCAGTAGTACAATGATGGTGCCTCTCTCTTTACGCCGATGTCGGCCCTACTGTCGACGCCACCACACCCACAAGCTCCCATGACTACACCGGCCTCTACTTCGACTCTCAGTCGGGACCAAGCTGCTTTTCTACAAGCCATGAACAATTTTGCTGCATAGGGAACTCAGGTACGGATTGGATTTTCGATTCTGGTGCTCCTCGTCATATGTTTGCATCGAGTAATTTTCTTTCCTCTTGCACACCTTTGTCTTTTCCCACTATTACTCTCGGTGATGGATCTTCTATTCCTATTTGCTGTGTCGGTCAGGCTCAAATCCAATCCCCTACTAAGCCTTTGCTTCTCCGTGATGTTCTTATAGCTCCTGCTCTTATTAAAAATCTGGTTTCTGTCCACCAAATCACCACTGATAATCATGTTTATGTCGAGTTTGACCCCTTTGGTTTGTCTGTGAAGGACTACCCGACCAAGGCCGAGATCACTTGATTCAATAGCTCCGGTGATTTATATTCTCTCCACGGTGCTCCGGTCGCTGCTCCTCCAACATCTATGGTGGCCTGTGTTGATCAATGGCACCAACATCTCGGCCATCCCAATAAAATTGTGTTATCCACACTTCTTAGTGAATTTTCAATGTCTTGTAATAGAGATTCTCATAATACTTCTATGTGTCAGTCATGTCAATTGGGCAAACATGTTCGCCTTCCCTTTAGTTCCTCTTAATCCTCTAGTACTTTTCCTTTTGAATTACTTCATTCTGATCTCTTGACATCACCAATAGAAAGTGTATCTAGTTATAAGTATTATCTCGTGGTTCTTGATGATTTTACTCATTAAGTTTGGACTTCTCCTTTACGCAACAAATCCGATGTTCATAATATATTCAGTAACTTTCAACGCTATGCCTCGGTCCACTTTTTCCTCCCTATAAGATTCATCCAATGTGATAATGGTCGTGAATTTGACAACTTTAAAAATCAAAATTTCTTTCTACAATACGGAATTCTCTTACGTTTCTCCTGTCCTTATACGTCCCCTCAAAATGGCAAAGTTGAGCGTTCTCTTCGCACTCTTAATGACATCATTCGCACTCTGCTTATTCGAATTCAATGTTGTCGATGTTTTGGGCAGGGGCACTCCACACGGCCACATATTTACTCAATATTCGTCCATTTAAAGTTAACCCACAAACTACTAATCACTTCTCTTTATTTATCTCTCATCCAAATTACTTTGACGTTTGCGTCTTCGGTTGTCTTTGTTTATCGTTGTCTAGATCTTGTTAATGGTCGTGTTCATGTGTCTCATCATGTAACATTTGCTGAAAACGTTTTTCCCTTTTCCGAGCATCAACAATTAGATTCCAACTCACCTGCGCCTTCCACTAGTTCCTTTCATCGCAATCATCTTCCCTTCTTTCACCCGTCGACCAATCCAGCGAAACCAGCCGCAGTAGCAGATCCTGCCGCCACCACTTCTATCATCACTCTGCCCCGGGAGAGGAAATAACATTACACTATGACGCGGTAGACCTCCTGTACCCGCAGTCTTCACCACCATGTCCCGCGTCTGCTTCCTCCGCTGCGCTCGACGCGTCCATCACATATTCCCCCACCCCTCCTGCTCATGCTATTCCCGTTCTAGCTCCTACTAACGATCATACCATGCGCACACATGCCAAGTCTGGGTTTCGTTTACCTACAAAAGAGCGTCTCAATCTTCATGCATCTTTATCTCCTTCCTCTCTACCCAAATCTTACAAATCAGCTCTCCTAGATCCTAATTGGGCCATGGCTATGAAAGATGAATATGATGCCCTTCTGCAGAATAACATGTGGTAGTTAGTTCCTCGTCCTTCCAATACAAATATCGTTTTGGGCAAATGGGTTTTTCGCCATAAATTTAGTTCTGCTGGGAGTCTTGCACGTTATAAGGCTCGATGGGTATGCCATGGTTACTCTCAGCAACACGACATCTATTATGATGAGACTTTCTCTCCAGTTGTCAAGCCCAGCACTTTTCACACTGTCCTTAGCATCGCGGTCTCTTCTTCCTGGCCAATTCATCTACTAGATGTCAAAAAAGCTTTTCTTCATGGCTCTCTTCAAGAAATAGTCTATTGTCAACAACCTCTTGGCTTCGAACATTCCTCCTATCCTAATCATGTATGTCTTCTTCAAAAATCTCTTTATGGTCTTAAACAAGCACCACGTTCCTGGTTCCAACGCTTTTCTACTTATGCTCAAACCATGGGTTTTACCCCTTCCCGTTCTGACACTTCACTCTTCACCTTTCATCACAACAACAACACTGCTTACCTTCTTTTATATGTTCATGATATTATCCTCACAGCTTCCTCACAACAATTTTTAAATCATATTATCTCTCTTCTTCGCCATGAATTTTCTATGACAGATTTAGGTCTTCTTCACCACTTCTTACATATTGCTGTTATCCGTGACTCCTCTGGTCTTTTCTTGTCTCAACATCAGTACACTCTAGATCTTCTTTCTCGTGCTGGTATGCTTGATTGTCAAACTTCCCGTACCCCTGTTGATACATGTTCCAAACTCTCTGCCGACGGTGATCCTTTCTCTGATCCTTCTCTTTATCGTAGTCTTACCGGTGCACTTCAGTATCTTACCCTCACTCGTACTGAAATTTCTTTTGCTGTCCAACAAGCTTGTTTATACATGCATGATCCTCGTATTCCACACTACAATCATGTCAAACATATTTTTCGGTATCTCAAAGGCACACTAGACTTAGGTTTTCATATCAACAAATCCTCTCCCACCTCCTTGACAGCTTACTCTGATGCAGACTGGGCTGGTTGTCCCGATACTCGTAGGTCCACATCCGGATTTTGTGTTTTTCTTGGTAACAATTTGGATTCTTGGTCTTCAAAAAGGCAAGTTATAGTCTCCCGCTCGTCTGCTGAAGCTGAGTACCGTGATGTGGCTCATGCGTTTGCTGAAACGGTTTGGTTGCCCCAATTGTTGTCGGAGCTGCACCGTTCTATTGAGAAAGCTACCATTGTTTACTGTGATAATATTTGAGTTGTCTACATGTCAGGGAATCTGGTTTAACACCGTCGCACCAAGCATACTGAGATCGACATTCAATTTGTTTGAGAGAAGGTGGCTCTCGGTCAAGTTTGTGTTCTCCACGTGCCTACTTCTGCTCAGTTCGTTGATATCTTTACCAAAGGCCTGGTGACTACTCCATTTCAAGACATTCGTTTCAGTCTCAAGGTCGTCGAGCCTACCGTTGCCACTATGGGGGGATGTTAGAATACAACTTGTAATAGGATTAGTAATCCTACTCGGTTTGTAATATGGCTAGGTCAGGTGCGGCTTGGATATTATATATACCTCTTGTACTGGCACAATATTGCATCAACGATAATTTAATAGTTATTCAATAGAATTCTACAAAAATGTCTATGCGTGGGGGAAGGGGAAGAGAGATGGAGCGATGCAATTAAGTCACAACCAACTTTCAACTGTGTGTCCTCAGGACGTGGAGTACACGTCATGGGTGTACGTGGCTGCCCTGCTGCTTCACCCGAAAATTAATTTCTTGATGGCTGCCTTGCTCTCTCCAAAGTAAGTGTACGTGAAATACTTGTGTTTGGGCAAAGCCCAAATAGTGCAAAAGAAAGAAACGGAATATAATGTTGCAAATAAAAGAGTGGTGTTTTTGGCTCCTAGGTCTAGATGCACCTATTATGAAATATGTATGAAAACACATTTCAAAATGTTAAACAATTTTGAGACAGAATCCCGTGTGTACATCCGGACGTGCTATGTTCGCACATCTATACCTATTAATAAAGGATGGAAGCTTTCATAGTTCTTCATAAGTCATGCATTTATATCCTTTGATTTTATGTTAACCATAAAGATTGATGATTTTGATTTAAAAGTAGATCTACACAACGTTGCGTAAAATAAAAACATGTACATAACCTACAGTTTTATCACTGACACATCTATGTAGAACCCCTTTTCTTTTTAGAGTATGATGAGAGTCCAACCTGTACACAAACATATTAATTTCCTTATTGTTTTTCCACTTTTTTCATCCTATTATGAATTTTCGTAAGTCAGCCACGTGTGTGTTCGAATTATTAAATAGATAAAAAAATAATAAAATAAAGTGGTCAGGCATGGATTCGATGCTTGGTCTCATGTTTGGTGTCTCATGCTGCCAACAAGTACGCTACACTCATTACTTTTTGGATAAAAGGCGTTTGGTCCCATTTGACCTGAATAGACACGTGTGTGTGTGTGTAAACAAAGAAATAAAAATAAGGGTGTTGGGATTGGACCCATGACCTCCTAAGTTGATGCTCACACTAGCAAGTGGCAACCACCTTTGCTGGCTCCTGCCTATGATTTCTATGGGCGTCTGGTCCATTTTGAAAGATAAAATGATTCCTTTTGTGGCGCAAGGACGTGATTGAGTTCAGGTCTTTTCGGCGAGCAAATCAGCTGTAGTATGCCCCGTGCGTGCAGAAATAGGGTGCTGTGGCGGCACGGACATGCAGAGCAGCTGCAACTGTCGCGTGTGCAGTGATATGCCCAAGGCCCTTCCAAGCAGCGTATAATAATCCTATAATAAATATTTTCATATATGTTCTCCCATTAATAGTCCCATTGTCGGTGTACTAAGGTAGGGGTACCTCAGTACCCCAACTTGTGCGCGGGCAGTTGCAGCTTCCCGCGGCGGGGTTTACCACATGCTCGCCGGAGACCTTCCTGCTCCATGTCAAACCATTCAAAAACAAAGTATACAAGACAGAAGATCGAGACCCCGGCAAGCGGAGCTTGCCGGGAAGGCCGTTCCAGGCTCAAGGTTACCTCACTCACGCAAGGCCCTGGCAAGAGGAGCTTGCCAGGAAGACTGGAAGATTCCATCGTAGAAGACACGCCTCGGCGCTATGTGCGTCCCGGCGAGGGCTCGGGGAGCGACAAGCTTCAGAGCCCGGCAAGCTCCCGGGCCTGGCAAGGTGCTTGCCGGGAGAGTTGTGCTGTGTGCCCGCGCTCCAGATCATCGGCCCACGCGTCGCCCTGGGGCCATTCCAGGGACGCGTGGCGGATGGCTGTGCAGCCTGGGGGACACGGTGGCACTCCACGGTGGTGAAGCCATCGCCGTGGCGAACGGAGACGCAAGGGCGGGAGCTTTTGGGGTCGACGGCGACGGGCATTAAATGCTCTTGTCCCCCACTGTCAAAGTAGGTGGCGACCACTGTTCGCGCACTGTAGCTCCACTATTCCCGCACTGTTACAACTACCACCTCTTTTACATTTTTACCCCTTTCTCCTACGTTGACACCTGTCGGTGACCCCTTGCACTATAAAAGGAGGCCCATGCACAACGTGGAGGGGGTTCGGAACCTAGATCGCTCATACGCTCGGTGTAGCTGGTTCTTCAAGCTCTCGAGCTCTCCAACTCAATATACAACCAAGCAGGAGTAGGGTTTTACGCGACCATCGCGGCCCGAACCTGGGTAAACTGCCCGCGTGCTCGCCACGATCTGCTCTTCGTGCTCCCTCCGCCCTCTTACCGCACAAACGAAGGGGCTCCGGTCCCATAGGTGTTCGTGGCGGACAGTTTCCCCCGACACCCATCTTGCTATCTTGCACATATTTTCATCGGTTTATAAATAATTAAGCAGATCATTAAGAAGGCTAAAGAAATGAGGCAGCCCTGTTGGTTTAAAAAAATTGGGATTTATGACATGCATAATAAAGGATAGGAAAAAACGAAAAAAAATCACAAGGTGACTCAAAGAATGATGCACATGAAACGCCATTATGATCACTCAGAAGGCTGGAACAATGAGCCATTGTTTTTAAAAATCGGGATTCATGACATGTAAGATAAAGATTGTTAAATTCTTGGATCAATCAAAGGAAAACAACATAAGGTGACTCAAAAGATGATGACGAGTCAAACAGTGGCCAAAATGACATACAACATACGAACTAACCCTATATATTGCGGTGTCGCTCTAAGGACCGGAGGAACTCGTGATTTCAAGGCTCGGCCACACTCATGGAGCTCCTAATAATGGACGAGCAACGCTCCAAGGTGTTCGGAAAAGGTCGTGCCGATCCAAAGTCTCCTGTTGCAACGCACGAGCAAATGTGCTAGTTAATAATAAAGCACGGATTGGCTCCGTGGGTTCACCATCACAATACGCTTTTCAGTTTGAATTTAAAACCTATTTGAGGTGGTACTAAATTTTGTTCTATTCGAGGTGGTACTAATCCATATACCTGCCGTACGTCAAAAGCACTACGATCCTAACTGTACGTCAAAGACTTGGGCCTTCTGGCTGTATGTTGGCCCAACTTCTGTGCAAAGGAGGGAGAAAAAAAATACAATGCTTGCAATAGGATTTGAACTCGCGACCTTCCTGCCAATACCTTTAGCACCAGCCAACTGAACTACGCCAGCCCATTTTGATTAGCTATGCTTTGTTTCGTTATCAAATAGTACCACCTCGCCCTTATACAAGGCCAACCATCAATTTATATACAAGTTCAAGTTACCTGTCATCAATCATCCTAATAAGTCGGCTCGAAATTTGGTACTCAGAGGATGATGAGGGTGCCCAGAAAGGTAAGTATTGAAGGAAGGATTCTCAAAAAAGAAGGAAGGACAATATGGTGGGCAATTAAACAGGGCAAGGAAGGAATCGATGCTATGTGGAATAATGAAAAAAAGGAATTCCAATGCATGATTGAGAAATATAGTCGGCAATTAAACGAGGCAACTAAGAAATATGATGCACAAATAATAAAGGTGCATTCTATGTGGGATAATTAAGAAAGAGATTAATGCATACTAGCATTGCGTGTTATAGATGGGGTGCCCTTTACAACAAGGAACTTGCTAATATGTGAGCAGTAAACATGATTCAGGCTAATTAAGTGCGGGTGATTTTTTTGCTAGCTGATTACAATTATTACTTTAATGCGTGGCTCCTATAGGATTTTACTAAAACATAATCACAATCCCTTTCTTCACACTATCTTATGCATGCAATGACCACGCCAATTATGTGCTCTTCTCTATCCCACATGAGCAGGTAACTTACATGACGAAACATCATATTTCAATGAAAGGCTACATTATGAATGCGAAGAACCTTTCTGCCTCATGTATACATGATCATCTACTAGAGGCGGGAAGGAAGACAATGGGGCCGAGGAGATGTTGGTAATAGACTTGGACAAGGAGACGAGGACGGATGGAAATAAGTCAGAGGCATTTTATTTTCTGAGATAGGTAATCTCCCGTTGCAACGCACGGGCATTTGTGCTAGTTATCATAATTAAATTCATTGAGATCCAATCTAGTGGGTTCATTGCTACTTAATGTTTTGACTTCATCAATCCCACTTTTTATCAATTTTTGCATCAAGATCTAAAAACTCCGAATTACTGGGAAACCTTTTAACCAAAGTTGAATAATCTCCAACCCCATATTCATCAAGATTTCTTTTGGAAAACAAAGATTCAATTGGAGTCACATCAATCACTTTAAGATCTTCATCATTATTTTCACGGAAACTAGAAGAACATGTTTTTTTGCACTCATCAATGGAAATTCTCATAGCCTTGAGAGACTCATTGATATAATTCTTGGGTGGAAAAGATCTAAGTTTCAAATAATCGACATCAAGAGAAATTATATCCACGCTTCTAGCCAAATCATCAATCTTAAGCAATTTTTCTTCATTCATAGCATTAAAATTGTTTTGAGCACTCATAAATTCTTTAACACTATTCTCAAAATCAAAGGGCATCTTATTATAATTCCCATAAGATTTTTTTAGCAATTACCATAATAATTAGAGCAATTACTAGGAAAAGGCCTAGGATTAAAATTTCCTCTATAAGCATTGTTACCAAAATTGTTCCTACCAACAAAATTCACATCCATAGATTCATTATTACTCTCAATCAAAGTGGAAAAGGGTATACCATTAGGATCAATATTAGTACCCTTGCTAGCAAATAATTTCATATGTTCATCCATCTTTCCACTCAAAACATTAATCTCTTCAATTGCATGCACATTTTTTTACTAGTGGAAGATCTTTCGGTATGCCATTGAGAATAGTTAACCATTATATTATCTAGGAGTTTAGTAGCTTATCCTAAATTGATTTCCCTAAAAGTACCTCCCGCGGATGAATCTAAAAGATTTCTAGAAGCAAAGTTTAATTTGGCATAAATTTTTTGTATAATCATCCATAAATTCAAGCCATGCCTAGGACAATTTCTTATCGTAAGTTTCATCCTCTCCCAAGATTGTCCATCATGCGCATGATCAAGATGTTTAAAATGCATAATATCGTTCCTAAGGGAGATGATCTTAGTGGGAGGAAAATAATTTGCAATAAAAGAATCTTTGCACTTATTCCGTGAATCAATACTATTTTTAGGCAAAGATGAAAACCAAGTTTTAGCCCGATCTATTACTAAGAACGGGAATAGCTAAAATTTAACAAGATAATTATCCACATCTATTTTCTTTTGCATATCACACAACTCAACAAAATTATTCAGATGGGAAGCGACATCTTCACTAAGAAGGCCAAAGAATTGATCTTTCATGACTAAATTCAATAAAGCAGCATTATTTTCACACGATTCCGCATTAGTAGCGGGAGCAATCAGAGTACTAATATAATCATTATTATTGGTGTTGGAAAATTTACATAGTTTAGTATTTTCTTGAGCCATCATGACAAAGCAAGCAATCCAACACACAAGCACACAAAAGCAAGCAAACAAGACGAACTAAAGAAGAGCGAAGAAAATACATCTTTTCGAGAATCATTTTAGAAGTGGGGGAGAGGAAAACGAGAGGAAGATGGAAAATAATGTAAATGCGAGAGATGAGAGTTTAATGAAGGGTACTTGGAAGGTCTTGACTTGGTGTAGATCTCCCCGGCAACGGCGCCAAAAATTCTTCCTGCTACCTCTTGAGCTTGCGTTGGTTTTTCCATTGAAGAGGAAAGGGTGATGCAGCAAAGTAGAGTAAGTATTTCCCTCAGTTTGAGAACCAAGTTATAAATCCAGTAAGAGATTACGCACAAATCGCCAAATACCTGCACAAACAATCAAACACCTTGCACCCAACGCTATAAAGGGGTTGTCAATCCCTTCATGGTTATCTACAAAAGTGAGATCAGATAGAGAAAGATGAACTAGTAAAGTAAATATTTTTGTGTTTTTGGTTTATGGATTGAAAAGTAAAAGATTGCATAATAGTAGATCGAAAACTTATAAGATGAAAAATAGACCTGGGGGCCATAGGTTTCACTAGAGGCTTCTTCCATGATAGCAAATATTACGGTGGGTGAACAAATTACTGTCAAGCAGTTGAAAGAATAGCGAATAATTATGATGACATCTAAGGCAATGATCATGAATATAGGCATCACTTCCGTATCAAGTAGACCGACTCCTACCTGCGTCTACTACTATTACTCCACAAATCGACCAAAACGATACTGCATCTAGAGTATTAATTTCATAAGAACAGAGTAACACATTAAGCAGGATGACATGATGTAGAAGAATTAACTCAAGCAATATGGTGAAACCCCCATCTTGTTATCGTCGATGGCAACAATAGAATACGTGTCATGTCACCTACTGTCACTGGGATTGAGCACCGCAAGATTGAACCCAAAGAAAAGCACTTCTACCATTGAAAGAAAAACCAATCTAGTTGGCCAAACCAAACCGATAGTTCGAAGAGAATTACTGATATATTAAATCATGCATATAAGAATTCATAAGAGACTCAAATAATATTCATAGATAATCTGATCATCAACCCACAATTCATCGGATCTTGACAAACACACCGCAAAAGAATATTACATCGGATAAACATCCAAAAACATCGAGGAGAACATGGTATTGTGGATCAAAGAAAGAGAAGAAGCCATCTAGCTACTAGCTATGGACCCGTAGGTTTGTGGTAAACTACTCCCAATTTATCAGAAGGGAAATAGGGTTGATGTACATGCCCTCCGTGGTTGATTCCCCTTCTGGCAGAGTACCGAAAAAGGCCTCCAGATGGGGTTTCATGAGAACAGAAGGTTGCGGCGGCAGAAAAGTGGTTTCGATGGATGTTCTGGGGTTTCTATAACATTTGGGAATTTATTGGCGAAAGAAGTAGGCCCGGGGGGTCTCGGGGGACCCACAAGGTAGGGGGCATGCCCTACCCCCCAGGGTGTGCCCTCCATACTTGTGGCCGCCTTGAGGGTCCCCTGGCGTGTACTCCAAGTCCTTCTGGTGTCTTCTGGTCCAAGAAAAATCCTCGTAAAGTTTTGTACCGTTTGGACTCCGTTTGATATCCCTTTTCCGCGAAACTCAAAAGCAAGGAAAAATAGAAACTGGCACTAGGCTCTGGGTTAATATGTTAGTCCCCAAAATCATATAAAATAGCATATTAATGCAAATCAAACATCCAAGATAGATAATATAATAGCATGAAATGATAAAAAATTATAGATATGTTGGAGACGTATCATAAGCAATCCCAAAGGTCTCACTTGTCTCAAACACTAATTAAAACACCAAAACACAATTACTACAGATGTAATAATGTTTGAAAATTGAAAAATAGAACCAAAAAGCAAAAAGCAAAAAATAAAATTGGGTTGCCTCCCAACAAGCGCTATTGTTTAACGCCCTTAGCTAGGCATAAAACACGAATAGATCTAGGTATTGTCATCTTTGGTATGCAATGCATAAGTAGCTCTCATAATAGATCATAAGGCAATTTAATTTTGTTTCTTCGAAAGTGTTCCATGCCCTTCTTTAATGGAAATTGAAATCTAATAATTCCTTCTTTCAAATCAATAATTGCACCAATCATTCTAAGGAAAGGTCTACCAAGAATAATAGGACATGTAGGATTGCAGTCTATATTAAGAACAATGAAATCTATGAGCATATAATTCCTATTTGCAACAATAAAAACATCATTAATCCTTCCCATAGGTTTCTTAATAGTGGAATACGCAAGATGCAAATTTAAAGAACACTCATCAAATTCACGGAAACCTAACACATCACATAAAGTTTTTGGAATCATGGAAACGCTAGCACCCAAATAACACATAGCATGGAACTCATAATCTTTAATCTTGATCTTAATAATAGGTTCCAACTCGTCATAAAGTTTTCTTGGAATAGAAACTTCCAATTCAACCTTTTCTTCAAAAGGTCGCATCATAGCATCGATGATATATTTAGTAAAAGCTTTATTTTGATTATAATCATGAGGAGAATTCAACATGGACTGCAACAAGGAAATACAATCTAGTAAAGAACAATTATCATAACTAATTCCTTGAAATCCGAAATGGTGGGTTCATTGCTACTTAAAGTTCTGACCTCTCCAATCCCAGTTTTATCAATTTTTGCATCAAGATCTAAAAACTCTGAATCATTAGGACGCCTTTGTGGGGACCCCTACTCATAAGTCGTGATCACCGAATGCACGTGTACAGTGATCCCAGAGATCAATGCTCACTGAACACATAGAAGTTGAATAACAAGAGTCTTACATCCATACATACCGTATTACACAAATAGGACCATAATGGTCAAGTCTTGAGTATATCGTTACAGCGGAAATCTTCAATAACAACTTGGACCCATGCCATCTGCCTTAACCCTACAGGCATTCTGACCGGGAAGCGTCCTAGCTCGCATGCTCGTCACCAAGAAATCTTCATCATATCCTGTTCTCTCCTGCCTGGCCAATAAAATAAATAGTGGCAAGCCAATGAGTTCTTTGAATGTACTCGCAAGCAACCCAAGTGTGATGACAGAATAATTATGCAAGGCTCTACTGCTAAATTGGCAGTTTTGCGGAAAGCTAGTTTTCCACATGCAAGTATGATCAACATATAACAAGGGCATGCATGTGTCTGCAACAAGTATCAAGAGGTTATAGACATCATTATCGAGAAAGAGTTGTAATCAACTCATGCTCAAGCTCATTGTGACTTCCTCAAGAATCACATCATCAATATCACTGAACTCTGCTGCTTTCCTCACACACACACACACCAGGTTTCGCAAACATTGGACGTAGCCCAAGAGCGGTTACCCAACGGTCCTTGACCGTGGACACGGCTATTCGAATAGTTTTACACTCTGCAGAGGTTGCACACTTTACCCACTAGATCCGGGGAACTTCCGTGTCATCCACGACCCGCGGTACCTCAAGCACCCGGGGTAAGCACCCGATCACTATCTTTCCCTAGACGACACTAACATAGAGTCCACTTGATTGGTAGTAACCCCCGTGCCCAACATTTCACATCTTAAAAATCGTGGAGCCTTGCTCCCATATTCATCACATACCACTGGCACGGGGTACCAACGGTGTGTTCGGTGCCCTGTGAAAACAGTCATGGCCGCCTATCCAAGCACGACCCCGCCCCGAGAGTGACCTCATGTCACCCCCGTCACTAGTAATGCAGGCACCATGCTAGTATCGACTTAGGTAATCAATAATGCCCTTTCCCATATAAGGGTAGAGTGGTTGCGCATGTAAGGTTGGAATAACGATCGCAACTTATACCAATCCGTTTTCAAAACAACATACACACTTGCCTCGGTACACCACTTAGTCATCAAGTGGTTACCCATATCACCATCTCCCTCGGGCATAAATGGCACCCGACGGGGTTTTCGAAAAGTCTTTTGAAGGTACTCTGCCTCCGTCACCATGCATATTCCCGTCCCATTTGCGTAGCCACTATTATAGCAACCTAACTACTCCTACCCACATAACCCTCATAGGAAGGTAGGGTCATGCTTGATGCAAGTTTCAATAGTAAGGTAACAAAGGTAGCAACCAAAGTGGTCTCCACCTCAACATGATTCCGATGCATTGATAATAAGGTGCTATGAGACATGCATAAAAAGGTTTCTCGAACATGGTCAAAGGGCTGCTTGCCTTATCCTTCCGAGTCTTCAAACCTTCTGGTCCATCTCCGAGTACTCCGTTTATTTTGTCAACTAACGATGGAAACAATCATAATAAGCAACACAACAAGCAAAAATAAAAGTGCTCTAAAAATAGGAGTTGGACTTTTCTAGGATACCTCTGGTCATATGAAAAATAACCAAGGTGGTTTCATTGGAGTATGATCAATGGATGGTTTGGCACATTTCAATAGGATGGAATCAAGTGGTTTATGGATTTGAAAGAAGTGTACAGAAATGTATCTTTGAAAAATGAGCAAAGGCACCCATTTAACAAGTCATGATTTTAGAAGCATCTAGGAGTTGGTTTCACTGGATTTGGAATTCATATGAATTTCCTAGGATTTTGCAAAGTTGATAAATATTAAGAAATGGCTCATTATTTGGTGGGGTACAGAAAGTTTTAATAAAAATGTTCATAAACTAAGTTATGAACTTATAAGCATCTAGGAATTTGAACCATTGCATTTGGATCAAATTTGAGCTCTATGTGATTTTCTAAAGTTCATCACAGAAAATGGAATAATGACATTTTGATAATATTTGTGAAGGAAAAGTTTCTGAAAAAAAATGTGCATGATCCACCAACAGGTAGATCAGGATTTTAGAAACTCCTAGAAATTTGAATCATCAAATTTGGAATCCATTTGATTTATTTATGGATTTTTGAAGTTTACAGAAAAGAAAAAGGAAAAAGGGGAAGGGGTTTTACCCTTTACTGCGCACAGGGCGCAGTATTGTGCCGCAGTGCACTGGGCCGGCCCAACTGCACAGCCGCGCACAGAGGACCAGGCCACGTCGAAGGCGTCTTCCAGGAAAGGCATTTTTGCGCAGGGGAGGCGGTCAAAGCCAGAGCCGTCTCCACTTAAACGGAGGGGCCCATCCACTGGGTCGCTGACGCGCGGGCCCCAGCGGCAGGTCGCCTTCAACCTCCCGCGCGGCGTGACAGGAAACAAAGGAGGCGCGGCCGAGCGGCGCCGGCGTTCTCCCCGGCGGCACCGGCCACCTCCGTCGATGCCCAGCACACCGGCGTGTTCAGGAGAGCGTGCCGCACACCGAGGTGCGCCACGACCACGGGGACGGCCAGATGCGAGTGCCCCATCGGCCACGGCGGAGGATGGCGTCGGCGGTGTTGGGCACGGCGACACAGGCGAGGGGAGGACGAAGTGGAGTGCGGGGAGTGTTGGCGGTGGTTCTGGTGGTGCTCTGGAGTGGAGAGGTGGAGAGAGGGGGCTCGGGTTGGCACGAATTTGAGCGGAGGCCGGCGGCGAGGTTCCCGGCTATGGAGTCGAATGGGGACACAGGAGGAGCAGTGGGTTAGCCTGGGGGGCGGACGGGAGAGAGAGAGAGAGAGAGAGAGAGAGTCAAGGGAGCCGCGAGGGGGCTCGGGGGTGGCCTTTAAATAGGCGGGCGATGGTCCACCGAGGTCCCGTGCGCTGGCGAGCACGTTGTCATCGCCACGGCTCATGGGGCCGCACGTGGGCGTGTCCGGGGTGTTCGTGGGGTTGGTCCAGGCCTAGAGAAAGAGAGAGGAGGAGCGGGGATGCGCCAGGGCAGCGCGCGTGTGAGCGTGCTCAATGGAGCTCTCGGTGACCACGGTGCGCATGCGAGCAGGGGCCGAAGAGAGAGAGGAAGGAGGGGGCCGACCAGCTGCCGTGTCCCGGACGTCGAGGTGGCCTCGGGGGACACGATCCCAACGCCCTAGGCTGTCGGGTGCCTTGGGCAGGACGCAACTACAGTGCGGGGGCACACTGTAGCGTGCTCCAGAGCGCCCGTATGGCCGGCATGGCCGTGTCCCCATCGCTCTGGACGCGCCCACTTTGCCCAATGATGTCTAGGGGGTCAGGGAAGGAGTAAACAAAGAGGTTTTGGTCTTGGATGCCCTTGTGAGCTTCTAGAAGGGGAGTGTGCTGAGAGACCAGGGTGAAAATGGAGGTTCAGAGATGTAAAATGGGGGTTCACCCCCCCCCCCCAATCATTGAGATGTGGAGGAGAAGGACTTCCTGGAGGTCGAAGGTGACTAGGAGCATCTGTGGTAAAAAGGTAAGCTCAAGTAGAATAGTAAAAGTGGGCAAAACAGTGGTTTTGGTAAAATGGCAGAAGGTGTTTGATGTGGTTTTGGGCAAGCAAATGACTTCCAATTGACATGAGACTTAACAGGATCATATGCTACATACATTTAGGCCCTTCCACCAAATTTGAGCTCATTTGGGCAAAGTTGCCAATGCAACTTTTGTAAACCCTAGAAATCAACAGAAATGGATTTTCCAAGATTAGGTTAAGCAAATCATCTCTCCTTGATGCACCACTTGGTGTAGTGTTATCATTTGGTTTTGTGATCATGCCCACAAAATTTGAGGCACCAAGTAAAAAGTTGGCAATGTAGAGTTGTTCAAATTTGGATCTGGTCAGAAAGGGATTTGGGGCACTTAGATCAAGTTGTCCTTCTCCAAAACTAGTGCCATTGGCATAGATGCATAATTACATCATTTTAGCATGTGCACCAAGTTTGAGAGCATTTGGACAAGTTTGGCAACGTAAAGTTGCTCAAACTTCAAAATGGACAGAAATGGTTTTGAGGGGGGTTAGATGATGTTTCCTTGATCTTCAAGGCATGAGGCTTTGTAAGATCATCAAATATGTCATATTTGACATGATAGAATTTCCCTGGAATTTTTGGAGAATATTTCCTTTGTAAATATTTCAAAAGCTTGGAATATCTAGAAAGGGTTTTGGAAGGATTTGTCCAATATTTTGAACATGACCATGTGTTGAAACTCTTATATATGGACAATATATGTCCTATGAGTTTCCCTGAATTTTGGGAAATATTTTTGAAATAATTAAATAAATTTTCCCTATTAAAGACCATTTCTGGCCTTAAGAAAAAGCTTTTAAATAAAATATAAAAATAACTTTTAAAATTATAATTTTGTGGTTTATGGGAGTCCTATACCTAATAGGATTCAAATATACCTTTTGAAAGATTTTTCACACCCTAAATAAGGTACTTGTAGTGCAAACCTCAATTCAGGGGTTTTGGAAAACTAATTTTAGAAAATACTATTTGGCCAAAATATTTTTATAAGAAAATACTATACTGGTCTATACACATGGCATGATCATTGGGAAAAAGGTTTTGGATCAAGGAGATGAAGTATAAGAGTTGGATGATTTATTTGATTTTTAGAGCACTAACAAACAGCAAACAGAAAATCAATCAAGCAAAGACAAGAACACTCAAAAGTTTTTGCCAAGCCACATTTTAGCATGATTATTAGCTTAAGTGTTGTGGCATGAAAATTAGGGTGTGACAGCCTTTTAACTAAATTTGACTAATCTCTAGTCCCATCTTTATCAAGATATATTTTGGAAAACAAAGATTCAATAGGAGTCACATCACTCACTTTGAGATCTTCATCATTATTTTCACGGAAAATAGAAGAACACGTTCTAACAAACGAATCTTTTTAGCACGCATCTTAGCGGTTCTTTCTTTGCACCCATTAATGGAAATTATCATAGGTTTGAGAGACTCGTTGATATCATGCTTGGGTGGAATTGATCTAAGTTTCAAAGAATCAACATCAAGAGAAATTCTATCCACGTTCCTAGCCAAATCATCAATCTTAAGCAATTTTTCTTCAATTAAAGTATTAAAATTCTTTTGGGCACTCATAAATTGTTTAACACTATATTCAAAATCAGAGGGTATCTTATTATAATTTCCATAAGAACTGTTGTTGGAATTACCATAATTATTATATGAATTACTAGGGAACAACCTAGGATTAAAATTTCCTCTGTATGCATTATTACCAAAATTGTTCCTACCAAAAAAGTTCACATCCATAGATTCATTATTATTCTCAATCAAAGTAGACAAGGGCATATCATTCGGATCAATATGCGTACCATTGCTAGCAAATAATTTCATAAGCTCATCCATCTTTCCACTCAAAACATTAATCTCTTCAATGGCATGCACTTTTTTTACTAGTGGAAGATCTTTCGGTATGCTATTGAGAATAATTAACCATTATATTATCCAGGAGTTTAGTAGCTTCTCCTAAAGTGATTTCCATAAAACTACCCCCGCGGCCGAATCTAAAAGATTTCTAGAAGCAAAGTTCATTCCGGCATAAAAAATTGTATAATCATCCATAGATTCATGTGATTTTTATTTCTGTGCCCCTGGTCCCTTAGCTCTACTCATTCATCCCCACTATATTAACTTTTGCTCACGTTTCCCCACTCCCTTGCCCGAAACCATTAGAACAGGTTATAACGGACGTTGCCATCTGGTCAATGCCTTTGGCCGTTAACTCTGACGAGTGGGGCCGCGTATACGTGGGCGCATGCAAGAGCGCGTTCGTGGGGTAGCACGTGTCCATGGACATGCCCGAAACGTCTCATCATATAAAGAAGGGAAACCACCTCCATCGCCCCTACCATTTCCCCCAAATCCCCTCCCTGCCGCATTGTCTTCCTCTCCCCCACCGACGTCGTCTCGCTCTCCTCCACTGCCTCCACCGCACCATCTCGCTCTCCCCCACCTCACCTCTTCCTCACCTTCACTGCCTCCATATATCCGATGGACAAAGCTCGTGGCGACGCCGGCGCAGCGGCCGGAGAAGTGGTGAAGCAGCAGGGCGCGGTGACAGCGGATGTCGGTGGCGTCCACGATGGTACAGGGAAACTTGCAACCGTTGCAGATGTGGGGAAGGAGGTGGCGGGATCCGCCTTAGCGCAGAAGGTGACGGCGACGAGCGGCACTGTCCATCCCGATACCCCCCCATGCGTAGCCCGATGAGGAGGAGGAGGTATTTGCACTTGCTTTGCTTTAGCTTGTAGAGTTAGTTGCATTAGATAGATGGGATTCCTAGCTAGATTGTGGATTCATACGGTAGTTCAGATGGTTAGAGTAGTTGGCTTGACGGATGGGTCAGGGTGATGGGGTTTTTTGTACTAGGGTTTGTTGGATAAATTCGTTGCAAAAAGATAGATCTGTTTATTAGATGTGATTCAATGCTACACAGGTGTATGCTTATTAGATTTATTTATAATGCTCACATATTGGGGTTTTTAATGCTATAGACATGTATGCTTATTAGATTGGGAGATTGGGTCCCTATTAGATTTTTTTGAATGCTACTCACATTGGGGTTTTGAATGACATATGCCCAAATGGAATCCATTGATTAAGAAGTTATTTGATTCATTAGTATATAAATTTTTCCACAATATGTAGGTATATTAGCTCTGTTCTTCAATGTGTGTACCTGACTAATGATCAAGGGATGTGTTATTTGAATGTCATATCTAAATATTCAATTGGCTTCCGTATTTACTAGTGATGGATGTAATTGTATGTTCAGGAGGATGATGGTTAGGGGTAGAAAGAGGAAGTTGGCCCAGTACAACCTGCATGATCTAGAGGAAAGTGATGAAAGAGAATATGAGGTAAGCCTACTTGAAATTTAGATTGTTCTTTTAGTTCCTTTGACATCGTGTATCCATGAATTTATAATGTATTAACGTAACGCATTCACGTGTGTAGTATGATTCTGGAGAAGAAGTGTACATGGGCAACATTGCATCCGTCACAGCCTAGGAGGTGGAGAAGCTCAAGGCCAATGGAGTTGCTTCCTTCTACAACCGCAAGTTCAAGAATTGGCGCTGCCCCTACTGCACCACCAAGCCAAAGCCCAAGGATGGTCACTCCGATCACCTGCTATCTCATGCTGAGGTTTTAGCAATCCGCAGGGAGCACTACATGACCATGGGGCAGCATGCTGCGCTCGCGAAGGCCCTGACTCCGGCGTGAAGTGATGTGATGATGTGTGATGCTGTGATGGTGTGTACTTTGGGTCCGGTTACTTTTGGGGTACTTTGATGCTGTGAACTGAATCTTAATCTTAATCTTTGTTGTGTGGCTGTTTATTATTCTATCTATATTTGTATGTCCTTATATTTGCCTGTGGTGTATGGTTAGTTCTGTTTAGATGTTGTGAACTATGAGTTTAGGTGCTGCAATGATCACACATGTTGTTTCAGTGTTGCTTCATTGATCATATATGTTGTTTCAGTGTTGCTTCACTAATCACTTCAGTGTTGCTTCACTGATCACACATGTTGTTTCAGTGTTGCTTCACTTATCACACATCTTATTGGTCTCATGTTTATTAATCAAATCAAATGCATGCTTTTTCCCACCAGCAAATTATCTATGTATGTTTGTGTAAATTCAAGTGATTTAGAGGAGATCATGTTTGTGTAGGAGGTCATGTGTGTGTAGGAGGTCATGTGTGTAAGAAAATGCAAAAAAAAACAAACCTTGGCAAACTATCTATGTTTGTGTAGGAGATCATGTGTGCAAAATTTGAAGTGATTTAGAGGAGGTTAAATAAATTTGAATTTGAGAAAATGTGCTCCAAATGAGCTCCCAGGCTAGGGTAAATAGCCCATTTGTAATCAAGTTTTTTTGAACCTACTCTAAATGAGCCAAATGTTTTTTATTAACACATATTCACTTTCCGTAGTGTGGATTCGAAGTCTCACTATTTTTTGAATTAATCTTCATATTTTTACATTTTCTTTTGAAAACATATGCTTTAATAAAAAAACTATAAAAAACACCTTTTGAAATATGAAAATGGAAAACTAACTTCGGATCCTTCTTATTCACTTTAAAATAAAGCTTTAGTGATTTTTTTGAATTTTTTAAAAAAATTCAAAAACAGAAGTTAACACCACCTCCTCTCCCTGAACTCTATGAAATCATGTACATGATAGCTCATATGTGTGAAGGTTTTCTCATGAAAATGACCATAGACCAAATTTATGATTTTTGGTTGGTAACATGTCACATAAGACAACATTGTGCGCAGGTTTTATATTTATTTTTTATTTTTTATGGTGCTCATTTGACCTCGATCGTGCCAGCTAGGGTTTTTTCATGAAAATGACCATAGACCAAGTTTAGTATTTTTCCTTGTTAGTTTGTCTTATAAAACGACGAACGACGAAGGTTTCATATTTGTTTGATTTTTGTTAAATTAGTTATGCTCAGTCAAAGCCTTCGAAACCTCGTTGACCAGCTCAAAACCCCTCTAAACCCCGTGGGGTTTCGCCTAACCCTAGCTCCCAACGCCAGTCGACCGATCATACGTACCCTCGCGCCAAGAGACAGCTCTCAGATAAGGCCTTCTAGAAGGAACTAGGTGGGTTGGTTGTGTGCAGGCTCCGCGCCGTTGGATCACAAGGACGGCTCCGCATCGTTGGATCGTGGGGCGATCCGCGAGAGGCGATGCTATTGGTTGTGCTCGGCTGCTCGCCCACCACTGACTCCATGAAAAAACATTGTTATTGGGCCCAAAAGGAAACCAAGCTCTCGTTGGGCCGTCTAATTGCGTCGTTTTTTTGCATCGTTTGCTCTGTTTTGTGTGAACGTGCTGGCTCTGTATTTTTGCATCGTTTGCTCTGTTTTTTGTGAACGTGCTAGCTCTGTATTTTTGCATCGTCTGAAATCAATTGACATTGAGTAGCAAATGACCAATTTTTAAAGGCCAAATTTATTTTTATCATCCAAAATGGCCACAAACTATTCAAATATTATCTCCTTTTGCTCATATAATATATATGACCACGGATTCCCACGCGTGCAATTAGCTTCTTTTACTTCTTCTTTTTCAAACCACCGTTTCCCACATGTGTACAGTCCTAATGTTGAGGTGGGTTTGCAAACGGGTTACTTCATATTTGATCCCGTTATTGCCATGGCCAAGTAACACGTAGCACTACGGCTATTTAAGCCACCCTCTGCCTCTGCCATCCCTCATCCATCTCCCATCCTCTCTGCCATCTGCCCTTCTTGCTCTTCGACCACTTCTCCTTCTTCTAGCACATCCTCAGCCATGCAGTACATCGGACCAACCTACCACTTCCCACCCATCGTGCTGGAGAGGCTCTACCCTCCTGGCGTGTACATTGAGTGCACACTACGTGTGTGGGCAATATCAAGGTGGAGGACCGCAAGGAACTTCATCGAGTTCTTCCTCGCGTCCGGCTACCACCACCTCCCGCTGGGATCTCCAAGGATGTTCCATGTCGACGAGGTCATCCAAAACGGGGTGGTGGTTGCTCTCCTTGCCCATTTCACCATAACATTCGACTCCTTCTACCTCCTCGGCCGGGTGTTTTGGTGTGGCTGCGAGTTCATCAGTTTCACCACCCACAACATGTTCACGGCACCAACATCTTCCCCACCGCGCCCCGCATGCACACTCTTCCGTACCCCATGACAACGCCCCGGAGGAGCAGTGAAGGGAGCCCGGAGAAGGAGCGAGCTGGAGAAGGCGGCGTCTAGGGTTCTAAACCCTCTATCTATTTTTTTGAGTCTATGTTATGTTAAGTTGTAATCCCATTGAACTATGTGAGAGATGCTATGGGCTTGTTGGCCCTTTTATCAAGTTCTATTATTAAGTTTTCTATCTATTCTATTATGATGTTCCTCCTAGTTTCTACTATGTGATCGTGCTATGGGCTTGATGGCCCTATCTACATGTATGTTGATTGTTTTCTTAGAGAGCTCACTTTGTTAGTAACCACCTAGTGCATGCAGCCACAACGAACCCTTCTTATCTTACACAAGCCACAAATATGTAGCCACCTAGCTAGTGCATCCAGCCACACCATATTTGTTCAATTTATTTGTCGTAGCAAAACGGGTTCTAAATCGAGGAGACAAGTGTGCGAGAAGAGAGGAACCAGCGGCAGCGACCGTCGCTGCATCCATGGCAGCTGCCGTGCACGAAAGCGGCTCGGTCAGTGCATCAGGGCGGCATGCATCAACGCATGCATGCTCGGTCGGCGCATCGACGCATGCAGGCAGGCTTGTTCGGTGCATGCATAACATGCTTATGTCGTGGCGGCGCGTGCATGCATTTAATGCGGGGGACGGCCCAAAGAAACCATGGCCCAACGGTCGAACAGCTACACCCCCAACGCGGCCCCACTCGTCAGAGTTAACGGTCAAAGCACTGACCCGAGGGCGACGTCCGTTATAACCTGTTCTAAGGGTTTCAGGCAAGGGAGTGGGGAAAACCAAGCAAAAGTTAAGAGTGTGGGGATGGATGAGTAGAGCTAAGGAACCAGGGGCAAAAATGTAAAAATTCCTAGATTCAAACCATGCGTAGGGCAATTTCTTATTATAAGTTTCATCCTCTCCCAAGATTGTGCGACATGCTCATGATCAAGTTGTTTAAAATTCATAATATCGTTCCAAAGGGAGATGATCTTAGCGGGAGGAAAATACTTGGAAATAAAAGAATCTTTACACTTTTTTTCCAAGAATCAATACTATTTTTAGTCAAAGATGAAAACCAGGTTTTGGCCGGATCTCGTAGTGAAAACAAAAACAACTTTAATTTAACAAGATCGTTGTTCACATCTCCTTTTTTGCATATCACACAAATAAAAGAAATTGTTAAGATAGGATGGGGCATCTGCACTAGGAAGGCCAGAAAATTGATCTTTCATAACGAGATTCAATAAAGCAGCATTAATTTCACAAGATTCTGCATTAGTAGCGGGAGCAATCGGAGTACTGATAAAATCATTATTATTGGTTTTGGAAAAGTCAAAAAATTTGGTATTCTCATGAGCCATTGTGACAAAGCAAGCAATCCAACACATCAGCACACAAAAATCAAGCGAAGAAGACGAACGGAAAAAGGGCGAAGAAAAGGCAAATCTTTTCAAAAATCATTTTATAAGTGGGGGAGAGGAAAACGAGAGGCGAATGGAAAATAATGTAAATGCAAGAGATGAGAGTTTTATGAAGGGTACTTGGTGTGTCTTGACTTGACGTAGATCTCAACGGCACTAGAGATTGGCGAGTTTATAGAAGACAAATCTTGACTCCTGACTTGGCGTAGATCTCCCCAACAACGGTGCCAGAAATTCTTCCTGCTACCTCTTGAGCTTGCGTTGGTTTTTCCCTTGAGGAGGAAAGGGTGATGCAGCAAAGGAGAGTAAGTATTTCCCTCAGTTTGAGAACCAAGGTATCAATTCAGTATAAGACTACGCGCAAGTCGCCAAATACCTTCACAAACAATAAACAACTTGCACCCAACGCGATAAAGGGGTTGTCAATCCCTTCACTGTTACTTGCAAAAGTGAGATCTGATAGAGATAGATAAATGCTAAAGTAAATATTTTCTGTATTTTTGATTTATAGATTGGAAAGTAAAAGATTGAAAAATAGTAGGTCGGAAACCTATATGATGGAAAATAGACCCGGGGGCCATAGGTTTCACTAGAGGCTTCTCTCTAGATAGAAATATTAAAGTGGGTGAAAAAATTACTGCCAAGCAATTGATAGAAGAGCGCATAATTATGACGATATCTAAGGCAATGATCATGAATATAGGCATCATGTCCGTGTCAAGAAGACCGACTCCAGCCTGCATATACTACTATTACTCCACACATCAACCGACTCCAGTCTGCATCTAGATTATTTAGTTCATGAAGAACAGAGTAACGCATTAAGTAAGATGATGTGATGTAGCAAAATTAACTCAAGCAATATGATGAGAACCCCATCTTGTTATCCTCAATTGCAAAAATACAATACATGTCTCATCCCCTTCTGTCACTGGGTGAAAGAACCGGAAGATTGAACCCAAAGCAAAGCACTTCTCCCATTGCAAGAAAAATCAATCTAGTTGGCCAAACCAAACCGAAAGTTCTACAATAATTACTAAGATATCAAATCATGCATATAAGAATTCAGAGAAGATTCAAATAATATTCATAGATAAGCTGATCATAAATCAACAATTCATCGAATCTTGGAAAACACACTGCAAAAGAAGATTACATCGGATAGATCTCCAAGAACATCGAGGAGAACATGGTATTGAGAATCAAAGAGAGAGAAGAAGCCATCTAGCTACTAGCTATTGACCCATAGGTCTATGGTAAACTACTCGCGCTACATCGAAAGGGCAATAGGCTTGATGTAGATGCCCTCCGTGGTCGAATCCCCCTCAAGCAGAGTACTGGAAAAGGCCTCCAGATGGGCTCTCACGGATACAGAAAGTTATGACAGTGGAAAAGTGGTTTCGATGCCTCCTCTAGGGTTTGTACTGGAATATGTGAGAATATATAGGCGAAAGAAATAGGTCGGCGGAGTCACGAGGGGGGGGGGGCACAAGGGTGGGGGCGCGCCCTCCCCCTTGTGGCCGACTCATGGCTCTTCCGACTTGTTTCGCAAGTCTCCGGGGTGTCTTCTGGTCCAAGAAAAATCATCATAAAGTTTCATTCCGTTTGATATTCCTTTTTTGCGAAACTCAAAAACAAGGAAAAAAACAGATTCTGGCACTGGGCTCTAGGTTAGTAGGTTAGTCCCAAAATAATATAAAATAGCATAATAATGCATATAAAACATCGAAAAAAGATAATATAATAGCATGGAGCAATCAAAAATTATATATACGTTGGAGATGTATCACTCTCCTGCCAAGCGCGAGGTTAGCCCCTGAGCGGCACCCTGGCGTGCCTCCCGGATGCCAAGGCCCACAGGTAGCCTGCCCCTGTCGCGAGCTTCCAGGTTCTTCCTTAATCCGGTGGAGGCGGTGCTCTTGAGGACTCCATTCCAACACGTTTGGTTTGGTTATTGCCCCACGGGTGCGTCACCGAAGCATGGTCTACCTGCATTCCAAGGTTAACGCGATATGTTCTGGAGATATTGAGTATAAATGAGGGTCGGTCGTTGATGAAGTGACCAGGGTTCCATGCCGGCTCACAAGGGGCCCTAGCCTCATGAGCCCTTGACGATCTTGATGGCCATGCCGGCGGGGGTGGCGCACGCGGGACCAACCTCTGCTCACGCAGTGAACTTGCCGGCGGCGATGCAGGGGCTGTGGAAGCCTCTCTCGAGAAGCCCGCCCCCGGCTCCTCTGTCTTATTAACCGCTGCCGCCACCGCTAGACCATGCCAGCTAGGAGGCGGTCCGCCACGGAGGCCATCCATCCAGGGCGGAACCTGGGGAGCACCACCTGGTCTGGGGTGAAAATCCGCTTGTTATTCCACCACCACAGGGTCTTCTCCTGAAGGACGTGCAGACGCAACAAGGACATGCACGACTCCCTGGCGGGGGCTGTGGTGCAGTAGGAATGCCAAAAGGCCCCGCGCCTCCGGAGGCAGCGTCGAGTAGTTCAGCCACCCGGTCAAGCAAGACATCATAATCGCCGTTGATAGGATGATAGCTCAACAATTTGCACTCTATGAGGAGTGCAGTCCGCGCATTCACCAACCCTTGACGCATACGGGGGAATGATGTCGGGGCGCGGCTGAAGGAACGCGCGTCGACGCGACCGCTGCGCTGCACGATTGGTGATAGTGATGGGTCCCCCGCCAATGAGCGGCACTGCCAGTGGTGGCGCTAGCCATGGGGGTAATGATGTTGTGAATAGCATCGCGGTCGAGGGGCGTCGCCTGGGCGGCGTGAGAATCCCACCGCACATCGCGAGCTCAGCGGCCTCTGGCCATGGGTGTGGTGGAGCGAGCGGGGGGCCTGGTTGGTGAAGAAGGTGCGGCTCCTACACGCCCCTACCTGGCGCACCAAATGTCAAATTCAGGGCTCTGCAGACCCAAGAAGGTTCGAACTCAGGGGCGTGCACAGAGACCTCCCCCTACACCAGGCTCAGTCTTGCCACCCTTCTACTTACAACTCGTTTAGTTTGCGTGAGCGGGGAAAGGATGAACACGGCAGTTTACCCAGGTTCGGGCCACCTTGCGGTGTAGAAATCTACTCCTTCTTTGTGGTGGATTAGCCTCCCGAGGAGGTTGAGGATGAACTAGTATAGTGGATGAGCAACCTCGCGAGGTCTCGAGTGGTGAGGGATGAATGAGTCCGCCCCCTGCGATGGTGGCTAGCCTGTATTTTATTGGCCACGGTTCTCTTCCCTTGTCATTTAGGATGGAACGGATCCCACAACGGCCAATTTTGAAAGGGGACAAGAGGTACATCTTATCCTGACGAAAGGTGGTGGTTGCCTGCAAAGCCTCTGGTCGTGATGCAGCGGTGGGCTCGGCGATGACGTCTGTCCTACCGAGCTCGAGGTCTTGGTCTTGTTGCACCAGAATGGAGACCTTTGGGGATCCCTCGGGAACCGGCATATGTCCTTTCCTTCTTAGCACCAAAGAGGAAATTGTCTTCTTTGCACCCGCTAGGGCCCACCTAGCCTTGATCGTCATGGCTCATTATCACAGCCTCATGAGGCTAGGTACTTGCATAGAAATCTCCGCTCCTCTGGAGGCAACCCGGTGAGGCCACTCATCGGGAGGTAACCCGGTGAGGCCGTTCCTCCGGGGGTCCTAACATCGTTCTCCTCGCAAAGCCGTGGGACCTCGCGAGGGTCTTGTCTTGGAGGCCTTGCCGTTGGGCCGTACCAGGCCGCCGTGGGAGCCACACCGTGTGCCATAGGCAGGCAGGTCTTTGGTACCCCCGATCCCAGAATGCCGACAGTACTGACGCGACCTTTAAAATGTGTGGTTACTTGCAGCTTTGGCGGTCGCATAGCCGCCCCCCGGACTGAAACGCCATCACCTCCATCACTGTAGATCTTCGCGCAATGGCTCTCCGCTTGTCGCCTTTGTTCCCTCTGCCACCTCCAGAGTCGGATTAGCCTCGGCGGCCCTTTTGTGTTTGCACCTACACCGCCTCTTGTCAAATTTTATTTTTAGGGCTTGTTGAGTTGTGCCCTCAGCTGTACCCTTATTTGCACTCTTGCTGTTTTGTGTGGGTGTGTGTGCACCTGTTTGTAGTGTCTTGTGTGGATGTAGTGGCTCAGGCAGTTTGCTTTATATATAAACCGGGGCGAAAGCCATTTTTGATAAGAGTTTCAACTTTAGATAATAATGATTCAACTACTTTGGAGAATGATTAATCTTATGAATTTTTTTATGAAGGTGGGTTTGGAGAGGTCATGACTTTAGTTGATGATAATCCCACTATCTTGGAAGATTATAAGACTTTTATGCATGTGTATCATGAAGAGAAATTTTTATGTGCTAGCTATATTGTTTAATCTGAGTATGATCTTACATGTAATTACTATGAGAGAGGAAAATATGGGTGTAAAAAATTTCATGTTACTAAACTACCACTCATTATGTTGAGACTGCTATTGTTTCTTTCTTCTTCCTTGCATATGCTAGTTTTCACTTGTCTTGATCATTGTTTGCTTACGAAATACCTATGCATAGGAAGTATATTAGACTTAAAAGTGTTTTTCACATTCTACATGATGCTCTCTTTGTGTTTCAATTATTATCTTTCATGTGAGCATCATTGAAATCTCAAGCCTATCTTAATGGCTATAAAGAAAGAGCTTGTTGGGAGGCAATCCAACGAATAAAATAGTTTTTGCTTTTTATGTCTGTTCTTGCGTGTTTACACATTATGCTTCTGTTATGATTGTGTTTTTATATTTAATTAGTGTTTGTGCCAAGCAAAGGCTTTGGGAGGATTTGGTTGATAGTTGATTTGATCTTGTTGCAAAATAGAAACTTTTGCGCCCAGTACATAAAATTCTAAAAATTTCCAGAGCGTGATAACTTTCTAAAAATTTTACACAAGATTGCTATACAAATTGCTGATGTTTTACTAATTTTTGAGAATTTTTAGAGCAGCTAAGTATGTTTAGAGTCCAGATTGCTACAGATTGTTCTGTTTTTTACGGATTCTGTTTTTGTTGCATTGTGTGCTTGTTTTGATCAATCTATGGTTATTATTGGAGGGTATAAACCATGGTAAAATTAGAATACAGTAGGTATAATGAAATATAAAATATGAATGGGTTTGCAACAATACTTAGAGTTGTGATTTGCTTTATTATACTAACAGATCTCACGAAGGTTTTGTTAAGTTTTGTGTGATTGAAGTTTTCAAGTTTTGGGTGAGATCACGATGGATGAAGGAATAAGGAGTGAAAAGAGCCTAAGCTTGGGGATGCCCATGGCACCCCAAGATTATATTGAAGAAGTATCAATCAACTAAGCTTAGGGATGCCCCGAAAGGCATCCCCACTTTATTCTAACGACCATCGGTATTTTACTAGGATCTATATTTTTATTTGTCACATATCATGAGTTTTGCTTGGAGCATCTTGTATTACATGAGTCTTTGCTTGTTTTGCTTTTTAGTTTGTCACAATAATCCTTGTTGGACACACCTATTTGAGAGAGCCAAAATTATGCTATGATTTATTAGAATTGCTCTTATGCTTCACTTAAATTTTTTGAGAGGAACGACACTGCTCTAGTGCTTCACTTATATCTTTTTGAGCATGGTGTGCTTTAGTATTTTTGAAGAAATACTATCATGCTTCACTTAGATTTATTTGAGAGTTAGTAACTCTTTTTAGAAATGATCTCATGCTTCACTTAAATTATTTTGAGAGATGAAAATTGTATGCTCATGTTCTTCACTTAAATTTGTTTGAGCTCGTCAAAAGCAATAGCAATATATGAACTAGTACCAAAGTGATAGATATTCAAGAAGGATATAATAAAAACTCTCATGAAGATCATTGGACAAATAAACTTGATTCCTTGTAATAGTTTTTGAGATATGATGACAGTAATATGTGAGTCATGTTGATGAGTAATTATTCTTTAGTAAGAATATTAGTGTTAAGGTTTGTGATTCCCTATGCAAGCACGAATGTCAATAGTTATGCAATGAAATTACATCCTACTTGTGTTGCATTATTTGGTGTTGGTTATGTTTAATGTTCTTTTATGATGGTTTTTGTTCCTTGGTTGGTCGCTTCTCAATCTATTTGCTAGCCTTCACTTGTACTAAGTAGAAATACCACTTGTGCATCCAAATCATAAAACCGAATGAAAAGATCGATATGGTTGGCTAGACGAGGATGAATAGGCAACTAACAATTTTAGCTTTTCTTTACCAAATTAAACTTAGCATCAAAATAGGTTGTCCAGATATGCAACTAGGTGAGCAACCTATATGATGCAACAACAACAGGAACCCAAGCAAGCAAGGGATAAAACACAATAAAAGCTGGCACAAGTGAAGGTAAGAAATAACCAAGAGTGGAACCGGTAGAGACGAGGATGTGTTACCGATAGTTCCTTCCCTTTGAGAGGAAGTACGCCTCCGTTAGAGCGGTGTGGAGGCACAATGCTCCAAAATAAGCCACTAAGGCCAATGTATTCTCCTCACGCCCTAACACAATGCGAGATGTCGTGATTCCACCATTGGTGCCCTTGAAGGCGGCGACCGAACCTTTACAAACAAGGTTGGGGCTATCTCCACAACTTAATTGGAGGCTCCCAACGACACCACGAAGCTTCACCACAATGGAATATGGTTCTGAGGTGACCTCAATCGTCTAGGGTACTCAAACACCCAAGAGTAACAAGTTCTACAAGGGATTAGTGGGGGGAATCAAATTTCTTTTGGTGGAAGTGTAGATCGGGGCCTTGTCAACCAATCCCTAGAAAACCAACAACTTTGATTGGCTAGGGAGAGAGATCGGGCGAAAATGGAGCTTTGAGCAATAATGGAGCTTGGGGAGGGAAGAGCTGAGTATTCTTAGAGAAGAAGACCTCCTTTTATAGTGGGGGACAAATCCAACTAATATCCCCACTTTAGCCCTCACAAAGCGGTACTACAGCTCAATGGAGCGGTACTACCGCTGGTAGCTGTGGTACTACCGCGACCTCTAGCGGTACTACCGCATAGACTGAGAGTAGAGGTAGAAGAGGGAGAACGGAAGAGAGAGAGAGGGTTTGGGCGGTACTAGTGGCGGTGGTAGCCGCGGTACTACCGCTGCTACTACCGCTACTACTACCGCACAACCCGACACGAGGAGAGACGCCCTTGAATCGAGGCGGAGGCTGTGCTGAACCAGGACAGTACTGCCTCCGATGCCCCCGAGCGGTACTAAGACTGAGGCCAGCGGTACTGCCGCTTGAGGACCATGGGCGGTACTATTGCTCTGGCGGTGGTACTACCGCAAGCACCATACAATCTCTACTTCCATCGAAACGGTAAACTCCAAGGAGAGGAAAGGAGCTAGGGGTGCAATAATGAAGTGCACGTGTTGATTCCACCCAAGCCTTTCCAATGTGGACCCCCTCTTGATAGTACGGTGTCTCCTACGACTCAAGTCCACCAAAACCGAAATGAAAGAGACGACATGTCTTCACTTAAAGCTTGGAGGGGAAGGAATCGTCTCGTGCCAATGAATGAATCTCTGAAATACTCAACTCACACGATTAGGCCGCAAAAGCATTGTCATCAATCACCAAAACTACTTAGGAAGAGACATGCCCTTACAATCTCCCCCTTTTTGGCGGATTGATGACAACACGGGATTTGCACAAGGAAATGATAGGAGAGTAAGCAAACCAAAAAGACTACAAAATATAGATGGGCTCCCACTAGATGTGTGCACTTATTTGGAGGTGTTGGGAACGTAGCATGCAATTTCAAAAAAATTCCTACGCTCAAGCAAGATCTATCTAGGAGATGCATAACAACGAGACGGGGAGAGTGTGTCCACGTACCCTCGTAGACCGTAAGCGGCGCGGTTGATGTAGTCGAACGTCTTCATGATCCAACCGATCCAAGTACCGAATGTACAACACCTCTGTGTTCAGCACATGTTCAGCTCGATGACGTCCCTCGAGCTCTTGATCTAGTAGAGGGTCGAGAGAGAGTTCCGTCGGCACGATGGTGCGGCGACGGTGTTGGTGATGTGATCCGCGTAGGGCTTCGCCTAAGCACTACGACACTATGAGCCGAGGAGCAAACTATGGAGGGGGGCACCGCACATGGCTAAGTGAAACTTGTGTCTCTTTGGGGTGCTCCTTCCCACGTATATAAAGGAGGAGGAGGAGGAGGCCGGCGGCCAAGGAGGGCGCGCCAAGGGGGGAGTCCAACTAGGATTCCCAATCTTAGTTGGATTCCGATTCCTATTCCAATAGTGGGAAGGAGGGAAGGAGAGGGATAGGGAAAGGAAAGAGGGGGCCGCGCCCCCTCCCCTAGTCCAATTCGGACTGCCTTGGGGGGCGTGCGCCACCTTGTGGCCTGCCCTCGCCTACTCCCTTATGGCCCATTAAGGCCCATAACTTCCCCGAGGGGTTCCTGTAACCCCTCGGTTCCCCGATAAATATCTGAAACATCCCGAAACCTTTCCTGTGTCCGAATACCTTCGTCCAATATATCAATATTTACCTCTCGACCATTTCGAGACTCCTCGACATGTCTGCGATCTCATTAGGGATTCTAAACAAACTTCGTCACCAAAACACATAACTCATAATACAAATCATCATCGAACGTTAAGCGTGCGGACCCTACGGGTTCGAGAACTATGTAGACTTGACCAAGACATATCTCCGGTCAATAACCAATAGAAGAACCTGGATGCTCATATTGTCTCCTACGTATTCTGTGAAGATCTTTATCGGTCAAACCGCATAACAACATACGTTGTTCCCTTTGTCATCGGTATGTTACTTGCCTGAGATTCGGTCGTCGGTATCATCATACCTAGTTCAATATCGTTACCTGAAAGTCTCTTTACTCGTTCCATAATTCATCATCCCATAAATAACTCATTAGTCACATAGCTTGCAAGGCTTATAGAGATGTGCATTACCGAGAGGGCCCAGAGATACCTCTCCAACACTCGGAGTGACAAATCCTATTCTCGATCTATGACAACTCAACAAACACCTTCGGAGACACCTGTAGAGCATCTTTATAATCACCCAGTTACGTTGTGACATTTGATAGCACACAAGATGTTCCTCCGATATTCGGGAGTTGCATAATCTCATAGTCAGAGGAACATGTATAAGTCATGAAGAAAGCAATAGGAATAAAACTAAACGATCATTATGCTAAGCTAACGGATGGGTCTTGTCCATCACATCATTTCCCTAATGATGTGATCCCATTAATCGAATGACATCACATGTCTATTGCTAGGAAACATAACCATCTTTGATCAACGAGCTAGTCAAGTAGAGGCATACCAGGGACACTCTATTTTGTCTATGTATTCACACATGTACTATGTTTCGAGTTAATAAAATTCTAGCATGAATAATAAACATTTATCGTGATATAAGGGAATATAAATAACAACTTTATTATTGCCTCTAGGGCATATTTCCTTCAGTCTCCCACTTGCACTAGATTCAATAATCTAGAGTACATAGTAATGATTCTAACACCCATGGAGTCTTGGTGCTGATCATGTTTTGCTCATGGAAGAGGCTTAGTCAACGGGTCTGCAACATTCAGATCCGTATGTATTTTGCAAATCTCTATATCTCCCTCCTTGACTTGATCGGGGATAGAGTTGAAGCGTCTCTTGATGTGCTTGCTTCTCTTGTGAAAATTGGATTCCTTTGCCAAGGCTAATGCTCCAGTGTTGTCACAAAAGATTTTCATTGGACCCGATGCACTAGGTATTACACCTAGATCGGATATGAACTCATTCATCCAGACTTCTTTATTTGCTACTTCCGAAGCAGCTATGTACTCTGCTTCACACGTAGATCCCGCCATGACGCTTTGCTGGGAACTACACCAACTAATAGCTCCATCGTTCAACAAAAATATGTATCTGGTTTGTGACTTAGAGTCATCCTGATCAGTGTGAAAGCTTGCATCGATGTAACCGTTTACGACGAGCTCTTTGTCACCTCCATAAATGAGAAACATATCCTTCATCCGTTTCAGGTACTTCGGGATGTTCTTGGCCGCTGTCCAGTGATCCACTCCTGGATTACTTTCGTACCTCCCAGCTAGACTTATAGCAAGGCACACATCAGGTCTGGTACACAACATTGAATACATGATAGAACCTATGGCTGAAGCATAGGGAATGACTTTCATTTTCTCTTTATCTTTTGCAGTGGTAGGTCATTGACTCTGACTCAACTTCACACCATGTAACACAGGCAAGAACACTTTCTTTGACTGATCCATTTTGAACTTCTTCAGAACTTTATCAATGTATCTACTTTGTGAAAGTCCAATTAAGCGTCTTGATCTATCTCTATAGATATTGATGCCCAATATATAAGTAGCTTCACCGAGGTCTTTCATAGAAAAATTCTTATTAAAGTATCCTTTTATGCTATCCAGAAATTGTACATCATTTCCAATCAATAATATGTCATCCACATATAATATCAGAAATGCCACAGAGCTCCCACTCACTTTCTTGTAAATAAAGGCTGCTCCAAAAGTCTGTATAAAACCATATGCTTTGATCACCTCCTCAAAGTGTATATTCCAACTCCGATATGGTTGCACCAGTCCATAGATGGATCGCTGGAGCTTGCACACTTTTTTTAGCACCTTTTGGATCGACAAAACCTTTTGGTTGCATCATATACAACTCTTCTTTGAGATATCCATTAAGGAATGCAGTTTTGACATCCATTTGCCATATTTTATGATCATAAAATGCGGCAATTGGTAACGTGATTCGGACACACTTAAGCATCGCTACGGGTGAGAAAGTCTCATCGTAGTTAACTCCTTGAACTTGTCGAAAACCTTTCGCAACAAGTCGAGCTTTGTAGACACTAACATTACCATCGACCTCAGTCTTCTTCTTAAAGATCCATTTATTTGCTTGCCGATCATCTGGCAAGTCAACCAAAGTCTACACTTTGTTCTCATACATGGATCCCTTCTCAGATTTCATGGCCTCAAGCCATTTCTTGAAATATGGGCTCATCATCGCTTCATCACAGTTCGTAGGTTCATCATGGTCTAGTAACATGACTTCTAGAACAGGTTTATCGTACCACTCTGGCGCAGAACATACTTTGGTTGACCTACGAGGTTTGGTAGTAACTTGATCTGAAGTTTCATGATCAATATCATTAGCTTCCTCACTAATTGGTGTAGGAATCACTGGAACTGATTTCTGTGATGAACTACTTTCCAATTCGAGAGAAGGTACAATTACCTCATCAAGTTCTACATTCCTCTGACTCACTTCTTTCGATAGAAACTCCTTCTCTAGAAAGGATCCATTCCTAGCAACGAATATCTTGCCTTCAGATATGTGATAGAAGGTGTACCAACAATTTCCTTTGGGTATCCTATGAAGACAAAATCTCCGATTTGGGTTTGAGCTTATCAGGTTGAAGCTTTTTCACATAATCATTGCAGCCCCAAACTTTAAGAAACGACAACTAGGGTTTCTTGCCAAACCACTGTTCATAAGGTGTCGTCTCAACGGATTTAGATGGTGCCCTATTTAACGTGAATGCAACTGTCTCTAAAGCATAACCCCAAAATGATAGTGGAAAATTGGTAAGAGACATCATAGATCGCACCATATCTAATAAAGTACGGTTACAACATTCAGACACACCATTACACTGTGGTGTTCCAGGTGGCGTGAGCTGTGAAACTATTCCACATTGTTTCAAATGAAGAAACTCGTAACTCAAATATTCGCCTCCGCGATCAGATCGTAGAAACTTTATTTTCTTGTTACGATGATTCTCTATGTCACTCTAAAATTCTTTGAACTTTTCAAATGTTTCAGACTTATGTTTCATTAAGTAAATATACCCATATCTGCTCAAATCATCTGTGAAGGTCAGAAAATAACGATACCCGCCGCGAGCCTCAACACACATCGGACCGGGTACACCAATATGTATTATTTCCAATAAGTCAGTTGCTCGCTCCATTGTTCCGAAGAACAGAATTTTAGTCATCTTGCCCATGAGGCATGGTTCACAAGCACCAAGTGATTCCAAAAGCCCATCATCATGGAGTTTCTTCATGCGCTTTACACCAATATGACCTAAACAGTAGTGCCACAAATATGTTGCACTATCATTATCAACTTTGCATCTTTTGGCATAATATTACGAACCTGTGTATCACTACGATCTAGATTCAACAAAAATAGTCCACTCATCAAGGGTGCATGACCATAAAAGATATTACTCATATAAATAGAACATACATTATTCTCTGATTTAAATGAATAACCATCTCGTAACAAACAGGATCCAGATATAATGTTCATGCTCAATGCTGGCACCAAATAACAATTATTTAGGTCTAAAACTAATCCCGAAGGTAGATGTAGAGGTAGCGTGCCGACGTCGATCACATCGACTTTGGAACCATTTCCCACACGCATCGTCACTTCGTCCTTAGCCATTCTTCATTTAATCCGTAGCCCATGTTTCGAGTTAGAAATATGAGCAACCGTACCGGTATCAAATACCCAGGCGCTACTACGAGCATTAGTAATGTACACATCAATAACATGTATATCAAATATACCTTTGTTCACTTTGCCATCCTTCTTATCCACAAAATACTTGGGGTAGTTCCGCTTCGAGTGACCAGTCCCTTTGTAGTAGAAGCACCCAGTTTTAGGCTTGGCTCCAGACTTGGGTTTCTTCTCGGGAGTAGCAACTTGCTATCTATTCTCCTTGAAGTTCCCCTCCTTTCTCTTGCCCTTTTTCTTGAAACTAGTGACCTTGTTAACCATCAACACTTGATGCTCCTTTTTGATTTCTACCTCTACAACTTTGAGCATTGCGAAGAGCTCGAGAATTGTCTTCTGCATCCCTTGCATATTATAGTTCATCACGAAGCCTTTATAGCTTGGTGGCAGTGATTGAAGAACTCTGTCAATAACACTATCATCATCGACTTTAACTCCAAGTTGAGTCATGTGGTTATGGTACCCAGACATTCTGAGTATGTGTTCACTGACATAACTGTTCTCCTCCATCTTGCAACTACAGAACTTGTTGGAGACTTCATATCTCTCAACTCGGGCATTTGCTTGAAATATTAAATTCAATCCTTGGAACATTTCACATGCTCCAGGACGTCGAAAACATCTTTGAAGTCCCGATTCTAAGCCATAAAGCATGTCACACTGAACTATCAAGTAGTCATTAGACCGCTTCTGCCAGACGTTCAAAGCGTCCACATTAGCGGGAGGGGGCTTGTGACCTAGCGGTGCTTCAAGGACATAATTCTTCTGTGTAGCAATGAGGATAATCCTCAAGTTACAGACCTAGTCCGTGTAGTTTCTACCATCATCTTTCAACTTTGCTTTCTCTAGGAACGCATTAAAATTCAAGGGAACCATAGAATGGGCCATTGATCTACAAGAACATAGATATGCAAAAATTATCAGGACTAAGTTCATGATAAAGTAAGTTCAATTAATCATATTACTAAAGAACTGCCACTTAGATAGACATCCCTCAACTCATCTAAATGATCACGCGATCCAAATCAACTAAACCATGTCCGATCATCACGTGAGATGGAGTAGTTTTCAATGGTGAACATGTTATGTTGATCATATCTACTATATGATTCACGCTCGACCTTTTGGTCTCCAGTGTTCCGAGGCCATGTCTATACATGCTAGGCTTGTCAAGTTTAACCTGAGTATTCTGCATGTGCAAAACTGTCATACACCCGTTGTATGTGAATGTAGAGCTTATCACGTGGTGTCTCGGCACGACGAACTATCACAACGGTGCATACTCAGGGAGAACACTTTTACCTTGAAATTTCGTAAGGGATCATCTTATAATGCTACCATCTTTCTAAGCAAAATAAGATGCACAAAAGATAAACATCACATGTAATCAAAATATGTGACATGGTATGGCCATCATCATCTTGTGCTTTTGATCTCCATCTCCAAAGCATCGTCATGATCTCCATCCTCACCAGCTTGACAGAATGATCTTCATTGTAGCGTCGTGGTCGGCTCGCCAACTATTGATTCTACTACTATCGCTAACTCATAGTGATAAAGTAAAGCAATTACATGGCATTCGCAATTCATACAATAAAGAGACAACCATAAGGCTCTTGTCGGTTGCCGATAATTTACAAAAACATGATCATCTCATACAATATTGTATAACTCATCACGTCTTGACCATATCACATCACAACATGCCCTGCAAAAACAAGTTAGACGTCCTCTACTTTGTTGTTGCAAGCTTTACGTGGCTACTACGGGCTTCTAGCAAGAACTTTTCTTACCTACGCATCAAAACCACAACGATTTTTTGTCAAGTGTGATGTTTTAACCTTCAACAAGGACCAGCCGTAGTCACACTCGATTCAACTAAAGTTGGAGAAACAAACACCCGCCAGCCACCTGTGTGCAAAGCACGTCGGTACAACCAGTCTCATGAACATGGTCATGTAATGTCGGTCCAGGCCGCTTCATCCAACAATACGGCCGAATCAAAGTAAGACGGTGGTGGTAAGAAGTATGACTATTATCGCCCACAACTCTTTGTGTTCTACTCGTGCATATCATCTACGCATAGACCTGACTCATGACGCGACTACTGGGAACAAATCTTGCTATTTCAAAAAAATTCCTACGCTCGCGCAAGATCTATCTAGGACATGCATAGCAACGATACGGGGAGAGTGTGTCCACGTACCCTCGTTGACCGTAAGCGGAAGCGTTATGTTAAAGCGGTTGATGTAGTCGAACGTCTTCATGATCTAACCAATCCAAGTACCTAATGTACAGCACCTCCATGTTCAGCACACATTCAGCTCGATGACGTCCCTCGAGCTCTTGATCCAGTAGAGGGTCGAGGGAGAGTTCTGTCAGCACGATGGCGCGGCGACGGTGTTGGTGATGTGATCCACGCAGGGCTTCGCCTACGTACTACAGCACTATGACCTAAGGAGCAAACTGTGGAGGGGGGCACCGCACATGGCTAAGAGAAACTTGTGTCTCTTTGGGGTGCCCCCTGCCCACGTATATAAAGGAGGAGGAGGAGGAGGAAGCCGGCGGCCAAGGAGGGCGCGCCAAGGGGGGAGTCCAACTAGGATTCCCAATCCTAGTTAGATTCCCTTTCCTATTCCAAGAGGGGGAAGGAAGGAAGGAGAGGGAGAGGGAAATGAAAGAGAGGGTCGCGCCCCCTCCCCCTAGTCCAATTCGGACTGCCTTGGGGGGGCACTTTCTGGCCTGCCCTCTCCTTCTCCCTTATGGCCCATTAGGGGCCATAACTTCCCCGGGGGGTTCCGGTAACCCCTCGGTACCCCAATAAATATCTGAAACATCCCGAAACCTTTCCGGTGTCCAAATACCTTCGTCCAATATATCAATATTTACTTCTCGACCATTTCGAGACTCCTCGTCATGTCTGTGATTTCATCCGGGACCCCGAACAAACTTCAGTCACCAAAACAACTCATAATACAAATCGTCATCAAACGTTAAGCATGCGGACCCTGTGGGTTCGAGAACTATGTAGACATGACCAGGACATATCTCCGGTCAATAACCAATAGCGGAACCTGGATGCTCATATTGGCTCCTACATATTCTACGAAGATCTTTATCGGTCAAACCGCAAAACAACATACGTTGTTCCCTTTGTCATCGATATGTTACTTGCCCGAGATTCGATCGTCGGTATCATAATACCTAGTTCAATCTCGCTATGAGCAAGTCTCTTTAATCATTCCGTAATACATCATTTCGTGACTAACCCATTGGTCATTTGCTTGTAAGGCTTATAGTGATGTGCATTGATACGTCTCCAACGTATCTATAATTTTTTATTGTTCCAAGCTATTATATTATCTGTTTTGGATGTTTAATTGGCTTTAATATATACTTTTATATGATTTTTGGGACTAACCTATTAACCCAGAGCCTAGTACCAGTTTCTGTTTTTCCTTGATTTTTTAGTATCCCAGAAAAATAATACCAAACGGAGTCCAATTGACCTGAAATTGCACTAAGGTTGTATTTCGACCAGAAAAAGCCCACGGAGTACCGGAGATGGACCAGAAGTGTCCCGAGGCCACCACGAGGGTGGGGGTGTGCCCTACCCCCTGGGCACGCCCCCTATCTAGTGGCCGCCTCGGGGACCCCCTGACTTGTTCATGACTCCAACACCTCTTATATATACCCAAACTTCCAGAACATAACCTAGATCGGGAGTTCCGCCGCCACAAGCCTCTGTAGCCACCAAAAAACAATCGAGACCGAGTTCCGGCACCCTGCCAAAGGGGGGATCCATCTCTGGTGGCCATCTTCATCCTCCCGGCGCTCTCCATGACGAGGAGGGAGTAGTTCACCCTCGGGGCTGAGGGTATGTACTAGTAGCTATGTGTTTGATCTCTCTCTCTCTCTCTCTCTCTCTCTCTCTCTCTCTCGTGTTCTTGAGATGGCACGATCTTGATGTATCGCGAGCTTTGCTACTATAGTTGGATCTTATGATGTTTCTCCCCCTCTACCTTCTTGTAATGGATTGAGTTTTACCTTTGAAGTTATCTTATCGGGTTGAGTCTTTAAGGATTTGAGAACACTTGATGTATGTCTTGCGTGGGATACCCACTACAAAAAAAAGACACATCCATGACATTTTGGTCCGAACGAAACTTTTTTCTGTCATACTTATGACACTTCTATGACAATAATTGTGACAACACACAGTACCAGCATAGGTGTGGTAGGTTCCTACTTCTATGACAAAAAATCATGACAGAAAATGGGCTTTTCATCCTGGGCGGGCCGGAGACGCATCTTTGGGCCGTCCATGACGGAAAAAACCGTGGTAGAAGCGAGGGCGAGGAAACTATCGGGGTGTTCCCGGTTACGGGGGTGGTCGGGACCGAGCGATGCGTGTTTCTCTCGTACACGCACGCGCGTGGGTGCGATGCGTTGGGATCTAACTGAACCCAAGCAATTGCACTGCAAGCTACGTGTTACTGAACCCAAGCGATTGATCGATGGCTGTTAACTGAACCCGATCGAGCGATTCCTTCGCTACTGCTGCTAACTGAAGCCGATGGATGCTGCCTCTGCATGAACAGTGAGCATTGCTGGGGGGTTTGGATGAACAGTTCCTGGTGGGGGTGGCTGAACAGGACCCCGTGGTGTTGCTCTGCATGAACAGGACCCCAATCGATCGAGCCGGTTGGGGCTGCATGAACAGGACCACGTGGAGGGCTGCATGAACAGGACCACCCCGTGGAGGGCTGCATGAACAATAGACGGTGGAGGGCTGCATGAACAGTAGCCCGTGGAGGGGTGGTTGAACAGGAGCCCATGGAGATGGCTAGTTGAACAGTAGCCGGTGGAGGAGCGCGCGGTGGAGGCTGAACAGTCGCAGGTGGAGGCTGGAGGAGGTCGACGGTGGATGAATAGTAGCCCGTGGAGGCTGGAGGGGTCGACGGTGGTGACGAATAGTATCCCGTGGAGTCCCGTTTTGCGGTTAGCCATACCCCTCCTGATGAACAGGACCCCCATTTCGACCGTAGCGCTCCAACACAAGTTCGTTTCTTCCGTTTTGCGGTACGCCACACCCCTCCCGATCAACAGGACCCCCGTTTCGACTGTAGGAGGTCCGTTTCCTCCGTTTTGCGGTACGCCAGACCCCTCCTGATGAATAGGATCCCGTTTCGAATGTGGCTGGTCGAACACAAGGCCATTTCCTCCGTTCTACGATACGCCACGCCTCGTTTCCATCGGTTGTTCTGTCCAAGACCTCCCGATGAACAGGACAACGCATTCCGTTCCGACCCATCCGGTTGGCTCCCCATGAACACGACGATGACGTTGTTTCTCCATTCCGGCCCAGCCATGTACACGAGCCCTGGCCATATGTACGCGCGAGTAGGCGTTCGAGACACCGCCTGTATGTACGTACGTGGCCGTATTTTCTTTCTTGCACTCTGGCCGCTGTACATACGTGTACATGCTACGTGTGGGCCTCTGCTACGACACGTGTGCGCCTCTACATCGACCAGTATGTACGTACACATTTGCGACCAGAATGACAACGCTACGTACTCTTCGGCCAGGTGGGTCCCGACTGTCAGGCACTTCCTTGCCTGCGAAGATGTAGCTGGTGGGTCCCAACAGTCAGGGGGGCGAATCATTTTCTTTTTGCCCGGACGCACTTCCTTGCGTGGGAAGATGTGGTTGGTGGGTCCCAGTAGTCAGTGGGGCGAATCATTGTTTTTTTTGCCCGGACGCACTTCCTTGCGTGCAAAGATGTAGCTGGTGGGTCCCAGCAGTCAGGGGGGCGAATCGTTTTTTTTTGTTTGCCCGGAAGCACTTCCTTGCATGCGAAGATGTAGCTGGTGAGTCCCAGCAGTCAGGGGGAAACGTTTTTTTCGCGAAATACGGTGCCCGTCCGGTGGGTCACCCTGTCAGGTGGAGGAATGATTATTTTGCGCGTAATAAGGAGGCACTTCCTTGCTGCGGCCATGGACCCAGCTGTCAGCCTCTCCACATACAGTCCACGTCCGATGAAGCCATTCCTTGACCACGTTGACCACGCCGCACCGAGAGAACCAGGGCGATGGACGATGGCGAGGCCTAGGAAGGGGACGACGCCGAGACGTGGAAGACGCGGCAGTGGATGCCCACGCGTAGAGGAGTACGAGGGTTCACTGGTTCGCTCTGGTGTGAGGCTATCGTCGTCGCAGAATAACAGGGGGTGTGGGTGAGTAGATGGATGGCCTGGCCAGCGGTGGGAATAGTAGGGGGCGGTGAGGCCTCCACGGCAGCACAGCCGGCCACGGGAGGCAGGAGCATGCGGCACGACCTGCGCTGCTTTGGGCGGCTGGAGCAACAAGACCAGAGGTTGAAGAAGCACTATGGCCGTTGGATGGTCATCGTACGGTCACTGGAGCTAGAATCGTTCATATTGACTAAGTTGACAAAGCACTCCGTCCCCGTCAACTTAGTAGGCCCGCAAGTCAGCCTCCCACCAAGGTGGGTCCCAACCAGGAGGGGGAGTATTCATTTCTTTGTGCGCAATAAGGAGGCACTTCCGGTGGGTCTGAGGTGACAGCGGGGGGAACGTTTTTTTGCGAAATACGGTGGCCCAATCGGTGGGTCCCAGCAGTCAGGGAGAAAACGTTTTTTTCCCAAATACGGTGGCCCGTCCGGTGGGTCCCCACTATCAGGTGGAGGTATAATTATTTTCTGCGTAATAAGGAGGCACTTCCTTGCGGCTGCCGTGGACCCAGCTGTCAGCCTCTCCACGTAGAGTACTCTTCCGATGGAAGTCGGTCGTTGACCAGATTGACCACGCCGTGCCGAGAGCACCAGGGCAGTGGACGACGGTGAGGCCAAGGAAGGGAATGACATGGAGGCAGGGAAGACTCGACAGTTGTTTCCCACGCGGAGGGGAGTACGACTGTACGAGGGTTTACTGGTTCGTCTGCCGTCGCCGGAGAATAACAGCAGGTGTGGGTGAGTAGAGGGATGGCTAGGCCAGCGATGGGAGTATGGTGGGGCGGTGAGGCCTACGCGGCAGCACAGCTGGCCGCGGGAAGGAGGGAGCAGGCAGTCCCGCCGGAGCTTGTTTGAGCCGCTGGAGCAGGAAGAGCAGAGATTGAAGAAGCACGACGGCCATTGGATGGACATCCAAAAGTCATTGCTTGTGCGTCAACATTTTTTTTAGGAAGGCCTCCAATCTGTGGAAAACATCATACAACCCATCTGCCATTATTTCTAATAATTTACAGCCCATTTGCTAATTCTTAAGGTTTTTTTGGAGCCCATATTCTTTTTTTTGACTGGAAACTGTAGGGGAGCCCCCCACAGCAAATCAAACTTTATTAAAGGGCAGAGCAGGCAAGTACAAGAAAAGAGATTACAAGGGGTAATCAACCTAAACTAGGAACAGAAGAAAATTAAAAGAATAAAAGAAAAAGGAAAGATACAAGGCTTCAAGGGGGCAGAAAAGACACCCATCTGAGAAGCTCATACTTATAAGCAGTTTTCACCCTGAATTGCATAAGACTGATGTTATGAATAAAAGCACATCCCCATTTATTGAATCTTGCTCTTTCATGCCTGAAAACTTTAGCATTTCTGATAATCCATATGTTCCAGCAGGCAATGAAGACCACTTCAAAGAAGAAGGGTTTTCCAAAACTTCTTTTAGCCTGAAGCACCAAGTCTGTCATGGATGTACCAGAAGACCAGGAGATTTGTAGGTAGTTCCACACTCTGATACTAAAGTTTCAGTTGAAGAACAAATGCTCTCTTGTTTCCCTAGTTCTCAGGGGGCAGAGAGCACAATTGACCCCATCATCCATATGCTAGTTCCTTCTGTCCACCATATCCTTGGTATTTAGTCTGTCCATAATGAGCATCCAAGCAAACACTTTGATCTTCATGGTGCAAGAAGATTTCCAGATCCAAGTGGTCAAGGGGTTCAAGGTAGCTAAAGCAAAGCTATGAGGGTAGAACAGTTTTGGTGTGTACCCCTTTGAGGTGCCTTTCTAGAACCAGACATCTTTAACTCCAGGTGCCAAATTATGACCTTCCATTAGGGATTGAAGAGAAAGCAGCTCAGTGAAAGCTTGAGCAGAGAGAGGAAGGTGGAAATGTTGATGCACATCATGTGAGTCAGAAAAGTCCTTAACAGTGCCCCAAGGATCCTTTGCATCAGAGAATAGCCTGGGAAATCTGAATCGAAGGGAAGAGACCTGATGATCCAGCTGCCAATTGTCCTACCACATGAGAGCAGTATCACCCTCATTGATCTGCACCCAGGAGCAATCTCTGAAGCTGTCCAAGGCTTTGCAGATGTCTTTCCACCAAAATGAGCCACAAACTGAGGTTCCCTGAGGCACCCTGTCGTTGTAATAGGAATCCCATATGAGAGATACCCAGGGAATATCCTTCTTGTTAAGAAAGTTATTAGCATGCTTAAGAAGCAATGCCACATTTTGAACACCAAGACTGAGAATGCCAAGGCCACCTTTATTTTTTCGTCTGCAAATAAGATCCCAGGCAGCAAGGGTGGGAGCAGGCTCAGCTCTATTCTTTCTCCAGAGACATTGCCTCTGGATTCTTTCCAACTGTTTCAAAATGCCAGCTGGGACAGCCAGGCTGCAAAGGAAAAAGATTGGCATAGAAGATAGAGCAGAATTCAGAAACTGGAGTCTTTCACCTTGATTTAAGAAAGAGGAGCTAGCAGTCATTCTCCTTTCCATACAATCCACCAGAGGCATAAAATCAACCATCTTTGGCCTTGTTGTTCCCATAGGAAACCCAAGGTAGGTGAAGGGCATCTTACCAATCTGACACCCAAAGTCAGCAACCAAATCCACCATCAAAGCAGAGTCCACATTAATTGGGATGATATAAGATTTATGATAGTTCACATCAAGCCCTGTGGACAAAGAGAAAACCTTTAACATGTCTTTCAAAGCAACAAGTTGATCTCTGTCAGCTGGGAGAATTATCAGTGTGTCATCAGCATACTGAATCACAGGGAAGTCCTGATCATGGCAAGGAATAGGCATATGAAGTACTCCCCTTCTAAACATGTCATTAAGTACTATTTGTAGAAGGTCAACAACTAGAACAAAGAGAAGGGGGGAGACAGGATCCCCCTGTGTAACTCCCTTTTTACAGATGAATTTCCTCCCAGGAACACCATTGAGTAGGACAGATGAGGTGCCAGAGGAAAGGAGTTGTTTCATCCAGAGAATCCACTTCTAAGCCCTTGTATCTCAGAATTTGAATTATAGCTTCATGCTCCAAAGAATCAAAAGCCTTCTCAAAATCTAGCTTAAGGATTACAATTGGCCTCTTGGATTGGTGACACTGATGCAAGTACTCAAAAGTCCAGCCAATGCAATCTTGGATTGTTATGCTTTTGATGAAACCATACTCGTTCTTGTGCACACACTAAATGATCACTTCTTGTAAGCTATTAGCTACCATTTTGGATAAGAATTTTAACCCCATTCCAGTTAAAGAGATGGGCCTATAATCACCTACTTCTTCAGGAGAATGTTTTTTGGGAACTAGGACAATATAAGAGTCATTGATATTTTCCAGATTGGCAGAACCATTATAGAATATCTGGGCTAGCTCTTAGTAATCTGAGGAAATTATATGCCAACATTTCTAGAAGAATAAACCATTAAAACCATCAGGACCTGGAGCTTTCTCTATTGGCATAAGCTTGACCACAGTATCCATTTCATCCTTCTCAAAAGGTCTGGTTAGAACCTCCAAGCCCTCCACTGAAGTGATAAGAGAGGAGAGGTCAAAACCCATAACAATGCCCCTAGAAGAGCCCATTCTGTTCTTGAAACAATTCCATATAATCCCTCCCATTTGTGAGTGGTCAGTCACCACAGTCCCATCAGGTAATTTGAGACTGGCAATAGAATTCTTTCTGTGTCTCTCTGTAGCCATAGCATGGAAGAATTTGGTGTTCTCTCCCCCTACTTTGATGTATCTAATAGTACATCTTTTCTTACAATAAAGGAACTAGTTGTGCAGGAGCTTGTCCACATGAATCTTGACCAATTTCCTAAAGTTGGACTCATGTCTGTAAAGAGACCTTAATTCCTCAAGCTCATCCTGAAGCAGGATAACATTATTGCTCTTATATATCAAAGTTCTTCTCTTTGAGATGTTTTGCTGCCACCTCTTTTGCACATTCACAAAGATTTAAATTTGTCAGCTATCCTGGCAGTGATATGGCCCTTCCAAGAGTGCTTTTGCCAAGAAGAGTTTACACACTCCATCAAACCATCCAGCTTAAGCCAATAATTCTCAGACCTAAAAATGTTAGATTTTGGAATAGAGGTTTTGATGGAAACCATACAGGGCACATGATCATATGCAGTTTTGCTAGAGGGAGCACCTCAGTCATTGGATCCACTGAAATCCAATCAGCAGAAGTAAAGAACCAATTCAGTTGCTCCAAAAGAGGAATGTCCTGCATGTTTGACCAGGTATATGATCTACCTTTGATAGGCAATTCTAGGAGTCTCAAGTGCCCAATTATCTCATTAAAGATGAACATATCATTTAGATCTCCACCAGGTAGATTTCTATTGTCTAAGGATCTCATAAAGTTAAAATCCCCAAGAATCAACCAATTTTCCTCCACAGGAATATCTAAATGATAAAGCCAACTAACAAAATTGTCCCTAGTTTCCCCCTGGAAAGGCCCATATACAACCACCAAAGTCCATTTCTCATTATTGTGTTTGGAATTAATTCAATAACCACAGCAAATTGCTGGACCTCCAGCAGAGTCCCAGTGAAAATAGAAGAGTTCCAAACAACAATAATACCGCCAGATGCACCCATGGAAGGTGAGAATGCAAAACTATCAAACTATTTAGGGCAGAACTTCTTTACTGTTCTAGCATCAAAGGAGGTGCACTTGGTTTCTTGAAGGAAAGCAATAGCACAGTGACTTTCATCAATTTTTTGTCTAACAGCTCTTTGCCTACTTTCAGAATTCAGACCTCTAACATTCCAGCAAAGGACATTCCAGCTTCTATTTGAAGCATTCATAGTGGAAAGTTTTAAACAAGTTCACAAACCATATGGCATATAATGCCAATTACAAAGGAGCACAAATAAGTCTGAATTATCATTATTACATAACATAAGAGCATGGCATAAGAGCTAGACGCAGCTAGCATATTTTGGGGCTTGCAAAACCCAATAAACTGATGGCCTCCTACACATTGGGAGTGGGGTTATGTGCTTCAGCAGGATCCGCCATAAGCGCATCCACAGTGAGCAGCGAGGAATCAATCTCCAGCTCCTTCCCAATTGCCTGAAGGCGACTGATGGGGGTGGGTGGTACATCAGCATGTGCATGCTCGTCGGAGATATCAGCCGAGAGAGACTTGGCCTTGGGCTTCTTATTCTTGGGCTGGAAAGCGAGCTCCTGGAATGTGGGCTTAAACCCATCCCATTGGGCCGAACTTCTGGTGCACCTGTGGACTGAAGTTTCAACAATTGGAGTAGGCGCCAAAGACTTGCGGCGCCTCCTTACATATGCATTGGTAGCAGTGGAAGAAGGGTCTGGGAGCACATCTCGTTCAGCATCATCAACAAAAAGCGCACGGGTAACAGGCCTAGCAGGCTCAGACTCCTTCCAGGTGAGGATAGGAGCATTTGGCTGAAAGGCGAGGTCCCAATTTCTCTTTGAAAGGATCACATGAGAGATTGGCCGAAGAAGCAAAGGCTTGGGCACCTCATAAGTTGCAGGAACATTCAGAAGGTTCTCGAAGGAGCGCCTCCATAGCATGTCAGGGGGTAACGGTGGCCCAACAGGAACAACCAAAGCCGACAAGTCCACCTCCGGAGACACAATCAAAGGGGGCTGGTAAACCACAATCGCCCAATTATTCACATTCGCCAAATCATGGTCCTCCTCCAAATGTTCTTGATCTTCAGGTTCATCAAGAATAATTATTGGAGTCGGATGACCCTGCATCTGTTCATCAGAGCTAAGCTACGCCGACAAGTCAATGACCATGGATTCCTGATCCTAAACCGCAGGTTGAGCTACAAGCTCCTCCCAGTGCCCCAATTATCATCCGCCACATTATTCTGAACAGGTTCCGGCGGGGGGGGGGGGGGGG
>LR738712.1:254913176-254929645 GCA_902687465.1 Secale cereale | reverse complement strand
CATTCCAACCCAGAGCTGGGAATGGGGGCAGAAAGAACGGAGGCATCTCCAGGAAGGGCTCCTCTAGTAGGGGGTGCCGATTGCCATTGATGGGCATCCAATCCTCGTCTTGGGGCATTTGCTCAGCAAAATTGGAACCAAGAATGAAAAGAGGTGTCGTCCAAGACACCTTAGCCCCTCCCCAAGCAGCAAAATCCATGAAGACCACATCTCTTGGAACTAAAAAATCCTCAGGAAAAGAAGCGAACACAAGGGTTCTGACCTGGTGCGGATCGTCACTAATCCAATGATGAAACTTGCCGAAGGTGTTAACGGCCGCCATGATACATTCAGTGTTGCGAAGATCCAGCGGAATCCTCATGAACATAAGCAAACCCTGACGAAAGCCTTGGGTACCTCTAAACGATTCACCTTCATCGTGCTTCAAAAACCGCACAAAGTGGTCATTGCCAAGAGGTTGGGGGGGGGGGGCAACTGAAGCAGCGAGAATCTGACAGCGGCATCTCGAAGCTCAAAGAGGCCAACAGAACGAATCCACCGCTGTGCAGACCTCACTAAAACCCCATGCACCTGAAGCCACTAGACAACTTCGTCTCTTGTAGCACCAATTTGATCGAGAGGAGGGATTGGCATTACCTCAGCAAGCATAAACTCCTCATGGCGGCACAATGTGGCATCACAAAAGTCCAGGCCAGATGAGCCGCACCATCATTCACAATTTGGTGACCTACCGGAACATAGAGCATAGGGTCAATGTGGAAGTTTGCCATGGAAGCAGGGCACCGTGAGCTAGCAGCGGGCAGCGAAGGCTCCGGTGGAGGTGGGGTTGCAGGCGGCGCATACGCAGGTGTCTTGGGGCCGGGGCTGATAGAACTCGACGAGGGAGTAAAAGCGGAAGTACAGAGGAGGTCCAAGTTTGGTAAAAGCCGCGTCAGAGAGATATTCTCGGGAGGGGGCGAGTGAACCTTGGAAGTCGCAACGATACCTGGTTTTGGTTGCCAAACTAGACCCAAGATCCGCGCAAATATGTCGCAATATTTTTTAGCATGGCCCACCCTCAGGCAAGAGATACACAAGAGCTTGGACGTGCACATAGCCGCAAAGTGACCCTTTTTGAAGCATTTTTGGCACATCATGATTTCCTCAACCATACTCGAAACCAGGTGATCAAAATTTGCATTTGCTTGCTGAGAGGAGGGAATAACCGAAGGCCCAACAGAAATCATCATATCCACAGCAGGGGATTGCCCCACAGAAGATGAAGACAGCCCAGAATCACGAGAAAGAGGCCCGCCACCCTCACTTTCCGTGGAAAGTGCCTGCATGGGTGGGCAATCACGTAGATCATGCCTTTGAGCAATTACGGGTGAGCTTACCGTGCCAAACACAATTGGTGGCGAAGCCACAGTCCATCGAAGATCAACAGGAGGGGGGGGGGGCATGGATGACAACACGCTCGTGTAGAGGAACCGAGTATCCAGCATCCTCAGCGGCAAGAATACAATCCTCAGTTGCAGGATAGCGATAACCTTTAAAAGCTAGATAATTTTGAAACGTCGCAAAAGAAAGCTTCTTACGAGTAAATGAGGGCTTCTTAAAAGAAGACTTGGAAGGGATGCTATGCATGGCCATAGGACCAAGAGAAGCCCATCGTTTGGAAGGGCTGACCAAGATCCATTCAGCATCACATTCCTTTTTCCAAATTTTGAACTCTCGAATCCATTTAGGACCTCCATTCCCCCATAGATAAAAATAGCATTTGAACTGAGGGCAAGAGAAATAACGAAGATCCACAATATGAAACCCCACATCTTTGCAAGAAACATTAAAACTGAAAACCTTGTCTCCAATGGCAGAGACAAAGAGCTCAATGGCCGAGCCACCCAATGCTGATTCAAGGGCAATTGCCACAGTATCCTCAGAAAGCCGAAAATCATGATGGCTGAAAGAAACCACCAGGGTGAAAGATCCCCAGCCCTCCATGTGATGCACCGAACAACCTGTAACTTTGTAGATCTCATCTGCAAAAACCTTACCCAAGCCAAGAGTAGATCTAGATGAGGAACCCATCCACAATGGGTATTAGGGAGATCCTCAGGAGACGGCGGAGAGATTGATCGGAGAAGAAATCCAAACTACTGGCTAGGGTGGGAGATCGCCGTGGAACTAGGGTTTAGGGCTGGGTGGGGTGGTGGGAGCGCCATCTTAAAATCCTTGTTGACCGACACGTTCGTTGCTCTTGTAGCATTACAGCCCATATTGTGGCCACGGTTAAAAAAATATACGAAATTTTGCATATTTCGGTGCGGTCCGAACTGTTTTTAATCCCGAAATTTTGAGTCACATTCAAACTGATTTTAAAAATAAATGCATATCAATATAAAATCCAACAAATTGTCCACGCATAAAAATCAATGCAATTTAAAATCTCGAAATGAAAAAAAAATATTTGAAACTAATTGCCGGTTTGATGTGTTTTAAAAATGTACATCCCATTTCTCATTACTGATAGGCCATTTTCTCGGCCAGCCGAATGAAGCTCTCCTTGTCTTGAAAGATTTGCATCCCAACAGGCCTGACAAAGCGACTTATTTGTCAAATCACAAAAAAACTGGGTTGTGGCCGTGGACCCAGCCATCGGCCTCTCCACGTACAGTACTCTTCCGATGGAAGTCGGTCGTTGACCAGATTGACCACGCCGCGCCGAGAGCACCAAGGCGGTGGACGACGGCGAGGCCTGAAGGGGACGATGTGGAGCCAGGGAAGACGCGGCAGTGGATGCCCACGCGGAGAGGAGTACGAGGGTTCACTGGTTCGGCTGCGGTGTGAGGCTGCTATCGCCGCAAAATAACAGGGGGTGTGGGTGAGTAGAGGTATGCCCTGGGCAGCGGTGGGAGTAGCAGGGGGCGGTGAGGCCTCAGCGGCATCACAGCCGGCCACGGGAGGCAGGAGCACGCGGCATGACCGGCGTTGGTTTGGGCGGGTGGAGCAAGAAGACCAGAGGTTGAAGAAGCACTACTGTCGTTGGATGAACATCGTACGGTAACTGGAGCTAGAATCATTCATATTGACTAAGTTGACAAAGCCCTCTGTCTCCGTCAACTTGGTAGGCCCACAAGTCAGCCTCCCACGATGCTGGGTTCCAGCTGGCAGGGGGAGTATTCATTTTTTTGGCGTAATAAGAAGGCACTTCCTTGCGTGCGAAGATAGCTGGTGGGTCCGAGCTGTCAGCGGGGGGCACATTTTTTTTCGAAATACAGAGGCCCTTCCGGTGGGTCCCAGATGTCAGGTGGAGGAATCAAAGACTTGAGAAGGCGTACAGAACAAGCTAGTGTACTAGTAAAGAGACGTTGCTGAGTTTTAGAAAAAAGAGAGATGTGCTCCTGTAGCTGGTTCGAATCCAAACCTAGACTATGACTATATATGGTGCTATGCTACTCTCCAAGTAATGAAACTGACATATCCAACGTTCGCTTCTCCTCTTCTCTACTTACTCTGCCTAGCATCAAAAGCTCTGGCTGCAGCAACCGTGTCCGCTGGCTGCTCGTCCACCTGCTCTTCAGCAGGCAACAACCAAATATGCGCCAAGTTGCCACACGTATCATCGCCTATGAGTCTCATCACACCCCCGACGGCACGCGCACCACAGCCGGTTGCTCATCGCAACTCGCTGCCGTTGGTGTGGTGCCACTGCTGCAAATCACGCAAAGTCATGCGTCGCGTCTCAATCACAAGCCTCAACCCTGGCCGAGTCTTCTACAAATGCCCGAATCATGGGGTCATAATATGTTTAAGTGTTGTTCAGCTGCTTTCAGTTGCTGATTTTTTAATAGTTTGGTTGATGATCTTCCAATTTGATTCGTGCAGAAAAGGGAAGATTCGTGTGATTTGTATTTCTGGGAAGTTGCTGATGTGGGGGAGTGCAACTACGCTGATTATTTGGTTAGCCAAGGAATCCACATACCAGCAGGTTGGGGTGTTGGACAAGTAACTGAAGGAATGGCAGAAGCGGAAGATGCAGAGCAGAAGATTAAAGATGCAGTTCCTCTGATCATGGCCAAGCAACAGCTGCTGAACGGCCTTGACAACAATGAGGAGATGAAAGAGCTTGTGAAGATAATGGGCGAAATCAATGTGCTCTGTAGGATGATTGTGTGACGCCCGAAGACCGACGTCCCAGAAGATTCCAGAAGATTCCAGATGTTCCGGGTTGCCCGTGTGTTTCATTGTGCTTGTGTTATTTATTTTTGCATTGCATCATGTCATCATGCCATCATGTCATATTTCTTTTGCATCTCAACTTAAATAAATTGTGTGGACCTTCTGTCCATTTAAATCGAGGGAAGTGTGACTTCTCTTTATAACATATACTCCCAATATTTTAGGGAGCTATTATAATAATATTCCATTGCTTCGGAATAACCCAACACACTTGCATATTTTCCTCATGCCTTCTCTTTCTTATTCCTTGCCTCCAAACCTTGTCTTTAATTTTTCCATTGTATCGAGGCTCCTCCTAAAGCCTAGACTCCTTTCAAACTCCTTTAAGGTAAGCTAAATAATTTTAGTTTGCACTTCCCTATTTTGTTGGAACTATTTTTGTGCGGTTGGTTTTATTCCATAAAGCCTTTCAAAAATGTTCCATCTTTTATTTCTTGTTCGTGGCCTTTTTCTTAATATTTTGAACTATCTCTATTTTCTGCTGAAGAATAAATAGAGGGAGAGAGTTGGTCCTCCAGCCGGCCCAACTGCCTCCCAACCGGCCTCTCCTCCCTGGCCAATCCCTCCTGGCCCATAGGCCACAGCCACCTCCCAAGGCCCAGGGCCTTAGCCGACCGATCCCCGAACCCTAAGCCAGCGTTCGCTCCTCTCCTTCTCCCTCTCGTCCCGCACCCCGCCGCCACTTTTCCATGGCCCCTCGCTCGCGCGCCGCACTCTTCCCTCCCTCGAGCACCCGAACCCCCATCCCATCGATCTTCCTCTCCAGCGCCCGATTCTCTCATCCCCGAGCCGATCTCCCTCCTCCAGCCCGGCGCCAATCCCGCGCGCCAGGAGCTCCCGTGCTCCTCTCTGGAGCCCCGACGCGCCCCGAGCGCCTGCCATGGCCTCCCTCCTCCGCGCCGTCCTTCTCCCCATCGCCGCCTCTTCCTCGCAGGTCCAGCAGCCCAACGCGCCCGTACGCTCCGCCTCTGTTGCCTGCTCCACGCCGGGCCTCCCCGTCGGCATCATCGGCGACCAGCCAGGGCGCGGCCCCGAGCGCCCCTGTCTCCCTCCGCGCCATGGAGCCCTCGAGCAGCTCCCTCCTCTGCGTCTCGTCGCCGTGCTGCCTCCAGACCGGCGCACCAAGGCCAGCCCCGTCCTCCCCGTCGCTACCCAGCCTCGTCTCCAGCCAGGCCGCAAGCCGCGCCCCTTCCGCCAGCGGGCCCGCGAGCCGGCCGCCCCAAGGCTCCGCTGCAGCCTCCCTTCGACCAGCGCCGTGCCCGCAGCTCCGGCCTCCATCGCCTCCTCTCCAAGTTGCCGCTGCCACGGACTCGTCGCCGTGCTGCCTCCTTTTGCTGCGAATGTTGTTCGCCAAGGCAGCAGCTCCTCGCCGTGACCGAGACACTTGGATGTTGCTGTTGTTTTTTTTGACAAGTACCACTACCGTCGCCCGGAAACGATGGATGCGCCAAGTACGTCTACGAACGGGAACGCCTACCGACGACTCAAGTAGACGCGTCAAGTACCTCTACGAACGTGTACGACTACCTTCGGTGAAGAAACGAGTACAACTACTTCCTCTCCGATGAACGAGAACAACTACTTCCCTCTACGGCATGTACCACTACCGTCGCCCCGTGTACCACGACTCGTGTACCACTACTTCCACTACTACGCCTTCTTCCTCTACGTATCGCGAGAATGACTACTTCCACTACGATCTCGAACCGCCCCGAAACGCACGCTTCGAAGGTATAACCCCGAGACGATGTCCCGTGAGATGCTTGTGTTGTATGAGATGTTTTCTCTTGTGTGCTCCGTGCCCGCATCGTCTTTTGTCATGCTCCTCGGTTGCCTCATCGCCGACTCGTGGGAACCCGGTGACGGGTTCACCCCACCTTTCCTCTTGTTTCACTCGTTCTCCGTCATCTTTTGCACCGGACTCTCAACGAGTTACTGGAACCGAGATGTTGCGTTGCATCATTTTCGGATCGTTGCCGTGGCACCCTTTCCTTCCACCACGGTGACAAATACTCCTTATCATCTTCATGTCAACTCTTAATAATAAAATTGCATAAACCTGATCATATCATCCGCATCATGTTAACAACATTAATATGTGTGAATTGTTGTTGCTTTAATAATTGCTAATGATGCTCATGAGGAGTTTCCGGAACTTGTTGTTGTTTTTCCGGCCTCATTTAAATTGCCTAAATAGTGTAGTTTTATTATGCTTCACCTCTTGCCATGTTAAAAACATTTAATCTTGTCTTGTAAATAAACGAGAGTCAACTAAATAATTAAATGTGGTGTTTCGTCAATATGCAACTCGTTGCATATTGAACTCCACTTAACTTGTAGTTTTGTTTGTGCACATTGCCATGCCTTGCATATTTAACCGGACATGCATCATACCTGGATGTGCATCGTATGCCATGTTAATGCTTGTGTGTTTACTGTGTTGTCTGCTTCTTTCCGGTTGCTTTTTGTTAGCTTCGGTTTCGTTCCGGAGTTGTGAGGTTTTGCTCGGTGTTGCTCCGTCTACTTCATGGACTTGTTCTTCTCCCTTGTGGAATCCCAGGCAAGATGACCGAACCCGGATACCATTACTATCTTTGCCTATTGCTAGAGTATCGCTCTTTAGTATATTGCCTCGATGCCCATGTTTTCCTGTCAGCCTCCTATTGTAACCATGAACCTGTCTAACCACCCTACCTATGCAAACCATTGAATGGCTAAGTACGCTTCGCTCAGCCCCTCTTATAGCATTGTTAGTTGCAGGTAAAGATTGAAGATGCTTGCTTCATGTTGAAGTTTGTTGGGTTATGTCACACTATATAAATGCTTAAAATGAAATCATATATATATTGGCAAGGGTGGAAGAAGAAGCCTTTTGCTTGGTGTTTTGTTCCACTCATGCCGCTAGGAACCGTATAAACCGGTGTTATGTTCCTTGATTATGCGTTCCTCACACGGTTGGGGTTTATGGGCCCCCCTCGATAAACCGCTAAGTGCTAAGTCTTTTCCAGCAAGTCCCAACATTGGTACTATTTGCCTAATAACTAATAAAACTTGCATAGGGACTAGCTATCCCTTTTATTTTAATCAACAACCCCGGGCCAGTGCTCCACATGAGTGTTGGTCCGAAACGGGGAGTCTAGGGGCAACCACGAGGAAACTCGAGGTTTGGTAAAAACCTATAGAATCGCCCATCCGGTCGTGTCCTGAGACTAGATACGCACGGCTACCTATCAGGGTGTCGACACGCCGGGAGGATTTGCTGGATTAGCCTTACCTTAGTTCGGAGTATCTTGAGCACGGGATTCCGAGAATACTCGGGTCTTCCCACCTTGGAGTTGCGACTCCGCGGATCGTGGGCTTGTCATGGGCCAAGTTGGAACACCCCTGCAGGGTCTTAAACTTTCGAAAGACGTGCCCGCAGTTATGTGGCAGATGGGAGCTTGTTAATATCTGGTTATAGATAACTTGACACCATGTTCCAATACACTACCAGCGTGTGTACCGTGACTGTCATTTTCCGAAAGGGATTCGGGAGATGAACACGGTGGGGTTATGTTTGACGTGTTTTAGTTAGGATCACTTCGTGATCATCTCTCGACCGAGGCACCTTCTCTTCTCGCTCTCTTTTACGTAAGCTAGGCTAGTGCTGCTGCAACCACTTTCTTATTCTTTCTTCAGCCTTATCCACACCCAAGGCTTAAATAGTCATGTTACCCGGGAACGGGATTGCTGAGTCATCTGTGGCTCACAGTTACTTCACCACACCAGATGTAGGTTCAGCCGAGTTTGATGCAGGAGATGGATCAGAACTTCAGGGAGTTCGATGAAGAGCGTGGGCGTTTGCTTGTGTCGGTTTTCGACGATCAGTAGTGGTTTCTACTAGGATTCGATCCGGACCTGTGGCTTTATGTTGTTTTGGTATCTTTCTTTTGGATCTTCACCCGTAGTCGGGTTGTGATGTTGTGAATGATGTTTTGTTTATGTAATGTATTGTGTGAAGTGGCGAGTGTAAGCCAACTATCTCCTTTTGCAATTTAATCCCTCTTTTACATGAGTCGTGCAAAGATACCAAACTTGAGATCATTCCAGAATGGGCTTATACCTTTAAGTCGTGCCTCGACACGTAGGAGGTATAGTCCCCTCCTGGTCATTACAAATTGGTATTCAGAGCCTTCTCCGACCTAGAAGCCCCCACAGATTGATCGAATCGTTGACGGTCGAGTCTAGGCACACACTGAAAATATTTTGAGTCCTATATTATATCGGAGAGTAGTATTTCTTTGCTTCTCATCTCCTTTCTCTCTGGTGAGGACTCCTGACGATTACTCTTGCCTCTTCTACTTTCAAAAAAATGCACCAATTTTTTTAGGATCACGCGAGTATTGTTTGGATTGTTCCGATGTCTTTGTGACGAGAACATTGTTCTCGATGCCTCCTGCCATTAGGGGTTGTGGCAGTGTCTCGGGGAGTTGAGCTCCGAGGTGTTGTCGTCACAAATCCATCACGGCAGTACTAGAATACTTAAGACGGCCGACATCGAAATCTCTCCTATACGGTTAGTGGCAAGATAACCCCGACATCACCCAGTACTGGGGAGGTAGTTCGGGAGTATTGCCATAGCTTGTATAGTGGATGCGTTTCGAAGGTCCGAGGTAAACGGTTTCCGAAAATAACTGGTTATGTGTTGAAGGATGGATACAGCTGGATGTAGGATTAGAGTTGATTGCGCGGTGCTTCCCCTGTATCCCCAACACCTGATTGCATAACTGGAAACTTTCGGAAATTAATAGGTGGGTTCATCCAGTAGTTCTAGGCATTCTTCCAACGAGTGCATGATATGAAGTTCGGGGTTCTACATTGAGTGAAGTGGTTTTATGGGCTTGTTCCGATCGGGAGTTGCATCTTAAAGGGTCCTTGGCTATGCTGATCCGGGGATTGCAAAACCCTTTTGTAACACGTTCCATGAGCTTTCAGCACGAAGATGTCGAACGAAGCTTCTATCTTGTATTTGTTCTATCTGTTCCCTGTTCCTTTTTATTTACCTTTTGTTCTCCCAAGTGGCTTCTCGTCAAGCTGGCATACCTGCGGAATTCATTCGTTCAATTCTCTGTTCGAATGATGCTTGTGAAGATTATGTTGCATATCTATCCTTTGTTTCGTTTAGATTCTGGTATTCGAGTTGCTTCGATGTCAAATGTTGATTCCATACCTTTCCTAATAGGTGTTCTCATATTTCTATAAGAGTGCTAATTCTTCTTGACCATCGAGATTTTCATGTTAATCCTTTTTTTCAACCGGTGTGCCTTCTCTTCAAGTTATTCCATACGGACGCCGTTGAGAAATCTGACGTTTTGTCTGTTTCATTCATTCCAAGTTGTCTTTGTTTTCCCCACCCTCCCACCCTTCTTCTTCTTGGAGCCAGAAATTCTCAGTTGAAGTATCCATTTTATTCATGTGATGTTTCTTCATTCATTTCCTTCAATGTTCTTATCTGGTGGTTATCGTGAAGTTGCTCAGGAAACTTCAAGTTCATCATTCTTTTGTTCTCAAATTCGGCCGGTGGATGTAATTCAAGATTTCGGTGTTGATCTTATCCTTTTTCCTCTTTTCACAATGCTTTCTTATTCCGGTGCACCAATTAATCATTCTCCTCTTGCTATTCATATCCGGAGTGTTGAAGATTCATAATTCCATTCTTAATCCGTTCAAATTATTTTTGAGGATTGTTATCTTATTCAAGCCATTTAATTCAACTAGTGCAATATCTCTTAAGCAATCTTTTTCAACGGTGGTTTCTTTGAGTGGGCCCTAACCCACAGGTCTTTTCCAGGATCTTACCTGACTCTTCTATTTTTCTGGAGTTATACTCAAATTCTTTTCAAAGTCTGACGTAAGAATGATCCCCATCAGTCATATACCTTCTCCAAGATCGCTTTCAAATTCTTTTTCATCGTTGTCTCAATCTTTTAATTCTTCATTCCGGAGTGCCTATACAATTCACGGTGGTGTATCTCATTGTCTTCTCAGTTTTTGAAGACCCGAAGACAAGTTCCTCTTGAATCTTGGCCCGTTCTCTTGAAGATTCGTAGTTCTAGCTTCATGCCATCCTCATTATCGTTTTGATTGTGAGGAATTATTTTCATACCCATCCGAAGCATTTCATGAATTCTTTTCCATTGTGATCCTCCGAAGGCCATCATTTCAGAATATTTCTTCGTTCTCAGTTTTCAACTTCGTCCTCCAACTATTCTTCATCGATGTCCCTTCGTTCGTCTCCTTATTCTTATGGTGGTTCATTCAAGTTTACCCTTCTGTTGTTATCGTTTTAATTCATTTGTTCTTTTCTTATTCCTATCGGTGGTTCGTTGAAGATTTACCCAAACTTGTGCGAGATCTCTCTTAATTCTTCCAACGAGAATAAGTAGTATGCCAAATCCTTGGTTGTCATCAATTTAAATTGGTGAAGGAGATGCATGACATAATTCTTATTCTTATTCCTTCAAGGTGATTTAATTCTTTTGTCTGGAGCTTTTTCATCATATCATATCCTTGGTTCTAAGTTGTTCATCTTGTTTTCCGGAGTTCCAAGTTATTTCAATTATATCATTTCAAAGCTCCATCTAATTCATCGCGGGCCTTGAATCTTATTCTTTTCATCTTTCGCTTCTCATGCTTTCATTATCGGAGTTCTCATGGTGGTTCATTATGATTTAATTCATCCTCGAAGTCTTCATCAAGATTTTTCTTGGAGCTCAAGCATTCTTCATCATGCTTTCCAATTGCAATTCTTTCTACCTGATCTTTTCAGATGGTGTTATGTCATTCTTGACAATTCCTTCATGTTTCATGATTCACAAGTTGTCAGGAATGAGATATTTAAAACCATCATTTTCCTTGTTCAGGAGATCTTTTCAACCCTTTAATTATTCGTCGGAGTTATCTTGGGTTGTATTTCACCAAAAGCTTTCCCTAAGTATTGTTGCTATTATGGTGCTTATAAATGACCCAAGTGCTTCATTTATCATTCTGGTGAGATAAGTTTATCGTCTCCTTGTTGATCTCAACCCAATCAAATGTTTCCGTCAGTGGCTGGTTGTCACCTCATAATTTTGAGATGTTTTCCATAAGCCCACATCAAGCTTATTCTTTTGTTGTTGATTATTTTTCAACAACTCCATTCAACCCTTCTTCGTAAGGATGTTTTTTCATATTCATTTGACGGAGAAGTTGCCTTTTTCTTCTCCGTTCTTTCCTCCCAACAACCTAGTATATATTCTTTCATTCCGGAGGCATTGTGATGTTGATCTCTCCAAACCATCATCTCGTTTTTATCAAGATCATATTCTCTCTTGCTTGTCTATTTAACCGGAGTGTTGTGTCCTCCATTCTAGTTCCGTCATCTTATCTAGTTTTGCCTCCCTTTTCAACCGGAGTGCTGTCTGAATCTTTCTTACCCCTTGTGCCATTCTTTTAATTGTTCCGGAGGCTGTGTGTTGTTTTCATCAAGTATCATCCCAACTTGGCAAGTTCTTGCTTAATTCCTTCCATTTTCAGTCGGAGTGCTGCCCAAATTCTGTCATTCTTATTCCTTGGCTTACCATTGCAGTTTCATATTCTTTTGGTTCGTAAGCTAAGGTTTCATGTCTTTCAACCTTCAAGGTTCTCATAATGCTCCTTGTTCCTCTTTTCTAACAGAGTTTTCATATTCATTCTTCTCCGTTGCATTCTTTCTTTCAAGTTTGTTCAACCTCTCGAGGTTCTTTGGTTTCACTCGTTTGTCAAAGAAGCAACTTTGTTTACCTCTTCTTTTTCGTTTCTACCCGGTGCTATCTCTAGGATCTCGGGTCGAGATCCTCTGTTAGTGTGGAAGAGTAGTGACGCCCAAAGAACGACGTCCCAGAAGATTCCAGAAGATTCCAGATGTTCCGGGTTGCCCGTGTGTTTCATTGTGCTTGTGTTATTTATTTTTGCATTGCATCATGTCATCATGCCATCATGTCATATTTCTTTTGCATCTCAACTTAAATAAATTGTGTGCACCTTCTATCCATTTAAATCGAGGGAAGTGTGACTTCTCTTTATAACATATACTCCCAATATTTTAGGGAGCTATTATAATAATATTCCAACACACTTGCATATTTTTTTCCCCATGCCTTCTCTTTCTTATTCCTTGCCTCCAAACCTTGTCTTTAATTTTTTCCGTTGTATCGAGGCTCCTCCTAAAGCCTAGACTCCTTTCAAACTCCTTTAAGGTAAGCTAAATAATTTTAGTTTGCACTTCCCTATTTTGTTGGAACTATTTTTGTGGGGTTGGTTTTATTCCATAAAGCCTTTCAAAAATGTTCCATCTTTTATTTCTTGTTCGTGGCCTTTTTCTTAATATTTTGAACTATCTCTATTTTCTGCTAAAGAATAAATAGAGGGAGAGAGTTGGTCCTCCAGCCGGCCCAACTGCCTCCCAGCCGGCCTCTCCTCCCTGGCCAATCCCTCCTGGCCCATAGGCCACAGCCACCTCCCGAGGCCCAGGGCCTCAGCCGACCGATCCCCGAACCCTAAGCCAGCGTTCGCTCCTCTCCTTCTCCCTCTCGTCCTGCACCCCGCCGCCACTTCGCCCTGTCCCCTCGCTCGCGCGCCGCACTCTTCCCTCCCTCGAGCACCCGAACCCCCATCCCATCGATCTTCCTCTCCAGCATCCGATTCTCTCTTCCCCGAGCCGATCTCCCTCCTCCAGCCCGGCGCCAGTCCCGCGCGCCAGGAGCTCCCGTGCTCCTCTCTGGAGCCCCGACGCGCCCCGAGTGCATGCCGTGGCCTCCCTCCTCCGCGCCGTCCTTCTCCCCATCGCCGCCTCTTCCTCGCAGGTCCAGCAGCCCGACGCGCCCGTACGCTCCGCTTCTGTTGCCTGCTCCACGCCGGGCCTCCCCGTCGGCATCATCGGCGACCAGCCAGGGTGCGGCCCCGAGCGCCCCTGTCTCCCTCCGCGCCATGGAGCCCTCGAGCAGCTCCCTCCTCTGCGTCTTGTCACCGTGCTGCCTCCAGCCCGGTGCGCCAAGGCCAGCCCCGTCCTCCCCGTCACTACCCTGCCTCGTCTCCAGCCAGGCCGCAACCCGCGCCCCGTCCGCCAGCGGGTCCGCGAGCCGGCCGCCCCAAGGCTCCGCTGCAGCCTCCCTTCGACCAGCGCCGTGCCCGCAGCTCCGGCCTCCATCGCCTGCTCGCCAAGTTGCCGCTGCCACGGCCTCGTCGCCGTGCTGCCTCCTTTTGCTGCGAATGTTGTTCGCCAAGGCAGCAACCTCCTCGCCGTGACCGAGACCCTTGGATGTTGCTGTTGTTTTTTTTTGACAAGTACCACTACCGTCGCCCGGAAACGGTGGATGCGCCAAGTACGTCTACGAACGGGAACGCCTACCGACGACTCAAGTAGACGCGTCAAGTACCTCTACGAACGTGTACGACTACCTTCGGTGAAGAAACGAGTACAACTACTTCCTCTCCGATGAATGAGAACAAGTACTTCCCTCTACGGCATGTACCACTACCGTCGCCCCGTGTACCACGACTCGTGTACCACTACTTCCACTACTACGCCTTCTTCCTCTAAGTATCGCGAGAACGACTACTTCCACTACGATCTCGAACCGCCCCGAAACACACGCTTCGAAGGTATAACCCCGAGACGATGTCCCGTGAGATGCTTGTGTTGTATGAGATGTTTTCTCTTGTGTGCTCCGTGCCCGCATCGTCTTTTGTCATGCTCCTCGGTTGCCTCGTTGCCGACTCGTGGGAACCCGGTGACGGGATCACCCCACCTTTCCTCTTGTTTCACTCGTTCTCCGTCATCTTTTGCACCGGACTCTCAACGAGTTACCGGAACCGAGATATTGCGTTGCATCATTTTCGGATCGTTGCCGTGGCACCCTTTCCTTCCACCACGGTGACAAATACTCCTTATCATCTTCATGTCAACTCTTAATAATAAAATTGCATAAACCTGATCATATCATCCGCATCATGTTAACAACATTAATATGTGTGAATTGTTGTTGCTTTAATAATTGCTAATCATGCTCATGAGGAGTTTCCGGAACTTGTTGTTGTTTTTCCGGCCTCATTTAAATTGCCTAAATAGTGTAGTTTTATTATGCTTCACCTCTTGCCATGTTAAAAACATTTAATCTTGTCTTGTAAATAAACGAGAGTCAACTAAATAATTAAATGTGGTGTTTCGTCAATATGCAACTCGTTGCATATTGAGCTCCACTTAACTTGTAGTTTTGTTTGTGCACATTGCCATGCCTTGCATATTTAACCGGACATGCATCATACTTGGATGTGCATCATATGCCATGTTAATGCTTGTGTGTTTACTGTGTTGTTTGCTTCTTTCCGGTTGCTTTCTTGTTAGCTTCGGTTTCGTTCCGGAGTTGTGAGGTTTTGCTATGTGTTGCTCCGTCTACTTCATGGACTTGTTCTTCTCCCTTGTGGAATCCCAGGCAAGATGACCGAACCAGGATACCATTACTATCTTTGCCTATTGCTAGAGTATCGCTCTTTAGTATATTGCCTCGATGCCCATGTTTTCCTGTCAGCCTCCTATTGTAACCATGAACCTGTCTAACCACCCTACCTATGCAAACCGTTGAATGTCTAAGTACGCTTCGCTCAGCCCCTCTTGTCGACTCTTCCCTGTAACTCGAACAGAATAATCGAAAACATTGAGCCTGGGATTGTCTTCATCCACCTCTTTGCTAAGCTGATCAGCTGTTTCAATGTATTTTGAGAAGAATGTCAACGCTTCTGTAGCAATGTAGGCCTCTGCAATGGAACCCTCGGGTCTAGCTCTGTTCCTAACATAGCCCTTGAAAGTGCCTAGCCGCCTTTCAATAGGGTACATCCAGCCATACTGTACTGGACCTCTAAGTAGTGCCTCATCACGTAGATGAACAACCAAATGCACCATCACATCAAACAAGGCTGGAGGATATATCTTCTCAAGGTCGCATAGGATAGTTGGTATCTTGTCTCAAGACGCTCCAAAGCATCTATCCTGATATTTCTACTGCAGAGTTCCCTGAAGAATTGTCCCAACTCTGCAACTGCTCTGTATAAGTCAGGGCGGCCCAATCCTCTAAGGATAATAGGTAAAACCCTTTGAAGTAGGACGTGGCAGTCATGAGTGTTCAACCCTTGTACCTTGTTTCCATCTGCACTGACTCTCCTTTCAGGGTTGGAAGCAAATCCATATGAGAATCTCACTCATGAAAGGACCTCGCAGAATTCTTTTCTTTTTACCTTGTCCAAGACGTACACATCTAGTGCCATATCCCGTGGTTTACCTTCATCTTGCACCTGTAAATCCTCTCTGATACCCAGGTATGTCAAATCAATCCCAGATTTTAAGTTATCTTTCGTCTTGCCTTCAATATTTAGAAGTGTGCCGATAATGTTGTCACATATATTTTTCTCGATGTGCATCACATCAAGATTATGCCGCAGATCCAAATCTTTCCAATACTCCAGGCCCCACATAGTGGACCTGCGCGTAAACAAAAATCTCTCTTCTGCCGTGCCATGCTTCCTTTTCCCGCTACCATTATCAGGATGGTTTCCTGGTGTAATATGCCTGACCTTCTCTAATTCCACTTGAAACTCATCGGCGGTGAGCCTCTTTGGCGCATCACGGTTTTCATGCTTTGCATTGAACACATGTCTACGGTATTTTCTAGGATGCGGCTTGTCCTTGGCAAGGAAACGACGGTGTCCAATGTAAGAGATCTTGCTAAGTATTGCGTATGACAGAGGATTCCGGTCACAGCGAACACATGCATTGTAACCATGTGTCCTTCGCCTTGACATAGTCCCCAAAGCCGGATAATCATGGATGCACCAAATTATAACAGCATGCAGAAAGAAATCAGCTGGTGCCTGCTATATAGGTCTCGAGTGAGAACACCCCTGATACGTCCAAAACGTATCTATAATTTCTGCTTGCTCCATGCCACTTTTGGGTGATATTGCTATGATATTCATACACTTCCATACACTTTTGATCATATTTGGACTAACTTACTAATCCAGTGCACCCCAGTGCCAGTTTCTGTTTTCGGCTGTTTTTGTATTTCAGGTTTTCACGTTTCGAGAACTGCCCAGAAAAATCCAGAAAAATTATATAAAAAAATCAGTGTTCCGGAAACAACACTGCGTCCGAAGGGCAGCCTAGGGGGGCCACCAGGGCTCCAGGCGCCCCCCCC
>LR738712.1:254703638-254913143 GCA_902687465.1 Secale cereale | reverse complement strand
GGCCGCGCCGGGGGGGCGCCTGGGCCCCCCGAAGCTCCCCCGATGCCCTACTTTGGCATATATTTAAAGGGTCCTCCGAAACCCTCAGAACAGGAACTCTTTTCGCGATCCCATCTCTGTTTCGCCGCCGCCGCCGCTTCCAAGATCGGGAGCACCAAGAGAACTCTTCCCGGCACCCTACCGGAGGGGAGGATCACCACTGGGAGCTTCTCCACCACCATGGAAGCCTCCCGGATGACTCGTGAGTAGTCTCCCTTGGACCATGAGTCCATGACCAGTAGCTATGTGATGTTCTCCTCCCGTTCTTGTGCTTCACTAATTAGTCCTCGTGAGCTGGCCTACATGATCGAGGCACCTATGTAATCCTTATGCTGTTGCTATGTTGAGTTTGCTGGGATCCGATGGATTATGAGATTATGTTCAGATTGATCTTGAGTAATATATTTGATTCACCTCTTTTATATTTTTGTTCATAAGTAATTCTTGCATGTTCTCCGTTGTTATTTATTGCTTTGGCCGAGTAGTAGGTAGTGACTCCAAGAGGGAACGTTATGCTCGATTGTGGGTTCATGCCCCTCGATGACTAGCTTGAGTGACAGAAACATGAGTCTAGGGGATGTGCTGTTGCCACAAGGGGGAAACAACGGTGCTTGTGCCCGCGGGTACAAGGATTGTTTACTTTACGCAAAGTTCTTTTAATGCAGTTGTCTGTTGCATTGAGTTTACACTATGGGTGGGACTCGCAACTTAATACCAGCGAGATGTTCTGGATAGATATCTCAAGGTGGATGATTAGTAGTAGATATTGATGGATTTCGGTGTACTTACTTTGGCGTACCGCCCATGCTTTGAACCTCAACCTTTCTTGCAATGTAGTCAGCATTGGTTTGCATTCGTGGTCCTGTCAATTGCCCAGCTGTAATTTGTTTACGTCACATAGCTGTTTTATCGTCTTTTGGGAGAGAGACATCACTAGTGAACATCATGAGACTCCGGTCCATCTTACCATCATTGATCACATCCTCTATTTACTTTCCGCTATTTACTTACTATTGCAAAACACTATCTATCACTACTATCATTGCTTTTAATCCTTTGTGAACTACAAGGCCGGAGGGATTGACAACCTCTCTGTACTCGTTGGGAGCAAAGTTATTTGTATCTGTGTGCAGGTCCACGTTGATTGCTACTAATCTGGCGCCGTAGCAATTGACACCTACTTGTTGAACCTAGGAGTCTCTGGGGATTCGATCCTTGGCATCTTTGCTAAGGGAAAACACTTCTACTTACTGCATCTTACACCTTCCACTTGGGGTAACCAACGAGGGGTTCGAGGCCCATCAAGGAGTATTTTCTGGCGCCGTTGCCGGGGACTCCACTCTTCAGGATAGGGGAGTTGCATGCTATCTTATACCTTTGCTTTTTAGTCTTGTTAGTTTACCTTTCATTTTTGCTTTAGTTCCTTTTATCGAAAATCACAAAAATAGTTATCTTGCTTGCTTGCTACTATGGGTTCCATCGAGAACACCAAGTTGTGTGACTTCACTAGTCACAACAACGATGACTTTATCAGCACACCTATCACTACACATGCCACTTCAGCACCTTCATATGAAATTAAACCTGCTTTACTGAACTTAGTCATGAAAGATCAATTCGCCGGTGCTGGAGATGATGTTGCTTTACACTTGAACAACTTTGTTGAACTTTGTGATATGCAAAAGTACCAAGAAATAGATGGTAATATTGTTAAGCTTAAGCTTTTTCCTTTCTCCTTGAGAGTAGGAGCTAAAATATGGTTTCAGTCTTTGCCTAGAAATAGCATAGATTCATGGGACAAGTGCAAAGATGCTTTTATTGGAAAATACTATCCACCTGCTAAAATTATCCAACTTAGAAGTAACATAATGAATTTTAAACAATTGGATAATGAACACGTTGCCCAAGCTTGGGAACATATGAAATCTCTTATCAAGAACTGCCCTACTCATGGTTTGACTACTTGGATGGTTATCCAAACTTTTTATGCAGGCTTGAACTTTACCTCGCGGAACTTGTTAGATTCGGCCGCGGGAGGAACTTTTATGTCAACTACACTTGGTGCTGCCACGAAACTTCTCGATGAGATGATGACCAACTATTCCCAATGGCACACCGAACGTGCTCCAACAGGTAGGAAGGTAAACTCTGTCAAGGATATCTCCTCCCTTAATGAAATAGTTGACTTGATCATGTCTCTACTTTCGAAGCAATCTACTGTTGATCCTCGTGATGTTCCTTTAAATTCTTTGATTGCTCAAGAACAAGTAGATGTGAACTTTATCTCTAGAAACAATTTTAACAACAATGCTTATAGGAGTAACTTTGGTAACAATCCTAGACCATTCCCCTCTAACTCTTATGGGAACAACAATGCTTATCCTAGTACCAAGAACCCCACTACTGAACTAGAGACTATGCTTAGAGATTTCATCACTACCCAAAAAGCCTTTAATAAGAATGTAGAAGAGAAACTACATAAACTAGATGATCTTTCTTTTAAGGTAGACCACTTAGCCAATGAGGTAAAACTACTAAAAATTGAAACTTCTCCTCTTAAGGAGAGGGAAGTCATCCCTATTAATGCCACTCAAGTGCAAATTAATGAAAATATTAGGATGATGGCTAAACTCAAAGAAAGATGGGCTAGAGAAAGGGAGGAAGAGGAAAGAATTAAGAGCCTTCCTACCCACCATATTGTTGCTACTATCCAAGTTATTGAGGATGTTCACACTCTTAGCACCCAATGTACTCCTGGTCCCAATGGACCTATTAATGGTGATGCTATGACTGTAGAAACTACCAAACAAGTGAATCCAAAGGACACCACTACCACTTTACTTGATGCTCGTGACCTTGATTTTTATAATTGCACTCTTACCGAAGTTATTGATTTCCTTCACAAGATGTCTAGAGATCCCCGCACTAGCACGCTTAACCTTGCCTGCACAGAGCATATCACTAATGCTCTCATCAAAGCTAGGGAGGAGAAACTTAGAGTAGAAGCCTCCATACCTAGAAAGCTAGAAGATGGTTGGGATCCTATGATAAAAATTAATTTGAATGACTTCTCTTGTTATGCATTATGTGATGTTGGTGCTAGTACCTCTGTTATGCCCTAAAGAATATATGATATGCTTAAATTGAAACCTTATGATTCTTGTTCTTTTGGTGTTCGTCTCGTTGATTCTTCCATAAAGAAACCTTTGGGGAGGATCGACGATGTTCTTATTGTTGTCAATGATAATTATGTACCCGTTGATTTTACTATTATGGATATTGAATGTGATCCTTCATGTCCAATTATTTTGGGACGTCCCTTTTTGCGCACCGTTGGTGCTGTCATTGACATGAAAGAGGGTAATATAAAATTTCAGTTTCCTCTCAAGAAAGGGATGGAACACTTCCCTCGTAAGAAGATCAAGTTACCTTTTGAGTCCGTTGTACGGGCTAGTTATTCTTTTACTCTTGATAAAACTTGATCTATGCATTATGCCTAGCTTAAAGGCATAAAAGAAAGCGCTTTTGGGAGGCAGCCCACATGAATAAAGTTTTTGCTTTTGTTGTGTCTTTATGTTGTTTACTGCTGTAGCATCATCATTGTATCTTTGCTTTTCATAATTGTGCCAAGTATAGCCTCTGATTGCTAGAAAGTTCAAAAGTTGTGAGGTGCTGTCCAGGAAACAGATTCTGTCCTTGGATAGAAAAATTCGCATAAAATCACCAGATTATCTTTTTGGTCTGAATTTTTTCGACAGCGTTCTCTATATAATAGTCTTTCGTGCGTCTGTTCTGAGTTTTTTGATTTGAGTTGCAGAAGTATCCCGAACAGATCAATTACTACCTGCTGTTCTGTTTTTCACAGATTCTGTCCTGTTTTGCCTTTCCTTCACTTTGCAAATCAAGAGCTTGCTTTTCCTTTGCGAAAACCTTTTGGCAATCTTGAGAAACAGTACAACTTCAAGAATATCTTTATTTCCAGCAAGGTATAATTATTTTATTAAGGGTACTAACCTCGCTAATCAGATTATGATGAGTTATGTATGAAGGGAGTTTTCAAGTGTGCGAGGGAAGATGATAAAAAGATTCAGGAGTGTCAAGCGCTCAAGCTTGGGGATGCCCCCATGCACCCCCAAGAAATATTCAAGGAGACTCATGCGTCTAAGCTTGGGGATGCCCCCGTGCATCCCCTTCTCCATCAACATTATCAGTTCGTCTTTCGTTTCGCTATATTTTTATCACTTCATGTGTTATGTGCTATGCTTGGAGCGTCTTGCTTTTAGTTTCCTTTTTAGTTTTTCATAACGAGTCGGAACTCAGCATTCCTTTATGTGGGAGAGAAACACTCTCCAGTTCTACCTAGAACATAACATAGAATTTTTATGTCTATCTATGCTGTGTGTGTTCTTTGTCTTTTAATAGCTACTATCGTGCTCTGCTCTTAGTATTCATGCTTATCTTTTCAAAGAGCTTTTGTTTAGTTGGTTGCTTGAACTCTCTTTAATTATCATGTTCACCTTATTAAGAGAGTTTGCTTCCGTTGCATTGGTTAATGTGTCTATGATAAAGATGCTACTTGCATGATGGTGCTTAGTAGTTCAGGTTTTCTTATGGTTAATCTCAAATAGCTGGGGGGTTCCCAATGTGTTATTGGATTACCAACTTGATTTGTTTGCCTATGATGTGGTATGGTTTAGTAATATCTTCCTTCGAGAATTTATTTTGATTGACTTGGCTTATGCTCAAGCATATTCAAAGCCTGTAAAGAAAGTCTGTCAAGCCTTGATGATCTTTTATTTCTAAGTAGCGATATAACTACCATGTGTGATTCAATATTGCTTTGTTGCTCTGCATGATTATGACCGTCATTGCTCTCTTAGTTGGTCGCTCCCAGTCTTTTTGCTAACCTCCACCTGTACTAAGCAAACTAACCATGCAATACATAGCTCATGGGAAAGTAGCCTAAAAACTATTGTGGTAAAGAATATGTTGCCTATGTATCTTATTTCTTATGAGTTGCTTGCTGAGCGGTAACCATGTTTCTTGGGACGCCATCAACTGTCACACTTTTGTTGAATATCATGTGAGTTGCTATGCATGTTCGTCTTGTCCAAAGTAAGGGTGATTCGCCGTGGGTTGAATTAATATGCATATTGTTAGAGAAGAACATTGGGCCGCCAACCAAAGCCATGCATCATGGTGGAAGTTTTAGCTTGGACCTTAATCCTCAATCTCTCATGAGAATATGCTTATGCATTAAAGAGGAGTCCATCATCTATTTTCTATGTTGTCCCGGTATGGATGTCCTCAAGTTGAGATCTATCAAAAACGAGAAATCAAATGCGATTTATCTCCTTGGACCTTTGTACAGGTGGCATAGAGGTACCCCTTTGTGACACTTGGTTGAAACATATGTAATGCAATGATAACCCATGGGAATCCGAGCTAATTAGGACAAGGTGCGAGCACTATTAGTATTCGATGCATGAGGCTTGCAACTTATAGCATGTTTTATACATGACACATATGAAGTACTACTACCGTTGACACAATTGCTTCCATGTTTTCAAAATAAAAAGCTCTAGCACTTAACCTTTCTTTTACTTTTATGTTGAAGCACCAACTACTGAGAGCATGATTGTCATTCTAAGTTTAATGTGCATTGTCCCAAAGTAGCATTGTCTTTTGCATGATTGTGATATCGTTTATTCTGAAATGATTGTATCTAGTCATCACTTACACCTTGAAGGTGCCCCTGCATTTATGTTTTGCATCACTAAAGGGGGCAAGCTAGATATCACTTTATCATATTTGCACATCATGTTCATTGCAAATCTTTTTGATGCTTCAGTTTCATGTTGTAAAACTTTCAGTCATTTGTGATTTTCTCATGAGGCAACTTAATTACTTTAGAATCATTGTCTCAGTAAGCTTTTGTCATATGACTATAAAAAGTCCTATATGGTTAATAGCATGTCAACACAGAAATTATTCTTGTTATCATTTACCTACTCGAGGACGAGCAGGAATTAAGCTTGGGGATGTTGATACGTCCAAAACATATCTATAATTTCTGCTTGCTCCATGCCACTTTTGGGTGATATTGCTATGATATTCATACACTTCCATACACTTTTGATCATATTTGGACTAACTTACTAATCCACTGCACCCCAGTGCCAGTTTCTGTTTTCGGCTGTTTTTGTATTTCAGGTTTTCACGTTTCGAGAACTGCCCAGAAAAATCCAGAAAAATTATATAAAAAATCAGCGTTCCGGAAACAACACTGTGTCCGAAGGGCAGCCTGGGGGGGCCACCAGGGCTCCAGGCGCCCTGGCGGCGCCCCCCCCCCCCCTGGGCCGCGCCGGGGGGGCGCCTGGGCCCCCCGAAGCTCCCCCGATGCCCTACTTTGGCATATATTTAAAGGGTCCTCCGAAACCCTCAGAACAAGAACTCTTTTTGCGATCCCATCTCTGTTCCGCCGCCGCCGTCGCTTCCAAGATCGGGAGCACCAGGAGAACTCTTCCCGGCACCCTGCCGGAGGGGAGGATCACCACCGGGAGCTTCTCCACCACCATGGACGCCTCCCGGATTACTCGTGAGTAGTCTCCCTTGGACCATGAGTCCATGACCAGTAGCTATGTGATGTTCTCCTCCCGTTCTTGTGCTTCACTAATTAGTCCTCGTGAGCTGCCCTACATGATCGAGGCACCTATGTAATCCTTATGCTGTTGCTATGTTGAGTTTGCTGGGATCCGATGGATTATGAGATTATGTTCAGATTGATCTTGAGTAATATATTTGATTCACCTCTTTTATATTTTTGTTCATAAGTAATTCTTGCATGTTCTCCGTTGTTATTTATTGCTTTGGCCGAGTAATAGGTAGTGACTCCAAGAGGGAACGTTATGCTCGATTGTGGGTTCATGCCCCTCGATGACTAGCTTGAGTGACAGAAACATCAGTCTAGGGGGTGTGTTGTTGCTACAAGGGGGAAAACAACGGTGCTTGTGCCCGCGGGTACAAGGATTGTTTACTTTACGCAAAGTTCTTTTAATGCAGTTGTCTGTTGCATTGAGTTTACACTATGGGCGGGACTCGCAAGTTAATACCAGCGTTCTGGATAGATATCTCAAGGTGGATGATTAGTAGTAGATATTGATGGATTTCGGTCTACTTACTTTGGCGTACCGCCCATGCTTTGAACCTCAACCTTTCTTGCAATGTAGTCAGCATTGGTTTGCGTTCGTGGTCCTGTCAATTGCCCAGCTATAATTTGTTTACCTCACATAGCTGTTTTATCGTCTTTTGGGAGAGAGACATCACTAGTGAACATCATGAGACTCCGGTCCATATTACCATCATTGATCACATCCGCTATTTACTTTCCGCTATTTACTTACTATTGCAAAACACTATCTATCACTACTATCATTGCTTTTAATCCTTTGTGAACTACAAGGCCGGAGGGATTGACAACCTCTCTGTACTCGTTGGGAGAAAAGTTATTTGTATCTGTGTGCAGGTCCATGTTGATTGCTACTAATCTGGCGCCGTAGCAATTGACACCTACTTGTTGAACCTAGGAGTCTCTGGTGATTCGATCCTTGGCATCTTTGCTAAGGGAAAACACTTCTACTTACTGCATCTTACACCTTCCACTTGGGGTAACCAACGAGAGGTTCGAGGCCCATCAACCACTCCAAAGCTATTGAAGTTCCTCCACAAGAGGCTCCATGAACAAATCAAAATCCTTTCCAAGACTTTTTGGACCTGGGATGAGCAAGGCCATCATGTAGTTTGATTCTTTGGTGCAGACATTTGGAGGCATGTTGTAAGGGATAACAAGCACTGCAACATGCTATATGTGGCGCTCTGGTGGCCAAATGGGTTAAATCCATCTGAAGCTATGCCAAGTCTAATGTTTCTCGAGTCAGCAGCATACTTTTCGTGCTTCTGATTGAAGCTTTTCCACTCACTAACATGTGATGGATGGCTCATTACATTCTGATGTCTATACTCCTGGTTCCTAGAATGCCACAACACATCCTCTCTTGTTTCAGCATCATGAAACAACCTCTGCAATCTTGGTGTAATTGGAAAATGTCTCAGAACATTATGAGGAATCCTCTTCACATCATCGCCATCTTTCCATCTTGATGATTTGCATTTCGAGCATTCACTTAAATTGGCATAATCCTTCCGGAACAGAACACAATTATTCTACAAACATGGATCATATCATATCCAATTCCAACTGGACGAAGGAAATTCTTCATTTTTCTGTAGGTGTGTGGCAGCCCAGACACATCTGGGAAAGCTTTGCGGAAAGCAGCCAACATCGCATTGAATGATTGGTTGGTCATCCGCTCAGATGTCTTCACCTGAAGAAAGGTGACCATATCTAAGAATACTGATAGCTTGTTTCCTGGGGTGACAGCCATGTTGCATTGTTCCAACATGTGGGCCCACCGTTTTTCTTTTGCAGGTGAAAGTTCACGGAATGCACGAGCATTTCGTAGCATTGTTTCAATGTTGGTCAAGCTCACTGGCTCCGCCACCACCTCCCCCTCCTCCTCTTCCACCTGAGCATCAGGCAGATCAAGATGGTGATCTGCTGCTTCCACGTAGTCCATAACATTGACGTTCGTAGCTTCACCATGATGAACCCACCTAGTATATGTGACTGACATCCCATACAAGTGTAGATGATTTTGCACAGTTGACTGGGGTCTTGTTACTGCATTCATATAGCTGCTACACGGGCAGGGCACATCTGATTTCGGACCACCGTACTGAGCTCTGATAAAGTTCATGAAGTTTTCAACCCCCTCAACATATGCAGCGGAGAATCTTCAAGCAGAAGTTATCCAAGTCCTCTCCATCTGTTAGACATACAAATTAGTTCTTCTACTATATATTAAAGGAAAAACATATATGCTTTTTTATGAAGTCTAGAAGAAAATACCTTGGTCGACGTCTAAAGCTATGGCAAGATATTTGGACGAGCAGATCTCAGTAATGAAATATATGTAAAGCTAATTCAGCAAACAGATTTGAGTGCTAAATTATGGCAGGCTGTTTCAGCAGTCATTGAGGCCGAGCATGATGGATTATGTATTCCAACAGATCACACAGCCATCGAACTATCGAAGGCCATCACAGCAACAAAGATCGAGTATAAAACGGTGTAGAGCTATTTCACCTAACAGATTGGCTAGTAGACCATCGCAATCTACGTCACAATAAATATATGGCAGGATATTTTAGCAACAAATCGGCCTTGGCATACCATCTCAGCTAAGCAGACTGAGTGCAGAACAGGGCAAGGAAGCTTCTTAAGCAGAGCATATTGACTGTAAACTACTTTGGCAAACAGTGAGATTAACAGCGTCTATCAGCTAACATTCAGCGCTACACCAACATGCACGGGGCCTCAGTCTAGAATGCGAGTACTATGGGAGAAGCTGATCGCCGTGCGTCTCCACACGAACGTCGCCAGCGGTGGTGGCGCTGACCGCCGTACGCCTCCACAAGAACGTCGCCAGTGGTGGCGGCGCGGCTAGAGGACGGCAGTCTACGAGAGCGTACTATGGGAGCGAGAGGATAGACGTGCGTCCCCTCGACGAACCGTGACACCGACGTATCGGCGTGGCGGGGAGGGCGGCTTTGGCGGAGCGAATGGAGTGGAGGGGGACGGGGGGAGGGGGGTTTGGGGAATATTATTGGCTAGTTGGCCGAAGGGCGTTTGAATCTAGGATTTGGGGGGAATTTTTGGGTGGGGGGAGGATTTTCGCGCGGTGGGCGGGGGGAGTTTGGCGCATGGTCGGTTTCTCCAAGTGCACTCCCACGTGTCAGTGAAGAGACAAGCCGAAGCGCGTTCTGTTTGCGTGAGCCGTATGTAGGACCGAACTTGTGTTGGGTGCAATGCGACCACGAAAGGGGTGCTGTGAGTGTACCGCCTTTTTTTCCTTTTAAACTAGGTGCTTTGCCCCCTCAAAAAAACCTTGTTGCTTCGCGCGATCCATCGATACTACTACTAGTAATCCGGTAATCCCGACTAAAACGGCGTGGCCGGGTCTTTTCCCGCGCGATATGTTGGGAGGTTGGCATAGTAGGGTTTTTTAGGACGAGTAATGCTACACCTACGTAGTCCCAGTTACGTAATTAACATAATGTGAAACGTGTGAGCTGTTGATTGTAGATTGGGGGGACGGAGGGGCCCACCAGGCCACCACGATGAAAATCAGGGGAGGAGAGAGAGAGGCAATTTTCGTTAACCCTTTCGTAGGTTCCCGTAGATGTGAAATGCATGAATGTGCATTTGCAGATAAGGCCTTCCCTCGTTCATCCTTTTGTACCACAAGATCTTGATCTTCTGTGCAACGCACAGGCATCTTGCTAGTACTCCTACAATATACTATATTATTATGAAAGTTCATATACACTGGCCAAGATTAATACAAACACGGTAGATTTTCATAACATTTTGAACTTTTATAGGACAAAAATATAAAAGAAACCCGACCCTAAACCTATTCTACAGCGGTGACCGGCGTCCTCCATCTGCGATCTCCATGTACGGGCGTGGGGTTCAAGAACCGTGAAGTGAAGGTGCGGTTTCCGGCGAGGAAAAGTAGAACACGAGAGACGGACGGGCCAGTTAGCACACCATGCACTGCCGCCTCCCATGCCCTACTCATCCTCGGAGGAGTCCCCGACCTCGGCGGTGCCTGACGTTGGACGGCGGCAAGTAGGACGCGTGGCTGACGGTGCTCCCATCGTCGGTCGTCGGCGTGGCCACCGTATGTGCGGTGACTTGAGCGAGGGCGGCGACCTCGAGCTCCATCCACGAATACAAGCCCTCCCGCAGAGCGTTCGAGCTTGCGGTCATGGCGGATGTGGTGCCAGGTAGGAGGACGATGCACTATGGTGTGGAGGTTAGCTAGGCGTTGCCGCTTTAAGTAGCGCAGTCTGGTGAGGCCAAGCGTCCTGGTGCGTCATTAAGTCGCCAGAGTTGGCTCCTCGGGCACCAAGCCTCTTAACGACGACATACGGACGGACGACATGAATGCGGGTAGCCGGCGCTGGCTGGGAACGCACCGCGCGACGGCGCTAGGGACGAGGGTTTTTGGTGTGCCAGGGTAGTCAGCTGCGGTCGTGGCAACGTTGGAGATGCCCTTTTCTCACATGCGATCGACGCATGTCATTGAAAAAGCAAGACGACCCGGCATAGTCTCAGGTCCTGAGGATGCAGTTGGCCGCGCTACACCACTCCGGGGACGCGTCCCGGCGCCCCATGCATCCTCGAAGAGTCGGGTGTTGGCGTGTGTTTGGATTGTGGCCAAAGTGCACCTTACCAAAATTTTGGTCATGACCCAAAGATTGGTCTTTATTTGGATGGTTGCCATTTTTTTGGCATGCGAATGAACTCTAGCCAACTCTAGTTCATTTTTCTTGCCGATGTCGGCCAAATCATGGGCAGCGAAAACCTCAACCAAAATTTTGGCTACCCAATGATTTGATGGGGCAACCTGGGCACAAAAGAAACATACTGTTGGTCATGCCACAGCACTAACGCCACCCTCGGCACACTGAAACCGACTGTGTCTAGCAACGATGAGTGTGTCGCTCACCGCGGTCGCCGTGTCTAGAGGCGATGCTGGAGCTGCACCATGTTGTTGGCCCCCACAACCCACATGAACGGTTGCCGGTGGCGAAGAGGTCGTGGGCCATCTCCTCCATTGGACTAGTTTGCGCTACGTCGTCCCAACAGGTGTGCCCCACATGTCGGTTTCCCTGTTTTCCCGGCCATATTCGAGCGTCAGTGCTCCGCGTTGTGCATTAGGCCTTTCACTATGTAGGCCAAGCAAGACAACTTATTGTTTATTTGAGTCGTTCAAGTATAATCATGTGGCGTTTTCTTATTTCTCATTCCTCTCCATCGATCATGTCGCCCTCCGGTCGAGTCCATCCTCCCACATGCCTCATTTGAACATTCCGTCGAGTATCATCCGCATGTGGGCATAGATCATGCTTGTATTTACAATGTTTATTTTTAATTTGTCCGACATGCATACAAACAAATGGTTCATTTGAAGTTTCACTTTGCCTCCACTACGTGTCACTTCGCGTCTTAGTTTTTACATCCCATTCAGTTCATGTTGATGAGATCGATAGATGACATGGAAGTTCCTTATAGCCATCGACTGGCTATATTATTAACCATGCTCTAATGCGTTTTTCAATACCGCATTTGACTATTGACAAGATTAATAGTACATGAGATGTATAATGTGAAAATTATATCATTGGAAGATCCTTTCACATACGTATCCCTGCCTTACCATCACTTTCGGTCACTTACTGGCGGACCCCATGCTTGCTAGGCCCCGCATGTCAGTTACTCAATGGGTTCGGCCACGTTAGGGGATCCTCATCCATAGTATACTCCCTCAGTTTTTATTTACTGCACATAAAATGACGCCGGCGGGGGAGGGGAGGGACGTCGGTTTGCTCTCAACTGCAGTGCCACAAGTGAGCGAAAACGTAAGAAGAAGCGCGTTCCATTCGGTGAGCAACATGGAGGGTCCATCGTGCTGGGCTGCAACGCGAACGCGACAAGAGTGATGTACAGTCAAAACCGATTGACTAGTCGTCACTGGAACCACTATTCACACCAGAACCTTCGCTGCTCGGCCTACTCCAGCCCCTTCCCCCACCTTTCGATCCCCTATCCCGCATCAAGCATCCCCTAGTTCGACGGAAAGCCATGGTGCGCCGCAAGATCACGTACTACAAGATGCTGACGCCGGAGCGCCGCACATAAATCGCGGCGGCGGTCGGTGCCAGAGACCTCCGTTCCTAAGCTCACTTTGCGGCGGGCCAATCCCCCAATTCTCAAGAGCCAAGCTACGAGGAGGAGGAAGCCGATCCAATGTTCATGGCGGAGGTCACGGCGCAAAAGGCCCCCGATAGGTATGAGACGATGGACGTCGACTTCGTGCCAGCGTCCGAGTCCCCCATGGTGCAGGCGGACCAGCGGTTCAACCTCGCAATACTAAAGGAGGACCGGGAGGCAGAGGCTCAACTCAGCGTGGAGCGCGCGCATGCCGCTGCCATCGAGTCTCTCCTACAGGCGGAACCAGATGTCGTGGATGTGAACCGGGCGACGGAGGCTCAACTTGAGGCGGAGCGCGCGGATGCCGCTACCATCGAGGCCCTCCTGCAGGCGAAACCGGATGTCCTGGACTTGAACCAGGCGGCAGAGGCTCAACTCGACGCGGAGCACGCGGATGCCGCTCTCATTGAGGCCCTCATGCAGGCGGAACCGGACGTCCTGGACTTGAACCGGGCGGCGGAGGCTCGACTCGACGCGGAATGCGCGGATGCCACTGCCATCGAGGCCCTCCTACAGGCAGAACCGGACGTCCTCGACTTGAACCGGGCGGTGCTCTCGTCCGTGCAGAGCGCCCGCATGCTCCACGTGAACGAGTAGCTGGAGGCCGAGGAAAACCACAGTGCGGAGACACACATCGGCAGCTACGGCTGGTTCGCGCCGGCAACCAAAGACGACGATGCAGTCTCGTTCCGCGAGCAGTGATAGTTTTTCTTTATGTTGTTGTTTTATGGATCTTTTGTTGTGTAAAAACATATATTGTTTTGCAAGTCGCCTGACTTGGGTCAGTCTACCATTTCAGGCGGTTGGATGAATATCATACGTCTTCTAACCCTTCTTCCTCACCTCTTCTTCTTCCCCAACAGACCACCGCATGGGCCGTACGGATACTCCCCAACATGCAGTTGGATAAACATACTCTATGAACGAAAATTATGTGTCAGCGGTAGGATAGCTGAGTTTGGTTTGTTCACATGCGACAGCACGTGTCAGCGAGCGTGCGTTCCCTTGGTTGGGTTTGTGGCGTGCAGGAGCGACTGTGTGAGGGTGTTGTGCGACCGCGACAGATGTGCACAAGTGTACCTCCTTTTCATTTTGAAAACTTTAGGCAAGCTTGGTAAAAATTTGTGCCGAAGTATGGCAATGCAAGTCCTAGACCCAAACAGGATAAGTACATAGTAGTTCTACGTACTAGGAGTACTAGTGTTAAAAAACAAAGGCGGGGTTTTCCTTCGCGGGATTAATCGATACAAATCCTCGTTTCACGTGTCAATTAATGCGTATTTTTTTTCTCCAATGCCCAAAGAGCTAACCATCTCACACCTTGTCACTTGATTAATGCAGCGCCATGCAAACCAACCTTCTCACTTCCGCATGCATGCAGGGGATATTAATGTCCTTTGTTGCTAGTACGAGGCAAACCCCGTCAATTTTGCCTCAATTAGTGTTAGTGGCCTTTTGAAAATTGTAATTTTGATATACTGGCCTCGTGTACAAAAAAATGGAGGTAGTAACTATATTGGACATCCTTCCCCATTGTGGTGAAGTCGATGATATCTCGAACATTGTGGTTGGGAGAAGTGCGTTCGACGGAGAACACCATTGAGGGAGACCACGGTAAGTCATTCGCAAGTGCCGCCTGCCAGCCGAGACAAGCGCCTTATTTGCATCCAGGAAGTCCGTTGAACCAAAGGACGCGTAAATGTACTAGTACTACTCGTACACAATAGCGTCGTCCGTCCAGCTTAGTGCAGTGAGATGGTTTCTCGAAGAAGACGATGGAGAAGCGGAGTCGGCGAAGAGTGAAATGATGGTTGCTTCGTCGGTGCTTTGTGATTTGACGCCTCACTGCTTTGTGATTTGTGATAGAAGGGACAGGGGAGTAGACTCTGTCCTCTATACTGTACATGCGTCCAAGCAAGGGAGAAAGAGGAGAAACGTTGCATTTTTCTATTCCTTCAATCAATCAATCAGGGAGCTTCCGTTCCATCCTTTTCGCTTTGGCAACACCGTCCACAATGGTTCCCACGATGCCAAAAGCTATTTTCACATTTGGCTACACATTGTGGATGCCCTTAACTATACCACTTGGTTTTGCTCATGTGTGCTATCTATACAAATCTCAATTTTATTGATCTAAGAAATTATAGAATCAAGATTAGTAAAAGGAGGTGATTTTGCCGCGCGGATGACGGGGGAGGTTTCTTATTTTTAGAGGACGTTGTCCTGGCGGTTTGCTAACATGCGGTCCCACATGTCAGTGCTTCACCAAGCCGATCCGCTTCCCACATGAGGCAGAACAACGGCAGAAGCAACACGTGGTTAACTTGAAGAAGATGAGGGAGAAGTGGATTCAGCAACGAGTGAAATGATGGCTGCTTCATCCCTGCAACTTCTTCCTTTTTAGTATTATTACTTCCATCCCTCCAACTTCTTCTTTTTTAGCATTATTACTTCCGTCCCTCCAACTTAACTGCGGGAAAGGTGCAGCTTTGTGATTTGACGCCTCATTGCTCATTACTACGCCGGCGCCATGACTGGGTGCTTCACCCCGGCGGCTCTGCACTGTATTTCGGTATGGCACGTGGACCCGGTAGCTTGATGCCCCACATGTCGGTGAAAGGGACTAGAAGATTTATGAAAGCGAGCGCTCCACTCTTACGACGGAGGAGTACACGACACGACGGCCCAGTGAACTATTACTTTGTACTGTATATAGTACTATAGTTTTGCTGTTTCGCACGATCCATGGATACAAACCCGATTAAACAGGAAAGGGCGGGATTTTTCCCGCGCGGTATATGATACTGGCCATACATTTCAAAGGCAATTTTAATGTATGCAAACTAAATAATTAAGTAACAATATGATATCTAGTAAAACTAAAAACACATATGATTTATTGTGTTAGAGTGTAGTAGTGGTGTTGTATTGCATAGTTGTTAGATGTAACATGCGAGAACGTGTAGAGATGTAGTTTTGGAGGGCCTACAGATAGAAAAGCGTAATACGTTCACCGAACTTCAGAATAAGCTGATTATGGTCACTATATACGTTTTGTGGTGATTATACGGTCACTTGCTCACGGTTTGGCATCGGATTGCACTCTATTGACCGACCAAATTGTCTGCGTGGCACCATGTTGACTAGTTAAATTGAACACATTCCTAGTGGGTCCCACCTGTCAGTTCGCATAGGGAAAAGGTCAGATAAACACAAATTTATGCAGACGCGACAAGACTCCACCCCGTGCGCGGGAATCACCTGGTTGTGTTTGTGTCTTTCACGGCCTAGTGTGTGCGCATGCACGTGTAGGTTGAGCACTTGAGCGTGAGAGTGTGTGTTGGTCGTTTGGTGTACTGGTGTGTGCATGCATGCGTGTGTGTGTGCGTGTGAGTGTTGCGTGCGTCCGTGGCTACGTGTGTACGTGTGACTGTTGGGTGCGTGCGTGGGTACATGTGTTTGTGTGAGTGTTGCGTGCATGCAGTTCGTGTGCATGCGTGCGTGTGTGTGTATAATCACCACACCAGCTCATGTGTGTTAAAACAGACAGCTCAGCATACCAATACAAGGCCACCTTGTCTGATGTGCCCGCGGTCATGACTTCGAACCACCGTCCAATATTTTGTTTTCGTTTGTTTTCATTCTTACTAGCAAGATGCCCGTGCGTTGCACGTAACATCAAGATGCATTTGTATGACTAGTTTATCTTGTGAGAGAAAAAGATGAATGAGGGAAGGCCTTATTTGCAAATGTGAAGAGGTGTGTGGGTACCTTTTGGCAAAATTGTCATAGTTTCTTTCCTATCCATCAAATATACATGGGACGACCTATATTGCAGGATGACAGGCACACCATCATCACCAACTTTGTTTTTTATAAGAGTGTATTTTATCCCTACTCTTATAGAAATCATAGTCGGTGATGATCGTGTGCCTGGCATCCTGCAATATAGGTCGTACGATCTATATCTGTCGGATAGGAATGAAATTATGGCAATTTTGCAAAAAGATACCCACACCCCTCTCCACACTTGCAAATAAGGCCTTCCCTTGTTCATCCTTTTCTCCCACAAGATAAACTACTCATACAAATGCATCTTGATGTTCCGTGCAACGCATGGGCATCTTGCTAGTATTTTATAAGAGCGTAGATGTAGAGTAGATACAAGCCGACAGGTGGGTCCGATGGTAGTGATATAATGTGATGCGTCACTAGAGGTGCCACGTGGAGCGTTTAACTGGTCAACTAGTCGTATCTTGAGAAAACACAGAGTTGTACGGTGAGCCCGTGACTGTATAATAACAACAAAACGTAAATGGTGACCGTAATGAGTGGATTCTGAAGTCCAATGTACGTATCGTGCTTTCGCTTCAAATACAATGATCGTCATTGTATATATCGCGGGAGAAAGAGGAAACATGCGTGAATGTGCTGGGGGCTTACTTTTAGAGGACCTGGAGATAGTTTGTGTGCGTATGTGAAAGGGGCGTAGAGGGGGGGTATGTGATGGAGAGAGAGATGCTCTTCGTTTCTCTTTACTATGACTAACTTTATATATAGTATAAAAATATACAAATTCAAAGTGCAGAATAAATATCATTGTGGGCACCATGCAATGCAAGCGTTCATACTCCTCCATACAACTTTGTAATGTTGTATATATGTATAAATTATAAACTATTTTTTGGCCACACTTTATTCAAAAGGAATGTTGTATGTGAAATAGACGTGAAGAGAGGGCTTTTTAGATCAATGGGGCACGTGATGTAACATGTGTGAATGTGTAGTTGATGCATTTGATAGGGCCTAGAGAGGTATGTGTGTGTATTACGTATTCGAGAGAGGCATGGATAGAGGGGCCGGCGGGGGGGCGTGGGAGAGATAGCACGAGAAATGAGAGTGGTCTAGAGAGAGAGATGAATATGACGTCACGGCGAGAGATTCCCTTGAATGTGTATATGCAAGGGGGAGTGGATAGAGGCACCAGGAGCATATTTGTTTTGTGTGTGGTGTCTGTGTTGGTATGTGTGGCTGTGAGAAGATAACGAGACGTGGGGGCGGAGGGTGTGTCACCGCGTGAGGTCTGGTGGGTCGAGGTGAGGCCCTTCGTTTGGCTCCGTCCCGCGCCACATTGGTCGGCCCATGACGCATTTAGGGAGACCCATGGATGACTAGTCGTACAAGACAGAGATAGCATAATTTTGAAGGACTCTATGTCCACTGACAAAGCCGGCTCGGTTTTGTAACCCTAGGTTCTCGGACTAAGGTAACTCCTTTATCTCTGATATTACTATTCATCCAACCTAACTTTAAGGGGCATCCTACAGAATGCTTTGCTAGAATCATACTCGTCGGTTAGGAAGAGAGGTGTGAGACAATGAGTGAGAGACAAGCCTAAAGATAATGTGCGTATAGGAGACATGTAGGCAGGTCTATGTATATAGAAAGGGTCGATGGGTATTGTGCGTGTGTATGCTTGCGAGAGGGCGAGTGCTTGTGATAAAGGTTAGTGAAAACAATCGTAAATAGTTACGAGAGGGAGGGAGGGTTATATCGATAGCATGTGTGCGAGAAAAACACCTCGGGAGAGAGTGTGTGAGCATGAGTGAGAGACCACCGATGGAGAGTGAAACTACACGCACAAGACTGCTGTACACATTGATTAAAGATATAAATTGTATCCAAATATTAGGATGGGATCATGATATTTGCAATTCGCGTAAAGAACGGTCATTGATCCATCAGACATCTAGATTCTATCGAATTTGAGCATGTCTATGTTATTATTTGACACAATTGATCCACATAGTTAGTATTTTGAACTCCAGACAATGCATCGCTTTAGCAATCGAATATAAATGTGAGTATAGTTCATGTTGTGTGTGTAAAGCACATTATACATACGAAAGTTACACAATGCACATTATAAATAGCTACCTATGGACTAGCATACATTTGAATTCAACTTAAGGTGGTTTAGAAAATCGAATTCAACATGAAGTCCATTAAATTATTTGAATTTGATATCATGGCATTTGTAAATCGTACCTAAATTATAAGGGCACGAATCTTTGCTCTCATTTTGTACATAATAGCATATGTAGTCGTGTACAAAATAGATTCTAATTTAGCTCCTCCATTCCAAAATAATCGTAGTTATAGGATTTTCAAGTGTCAAAATTTTAAAAAGAAGCGGATAATTTAATGAGGTTTTCAAACATACAAGGTCAAATTTAACGTTGTCTATTTAGGTCAATCCTCAAAGTTCAAGAGTACTCTAAACGTGAATGCTTGTTTTTCAAAATTTCGAACGAAGCGCCAAAATAGCCTCTACTCGCCCGAAACTGTGTGAGACCAATGTTTGGTAGTACAGGGAAATTACTTTTCTAATAACTCCGACCCGTGAAACCTACCGGCCCGACGTCCAAAGGTCTAAACCGGGGTAGGTTCATAGCTTCATCTAGACGCCACGCAACCGCCTCCGAAAAACATTCATACACAATGGCCGCCTAAGTACACATGCGCGCGGCCGAAATCGCTCCCGCCCACTATTTGGGGCACCTGGGATTACCATCCTACCCCCGACCCGCGGTAGGTCCGAAATTTAAGAGGGGGGCAAAGTTTGTACTTCCCCAAATTTCAAACAAGCTTGTCCCATCTTCTGTTCCAAAAAGCTAAAAACAAGCGCGTCCCAGACCCGAAACATGCATCTCCTCCTCCCCCCCGCCCACCCGTCCGATTCCCCATTCGTACTCCGTGGGCGCGAAAACTACCTCTCCACCAGCCATGAAACCCCGACGTCCTCCATCCGCCACCCCATTCCACTCATCAACCGCTTCCCTCCTCCATCACGCCGGAGCCGATACCCCGACGTCGTCGTCCACCGCAACCTCAACCGCAATGCCCTCCACGGCTAGTAGTCGAAGCCGAGGCCGAGCCGTCCGTACCCGAGCCAGTTCAACCACGCCATCCTGCGCCTCACCGCTGCCGCTCCAACTTCGCCACCCTTCACCGCACCGGAGTTGTTCCTGCTACGCCGTCCTTCGCCGCATCGGAACTGCTTCCCCTCCGCCGACAAACGTCCACAGCAACACATTCAACAATTTGGCCATGGGTTCGTCCAAGCCTGCACCCTCCTCTAGAACATCGGTTTCCTAGGCAGAAAGAAGATGATGCGCGACATGTAGAGGCGACCACACCGGCAACCGAAAATGGTACTCCTCTTCCCTTATTTGTGTAAATCTTACGTGTCTGCTTGCACGGTATTCATCCCACATAAGACACTAGTTGACCGCTACTTCTTGATACTAGATGTTCCTAGTAACTCGCGATGCACAAGGTTTCTCCTCATATATTATTTCACCTTAGCTTGAGGTTTGTCGCCCCCCTAAATTTCAATTCCTATTCGGTTGATTCCCAATTAACGAAAGCATTCCCCAGCGTAACAGGTGCTAGTCCGCCTATTACGCCGGGGAAGCAGCGCCTCGGTGTTTATCTTAGGGGCGTGTGTGGCCTAGAGCTACTGGCGCCCAATCTGGAGGTCGGCCGGGATTAAAGGGATGGCCTGGGGGCGCTGCCAAGCACGACGGTGGTGTGAGGTCGAGGGGAGGGCGGGGCAGCGGAGGCAGGGGTCTGGGCCGGTGGTCGCTGGAGGTTCGTGAAAGATTGTCAACAGTGACTGGCGGGAGGTAGACGAAGGCCATCTGCCCGATCCTTATAGATCGGACGGTTCATTAAAAAAATTGACTGACCTATTTGTTTTCAGTCGACTGTTATCTTGATATGACCACATGTGGTGGTGTGCTGGAGGAGTACCTGCATTTCCTGTGCTCATATATTACAAGATCATACGGAGTAGAATCTAATTTTGTTTGTCATGCAATGTCGTAGAGCTATCATATGTCTCTTGTCATTTATTTTTCAGCCACCTGCTATCTGCTACTTTTACAGTGCACTAGTTCTGCACACACTTCACCCATACTCTCACTATTGTGTTGTTATGCAAGGGTATTTCAGACTCTGCTGCTATGAGAGAAGCAAAAAAAGAAAAGAGAGAAGTCGCTCCAGTGTGCTAGGTGGATAGACCAGACACGTTTCAGACTTATAAAATGTGAAGTGTCAGTAGATGGAGACGGTAAACGTAGCTCTGAAGTTGATGACCTCGCTCGAAGTGAACCACCATCCTAGGTGCTTGCTTTAACTTCGCGGTGTCATATGTGGTTGCATGTTCCATATGGTGTCTAGCTTGTATTCAAAAGGCCGAAGTCGGTCTTTATTAAGATAAGGAAATATATTTTTTACATGAACCACCATCCCGTGAGCACCAGAAGACAAATAGCTAGTCAGGGCACTGGCCGAGCCAGTGATAAGCCTAGCAAAGAGAGGCATCACCTGGAAGCCATCTAAAAAGCCGCGATGGTGGCAAATCAGCCCGCCTCCCACCAGGCTCTCAGGTCCTAGATGATCATGCTCACCACTCAAGCCGGATGTCTAGCTTGTATTGCTTCCAATTTGGTTAAATTTCATCTGCTTAGTTTACACATTATACCTTTAAATATGACATGCATTTCTGTTTTTTGTACATACTAATACATCTGTGTATTAGCCATATTCTTACATCAAACCAATGTTCTTGTGTATCCCTCATCAATCACTTATGATGAGGAAGTCAGGCAAGTCGATTACTCCTCATTTAAAGAATGCAACGTCAGCCTCCCGACATGATTCTCAAGAAACAGCAAGGCTAGATGAAGATAGTGGACGTAGCTTTGTAGTTGATTACCGCATTTCCCCTACACTAGCATCACAGGTGCTTGCTCTAACTTGGCAGCATGATATGTGGTTGCATGTTGCATATGGTGTCTAGATTGTAATTTTTCCAATCTGGTTAAACTGCATGTGCTATTCTGCTTAGCTTATACATTATACATGTTAATGTGACATGCCTTCCTGAATTTAGTACATAGTACATATGTCTATTAAGCATGTCCTCACATAAAACTATTGCTTTTTTGTATCCCTCATAAATCAATATGACGAGACACCTTCAGTATATGCAGTGTGATATTAGTTGCATCTTTGATATGATTTGTAGCATGCGATGCTTCTAATTTGTTGAAATGCCTCTTATGATGGGACACTTTTAACTTGGCAGAGTCATATTGGTTGCATCTTTCACGTGGTGTCTAGCTTGCATTGCTTCGTATTTGGTGAAATGGTTTCTGCTTAGTTGTCAGGCCGAAGATGCGATTCTATCCCAATCACGGGACACTTATGTGATTGGGGAACAACCGCATTTGGGGCGCTTAGCAAGATGGATATCATTACATGGCACCATTACATACATTCATGGGGATACAAAAATACATAAAATTCACATGAATACAACAACATCAATACAAGGCATCCCACTACGGATGCAAACATGAAAAGCACAACGACATCCATCTGCAATCCTAGGCTACCGACCCGGAACCTAGCCTAGGACTAAAGAAGAAGAAGAAGAAAGAACTCCAACAAAGGACATTGCTCTCGTGTCAAGTCATCGGAAACCAGCACCTGCAACTGGTGTTGTAGTATCTGTGAGCCACGAGGACTCAGTAATCCCATAACCATGGGTATCAAGACTAGCAAAGCTTAATGGGTAGGAAGAGGTAAAGTGGTGAGGTTGCAGCGGCGGCTAAGCAAAATATGGTGGCTAACTTACGAGTACCAGAAAAAGATGAGCATCTACGCAAACGGTCGCAAACTAGTAATGATCGCTAAAGATCCTGAACTACCTACGAGTCAAACATAACCCCACCGTGTTCTCTTCTCAAAGTGAAAAGAGACAGTCACAGTTACTCACACAGTTGTGTGTTTTACTTCGGATCCTCTGTCAAGTTTTCTACAACCGGACATTAACAAATTTCAATCTGCCACATAACAGCGGGCACGTCTTTCGAAAGATCATAACCCTGCAGGGGTGTCCCAACTTAGCCCATCACAAGCTCTCATTATCAGCAGAGATAATAACAATATTACCCCTTATCTTAGGGAAGGCCCGATGAGACTCGGAATTCCCGGTGCACAAGACATTTCCACAATGGTAAAACAAGTCCAGCAAGACCTCCCGGTGTGTCGACACCCTGATAGTAGCCGCGCGTATCTCGTCTCAGGCCACGACCGGATGGGCAAGCCTACGGGAGCCAATCCTCGAGTTTCCCCGCGGTGGCCCCGCAGTCTCCCCGTTTGGGACCAACACCATCAGCACTGGCACCCCATGATATGTAGAAAGAAACCTAGGGTAGAGCTTACTCCCGATGCAATTAATTAATTAATTAAGTTTTTATTATGAGCAAATTAAAACCAATATTGGGCCTTGCTGGAGGAGTTTTATTCAAATACGAACTGTCAAGGGGTCCCCATATACCCAACCATGTAAGGAACGCAAAATGAAGGAACATAACGCCGGTTTATCGGCTCCTAGGGTGGCATTAGTGGAACAAAACACCAAGCAAAAGGCCAAGCCTTCCACCCATTGCCAGGTATATAGATGTGTTAATAATAATAATAATAGATATTGTGATATTCCAACAACAAGTTCCAACATGGAACAATCTTCATCTTCTCCTGCAACTAGCAATGCTAAAAGAGGGGCTGAGCAAGCGGGTAACATAGCCAAAGAACGGTTTGCTAGGAAGGTGTCAAAGGTTAGAGGTTTCATGACAACAAGGAGAGGGGCTGATAATAAAGATGGGTAGCGTGACATGTAACGATAGCATCGAGACAGCTAGCATGGCAATGATAGTAAAGGTATCCAAGGTGATGGTCATCTTGCCTGAGATCCCGCAAGGAAGAAGAATGAGTCCATGAAGAAGACGAAGAAAAAGCCTTGAAGACGAACCATGTGTAGTCGAACGAATCCTCACGATCGCAACGGAAAAGCACTAACGAGAAGAAAGCACACAACAAGGTAAACACGCCACTCAAAAACAAGACAAGGAGCTCAATCATGTATGATGCAAGACAAGTCTATATGATGCAAAACATGGCAAGGGATGAAGCAATCAAGAACAACACAAACCAACAAGTGTAAATGAGGCCGGAATCAACATATAACAATTTCGATAAGTCCTCATAAGCACATTTTGAATTTGGTCCAGATCTGAACAAACCTAAAGTTAAAGTTTTTAAACAGCAAGTAAACATGCTCCATGATGATCTACTCGAAATTCTAGTCAACTTACATATAAAGTTTGTTTAATTCGGAGCTACGGCCTAGAAGATATGAGCAAAACAAGACAATCATGTCAACGGTGCAAGATGCACCCTAACATCAAGCTAACACACTCCAAACATGAAAACAACATGATATTATGCTTCTACATGCAAAATCACATAAGTTTCATATAAAGCACGCTCAAAACGGAGCAACGGTTCAACACATACACATGAAACAAGATATGACAATAAGCTGTCCAAAGTCAGCAACATACCAACTTTGGAGCAAGGTAAATATATGCTACAGCACCCAAACATGATAACAAGAGGCATGGATGTGAAATAGACATGATACTTAATAAGCATGAACTTAAAACACACCCAAAAACTTGCTGGAACACAATTAAATAAGCATGGCACGTTGCAATAAATTTATCCAGACTTAGTCAAAATCTGGGAAGGCAAAAGCATCATCACGATGCTGCCTTCGGAGGCACAAAACAACAAGCATATCAACTATACTAAGTATATAAAGATCATGGACATGTAATAGACATAGCATACATCAAACAACTTCATTGGATCAACTCCATAGGAGGCATGGATCAATAGCAACAAGCTTCACCAAATTGATCATGCTGATAAAAGTCTGACTGGTAAATTTATAGCAACTTGAGAGCAAGAAATAAATAAGCTACAACAGGCCATATATGCAAACAAGAGCATGGATGGATAGACAATAACATGGAAAACAAGACATGATCATTTGACATACTAAAACAAGCATGGATTCGAGTGAGGAATCAAGCAAACATAGCATCAGGTTTAACAGATTCCAGACTTAGCAGTTTTTTCACTAAGTATAAAACAACAACATTGGCATGGCATGTTTACTAGCTTGTTTAAGTCACCTCAAGGAATATCATGGAAAGTGGATTGCACCACAGCAAAGACCATATGATTGTGCTTCTAAAACATATTGACATGTGGCATGAGGACAAATATACCAATAGCAATGAGCAAGTCAAATCAGCATCTCATAACAAGTTTCAGCACTTAACAGCCACATGCACTTTTGCAACAGAGATTAACATGGCAAGATGACACCTAACATGCATGCTACAGCAGCCAACATGTAGAGCACTTCACCATGAACATTTTGACATATCATATGCTTCATTTGGACCAACATGCACAAAGTTATCACATCTCAAACATGCTAACAAAATTACAGTTAACAACAGTTTTAAACTTATAGCACTCTTGCAACGATGATTAGGGCATTAAGATGAACTCAAACAAGCATGGCACATTGGAACAAAATGAAGAGCATATCACAACGATCATTGTTACATATTATACACTCAATTTGGATCATCACACAAAAAGTTACAGCCATGCAAACATGCATATATTTTACAAAAGGGCCAGGGACTTAGTGGAAAAAGAGGCAACCTCGGGGTGGACATGTCCAATCCAGGTCGGACACGTCCGACTGCTGGACCCATGCGGCAGAGGCACAAAGAGAGAGGGGCGTCGGACATGTCCGGACACCAGGCGGACATATCCGTCGGTGTGGTGAGGAAGACGTGGCCGCGGCAGCTGGAGACGCTTTGGCCGGCGCTCCGGCGAGCTTGTCGCGGCGGCGCAGCAGCAGGGGCCCGACGGGGGAGGCTGGAGAGGTCGGGAACGACGGGGAGGCGCCGGATCCGGACTGCAACGGAGCATGGCGACCGGCGGCGGAGCTTGACGGCGACGGGGCTCGGCCTCCCGTGGCGGCCGGTGATGGCGCGCGAGCCGCGGGCGGCGAGGCGCGTCCCGAGCTTAGGGAGGCGTGGGGTGCACCGGCGGTGAGGAGAGTCCCGGCGCCAACAGCGGCGTGGCGAGCCGGAGACGAGGCCAGGCGGCGGGGACGCTTGGCGGGGCGGCGACGGGGAAGGAGGGAGCGGGCGCGCGTGGGCTCCTCCTGTCCTAAATCCTGCCTGGGGCGGGCCTGTTGCGGGCCGGGGAAGGTGGGGCGTGGAGGAGGCCAGGTGGCGGCTCTCCAGTGGCTGCGGGCTGCGGGGAGGGCGACGTGGCGCGCCCGGATTGGCTCGGGGCGCGCCGGCGGCGGCGGCGGCAAGTGGCAGATCTGGAGCGGGCGGCGCTGAATACGAGGTGGGAGGTGGCTGGGAGGTTAGGGAAGGCTAGGTTTAGCTTAGGGGTGTCCAAAAATGGACTAGGGGGACTTATATATAGGAAAATTGCTAGGTTTTTGGGGGGTTTTAGGCCGTTTCGGAGCCATCGGATCACGATCCAACTGCACCGGAGCGGAAGGGGGAGTAGGCTGGGCCTAGAGGGAAATAGTGGGCTGTGTAGAAGGCCTTGGGCTGCGAGGAAAGAAGGGAAAAGAGGTCCGCGGGGTTTCCGGAGACCGAAAACGTCCGACGTTTAAACCGGCGACTAGTGCCGCTATATATATCCGTTGGGCTATCAAACGAGCTCTGAATGCGATGAATTTGGCAGGCGGCCTGTCTACACTAAAATAAGACCACACGCCAAGTTTCAGTCCATTCCGAGAACATTTTCCGGCCACTCATAAAATAAATATTCGGAGGTGCCGCCGGCGCGTGCAAGTATGTTTGGGCTCAGAACGGACAACGAAAAGGATGAGGGGGTTCGGCCGGATGCAAGTTTTGAAAACATGATGATGCAACACACATGATGACAAGGCAGAAATGCAACACGCAAGCAGATGACATGGCAACGACGACGAATAACTGGCTGACACCTGGCGCATCGGTCTCGGGGTGTCACAACACTCCCCTACTAACAAGAGATCTCGTCCCGAGTTCTTAGGAACAAGACGGAAGGGAAAAGGAAGAACAAAGTTCTTCGAGGACAAAAGAGTGAAACCAAAGAACCTTGAGAGGTTGAGCCACTCGAAAGGAAGAATACAACGGAGATGAACGAAGTTGCAAAGACTTCAATAAACAAGAGAACAAGGAAATATGACGAGAATCTAGTAGGTTAACTGACAAGAAAGAAATTAACCAGTCCGGTTAAAAGAGATAGAAAAGATATTCGACCGAAGTAATTCGGGCAGAACTCCGGCTGAAAATGGAATGAATATAACAAGAAGTTGACAAGATGAACAACACAATGCCTCCGGACGAAAGAAAGAATGGAATGAGAAGAAAGGAGAAGAACAACATCTTCTAGCACAAAATAATTTGACAACATCCTTGCGAAGACAAGACGAACAGAGTTGTTGAAAAATCAACAACGAAAAGAATAAGCTTGTCGTGGTCTTATAGAAAAACATCTCGCACTTGAGGTGAATTATGCCACAACCCAAATATAGACGAGCTGAGGATGAATAAATGCAAAACTCCACTTCAAAAGAATACGGAGAATTATTTGCATCTCGAGACGCAAAAGGATAAAGCTTGTGACGCTCCAGAAGAATTATTGACGAACACTTGAAGAATGAATTGAATCATGATGAACCACTATGAAGAACTCCGGTGACAAAGGATGGTGATATAGAAGTGAAGGATTCAAGAATAAGAATAAAGCCTTGCAGTGATTTAGACTGGTGTTCCGACGAGATGGCCGAGGAAATTAGAACTCCGGTTAAGAAAAGATTAAAGCACTTGGAACTAGAATTTATTCATCAAGAATAAACTCCAATGAAGGGATTAAATCGCCTTGATGAAAATGGAATAAGAGTTACGTTATGCTTATCCTCCACCAATTAAATTGATGAGAAGCAATGGATTCACATACCACTTATTCGCGTTGAAAAATATTAAAGAGGGATATATCACGAACTTGCGAAAAATCTTCATGAAACACCGGTAGGATTGGAATAAAATGAATGAATTGATATAATAACGCCGGAAAGAAATGTTGAGCGAACCATCGTAAGAATTGAAACCGAGTGAAGAAAAAGGAACGACCCACCGGGAAGAATTAAAATCGAGTGATGAAAGAGAACAAACCACCGTAAGTAATTGAATTGAGTGAATACAAGAGAATGAATCGTCGGAAAGAATAAAGCACTTGGGGAATTTAGAAGCAAGAAAACGAAGAGATCGCGAACTGATTAAAGAATACTTGAACGAAGCACCGGACGGAATATGAGACGAACGAAGAGGCATCAATGAATAATATTTGGAGGACAAAGTTGAAAACTGGGAATGAAGAGATCTTCTGAAATGATGGTCTTCAGAGGAACACAATGAAAAGAATACAGAACTACTCCGGATGAATGAAAGGAGAAAGGTTGAACCAGCGATGCATAGAATTTACGAACGATCTTGGAGAAGGCATATGACTGATGGAATCCATACTTACGTCACACTTGAAAAGAATTTGGAATAGCTTCGGAAATATTAGAAGTGTCAGGTAAGATCCTGGGAATAAACCTGTGGGTTAGGGCCCACCGAAGAGAAAACACCATTGAGAATTGATTGACAATAGGAGATGATGCACCGGAAATGATTCAAGGACTCGAATGAGGTGACAACCTCGAATAAATTAGACCACAGACAAATTTCCAGGAATGTCTTCGGAACTCCGGAACAATTACATGGCGAGAGGTGAACAAGCAGTTGGAAACATTTGAGCCGAGGGAAAAGAATATGATGAACACTGAATACTTGAATAAGGACTCCGGTCCGAGAAGGAAAAGGGTGGGCGGGTGGGAAAAGAAAGACCACTTCGGATGGGGAAACAACATCGGTTGGAAAGAACCGAGGATTGAACCAAAAGACGGGGAGGTTAGATCGACTTGACGAGAGATGCACCAGATGAAAGAACAGACGACGCAACGAACGAAACAAACCGCGTGATCCTAAAAAAAATTGAAGGGGAAGAGGAGTAATTTAAAACACCTACGTCAAGATTCCTCACCAGAGCGACGAAGGGACTAAGGAGTAAAAAGAATTCCTACTCTCTTATATAACTAGACTCCAAAATAGTTTTCTGTTAGACTCGACAACGACCAAACTATGATCAATCAAGGGGGCTCCTATGGTCGTTCGAGGCTCTGATACCAACTTGTGAGGCCCAAGATGCGATTATATCCCGATCACGTGAGACTTACGTGATTGGGGCACAATCGCATTTCGGGCGCTTAGCAAGATGGATATCATTACATCGCACCATTACATATATTCATGGGGATACAACAATAAATATAATTCACCTGAATACAACAACATCAATACAAGGCATCCGACTACGGATGCAAACATGAAAAGCACAACGACATCCATCTGCTATCCCAGGCTGCCGACCCGGAACCTAGCCCAAGACTAAAAAAGAAGAAGAAGAAAGAACTCCAACAAAGGACATCGCTCTCGCGTCAAGTCATCAGAAACATGCACCTGCAACTGGTGTTGTAGTATCTGTGAGCCACGAGGACTCAGCAATCCCATAACCATGGGTATCAAGACCAGCAAAGCTTAATGGGTAGGAAGAGGTAAAGTGGTGAGGTTACAACAGCGGCTAAGCAAAATATGGTGGCTAACTTACGAGTACCAGAAAAAGATGAGCATCTACGCAAACGATCGCAAACTAGTAATGATCGCTAAAGATCCTGAACTACCTACGAGTCAAACATAACCCCACCGTGTTCTCTCCTCAAAGTGAAAAGAGACAGTCACGGTTACTCACACAGTTGTGTGTTTTACTTCGGATCCTCTGTCAAGTTTTCTACAACCGGACATTAACAAATTCCAATCTGCCACATAACCGTGGGCACGACTTTCGAAAGATCATAACCTTGCAGGGGTGTCCCAACTTAGCCCATCACAAGATCTCACGATCAACAGAGATAATACTAATATTACCCCTTATCTTAGGGAAGGCCCGATCAGAGTCGGAATTCCCAGTGCACAAGACATTTCGACGATGGTAAAACAAGTCCAGCAAGACCTCCCGGTGTGTCGACACCATCATAGTAGCCACGCGTATCTCGTCTCAGGCCACAACCAGATGGGCGAGCCTACGGGAGGCAATCCTCGAGTTTCCCCGCGGTGGCCCTGCAGTCTCCCCGTTTGGGACCAACACCATCAGCACTGGCCCCCATGCTATGAAGAAAGAAACCTCGGGTAGGGCTAACTCCCTATGCAATTAATTAATTAATTATGTTTTTATTATGAGCAAATTAAAACCAATGTTGGGCCTTGCTGGAGGAGTTTTATTGAAAGACGAACTGTCAAGGGGTACCCATATACCCAACCGTGTAAGGAACACAAAATCAAGGAACAAAACGCCGGTTTATCGGCTCTTAGGGTGGCATGAGTGGAACAAAACACTAAGCAAAAGGCCAAGCCTTCCACCCATTGCCAGGTATATAGATCTGTTAATAATAATAATAGATATTGTGATATTCCAACAACAAGTTCCAACATGGAACAATCTTCATCTTCTCCTGCAACTAGCAACGCTATAAGAGGGGCTGAGCAAGAGGGTAACGTAGCCAAACAACGGTTTGCTAGGAAGGTGTCAAAGGTTAGAGGTTTCAAGGCAACAAGGAGAGGGGCTGACAATAAAGATGGGTAGCGCGACATGTAAAGATAGCATCGAGATAGCTAGCATGGCAATGATAGTAAAGGTATCCAAGGGGATGTTCATCTTGCCTGAGATCCCGCAAGGAAGAATAATGAGTCCATGAAGAAGACGAAGAAGAAGCCTTGAAGACGAACCACGTGTAGTCGAACGAATCCTCACGATCACAACGGAAAAGCACTAATGAGAAGAAAGCACACAACAAGATAAACACGCCACTCAGGAACAAGACAAGGAGCTCAATCAAGTATGATGCAAGACAAGACTATATGATGCAAAACATGGCAAGGGATGAAGCAATTAAGAACAACACAAACCAACAAGTGTAAATGAGGCCGGAATCAACATATAACAGATTCCGGTAAGTCCTTATAAGTACATTTTGAATTTGGTCCATATCTAAACAAACCTTAAGTTAAAGTTGTTAAACAGCAAGTTAACATGCACCATGATGATCTACTCAAAATTCTAGTCAAGTTACATATAAAGTTTGTTTAATTCGGAGCTACGGCCTAGAATATATGAGCAAAACAAGACAATCATGTCAACGGTGCAAGATGCACCCAAACATCAAGCTAACACACTCCAAACATGAAAACAACATGATATTATGCTTCTACATGCAAAATCACACAAGTTTCATATAAAGCACGCTCAAAACGGAGCAACGGTTCAACACATACACATGAAACAAGATATGACAACAAGCTGTCCAAAGTCAGCAACATAGCAACTTTGGAGCAAGGTAAATATATGCTACGGCACCCAAACATGATAACAAGAGGCATGGATATGAAATAGACATGATACTTAACAAGTATTAACTTAGAACACACCCAAAATCTGGGAAGGCAAAAGCATCGTCACGATGTTGCCTTCGGAGGCACAAAACAACAAGCATATCAACTCTACTAAGTATATAAAGATCATGGACATGTAATAGATATAGAATACATCAAACAACTCCATTGGAGAAACTCCATAGGAGGCATGGATCAATAGCAACAAGCTTCACCAAATTGATCATGCTGATAAAAGTCTGACAGGTAAATTTATAGCAACTTGAGAGCAAGAAATAAATAAGCTACAACAGGCCATATATGCAAACAAGAGCATGGATGGATAGACAATAACATGGACAACAAGACATGATCATTTGACATACTAAAACAATCATGGATTGGAGTGAGGCATCAAGAAAACATAGCATCAGGTTAAACAGATTCCAGACTTAGCAGTTTTTTCACTAAGTATAAAACAGCAACATTGGCATGGCATGTTTACAAGCTTGTTTAAGTCACCTCAAGGCATATCATGGAAAGTGGATTGCACCACAGCAAAGACCATATGATTGTGCTTCTAAAACATATTGACATGTGGCATGAAGACAAACACACCAATAGCAATGAGCAAGTCAAATCAGCATCTCATAACAAGTTTCAGCACTTAACAGCCACATGCACTTTTGCAACAGAGATTAACATGGCAAGATGACACCTAACATGCATGCTACAGCAACCAACATGTAGAGCACTTCACAATGAACATTTTGACATATCATATGCATCATTTGGACCAACATGCACAAAATTATCACATCTCAAACATGCTAACAAAATTACAGTTAACAGCAGTTTTAAACTTATAGAACTCTTCCAATGATGATTAGGGCATCAAGATGAACTCAAACAAGCGTGGCACAATGGAACAAAATGAAGAGCATATCACAACGATCTTTTTGACATATGATACACTCAATTTGGATCATCACGCAAAAAGTTACAGCCATGCAAACATGCATATATTTTACAAAAGGGCCAGGGACTTAGTGGAAAAAGAGGCAACCTCGGGGTGGACATGTCCAGTCCAGGTCGGACATGTCCGACTGCTGGACCCACGCAGCAGAGGCACAAATAGAGAGGGGCGTCGGACATGTCCGGATACTAGGCGGAGATGTCCGACGGTGCGGCGAGGAAGACGTGGTCGCGGCGGCCAGAGACGCGGTGGCCGGCGCTCCGATGAGCTTGTCGCGTCGGAGCGGCAGCAGGGGCCCGGCGGGGGAGGCCGGAGAGGTCGGGAATGACGGGGAGGCGCTGGATCCGGACTGCAACGGAGCATGGCGACTGGCGGCGGAGCTTGACGGCGACGGGGCTCGGCCTCCCGTGGCGGCCGGCAACGGCGCGCGAGCCGTGGGCGGCGAAACGCAGCCCGAGCTCAGGGAGGCGCGGGGGTGCACCGGCGGTGAGGAGAGGCCCGGCGCCTGCGGCGGCGAGGCGAGCCGGCGACGAGGCTAGGCGGCGGGGATGGTTGGCGGAGCGGCAACGGGGAAGGAGGGAGCGGGCGCGCGCGGGCTCCTCCGGGCCCAGATCCGGCCCGGGGCGGGCCTGCTGCGGGCCGGGGAAGGTGGGGCATGGAGGAGGCTAGGTGGCGGCTCTCAAGTGGCTGCGTGCTGCGTGGAGGGCGATGTGGCGCGCCCGGATTGGCCCGGGGCGCGCCGGTGGCGGCACCAAGTGGCAGATCTGGAGCGGGCGACGCTGAAAACGAGGTGGGAGGTGGCTGGGAGGCTAGGGAAGGCTAGGTTTAGCTTAGGGGTGTCCAAAAATGGACTAGGGGGACTTATATATAGGAAAATGGCTAGGTTTTAGGAGGTGGCTCATGATCCAACGGCACCGGAGCGGAGGGGGGGAGTAGGCTGGGCCTAGAGGGAATTAGTGGGCTGTGTAGAAGGCCTTCGGCTGCGAGGAAAGAAGGGAAAAGAGGCCCGCGGGGTTTCCGGAGACCGAAAACGCCCGACGTTTAAACCGGCGACTAGTGCCGCTATATATATCCGTTGGGCTATCAAACGAGCTCTGAATGCGATGAATTTGGCAGGCGGCCTGTCTACACTAAAATAAGACCACACGCCAAGTTTCACCTCACTCCGAGAACATTTTCCGGCCACTCATATAATAAATATTCGGAGGTGTTGCGGGTGCGTGCAAGTGCGTATGGGCTCAGAACCGACAACGAAAAGGATGAGAGGGTTCGGCCGGATGCATGTTTTGAAAACATGATGATGCAACACACATGACGACAAGGCAAAAATGCAGCACGCAAGCAGATGACATGGCAATGACGATGAATAACTGGCTGACACATGGCGCATCGGTCTCGGGGTGTCATATTAGTTTACACAAACAGTTGTGAATATGCCATGCCATCCTAATTTTTGTATTATTCCATCCTAGAATCATGTGTTTTCCTTACATCAAAGTAGTGATTGTCAGTATCATGCACGGATGAGTTCTGAAGAGTGAATTTTATTGCTTTTTCTTATCGGTTTTACTTGACAATTCAAAGTCAATAAAGCAGAAGGAAGTTAGCAAGGCAACGGATGAAGGTGCTCCTTCCAAATGGAGGGCCTCTACAGATTCTACTCCTCCATCCCCCCAAGATGATTTCCAAGACAACACATGCATAGACACTCAACATAGCTGTGTTGGTGATGAGCATGTCTCCCCTAGTGCACCATCATAGGTGCTCCCTCTAACTTGGCACTGTTATATGTGGATGCATGTTATGTATGATGTCTAGCTTGTATTGCTTCTAATTTTATTGAATTTCATCTTCTTACTTTCCACATTATACTTGTGACTAAGACACGTGTTCCTGTTTCTAGAACATACAATATTTGTCTATCACACCATGTTCTTACATCAAAGTACATTTGTTCTGAAGAACTAAATTGATATTCGTTTTTCTTGTCGGCTTGAGTTAACATGGTAGAGAGCAAGAGGAAGCAAGACAGAACGACGGGGAAACGGAAGCAGAACAATCCTACTGATTTTGCTGGTACTGATGGTGCAATAGAAGGTCAAAGTCCAGCAGAAAATTGTACCGACAGGGTATCCCGTGCTACACGAGTTGCAGAACAAGCCAAATAGAAACAAATAGCTGCCACCAAACAAGCAGAGACAACCCTAGTTGTTGCAACACCTTCCACAGTACCACCAGCTGCACGATTTACTCGTCGATCAACTCAGCTAGCAACACAATCCCAAGCTCCCTTGCCACCTGACACTACTTCCAAAGCACTCTTGACACAAGATGAGTTGGCAAGATCAGATGAACTTTGTGAGCTTCAACAGCAAGAAGGTAGTTGCTGGAGTCAAGTTACAGTTGCATGCTTCTTTATATGTAGTCTCACAGTCTGATGTACACTAACACTTCCTATGTTTGTTGTTGGACTAGCAGCTAGGCACAACAGGAAACAAACATCAGGGATAATGCTCGATAGGTTAACTAAATCTAGAGGAGGAAGAATGGAGATCCATTTTGAGGCAGGTTTAAAAAGGCCACGTGATGCTACAGAGTCAGCCAAGTTAGTATTAGAGGCAGCGGTTGCTGTTAGGTGTCATGTACGTATCCTCCCAATATGGATTCAGTACAATAATGACAAAGACGAAACCCAGTTCAACACCTTCCTCGACCATTTATCTGTAAGTATGGTTATGTATGGAAACTAGTAATATCGTCTTGCTCTGTCCAATACTTTCTAGGTTGCTGATAATGAGACTCCCATAATTTTCAACAGATGAGGTTCAAGTTGGATAGCCAAGATGATGCAACCAGACAAGCTTGCACCCATGTTTTCAAGTCTGCTCTGTGACAGTATCGGTATAACCTGAGGAAAACTTACTTTGAAGTCAAGGCTAACAGTGAACTTGCCCAAACATCTCCAGTGGAAAATATATCTGATGAAGACTAGAGAGGCCTTGTTAAACACTGGTCCGATCCGAAGTATTAGGTACATTATATATATGTGATCAGATCACATTTTGAAGTCCTATTTACGCATGTGCCACACAAATCTATCTTCTTGTAGGCGAACTGTTCAAAGAACAAGGCCAACCGTACAAAAGTGAAATTCCAACAGACGACAGGATCTCGTAGCTATATTGCACACTGCGAGCCTATTGTAATTAGCTGCTGTTTCACTCTTTTCGTTGTACCATATTATCAGATCTATATTGACTTCTTCCAAAATGCAGAGGAAAGCCCGCAAGGACCAAAAAGTACCTGAACCAAATGCTGTGGAAATCTTCAAGGACTGCCACACCAGCAAGAACAAGGGCATGACTACACCAGTCAAAGCCGCTATTGTAAGTCCTTAATCCTCATGCCTTTTAACTACTACTAACTCTGACGTGTGCCTTGAACTGCATGGTTTGCAGCCAATGTCTCTTACTCTTTTCAATTTTATACACAATTTTCTTAGCATATCATTGCACCTTACAAGGTTTAAAACAGAGGAGTGATGTTCCTTTGATCTTGACCTGTAATCTAGTTCAGTGCTGGGCTTGCCCACACAACGTTACAATTGCATGTTTGTCTGTTCTCAATTGTTTTGTGATATGAATGATGTCATAATATGCTTACCATATTATAAACTTCGTCTCTCTATCCTTAGCCCTCAATACAACGTGAAGAAATAGACAATACATTAGCGATGGTACATGGTCATATGTTTGGAACCTGGTTTTATTATGTACTTTGCAATAAAATACAACTATTATTTTACATGGGTTCACCAGAATAAGTTCTGTATATAGACCAAAGCTATTTTGTTTGGTTTTGCTGCCTCCTTAATATCTTCTGTTCTGGTACTACTAATGTAAAACCTCAACTTTTCAGCGAGCTATGGAAAAAATGGTGGAACTGCCACCTTTTGAAGGTGGCGAGGCAACTAAAACCGCGATGTCAGCTCTTGCTGTAGTGGGTCAGTACCTGTCCACTAATAGTGCCAAAAGCATGTTCCTACGTAATACTGGCTTGGTTTTTAAGGCAATCTCGTCCAAACTACCTCATGATCAAGATATGCAAGCTCAAAACAATGTTGTATCTGCGCTCCAGACACAAGTCCATTCCCTAACAGAGACCCTTTGTGAAACAAGGAGAGACATTGTTTGATGTTGTCAAGATATGCATGGTTTTGAAACTAGACTATCAGACATTTGCTATGTTGTTCAGGAGCCTAGGAGAACTGAAGGCGAAGGTTATGGTGCTCCATCAGACAATACAGCATGAAAACGTAACAGTCAGGTCAAATGAACTGAGCTTCTGAACTTCTGGTGGTGCATTTATCTGCTAGACTGTTAACTTTTATGACAACCTTCCTTTTGTTTTATAGTTGTAATTTGTTTTGGTGCAATACAAAATTTGTTCTTAATGTGCAGCCACCGGCTGAAGAAAACAACAAGCCATTTTTGTATAGTGTAGGGTGTTCCCTATATTTGCACCGGTGGCGAACTTTGATGCCCACCGGCTGTAGTCAACATGGGCCTCCTACGGGCCGTAGAAACAATGGGCCTTCTAAGGGTCATAGAAACAATGGCCTTCTTTCTTTCAAAAAAACAATGGGCCTTCTATGTGGCGTAGAAACAATGGGCCTTATATGGGCTCTAGACACAATGGGCCTTCCATGGGCCTTATCATCAATGGGCCTTCTACGGGCCATATGATCGGTTAGCCGAACATGGGCCAATCACAGACCACATTATGGACGTAAATGGTCTAGAGTTGAAATCGTCCGTTCATGGGCCGACCATAACGGGTCGTCGTTAATCGACCGTATTTTGTTGACGCTATGAAAACGGCCCAACGTACTAACGGGCCACAAACGGGCCGACTCTAACCACGGGCTGAATTTGCGCCACAAGCAGAAAATGACATTAATGGGCCGTAAGTAAACAAATGTGGACATGAGCCCAAGAATAAATGGCCCCGAGAAGGCCGAAAGATAACATGGGCCGGAATCGGCCCAACGGAATAACGGGCCGTTAATGGGTATAAAGTGATACACTGTTCATTACGGGCCAGTTTCACCACGTGCCGTTAATGGGTATAAAGTGATACACTGTTCATTACGGGCCAGTTTTACCACGGGCCATTAATGGGCCGAGAGTAATAAGGGCCTCATATGGGCCGAAATATGTCATGGGCCATACATGGGCGGGAAGTTAAAACGGGCTGGATTTATATTGGACGGCCCAGATGACGTTGCTGGGCCTAATTCGGATAGGCCGTAAACGGGCCCTGGGTTCGCGGGCTGTACATGGGCTATATGTGAACAGGTCGTTAACAAGCTTGCCGTGGGCCGGCCCACCACCTTTTGACCAAGTTAAACAGGCCGGCCTTTTCACAGGAATGGGCCTCTGTTGGGCCATGCCACGTATCGGCGTATCATAGGCACTTTGGGTCCAATGAGTGGATAACATATGTTCCAACGGCGAGCCGACACGTGTTTCCTCCAGCCAATGATGATTTTACACATGGAAAATCCCCATTGGTCGGGGCTGTTAACGGGTTATCGGATCCAAAACCATACCCGATAGCTTAACGGCTTTCCGTTACGGTGGATGCCACGTGTCGGCCACCCTTGACCAAAGCACTTCTGTGACGCGCGATTTATCGTCATGGAAGTGGACACTTCCGTGATGATAATTTTGGTAATGTCATGGAACACTTCTATGACAACATAGGTATGACTATCTTGATTCTGTCATAAAATCGTCATGGATGTACATGCATGGCAGAAAACGTGACCTATTGTGACAAACACGTATCATCACGGAAGTGTATTTTTTTGTAGTGACCCGTGGTGACAATGGGGTGTTCTATCGATTCACTTGATGTATGTTTTTGTGATGAACTTGCGCGTTCCGTGACCTTGGGAATCTATGCATAGGGGTTGGCACACATTTTCGTCTTGACTCTCTGGTAGAAACTTTGGGGCACTCTTTGAAGTTCTTTGTGTTGGTTGAATAGATGAGTCTTAGATTGTGTGATGCATATTGTCGGTGTACAAAAGTAGGGGCGCTCTTTTATACCCCTTCCTTGTGCATGGGCAGTCAGAGCCACGCCTATGACCAAACATAACAAAGCAGAGGAGGGAAGCCAGAGACGCAAAGTTACCAGAACAACGCCAAGACGGTGGCACGAGAAGACCAAGCAAGGAGACAGGCCCTCCCCCGACAAGGACTCTTGCCGGGGCGGCCTCCGCGCCCCCGGCAAGAACCCTTGCTGGGGCCATTCACCCAAACGCCTCCGTTGCAACCACCCTTGAGCCTAGGAGCTCCAACCACATCAACAGCATTGGAACCAAGGTTCGGGAAGCGCCCACATGATGGCATGCAGATCTTTGTGAAGACAAAGGTCTATGGCTCACTAGATGAGAACCAGACGACAAGGCAATCACGAGGGCCCTAGCTGAGGATGCCCACGAGGCCCCGGCAAGGCTCCTCACCAAGGAGACACCAAAGCCCCGGCAAGCCTCTTGTCGAGGACGCTCCCCAAAGCCCCGGCAAGCCTCTTGCCAAGGAAGCTCACGAAGGCCCCGGCAAGACCCTTGACGGGAAAAGACACAAGACCACGGCAAGCTCTTGCCGCCCCGTTGTCGCCCCAGCTCAGCAGCCGACCCACTAGTCCAGGTAGGTACCCACGTGGTAGTATGTGGTTCCTGGTCCAGCTAGTCAAGCACCTATGAGGTGGCATGCAGATCTTCGTGAAGGCCCTACCACCACGCCACCTCAGCTGCCTGCCTCACTAGCCTGGACGCGCATCGCAACCAGACGGAGCGGCCACGGACGGGACGGGCCTCATTTCTGTCCCCGATAAAGCAAGTGGACACCTAAGTAGCGCATTTAGTGCATCTTGTCCCGTAATGGCATGGGATAAGCCTATGCATTGTACACCTTTCCACCTCCTGTGTGCCACTATGGCAGCCCCTTTGGACTATAAAAGGAGGCCCGCGGCATACTGGAGAAGGATTCGTACCCTGGAAAGCTAGACATCCACCGTAGCTAGCTCAAGAACTCAAGAACACTCGAATATACGCCAAAGCAAGACTAGGGTATTACGCATCCTCACGGCCCAAATCTGGGTAAACGATCTGTGTGCTGACTCTTAGACCCGCTCTTTGCACAACCTCGCGCCCGTCAACCGTAGAAGGGATTCCAGTGATCCCATAGGTGTTGTTTCGTACTGACATCTTTGGCGCGCCAGGTAGGGGCACAGTTGTGAAAACCCGGTCTAGTAGTTAGTGTAGCGGTTCTCCATGGTCATGATTTCCAAAGAGGGAAATGACCAAGTGCGGGGCATCATTAGCAAATGCGGTGTATGGCCACACAACCACAGAAAAGATAAGTCACGCAAAACTTTGAGTAATTCCTTTTTACATAAGGTTACTCTCCTCGGAGATCTTGCTCTCTGTATGATAAACCTATATGCAATGGGACCCTTCCACTATTGGCGAGGCCCTCGTCCTATTTCGAGTCTGCTCAACAGTTCGATTGGCTGCGTCGAGAACGGCAGGGAAGCCTTTCCGCTACCGGCAACGCTTTTGTCATGTTTCGAGTCCGCTCAACAGTTCAAACAGCCACGCTGAGAACGGTAAGGCGGTTTGCCCGACAGCAAGCACACCTAGCAGGCTATTGAGGATCCATCCTCAAAGCGCCACGGCCTGGGTTTACGCATTGGCAAGCCTATCCAATTAAGCATAGGGTGGACATCCAGAGAGAAATCAAACAGGAAAGTAGCATGCATTACTTCAAGGTACTGCATAGTTATGATACATCAATTGTTGCTGCAGTTCTAACTAAAGATAAAATTTGTCTTGGCTGTGAACCTGCAGCGGAAACAAGAAACGGCGTGCCTAATCCTGACGTTGGCCTTCTACCCTCTGGATTCCGTTGACGCGACTGATGATGGGCTTGATACGCTCCTTGAGCACCGTGAGATCTACATCATCCGGCAAGCTATCCAGTGCGGCATTGAAGTCGAGGTCGGGGTTCCAGTAGGCCACCTTGGTGAGGACCTTGGTCAAGGCGCACCGACAGAGCCTCCGGGACTCGTCGGCTAGATAAGCGGATCGGTCGGAGCGGAGCTTCTCCAAGGCGTCAAGGATGCACTCGAAGAACCCGGTCAGGCTGGCGTGGATGGAGAGGTTCACCTCCCGGGAAAACCTGAAGTTCGGCATGCCCATGGCGGCCAGCAACGCAGTGAGTTTCTCCACGACAGCGACGAGGCGGTTGATCCAAAGGTTCTCGCCCTTCACGTAATCTGCGTAGCCAGCGGCGTCATCCTTCCGCAGTCGTTTCTCCTCCTCCAGGCCCTTGTTCAGAGTCTCCTCCCGAGCTTTGGCCTCCGTGAGCATCCCCTTGAGGCCCTCCAATTCCACCTTGAGATCTTTGATGGAATCATGGGCCGTGGAGAGCTGCTTGGCCTTGCCGAGGACCTCGGATTGCGCCTCCATCAAGGTAGCGTGGATCGTGTCCTTCTCTTTGGTCAGCCCCAGGACCCGCTCGTTCAGGCCATCCCGCTCCACCTCCAGCTCCATTACCTTGCCGGCGTGGACCCGAGCCTGAGCATTGAGATCCTCAAGGTGCCTCTGTTCCAGCTCCTGGGTCCGCCGCATGACAAGGTTGTCAACCTCTTCGTCCTTTCCGCGGAGTGTGGCAGCGAGTGCCTAATCACGGGCGACGAGATCTTCCTCCTGAGAGTCCAGTTGAGCTTTGCGCTGGTTGTGGGCGGCCAGATCATTGGAGGCCCACTCCTTGGCCTCCTCCTGGGCCTTCTCGAGATCGTCTGCACCAACATGAGATCTCGAGCGCGCTCGTCCAGCTGATCCTGGGAAGCCCTCAGCTCACTGCGGGCCTCGGCAAACCAGACTTTCTTCTAGGCAACGCGCTCCTGGAAGTCGTCCTCCGCCTTATCCACCACTGCCGACCTGGACATTGCCTTGTCCAGGAGGGCGCGGTGGAGCGCTTGGGGCTTCTAGAAGCCATCTAGTCAACAACCTCAAGCCCGGCGATGGCGAGCGCCTCGTTGTCAAACACCTCTCCCTCGGTTGGCACCGTGCTGCTTGCCATCGATGGGAGGTGGACGAACAAGTCATCACTCACCTTTAGGTAACAACCCGAGCTAGAGGCAGCGGAGGAGGAAGGCTGGTCCTCGGCAGCAGCCTTGCCGGCCTCCTCGGCAGCGGCCTTGCCAGCCTCCTCGGCAGCAGCCTCGGCGTTCCCTCCGACGGGCCCTTTTCCGGCCTCCTCGGTGCTGGCTTTGCCGATCCCTCCGACAGGCCCTTGGGCTGCCTCCTTAGCAGTGGCCTTGGCGGCCACCTCGGCAGCGATCCTATCGGCCTCAGCCTCAGCGTACTTGGCAACCTCCTCGAGGGTGGGCTCGACATCCACCCGGTCCGTCAAGGGAGGGTCTAAAAGTCAAGAGAAAAGTGAGGCAATGGCCAAAGTCAAGGCTCAACTTGGAGAGAACGAGGGCAAATCTTCCATATCGGGCTGGGAAGGAGTGGCGCTCTCCTCACCAACGATCATTGTCGGGGAAGAGTCACCGGCGCTCAAGTTCCTCTCCTCCTCCTCCTCCATGGGCGCGGGCTCGGTGGTCGGTGCCCCTGCCGGAGACGCCCCTCGGGGCGGTGAACTAGAGGGGGCAGCGTGTTAGGGGTGGCCCCCTGTGGGCCCTCTTGCTGCCATTCCACACGTGCAAACCCGGCAAGGTCAGCACCAAAGATTCACATCCCGACGCTCGTCCATAAAAGAGTAAGTAGTGAACTTACGCCGGGGGCTATTGTCTGGGCTGCTCTCCACGACCAACGGCATGCCTGAGGTACCCACCGGGTGCTTATCGGCGAACGACGCCCTGGCCCTCTTCGCTGCCCTCTAGGCCAGCATCTCCATATCCCTACGGAGACATCATCAGATCAAAGAGAGATAAGGCAGAAATGGAGTCAGGAGATAGTGCGAGGGGCGAAATACATACTCGTCCTCCTTCTCCTCCTCCTCCTCCTCTGGCTTCCTCTTCTTCCTCCTCGAGCTAAGAGATCCAAGATCAAAGTCGACATCCATGACGACATCTGCGAGAGGGTGAGAAGGAGATGGACTCCGGCCACGCATGGACGAAGAGGAGGCCGCTACCGTCCTCTTCGCCACCGCGGTCTTCCCGGCCTTCTTCTCCGCTGCGGCCGCCATCGACCTCGTCTCACACACGAGTTGCTCCGGGGGCTGCTGCCGCCACACGATGCTGCCGGGCCAGACCAGCTCGCCCAAGCCGGCCCACCTCAGGACGCGCTGCCTCCCCATGGCAGGAGGGTTGGCAGCCTCGGCATCCTCATCGGTCTCCTCCTCGACCACGTCCTCGACAAGGGGAGCGTCGACATCAGCGCCAGCGCGGCTGGCCTCCCTAGCGGACTTCGCCCATCCAGCGAGCTACTCCTCCTCGGTGGCCACATTGGCCTCGTCCTCCATGTGGCCGGTGCTACCGACCTCCAGGACAAGCGCCGCCTCCGCCACCCTGGCGGCAATTAATCTAGTTCCGCCTGGGTGGTCTCGTGGACGAGCACCGGCTCTTCACGGACACGTCTCTCCGACAAAGTATCGAAGAACTCCTGCACTCGATCCACCGGCGGCCTGACCCAGGCCGGGTCGAGGCCGTGCACGTTGAAATCCGGCATCATGGCGATGATGGCAGACTGGCAAGAATTGTTTCTTAGCGGAACCACTCCCGCCGGTAACCCAAACAAGGGCCCCTTGACGGCCTTGCCGGTCTTGGTGGCCTTGCCGGTCCTCTTGACCCTGCCGTCGCGGTCCACGTCGAGCTGGAAGAGCCTCTGGCACAGGTGAGCGTGCTCCATCGCCATGAAGTTGTGCTTCAGACCGGGGCGGTGCCTCGTGACGTTGGCCGTGTTCAGGAAAAGCCAAGCCGGCCTCCGTTTGTTGTGCAATGACGCGATTCGGCGACTGATGAAATCGGCCCCAACCATCTCGAGGGTGAGCCCGTCCTGAGCAAGGCTGTGGATCCTGGTGGTGGCGATCGAGAGCTTCTTGCCGTTGACGTCGACGTACCCCCAGTACTTGTGGTGGGACGGCGGGCTCTGACAGACTCGGCAGAATCTCGGTGGGTCGTCCTCCTTAATCCACAGCCACCGGCTCCGCCACTCATCCCACCTCTCCTTCTACGCGTCGTCCGGATACGTGCCCTTCTCCTGGGCCCGTGGAATCTAGGTGATGCAGCTGGAGATGGCGTCCCCCTGGATGCGGGGGAAGAAGTAGAGGCGGAAATGTGTCGTGCTGGGAACCACCCCGGCGAAACCCTCGCAGAGGTGGGCGAAGAAAGCCATGCACGCCATGACGTTCAGCGTGAAATCGAGAAGATGGAAGCCAAAGGTATGCATGATATCATTGAAGAAATCGGAGAAAGGGGGACAGAGGCCACAATAGAAGTAGTCGACGAAGAAGGGATATCGATTCAGGCCGGCCTCTGCGAATTGAGCAGGGATGACGCGTGTGGCTGGATGCCCCGTCGTCTGGCACCCCCACAGGGGTTTGAAGTAGTCCCTGAGATGGACCGCGTCGATCGTCGGAGGGAAGTAGGCATGCTTCATCCGAAGCACCTCCAACTCACTCTCCGGTAGCTCCTTCTCCCTCGCGTCCTCGACCGTTGCCTTGCCCTTGCTGGACTTGGGTGCCATTGCGGCTGTGGAAGAAAGAGAGGACTTTGGGGCAAAGGGAAGCACAACGGCGGCGAGCGGAGGCAAGAGCTTTGGCTTTTCGCTTGGAGAAGAAGCAGAGGAACGACGAACCCGAGATTGAAGAAGCGTAGGAGGTAAATGAGCGGCGTGCCTGCGGTTTCCCCCTTTTTAGGGGGAAGGCGCGAGCCAGCCCCTTTACCATTTATTGTGACGTGACACTAGCGTGCAGCAACCGCCCCACGCACAAACCCCATGTCAGCACAGATCAGGGGGGAACGCTATGTCACACCCTGCATTTTGTAACATGTTATTTGTAACTTTGAAGCATGAAAATTTGGACCAGCAAAATTTTTTAGCATCATTTGGCTTTTATTTGGAATTGAGTTTCCCTCATGTGCTTTTTCTTGTGCTCATTGAAGTCAACTATGATCTCTTGTAGATTTCATCTCTATACTCAAACTTCTGCCCAATGATCATGCCAAGTGTTATATAACAGTATAATATTTTCTTACAAAATTAATTTGGCCAAAAAGTATTTTATAAATTTAGTTTTCCAAAAACCCCTGAATTGAGATTTGCACTGCAAGTACTTGATTTAGGGTGAGAAAATTATTTGAAAAGGTTTATTTGAGACCTAGTAGTCATAGGACTCCCAAAAACCACAAAGGTATAATTTTAAAAGTTATTTTCCTATTTTATTTAAAAGCTTTTTCTTAAGGCCAGAAATGGTCTTTAATAGGAGAAAATTATTTAACTATTTCAAAAATATTTGCCAAAATTCAGAGAGACTCATAGGACATATATTGTCCATATATAAGAGTTTCAACACTTGGTCATGTTCAAAATAATGGGCTAAACGCTCTAAAACCCTTTCTGGATATTTCAAGCTTTTGAAATATTTACTAAGGGAACTTTCTTCAAAAATTCCAGGGAAATTCTATCATGTCATATATGACATATTTGATGATCTTGCCAAGTCCCATGCCTTGGGAAGCAAGAAAACATCCTCAAACCTCTTCACAACCATTTTGTCCATATTTGAAGTTTGAGCAACTTTACATTGCCAAACTTGTCCAAATGCTCTCAAACTTGGTGCACATGCTAGAATGACCTAATAAGGCATCTAGACCAAATGGCACAAGATTTGTGATAGAGCAACTTGATCAGATCACCTCAAAACCCTTTCTGTTCAAATGCAAATTTGAGCAACTTTACATTACCAACTTTTTATCTGGAGCTTCAAACTTTGTGGGCATGATCAATACCCCAAATGATGATGCTACACCAAGTGGTGCATCAAGGGGAGATGATTAGCTTGACTCAATCAAGATGAAACTGTTTCTGTTGATTTCTAGGGTTCACCAAAGTTACATTGGCTAGTTTCTCCAAATGAGCCCAAATTTTGTGAAGCACCCTATTTTCTCATGTGTTTCAACCCTGTCAAGTGCCATGTCAAGTGGACTTCATTTACTTGACCAAACACAGATCAAACACCTTCTGCAGAATTTCTAAAACCCTCAACTTGATCACTTTTTCTTTTCTCCATGGCCTCAACTTCTTACCACAGGCTCATTGAGTTACCAGCTACCTCCAGTAACTCCCCCAGCACCTCAGCTCCATGATTGAAGGGTGAAACCCCAGTTTTACCTTGCTGTACAGCAGGTTTCCACCATGTTACCAGCCCTCTCCCTCTCTCTCTGCATCTCCAGGGCATCCAAGGCCTCAGGCCCTTTCTTTACTCCTCCCTCTACGTGCTGGACACTGTTGGACACGCTGGATCGGACCAAACCGGCGAGAGCACGCTGATGCCAGCAATACGCACGCTATGGAGCGCGCGAACAGTGCCCTCCGCACGCTGGCTCCAGCCAATCGCCGATCCCCGACAGCCTCGGGCCTCCCCCTCGCGCCAGTCGAGGCGCCTCGACGTCCGCGACCTCCCCGGCGCTGTCCCACCTCCGCCTGCGCCCTCCAGTGAACGTCGTCGCACGCGCACCGGCCGCCTGCTTCGGCCATTCTTCTGCTTCACACGCGCGCGCTCCTCTGACGCTCCCCCGCTCCTCTTATCCCCTCAGCTGGACGTGGAGCTAGTCCACGGACCTCCCCGGCGTGTTCCCAGGCTCCAGAACCCTCTCTAGCCTCGCCTGCAACCTCGCCGGCGCACGGGTCCACGGTGAACCACGGGCGCGGCTATATAAGGCCCTTCCGAGCCTCTCCAGCACCATCACCAGCCTCACACCTCTCCACTGAGACCCCGAGCACCCTCCACTCCTCCCCAGGACGTCCCAGTGCTCGGGATCGACCGGAGCTCCGCCGCGTCGGGCCGCCGGCGATCTCGAGGTACAGGCCTCCCCTGCTTCTCCTTCCACCCGTTTCGGAACCGCCGCACCTCACTGACTCTTTCCCCCTCGTTTCCCCTCTCTGTGGCCGTCGAAAACGACCTCGACCACGACCCTCCGACGAGCTTCCGCCGTCCCACCTCGCCGCCGGTGAACCAGGACTCCCCGCCGTGCCGCACCACCACCACAGCAACCACAACACGACACTGAGCTCATCCCTGCCCTCCGTTGCCGTCGCCGTGGCCGGAATCCTTGCCGCTGAGCTCGCCATCGCCGTGGCCATGGGGTTAGAGATGACAGGCGGGCCCCGCCTGTCATCCCACCACCTCTCTCCCCCTCCTCTGTGCCGCTGACCCACGGGCCCCGCCCGTCAGGTTTGAAAACCTGACGTGCGCGCGCTGACTCCCGTGCGGCTGGGCCAGTCCGTCTGGGCCGTGCACTGTAGCCTCTTCTGGCCCAGTGCACAGGACCCTTTTTCATTTTTCTTTTCTGTTGATGTTTCAAACATTTATACAGAAAAGAATATTGATCCAAATTAAATATTTCCAACTCCTAAAATCTTGCAATATTCCAACCTATTTAATGGTACCACTTTCATTCAAATCCATGAAACTTTTCTGTACTGTTCAAATTTAAATTAGAATTTGGACAGTAATAATCCTGTTCAAAAATCAATATATCCTATTCTGTAACTCCAAAACTCCAACTAAGATTTTTCCCCATCTTAGAAATCTCTCTAGTATTTTACAAAAATGAGTTGACATTTTTCTGAGCACTTTGATTTTTCTGTTTTATTTGTATTCTTATTTTCCCGTGGTTATTATGCGACGTATATATCCCGTATTTGACGAAGTTGCTGTGGAAGAAGAAAGAGAAGGACTTGAAGACTTTGAAGACCAAGCCAATCCAGGCAAGCAGCCCTTTGACCATGATACACTTGTTCTCGGAACCCGTTTGTTCCTGATGCATGATGATAGGGTTACGATGGTAACCTAGATGAACCACCACATGATGCATGCCTTATTATTGATCTTGCTATGTGCTAGATGACATGCAAATAGTTGGTCATGATGCTTATATGATGCATGTGTGATATGAACCCTCGTAGTTGAAATCTTTGCATGAACCCATCGGGTGCCCCTAATGCCCGAGGGTGATGAAGTGTTAGGTCATCACTTGAGAAAGAAGTGATGTGCCGGTAGATCATGTGCATGGTGGAATGATGGATTAGATTTATGTGTGACTACCGTCCCAACCAAACATGTGCAACCACACTACTCCTTATGGGACGGGGCTTTATTGATTACTTAGGTCGATACTAGCATGGTGCCCGCATTACTAGTGACGGGAAGACTTGAGGTCTTTCCCGGGACGGGGTCGTGCTTGGATAGACGACCATGACTATTTTCACAGGGCACCGGACACACCGTTGGTCCCTTCGGGTACGCGTGAACATTGAAATTAGGGCAAGTCCCGTGATCTATTGTTTGTACCCGAGGGCCGTGTGCCAACGAGTGGACTCTATGTTAGTGTCGTCTAAGGAAAGGTAATGACCGGGTGCTTACCCCGGGTACTTGAGGTACCGCGGGTCGTGGATGACACGGAAGTTCCCCGGATCTTGTGGGTAAAGTGCGCAACCTCTGCAGAGTGTAAAACTATTCGAATAGCCGTGTCCACGGTCATGGACAGTTGGGTGGTGCTACTTAAACTATGTCCAGAATTTTACTTCATCAGTGTTGGTATGTGTGTGACAAGTCAAGGATGGTGACTTGACTCGATGAGTTGAATCATATTCATGTTGATATCGGTAACCTGTCTTCGAGGTTACGCGAGGTTATTCATGCATAAACTTGATGTTAGCATATTGTTCTAGCTTCCTGCTAGATTGCTCATTATTGTTCCATTGCATTGTTACCATATCATGGGTTGCTTGCGAGTACATTCAAAGTACTCATTGGCTTGCCACTGGTTATTTAATTGGCCAGGCATGGAAGAACAGGATTATGAGGAAGAGTTCTTTGGAGACGAACATGCGAACTAGGACGCTATCCCAGTCAGAATGCCTGTAGGGTTAAGGCAGATGGCATGGGTTCTACCCGTTTATCAAAGACTTCCGCTATTTGAGTTATTTGCTATTCAGCCGTGAGGCTCTATCTATGTAAGACTTGGCCATAATGGCCTTAATTCGTGTAAGTCTATTTGTATGGATGTAAGACTCTTGTTATTTCAGCTTCTGTGTGTTCAGAGAGCATTGATCTCTGGGATCACTGTACACGTGCATTCGGTGATCTGGACTTCTAAGTCGGGGTCCCCACAGAGCTGGTATCAGAGCCATCCTGACTGTAGGAAGCCTTAGTTAGCATGGGCGTTAGTTAGTTGAGACCCCTTTTCAAAAACCTTCTGAACCTCTCTTCTTTTCTAAACCTGAGATTTCCTCAGCTTATTAACCCCTCCTATTCCACCTTTGTAGATGGCCGCTGTTCCCGAAGAGCACCTGACCATTGGGTTTCCCCTACTTCTCGAGGATAGCCTCCAGGAGTGTCAGTTCCAACGAGCACCCATCCTCACCTACCTTGAGCATTGGGTGAGCGATACTGAGGTGGAGTACCATGTGGAAGTGATCGTGAAGGCAAACGATCCTCCCACAAGTTGGTTCTTCGAGGGACCCCAGATGGCGACACTACCACTTGCGATTGAGGCTGCTGCACTCAAGGCATTAACCCGTCTCCGCGAGCTTCTTCCGGAGATGGCAGCCAAGATGGCAACTCGCTTCTTACCTTACCGGAAGGAAGGTGACGAAGAAAGCAGCGCACTAGCCCCTCCACTGAAGGAAGGACTCTCGCTTCGGTTCCAGACCTACTTCAGTCTATGTGCCGACAGCCTGGCGCAAGACTTGGCCTCGGAATCAATGAAGCTTCGAGAAGAACTTTACAAGACCAAGGCACTTCTTCGTCGAGCTCAAGAGAAGGCAAACAGGATCAAGAAGGAAGGAGCCCCTTCTGGACAATCCGCTATCGCATATCGAGGCGGAAGGCCCTCCGAGGATGTGTTTTCCAAGGGTGAAGAACCACCTCGGCGACGCCGGATGACGGCAAGGGAATATCGCAAGCTTTTCCCTGCACCACCGGCGAAGCACCGTCGTATCCAACTCCTCCACTCCCCCACTCCCTCCAGCGACAAGGGAGCCCAGACAGATGAAGACAAGGAGGAAGACCCAGAAGAGCCGGAATACGCGACCGAGCATTCCGCCGCTTAGGCATTATTCGCTACTCGGATATGCCAGTTGTAACCCCTACGGTAGGATAGGTCGTGTAACCCCTATGCGCAGTCGAGTCCTTGTATGGTTCATATGAAACCATCTAGCGTTTGCTTTTGTTGTGTCTGGATGTAAGTTGTAATCTTCCTTCGGGAATGTGTAAACGACTACATCACCCATCTGGATTTTAATGAATGTGTTTTGGCCTCTCGGCCCTTGCATGATTTGATTTAGTGTCACACCCACCCCTTACTAGGCACCCATCTATCTTGCTTTCCCTCTTCCGAGTCATGAGACCTTTTACCGCTCCAACAGGATGCCTGTTGTAACTCGTACTGGTACCTCTACCCAGCAGCCCGAAGCCGGAGCATCCTCTCAGCCAGAGGCAGGCCACGACCAAACCAACGACCAAGCTCCACCACCACCTCCTCCAAGCATGGACATGGCTCAGCTTCTCCAAGCTTTCCGAGAGGAACGCCAAGCCAACACTGCAGCTCTTCAGCTGATTGCTCAAGCTGTCACCAACAACCGCCAGCCGGCGGGGAATGGCAATGGACGTTCCACGTTGGCAGAGTTCAAGAAGCATGCACCGCCAACCTTCATCGAGACTGCAGAACCCCTGGATGCTGACGACTGGGTCCGTTCCATTGAGGAGATTATGGAACTAGTCGGATGCACCGAAGATCGCGAGAAGGTGGCTTATGCAGCCCACTGCCTCGGGGGAACTGCTAGAGCTTGGTGGGATGGATTCAAGGTCATGCATGCTGAACAAGACATCAATTGGGTGAACTTCAAGGCAGAATTCCGCAAGGCCCACATTCCTTCCGGAATCATGGCTATCAAAAAGCGTGAGTTCCGAGCCCTGAAGCAAGGAAGTGGCACTGTCAAGGAGTACATGCAGAAGTTCAGTATTCTGTCAAGGTATGCCCCTGAAGATGTCAGCACTGATGCTGCCAAAAGGGAGCGCTTCATGGAAGGCCTTAATCAGACTCTGCAATACTCGCTTGTCGTGTGCGACTGCCCATCTTTCCCTGACCTGGTGAACAAGGCACTTATGCTTGAAGACAAGCGGCGTGCTTTGGAAGACACTCGCAAGCGCAAGTTGGTCAGTAAGGGAAGTTCCAGCAACCAGAAGCCTCGTCCGTGGCAGTCAGCCCCGGCCAAGCCCACCTATCAGCAGCCAAGAGCTCCTGCACCTCGTGCCAATCCTTAGCCTCAGCAGTACGCCAACACCAGGCCAGCTTTCAACCCCAATACCAGTGGTGGCAACAAGATCAATCCAAACCAAGTCACTTGCTTTGGATGTGGGCAGCCCGGACACATCTCAAGGGTGTGCCCCAACAAGAAGCCTGATGCCCCGCGCCCCAATGCGCAGAACCAGGGACAAGGCCGTGGAATGCCACCAAGGAACCCAGCTCCTCGCAATCCACCGAACTATGGGAAGGGGCGTGTGAATCACGTCACTGCTGAAGAAGCCCAGGAAGACCCGGACGTCGTGTTGGGTACGTTCCTTGTCAACTCAGCACCTGCAACTGTCTTGTTTGATTCTGGAGCAACGCATTCATTTGTCACTCAAAGATTTGCATTAAAAAGTGGCATGACCCCTACACCCCTGAGTAACCCTATGGTGGTACAAACCCCCGGAGCCGAGATGAGAGCCAAGATAGGCTGTAAAGGAGTCGGTATTACCATTAATGGTGTAGAATTCCTAGCAGACCTTATCATCCTGAGATCGCAAGGCTTGGATGTGATCTTAGGGATGGATTGGCTCAGTAAGCACCAAGGCTTGTTAGACTGTGCCAATCGGACAGTCACTGTGACCAATGACCAGGGAGTCGAAGTCAAGTTTGCCCCCAACTCCTCTTCCGCTCAAGCCGCTAAAGTCAACTGTCTGTCTGAAATTGGGCTAGATCAAGTACCGGTGGTATGTGAGTATCCTGATGTCTTTCCGGATGAACTACCGGGAATGCCCCCTGACCGTGACATTGAGTTCATCATCGAGCTTGTGCCCGGAGCAGGACCCATCTATAAGAAGCCTTATAGAATGGGGACGGAAGAATTAGCCGAGTTGAAGAAGCAGCTAGAAGAGCAGCTAAGGAAGGGATTTATCCGCCCGAGTGCCTCCCCTTGGGGATCTCCTGTTCTGTTTGTGGCAAAGAGGGACGGTACCATCCGCTTATGCATTGACTATCGTTCCCTCAATGAAGTTACAATCAAGAACATGTATCCACTTCCCAAGATCGAAGATCTGTTTGATCAGCTCAGCGGAGCCAAGGTATTCTCCAAGATCGACCTCAGATCTGGGTATTACCAGCTAAGGATCAGACCCCAAGATATTCCGAAGACGGCATTCGTAACCAGATATGGCCTGTACGAGTGCACGGTCATGTCTTTTGGGTTAACCAATGCCCCAGCTTACTTCATGTATCTCATGAATAAAGTCTTCATGGAATATTTGGACAAGTTTGTTGTTGTCTTCATTGATGACATTCTTGTGTTCTCGAAGTCGGAGGAAGAGCATGAGAAGCACCTGAGGATGGTCCAAGACAAGCTTCGTGAGCACCAACTGTATGCCAAATTCAGCAAGTGTGAGTTCTGGCTGCATAAAGTTGGATTCTTAGGTCATGTCTTGACCGAGGAAGGATTATCTGTTGATCCTACAAAAATCGAAGCTATGACCCAATGGCAATCTCCAACGACCGTCAAGGAAGTCAGAAGTTTCCTCGGATTAGCGGGCTATTACCGCAAGTTCGTGGAAGGATTCTCTAGCATTGCACGACCAATGACTCAGCTCCTCAAAAAGGACAAAAAGTTCGAGTGGACGCCAAAATGCGAAGAGAGCTTCCAAGAGCTCAAGAAGAGATTGACCACCGCCCCAGTTCTGGCAACACCTGATATTCACAAGGAGTTCGTGATATATTGTGATGCCTCTCGAACCGGATTGGGAAGCGTTCTGATGCAAGAAGGCCGCGTCATAGCATACCTCTCCAGGCAGCTACGACCCCATGAGGAGAACTATGCTACTCACGATCTTGAGCTAGCGGCTGTAGTTCATGCCTTGAAGACATGGCGGCATTACCTCCTAGGGAAACGGTGTGAGATTTACACAGACCACAAAAGTCTGAAGTACATTTTCACCCAAAAGGAATTGAACATGAGGCAGCGGAGATGGTTGGAACTCATCAAAGATTATGACCTCAGTGTTCAGTATCACCCTGGGAAGGCTAACGTGGTGGCCGATGCCTTAAGCAGGAAGGCTTGCTCTTTGAATGTCGTTATTCAAGAAAGGCAGCCAACCTTGTTTAAGGAGATCGAACAATTCAGTTTGGAATTGGTCACCCCCGGATTTCTGGATCATTTGGAAGTCAGACCGACCCTGATGGACGACGTCAAGAAGGCTCAAGATGGTCATGCAAGCATTGAAGGCATCAAGAAGAAGACGAAGCTGGGCAAGGCCCCAGGATTCTCCGAAGACGAGCACGGGATTGTTTGGTACAAAGGTCGTCTCTGCGTACCAAACAACACCAAGTTGAAGACGCTGATTCTGCAAGAAGCCCACGACACTCCGTATTCCATCCACCCCGGAGGAACCAAGATGTACCAAGACTTGAAGGCACGATTCTGGTGGCACGGTATGAAGAGAGAGATTGCAACCTATGTTGCAAGGTGTGATGTGTGCCAAAGGGTCAAGGCTGAATATCAGCGACCTGCTGGATTGCTTCAACCACTCCAAGTTCCTGAGTGGAAGTGGGATAAAGTTGGAATGGACTTCATCACTGGACTACCAAGGTCGAATAGAGGACATGACTCTATCTGGGTCATAGTCGATCATTTGACCAAGGTGGCTCATTTCATTCCTGTCAAGACCACTTATGATGTCAACCGGCTGGCAGCTCTCTACATCGACCGAATCGTAAGTCTTCACGGTGTTCCCAAGGAGATTGTGTCAGATCGAGGAACCCAGTTCACCTCAAGATTCTGGAAGAAGTTCCAAGAAGCCTTGGGAACCAAGTTGTCTTTCAGCACAGCTTTCCACCCACAGACCGGAGGTCAAACTGAGCGAGTCAATCAGATTCTCGAAGATATGCTCCGAGCCTGTGTCCTGGCATATGGAGCCAAGTGGGAAGACTGTCTCCCTTTTGCCGAGTTCTCCTATAACAACAGTTACCAGTCAAGCCTTCAGATGGCCCCATTTGAGGTGTTGTACGGACGCAGATGTCGCACACCCCTCAACTGGTCAGAGACTAGAGAAGGACTAGTCTTTGGACCGGATAATCTCCGCGCAGCAGAAGAGCAAGTCCAACTAGTCAGAGAGCGATTAAAGGCAGCCAAGTCAAGGCAGAAGAGTTATGCTGACACTCGACGCCGAGACATGAGTTTCCATGTCGGGGACCATGTGTACCTGCGGGTAACTCCTCTGAAAGAAACCAAGCGTTTCCATGTCAAGGGGAAGCTCGCACCAAGGTTCATTGGACCCTTTGAGATCACTGCACGACGAGGAGAAGTGGCTTATCAGTTGGAACTACCACCTGAGCTATCCGATGTGCACAATGTATTCCATGTGTCACAACTCCGGAAATGTCTCCAAGTTCCAGACAAGCCCAATCTCTACAAGGATGTGGATCACCAAGCCATTGATCTGCAGCCTGATTTTACCTACCGCGAGAAGCCCATTCGTATTCTGGACGAAGCAGAACGACGTACGCGAAGCCGTACCATCAAGTACTTCAAGGTCCAGTGGAGCAACCACACCGAAGCAGAAGCAACCTGGGAGCGAGAAGACTATCTTAGATCCGAGTTTCCCGATCTCTTTTAAGCCCTAGTTTAGGAATCTCGGGGACGAGATTCTTGTAAGGGGGGTAGGTCTGTCACACCCTGCATTTTGTAACATGTTATTTGTAACTTTGAAGCATGAAAATTTGGACCAGCAAAAAAATTTAGCATCATTTGGCTTTTATTTGGAATTGAGTTTCCTTCATGTGCTTTTTCTTGTGCTCATTAAAGTCAACTATGATCTCTTGTAGATTTCATCTCTATACTCAAACTTCTGCCCAATGATCATGCCAAGTGTTATATAACAGTATCATATTTTCTTACAAAATTAATTTGGCCAAAAAGTATTTTATCAATTTAGTTTTCCAAAAAACCCTGAATTGAGATTTGCACTGCAAGTACTTGATTTAGGGTGAGAAAATTATTTCAAAAGGTTTATTTGAGACCTAGTACTCATAGGACTCCCAGAAACCACAAAGGTATAATTTTAAAAGTTATTTTCCTAATTTATTTAAAAGCTTTTTCTTAAGGCCAGAAATGGTCTTTAATAGGAGAAAATTATTTAACTATTTCAAAAATATTTGCCAAAATTCAGAGAGACTCATAGGACATATCTTGTCCATATATAAGAGTTTCAACACTTGGTCATGTTCAAAATAATGGGCTAAACCCTCTAAAACCCTTTCTGGATATTTAAAGCTTTTGAAATATTTACAAAGGGAACTTTCTCCATAAATTCCAGGGAAATTCTATCATGTCATATATGACATATTTGATGATCTTGCCAAGTCCCATGCCTTGGGAAGCAAGAAAACATCCTCAAACCTCTTCACAACCATTCTGTCCATATTTGAAGTTTGAGCAACTTTACATTGCCAAACTTGTCCAAATGCTCTCAAACTTGGTGCACATGCTAGAATGACCTAATAAGGCATCTAGAGCAAATGGCACAAGATTTGGGATAGAGCAACTTGATCAGATCACCTCAAAACCCTTTCTGTTCAAATGCAAATTTGAACAATTTTACATTACCCACTTTTTATCTGGAGCTTCAAACTTTGTGGGCATGATCAATACCCCAAATGATGATGCTACACCAAGTGGTGAATCAAGGGGAGATGATTAGCTTGACTCAATCAAGATGAAACTGTTTCTGTTGATTTCTAGGGTTCACCAAAGTTACATTGGCTAGTTTCTCCAAATGAGCCCAAATTTTGTGAAGCACCCTATTTTCTCATGTGTTTCAACCCTGTCAAGTGCCATGTCAAGTGGACTTCATTTACTTGACCAAACACAGATCAAACACCTTCTGCAGAATTTCTAAAACCCTCAACTTGATCACTTTTTCTTTTCTCCATGGCCTCAACTTCTTACCACAGGCTCATTGAGTTACCAGCTACCTCCAGTAACTCCCCCAGCACCTCAGCTCCATGATTGAAGGGTGAAACCCCAGTTTTACCTTGCTGTACAGCAGGTTTCCACCATTTTACCAGCCCTCTCCCTCTCTCTCTGCATCTCCAGGGCATCCAAGGCCTCAGGCCCTTTCTTTACTCCTCCCTCTACGTGCTGGACACTGTTGGACACGCTGGATGGGACCAAACCGGCGAGAGCACGCTGACGCCAGCAATACGCACGCTCTGGAGCGCGCGAACAGTGCCCTCCGCACGCTGGCTCCAGCCAATCGCCGATCCCCGACAGCCTCGGGCCTCCCCCTCGCGCCAGTCGAGGCGCCTCGACGTCCGTGACCTCCCCAGCGCTGTCCCCCCTCCTCCTGCGCCCTCCAGTGAACGTCGTCGCACGCGCACCGGCCGCCCGCTTCGGCCATTCTTCTGCTTCACACGCGCGCGCTCCTCTGACGCTCCCCCGCTCCTCTTATCCCCTCAGCTGGACGTGGAGCTAGTCCACGGACCTCCCCGGCGTGTTCCCAGGCTCCAGAACCCTCTCTAGCCTCGCCTGCAACCTCGCCGGCGCATGGGTCCACGGTGAACCACGGGCACGGCTATATAAGGCCCTCCCGAGCCTCTCCAGCACCATCACCAGCCTCACACCTCTCCACTGAGACCCCCAACACCCTCCACTCCTCCCCAGGACGTCCCAGTGATCGGGATCGACCGGAGCTCCACCGCGTCGGGCCGCCGGCGATCTCGAGGTACAGGCCTCCCCTGCTTCTCCTTCCACCCGTTTCGGAACCGCCGCACCTCACTGACTCTTTCCCCCTCGTTTCGCCTCTCTGTGGCAGTCGGAAACGACCTCGACCATGACCCTCCGACGAGCTTCCGCCGTCCCACCTCGCCGCCGGTGAACCAGGACTCCCCGCCGTGCCGCACCACCACCACAGCAACCGCAACACGACACTGAGCTCATCCCTGCCCTCCGTTGCCGTCGCCGTGGCCGGAATCCTCGCCGGTGAGCTCGCCGTCGCCGTGGCCGTGGGGTTAGAGATGACAGGCGGGCCCCGCCTGTCATCCCCCCACCTCTCTCCCCCTCCTCTGTGCCGCTGACCCACGGGCCCCGCCCGTCAGGTTTGAAAACCTAACGTGCGCGCGCTGGCTCCCGTGCGGCTGGGCCAGTCCGTCTGGGCCGTGCACTGTGGCCTCTTCTGGCCCAGTGCACAGGACCCTTTTTCATTTTTCTTTTCTGTTGATGTTTTAAACATTTATACAGAACAAAATATTGATCCAAATTAAATATTTCCAACTCCTAAAATCTTGCAATATTCCAACCTATTTAATGGTACCACTTTCATTCAAATCCATGAAACTTTTCTGTACTGTTCAAATTTAAATTCAAATTTGGGCAGTAATACTCCTGTTCAAAAATCAATATATCCTATTCTGTAACTCCAAAACTCCAACTAAGATTTTTTTTCCCATCTTAGAAATCTCTCTAGTATTTTACAAAAATGAGTTGACATTTTTCTGAGCACTTTGATTTTTCTGTTTATTTGTATTCTTATTTTCCCGTGGTTATTATGCGACGTATAGATCCCGTATTTGACGAAGTTGTTGTGGAAGAAGAAGGAGAAGGACTTGAAGACTTTGAAGACCAAGCCAATCCAGGCAAGCAGCCCTTTGACCATGATACACTTGTTCTCGGAACCCGTTTGTTCCCGATGCATGATGATAGGGTTACGATGGTAACCTAGATGAACCACCACATGATGCATGCCTTATTGTTGATCTTGCTATGTGCTAGATGACATGCAAATAGTTGGTCATGATGCTTATATGATGCATGTGTGATATGAACCCTCGTAGTTGAAATCTTTGCATGAACCCATCGGGTGCCCCTAATGCCCGAGAGTGATGAAGTGTTAGGTCAACACTTGAGAAAGAAGTGATGTGCCGGTAGATCATGTGCATGGTGGAATGATGGATTAGATTTATGTGTGACTACCGTCCCAACCAAACATGTGCAACCACACTACCCCTTATGGGACGGGGCTTTATTGATTACTTAGGTCGATACTAGCATGGTGCCCGCATTACTAGTGACGTGAAGACTTGAGGTCTTTCCCGGGACGGGGTCGTGCTTGGATAGACGACCATGACTGTTTTCACAGGGCACCGGACACACCGTTGGTCCCTTCGGGTACGCGTGAACATTGAAATTAGGGCAAGTCCCGTGATCTATTGTTTGTACCCGAGGGCCGTGTGCCAACGAGTGGACTCTATGTTAGTGTCGTCTAAGGAAAGGTAATGACCGGGTGCTTACCCCGGGTACTTGAGGTACCGCGGGTCGTGGATGACACGGAAGTTCCCCGGATCTTGTGGGTAAAGTGCGCAACCTCTGCAGAGTGTAAAACTATTCGAATAGCCGTGTCCACGGTCATGGACAGTTGGGTGGTGCTACTTAAACTATGTCCAGAATTTTACTTCATCAGTGTTGGTATGTGTGTGACAAGTCAAGGATGGTGACTTGACTCGATGAGTTGAATCATATTCATGTTGATATCGGTAACCTGTCTTCGAGGTTACGCGAGGTTATTGATGCATAAACTTGATGTTAGCATATTGTTCTAGCTTCCTGCTAGATTGCTCATTATTGTTCCACTGCATTGTTACCATATCATGGGTTGCTTGCGAGTACATTCAAAGTACTCATTGGCTTGCCACTGGTTATTTAATTGGCCAGGCATGGAAGAACAGGATTATGAGGAAGAGTTCTTTGGAGACGAACATGCGAACTAGGACGCTATCCTAGTCAGAATGCATGTAGGGTTAAGGCAGATGGCATGGTTTCTACCCGTTTATCGAAGACTTCCGCTATTTGAGTTATTTGCTATTCAGCCATGAGGCTCTATCTATGTAAGACTTGGCCATAATGGCCTTAATTCGTGTAAGACTATTTGTATGGATGTAAGACTCTTGTTATTTTAGCTTCTGTGTGTTCAGTGAGCATTGATCTCTGGGATCACTGTACACGTGCATTCAGTGATCTCGACTTCTAAGTCGGGGTCCCCACACGCTACCACCAGAGGAGTTACTGCGATAAAAAGAATCCAACCCTACTATCCGCGCACCATTCTGGGCCTAGCCCAACAACGTGTTGCGCTTATGAATGGCCCAGGCCCGGGGGCTCCTGCCGGTATACAAAAGTAGTGGCACTCTTTTGTACCCCTTACTTGTGCACGGGCAGTCAGAGCCACACCTATGACCAAACATAACAAAGCAGAGGAGGGAAGCCAGAGACGCAGAGTTAATAGAACAACGCCAAGACGGTGGAACAAGAAGACCAAGCAAGGAGGCAGGCCCTCCCCCGACAAGGACTCTTGTCGGGGCGGCCTGCGCGCCCCCGGCAAGAACCCTTGCCAGGGCGATTCACCCAAACGCCTCCGTCGCAGCCACCCTTGAGCGTAGGAGCTCCAACATCATCAACAACATTGGAACCAAGGCTCGGGAAGCGCCCATGTGATGGCATGCATATGTTTTTGAAGACAATGGTCTATGGCTCACGAGATGAGAACCAGACGACAAGGCAATCACGAGGCCCCTTGCCGAGGATGCCCACGAGGCCCCGACAAGGCTCCTCACCAAGGACACCCCAAAGCCCCGGCAAGCCTCTTGCCGAGGAAGCTCACGGAGGCCTCGGCAAGACCCTTGCCAGGAATAGCCACAGGACCACGGCAAGTCCTTGCCGCCTCATCGTTGCCCCAGCTCAGCAGCCCACCCACTAGTCCAGGCAGGTACCCATGTGGCAGTACGTGGCTCCTGGTCCAGCTAGTCAAGCACCTGCGTGGTGGAATGCAGATCTTCGTGAAGACCCTACCACCACGCCACCTCGGTTGCCTGCCCCGCTGGCTTGGACGTGCATCGCAACCAGACGGAGCGGCCATGGACGGGACGGGCCTCATTTCCGTCCCCGATAAAGCAAGTGGACACCTAAGTAGCGCATTTAATGCATCTTGTCCCGTAATGGCATGGGATAAGCCTATGCACTATACACCTTTCCACCTCCTGTGTGCCACTGTGCCAGTTTGGACTATAAAAGGAGGCCCGTGGCATACTCGAGAAGGATTCGGACCCTGGAAAGCTAGACATGCACCATAGCTAGCTCAAGAACTCAAGAACACTTGAATTTACACCAAAGCATGACTAGGGTATTACGCATCCTCGCGGCCTGAACCTGGGTAAACGATCTTTGTGCTAACTCTTAGAACCGCTCTTTGCACAACCTCGCGCCCGTCAACCGTAGAACGGATTCCAGTGATCCCACATGTGTCATTTCGTACCGACACATATTGTATAATCATACCCACAAATACTAGAGGTGACATTGGAGTATCTAGGTGACATTAGGGTTTTGGTTGATTTGTGTCTTAAGGTGTTATTCCAGTACGAGCTTTAGCATAGATCGAACGGAAAGAATAGCTCCGTGTTATTTTACTATGGACTCTTGAATAGATCGATCAGAAAGAATAACTTTGAGGTGGTTTCTTACCCTACAATAATCTCTTCGTTTGTTCTCCGCTATTAGTGACTTTGGAGTGACTCTTTGTTGCATGTTGAGGGATAGTTATATGTTCCGGTTATGTTATTATTGTTGAGAGAACTTGCACTAGTGAAAGTATGAACCCCAGGCCTTGTTTCAAAGCATTGCAATACCATTTGTGCTCACTTTTATCATTAGTTACCTTGCTGTTTATATTTTCAGATTACAAAAACTTATATCTACCATCCATATTGCACATGTATCACCATCTCTTCGCCAAACTAGTGCACCTATACAATTTACCATTGTATTGGGTGTGTTGGGGACACAAGAGACTCTTTGTTATTTGGTTGCAGGGTTGCTTGAGAGAGACCATCTTCATCCTACACCTCCCATGGATTGATAAACCTTAGGTCATCCAGTTGAGGGTAATTTGCTACTGTCCTACAAACCTCAGCACTTGGAGAACCAACAATGTTTACAAGAAGAAGGTTGTGTAGTAGACATCAAGCTCTTTTCTCGCGCCGTTGCCGGGGAGTTGAGTGCTTGAAGGTATAACTTTAGATCTTGCAATCGAATCTTTTAGTTTCTTGTTTTATCACTAGTTTAGTTTATAAAAGAAAACTACAAAAAATGGAATTGAGGTTGCCTCACATGCTTCATATTTTTAATATCTTTTGTGAGAATGATGGGAAGGAAAATTGTGCTCAAGTACTAGAAGAAGAATTACATAGAATGCTTGGCATAAAATATGTGAATGATGAGCATGATTGCAATGTTGTTAGTATGAATTCTTTGAATACGCATGATGCTAATGATATGCAAAGCCACAAGTTTGGGGATGCTATGTTTGATGAAGATGATATGTTTTGTCCCCCAAGTTTTGATGAGCAAATATATTATGATGAAAGCATGCATCCTATTTATGATGATTATTGTGATGGCACGTATGTTATAAAGAATAAACATAACCATGAAACTTGTCATAATGATTTTAATTTTCAATTGGATTATGCTTCACATGGTAGTTATTTTGTTGAATTTTCCCCTCCCACTAGTATGAATGAGAAGAATTTTGCTTATGATCAGAGTAGTAAAATTTCTATGCTTATGGATCATGAAAAGAATGATTTATGTGATTTTTATATTGTTGAATTCATTCATGGTGATACTGAAATTATTATGAGAGAGGAACATATGTTTCTACCTATTGCAATAATATCAAGTTTCCTCTCTATGTGTTGAAAATCTTAAAGATTTGCTTGTTTTACCTTCCTATGCTAGTTGATTCTTGTTCCCATAAATTGTTTCCTCACAAAATCCCGATGCATAGGAAGTCGGTTAGACTTAAATGTGTTAGTCATATGCTTCAAGATGCTCTCTTTGTGTTCCAATTCTTATCTTTCATGTGAGCATCACTGAAATCATCATGCCTAGCTAAAAAGGCATTAAAGAAAAGCACTTGTTGGGAGACAACCCAATATTTATCATTACTGTTTTTGTGTGTTCACATGATTATGCTACTGTAGTAATCTTGTTTTATAGCTTTTGTTTCAATAAAGTGCCAAGTAGAACCTTTGGGAAGACTTGTGTGAAGTTAAGGTGATCTTGCTGTAAAAAACAGAAACTTTGCACTCACGAGATTAGCTGCCATTTTTCACAGAAGAGTGCTTTTGAGTTTATTCTTTTTGCATATGATTAATAGACAAATTCCTCACGTCCACCAATTTATATCAGAATTTTTTGATTTACAGAAGTATTCGAAAGTTACAGATTGCTACAGAATGTTCTGTTTTTGACAGATTCTGTTTCTATTGTGTTCTTTGCTTATCTATTATATACTTAAAACAGAAGACAAATAAGAGACCACGTTAATCCACATAGACTAAATTATCTCCATCGTTAATAATAAATATTAACGGTTGAGATTTAAAAGATATAGCGTTACATATAAATATTATCAAGTCCAAACAATTGGACATGAGATGTGTGTCACGTATCAATAATTTGACACGCAAGTTGTCTTTTTTAAGGAACACACTACAGCCAACTAAGGAAAAGTCTATTCCAGAGAGAGAGAGAGAAAAAGGAATACTCCAACGCAAAAAAGGAAGTGTCCGAACGTGTGTACACTTACAATTGTAACCGTATATGCTACAAGAAAGGAAAGTATCTTTGAATTCCAATCACATTACAATCTTCATCGCTGATGTATGCCAAAAAAATACTAAAGGAGTACCCAGCCTCGGCCCGGCTCCAACTTGGCAACGCACGCACGCCTGAGGTCCCATCGGAGGTCGTGGCGCTGTCGACGTCGGCGCTACTGCGAGCCGACCGAAGCAAGAAAAGGACAACGGAACTCCCAAGGAAATGATATGGAAGAAAGCCATTATCTACACCTGAAGTGCAAGACCTACAAGAGGGACGGTGAGGACAGCAATTCCGACGCCAGCGACAACACCCTGTGGAAGGCAATCATGGCCACCATAACTTCCCAACTCAAAGTGGACCGCCTTCCAATGCGCTCACAAACCAGTCTTCCAAGTAGCTCGGCATGGGCCAGACTAAGACAAACTCTTTTTCATCATCTTCATCAAGCAGGAAGCTGAGAAGATCCTTCGGACAACCACCGTAGTACAAATGGCTCGGACAACAATCATTTGGAAAAACACAAGACCAGTACCACAAGGCGAGAGCAGCGGGTTGAGCAAGCAGGTGCATCCGCCGTGCAGCTGTTGTAGAGAGAGATGGCGGCGAGCGGCGATCAGTAGCCGGCAATAAACAACAGTTGGTGTGGCAATTGATGCACCCGCCTGTACGTCGTGGAGCTGGAGGAGCAGCAACGTGGGAACAAGGGCAGCTGAGTGGCAACTAGGAGCCCTGTGCGGAGATGGAAGGTGGAAAGCGCTGCCACATGAAAAGCGTCCGCTGCGACGCCGACGCCTGCAAAGCAACCGGCTCAGACGGGATGGCAGGCGTGATTACTGAAACTGGAGACGAGCCAAGGCATCATGAGAAGAAATAGTGATTGCGTATTATTGCTGCACCACACGGTGCGTTGGACGGGATTAACCTTTCTTCTCAGTGTTCGCAGTTAAAAAAATGTCGAACAAGTGGATAAGCTCCCTATTGAAAGTAACATATTTGAAATTTCAAAATTCTGATGTTTTTATGCATTAACATCTTTCTTTGATGTGCGTGTAATTTTCCATTAAAATAAATTTGATGAGATTTGCTTGATGAATGATGATTCAAAAATTATTTTCCATAATTATTACCACAAGATTGTCTTCTACAGCATTAATTATTGATGCTTTTAGGCATAAATTATTTTAATTTTACTTTTATGTAAATTTACACATTTTTTGACGCAAAAATAATTTAAATTACTCTTTTATGTAAATTTACACGTGCTTGAAGCATGAACGTGTGTACACTTGCAAGTAGTTCATTTTGTAATATCAATCCTTTTGTGAATTTCGCCAAGAACATTATCCTTCCCTAAATAGCTTCTACATGGAGAATCTTAATTGGGTAAAGGTATATGTTTGTGACATGATAGAGGAGAGAAAATTCACAATAAATAGAACCAAAGACTTTGGGTTATGGAGGGAATAGTTTCGGGCAGAAGTATGGTATGACACATGAATATATATTAGGGGGTGCTCGATCGAGTCAAAGGTTTCAATCCAACATCAATGTAGACCACCAAACATACATTCTTGAAGGAACTTTTCCTATATCCATACATAACATCATACAAATATAAGATCAAAGATGCGGTGAGAAAACGGTAACATGAACTGATATGGTAAAACGAAACCATATGGGAAAAGGCAAGAAGGCCGACAAGTACTCACTATGGTGGAGAAACATTACAATTACAACCTTTTGTATGCTACACTGCCATCCTTAATCACATGTAATAATTATAGGCGTCTTGCACATAATAGAACAATAGTTTGGCATGAAATTATGGGTTTGATAAAACCAATGACGTAATAGGGGAATAGATAAAACTCTTATGATATCTACCAATCTTAAATGAGACTAGAGTACCGGCGAGCTCCATCTCGCTAGGAGTGCCTTCAAGGATAGTAATTTTCCATTGTGTGCATCATTTAATAGTTGGGGATTGGAGAAACATTGTCACACATACTACAACAATGTAATAGTTGGGTCAGGAGAATGAAACAAAAAATCGTAAAATCAGGCTTCCTGCATGTATTGAAGGCAAAAATTAGAAAATCAGAGAAAACCAAGTGACATGAGACTACAACTACATTTGTTTCATACTGACAATTACTGCAGGCGACTCTAGGGGAATTTCATAGCTTCAAGGCTAAACATAGGCTTGGGGAAATAGAGCAACAAAGTGTAAATTAATGTAGACATATTAAAATGACACAACTATAATGAGGGTTAACTCTCAATGCATACATCACCACAACAATTAAATCAGTTCCTAAAAAAGTGTTTATTTAAACATCATTGTCGAACATTTTATTAGTGGAACCTAACAAATAAACATTTAGTGGTATACTACAGTTTCAATACAAAGAGATACAAATACTGAAATGCAACAAATGGTTCTCTAAAATACATAAATAAAAAAGTAATTATCTAGCCGTGCAAATGCGCGGGTGGACCTGCTAGTTTCGATGAATCTATAAGTAGTATCGGAGGGTATGAACCATAGAGAAGTTGGAATACTGTAGATATTAAACTAATATGAATTTATAATTAGTTCAAACCAGTACCTAAGTGGTGGTTTTATTTTCTTATACTAACGGAGCTTACGAGTTTTCTATTGAGTTTTGTGTTGTGAAGTTTTCAAGTTTTGGGTAAAGATTCGATGGACTATGGAATAAGGAGTGGCAAGAGCCTAAGCTTGGGGATGCCCAAGGCACCTCAAGGTAATATTCAAGGACAACCAAGAGCCTAAGCTTGGGGATGCCTCGGAAGGCATCCCCTCTTTCGTCTTCGTCTATCGGTAACTATATTTAAGGCTATATGTTTATTCATCACATGATATGTGTTTTGCTTGGAGCGTCATTTTATTTTATTTTTGTTTGCTATTTGAATAATATCCCAAGATCTAAATGTTAGAGAGTCTTCACATAGCTAAATAATTATCTGACTACTCATTGATCTTCACTTATATCTTTTGGAGTAGTTTGTCATTTGCTCTAGTGCTTCACTTATATCTTATAGAGCATGGCAGTGGCTTTACTTTCAAGAAATAGATGAACTCTCATGCTTCACTTATATAATTTTGAGAGTATTTTAGAACAACATGGTAATTTTCTTAGGTTGTTAATTTAGTCCTAATATGATGGGCATCCAAGAGGGATACAATAAAAACTTCCATATAAAGTGCATTGAATACTATGAGAAGTTTGAAGCTTGATGATTGTTTTGAGATATGAGGATGGTGATATTAGAGTCATGATAGTAGAGTAATTGTGAATTTTAAGAATACTTGTGTTGAGGTTTGCAAGTCTCGTAACATGCACGTATGGTAACCGTTGTGTAACAAATTTGAAGCATGAGGTATTTCTTTGATTGTCATCCTTTGTGTGGAGGTCGGGATTGCGCGATGGTTAACTACTACCAACCCTTCCCCTCGGGAGCATGCATGTAGTACTTTGTTTTGATGGATTGTAGATTTTTGCAATAAGTATGTGAGTTCTTTATGACTAATGTTGAGTCCATGGATTATATGCACTCTCACCCTTCCACCATTGCTAGCCACTCTAGTGTCGCGCAACTTTCGCCGGTACCATACAAACAACAACAACAAAGCCTTTAGTCCCAAACAAGTTGGGGTAGGCTAGAGGTGAAACCCATAAGATTTCGTGACCAACTCATGGCTCCGGCACATGGATATCAAGCTTCTAGGCACCCCTGTCCATAGCTAGTTCTCTTGTGATACTTCAATCCTTCAGGTCTCTCTTAACGGACTCCTCCCATGTCAAATTCGGTCTACCCCGACCTCTCCCAACATTCTCCGCGCGCTTTAGCCGTCCGCTATGCACTGGGGCTTCTGGAGGCCTGCGCTGAATATGCCCAAACCATCTCAGACGATGTTGGACAAGCTTCTCTTCAATAGGTTCTACCCCAACTCTATCTCGTATATCATCATTCCGGACTCGATCCTTCCTCGTGTGGCCACACATCCATCTCAACATACGCATCTCCGCCACACCTAACTGTTGAACATGTCACCTTTTAATCGGCCAACACTCGGCGCCATACAGCATTGCGGGTCGAACCGCCGTCCTATAGAACATGCCTTTTAGCTTTTGTGGCACTCTCTTGTCACAGAGAATGCCAGAAGCTTGGCGCCACTTCATCCATCCGGCTTTGATTCGATGGTTCACATCTTCATCAATACCCCCATCCTCCTGCAGCATTGACCCCAAATATCGAAAGGTGTTCTTCTGAGGCACCACCTGTCCATCAAGGCTAACCTCCTCCTCCTCACACCTAGTAGTACTGAAATCGCACATCATGTACTCAGTTTTAGTTCTACTAAGCTTAAACCCTTTCGATTCCAAGGTTTGTCTCCATAGCTCTAACTTCCTATTTACCCCCGTCTGACTATCGTCAACTAGCACCACATCGTCCGCAAAGAGCATACACCATGGGATATCTCCTGGTATATCCTTTGTGACCTCATCCATCACCAAGGCAAAAAGATAAGGGCTCAAAGCTGACCCTTGATGCAGTCCTATCTTAATCGAGAAGTCATCAGTGTCGACATCACTTGTTCGAACACTCGTCACAACATTATCGTGCATGTCCTTGATGTGTCACATCCCTAGTTAGCACTTGCATTAGGACCTAACTAGAGTGTGCATCATGTCTACTTTCAAAGAAACTTGAAATGGGATTAACAGAAACCCCAGCACCCTTCTCCTAACAACTAGGGTTTGCTAAAATATTTTCCAATGTACCCAAAATGCCCTTCAAAAATGTTCATCATTTCTGCCTTGGTCTTAAACCTCTGCCAAAAATGGTGCACAATTTTCTAGGACAATCTAGGGCTTTGGATTAAATCATATGGTATTTGAATTTGGGCATTTAAATGCTATAAAATATTTTAAATGCTCAAATAATCATAAACTATAATGTTTCCTACTGTTCATAATATATACAGTAGGTATGACAAGTGTTATGAGTTACAAAAATGCTCTGTCATTTTATTTAAATGAACAAAGCTGCAAAAGAAATGAAACAGAAAAGAAAATAGAAAAAAAGGGAGAAAGAAAAACTTACCTGGCGCCCCACCCGGCCCACCTGCCGGCCCAGCCCAGCTGCCGCTCCAGCGAGCTGCTTGGCTCGGCCAGGCAGGCAGGAAGGTGCTCGACGGCGACCGCGCCGCGCGCCACGCAGCTGCCCGCCGCCCTGGTTCATCCTCTCGCCGTCCTGGAGGGATGGTTCGATCGTCCACGTCCTCCCCGACCTCGCAGACACCTCCACCTCCCCCCAGTTCCTCTCCCTCGCTCTCCCCGCGCCATGGACGACGCCGCCGTGTTCGCACCGTCGTAGAAGCCGCGTCCACCGTCGTCCCTGAGCCCCGCCTTGGTGTCCATCGTCTCCGCCGTCCTCGACTGCTTCGAACAGGCCGAGCCCCGAGCGCTCGCCCGCCCTGGAGACGCCCCCGACCTCTTCTTCCCCAACTCCGGCCGCGGAGATCCCCCTCGCCGTCCCGCTCAGCTCCGACCACCTCCGAGCTCGCTTCGGCGCTTGCTGCAACCCCTGTGAGCCTAGCTTCCTCCTCCCCCTCTCCGTTGGCTCTCTTTTGCCCTGGAACGCACTGCACAAAGCTCAACCTCACGCACCGCCACCGTGCTCGCCACCAGTGATGCTCCGGTGACCATTTGGTCACTGGCACCCGTCCATCACACTCACCGCAGCACGTAGATGCGAAAGGTGCTACGCACGCATCGCCTAGACCCCTGCAGCCGCATCTCCACATACGCCCGACGCCGGTCGCCGCCGTCGAGCTCGTTGCCGTCGACTCCGGCCACCCCAGGTCTGGCGACCACCACCATCTGACGCGCAACAGCAAGGGCTTTCCAACGCACCTAACCGCAGCTCGAGCCGTGCACCGTAGGCGATTTCCGAAGCACGCCGCCGTGTTTGGCCTCGCCGGCGGCTAAACGCCGGCGAGTTGGACCTGTTTTGACCACGGGTTTGACCCCCTGGGTCACTGACATGTGGGCCCTGCCCGCAAGTCAAACCTAGTTTAGGTGTTAAATTAATTCTAATTAGTTAATTAGTTAACTATGACACTGACATGAGGGACCCACTGGTCAGGCTTGACTTGGACTGGCCCTGTTGACTGCCTGACGTCAGCATGATGTCATGCTGACGCAGTAAAGGTTTTTCTGGGATTTTTAGACTTAAAATAATTCAGGAAATTCCAGAAAATACCCAAAACTTCTAAAAATCATATAAAATCAACCATAGCTCAGATGGAAAAGATTTATATATGAAAAATGATCAGAAAAATCCAATCTTTCTAATGGCACTGGTTTCATGCATGTTTGAACAAGTTAACTTGCTGTATACATCAAAAACATGATAATGCACTTATTTAAATAATAGTTTGAACTCCAATTTGAATCTTTGATTCAAATAGGTTCAAACCCTTCTGGTTTTAGTTGCATTAGCCAACACACATGCATCTTGCCATGTCATGAGCATGCATCATATTGTTGCATTTGTTTTTTAATAATTGTATCGCCGGTATTCTCTATGTTAGGTCCTGCTCCCGAGGATACTGCTGCGTATCCAGTTGAAGAGCAGTACCCGACAACTACTTTGTCACGCAAGCAATCATTGATCATTCCGATACAAACCCAATCTTCTCGCTCCTGCTCTCTTTTACTGCATTAAGGCAACAGCGTGTGAACTGCTACTTGTTGCGGTAGTTGAACCCTATTCCCTTGCATGACCTGTCATTGCCACAGTAAATAGTTGAAACCCACTAGCATGTGTAGGAGTTGATTGAGCCATGTGATGTGTGATCCACCATGCTATTTGTTTATGTTGCCTGCTATGCTTAGAGTTGTGTCTGGTCTGGTTCATCTGGGTGATGGATCAGAGTGAAATAATCTTACCGATAAAGAGAAGGAGGTGTGGAATACGCTTGGTAAAGGTATCGATGAAAGGCCATGTAGGAGTACATGGTGGGTTGTTTCATTGGAATCGTCCTTAGGACCCGAGATCTGTATGTGTGGTTCAAGTTACAGTTACTACCACACATTGGGCCCTGAAATATGACCCCGCTCGACTTATTGACAGCCCTTGTACTCTGTCCAGGAGTTGCAACTAGTTTCTGGTGTTTATAGTTTACTGGAGGTCGTGCGCAACGCTGACCCTCGGGGTGGGTTGTGATGCGACAGGTACGTGGCACGGTGTACCGATTGCCCGTTTGGTGACTCGGGAACCCTGTACACATCGTTTGGGGCCGTGAGCGACACCCCGGCCGGATCTCCCCACGGATGGAACCCAAATAGGCGATAAACCTGGACGAGAGACTTGAGTGGTTGGTTAGGTCGTGGTCTACACCCACGTCGGCTTTCACTTGAAGTCTGCCGAGCACATGTCGTGTGCAGACGCTAAGTGGTGAAAACATGTGTGAAGAAGTACACCCCTGCAGGGTTATCAAACTATTCGAATAGCCGTTGTTCGCAGTACGAACTACTTGGTTACTCTTACAGTTCATAGACAAGTTGATGGATACTACTAAAAGCCTCAAGATAAGTGTGAGTGCCGTGGATGGCCCTTCCGTAGGATGACGGAAGAGGATCCTCGGTAGTGTATTGATGTGGTGAGTAGAGGACTCGTGTTCGTAATAACATCTTGCAATCTGTTGAGAGTTGTAGTATAGGTTAGCCAAGGTCAAAGCTGGCATTATGCTATAAACTCCACTACCCCCTTGAAAATGTTGCATGTATGATAGGTTCTGTTGTAAGACTTGCTGAGTACCTTTGTACTCATGTTTGCTTAATAACTGTTGCAGAGGAGAACCCTGCCCCTGCTGATGGGTTCTACATAGACGTTGACGTCGACGAGTAGCTTGACACCCAGACGGAGATCTGGAGCTTGTGAAGGGCCTTGTAGATAGTCAGGCTACACCAAGCCTGTTTTATTTTCTAAGTTGTCTGTACTCAGACATGTAGCTTACGCTTGTGTTTGTATGACTGTATGACTTGAGTGTTGGGTCATGTGACCCCTACCTGTATGGATATGTTATGTATGGCTCCTGGAGCCTTTTAAATAAAGTACTTTGAGTCATAGAGTTCTGTTGTGATGCAATGTTGTATTTGCACATATTGAGCATATTGCGTGTATGATTGAAATGCTTGGTATGTGTGGGATCGGACACCTAGTTGTTTTCCTTTGGTAGCCTACCTTACAGGGAAATGCCTCCTAGTGATTCCAATGAGCCTTGGTAGCTTGCTACTGCTTGGAACACGTAGGCTGGCCGGCATGTATCCTTCTTCGTTCCTGTGTCTGTCCCTTAGGGGAAATGTCACGCGTTGTTCCTTTAAGTCCATGTAGCTTGCTACGACTTGGGTTCATACGTTGATGACCGACACGTTCGTTGCTGGGTCATGGATGCCTGTCTCTGTAATTTAGTGCCACTTTTGGTTTATAACAAGCCATGTCGGCCCGGGTTCTCTTTCATATGGATGCTAGCGACACTGTCTTATACGTGTGCCAAAATGCGCAAACGGTCCCGGGCCAGGTAAGGTGGCACCCATGGGGTTACCGTGCATGAGGCCGCAAAGTGATATGACGTGTTACAGCTAGATCGGTGTGACTTAGGATCGGGGTCCTGACAGCGTTGGCATCAGAGCTGGACTGCCTGTAGGTTTCTCAAGCCAAACTGGTCGATGTTGAGTCTAGAAAAATTCTTAGTTATATGTAGGGGAATTGATTGTGGAAGGGAACGTAAGGCTCTTTTTACTCCTTTACCTTATGCCCTTCTGATCTGAGTCTGTCTATTCTTTCTACGGGGATTTAGGATTAGGCCTCTTATCCTTACTAGGTTCACATGTTACTAATCCGTAGACTCTTAGGATTGTTGGTTTCAAGCCTCAGTTCAGTTTCTATCCTTTGAGTATGATGATTGTTGAACCCGGAACCTTGATATGGAAATGTTGAGTGGCTATGCTATCATTTGTATGATGTCTCAAATCTTTGTTTGAGCATTTACAGTTGTTATGTTGCCCGATTCCTTCCAGAAACACTAATGCCTTTGCATTATTTCGTGTTTTAGATGTCTGGCCGCATCCCTCACCAAGTGGTTCGTTTGACTCGGTGCATTAATGTGCCCGGTCACACGGCCATGCTAGTCCATGTGATGACTGAGACCGGTTATCGCTGGTATCCTGAGTACACCGTGGAGGAACAGCACCGGGATTTCAATCAAAGTCATTATTTCTGCACAGTCCGGATATACCCCTCATATCCCGGAGCTAATGATCCCATCCATTGTTCTTATGGACTCGGGATTACCATCGAGATGGCAGTACAGGATGCCGCTTATTCGATGATGACCATTCTCCGTGCTAGGCATGCCCTGTTGCTGAACACTAAGTTCTGTTACATGCCAGCCTCACTTCCCGGAGTGGAAGGCTACTACACTGGTCTGTATACTGATGTTGCTCATGAAGAGCCACTGCTTCAGACCACTGTTCAGATGTTGGAGGATAGGGATCGTGAGGTCCGTGCCCTCCGAATGGAGCTGTATAACACACGAGCCGCTCACTGGACTACTTTGACACGGCTTGCACCTGATGTGCACGCCGGATATCTGGACATGCGGGATTTGTATCCTGTGCGGACTTGTCTGCCTGATCGCATGGATTGGCGTGACGTTGGGGGTATTACGCCTCCACATGGGCGTCGGTTACCACCAGCATCGGGACCGAGACCACACCCATGCCCCTATGGTCCACAGCCTTCGAGTGCTCGCGAGTTCCAAGATCCGTCTGTACCACTTCCAGGCTACGGTGGTAATCTCTACTTGGATTACTACGCGAATGTCTGAGCTAGTCTGTGGTAGTAGTAGTATTGTAGTAGTTGTATTTCCACAGTCCTGCGCGTCTTGTGGAATATGACTTAGTGTGTACTTAGTTCCGGAGGTGTAGTTAAATAATGTATAGGAGCTTGGAATGCCTCTGATGGGATGTATCGTCTTTCACCGCAGTTGTACTTTAGCCTTGGCTTGTACTAAACTTTGTATGGTGTGTATGACCACTGGTGTATATATAGCAGTTCCTATATTACCATGTCGTACGGATGAACATCTTTGCATTCCGTGTCATCCATTACATTCTGCACTTCTATGTCAAATTTTTGCCATCCTTGTCTAAACCGTTGTTTTGTTTTCCTAGGATGGTCAACACTCGCAACACTCCTGCTGCTCAGGAGCAGGGTGAGGCTAGTGGGGCTAGAGATGGAAATCTGCCCCAGCCACCCTCCTTGGTGGAAGTTATGCTTGAAGCAGAACGGAACAAGAGAGAGACCAACCGTCTGCTGGAACGCATAGAGCAGAACACTGGGTTCCGTCAGAAGAATGACGTGGTGTAAATCCACGATTTTATCAAGATGTGTCCACCAAAGTTCCATCACTCCACTGAACCTCTGGATGCTGATGACCGGCTACGTAGTATCACCCACAAGCTACACTCTGCCCGTGTGGCCGAAGCTGACAAGGTTATCTATGCCGCCTACCATCTTGAGGGCCCTGCCAGTCTTTGGTGGGAAAACTTTGAGGCTATGCGTCCTGCTGGCCAAGTCACTACCTGGGTTGAGTTCGGTGAGGCATTCCGTGAACATCACATTCCGGAAGGTCTCATGGATCGCAAGCGGGAGGAATTCTGCAATTTCACCCAGGGCCGTTTAACTGTGGATGGCTATAGCCGCGAGTTTGGTAATCTGGCACGCTATGCACCTGAGGAAGTATCCACCGATGCCAAGAAACAGGCGAGGTTCCGCAAGGGACTCGGCCCTGAACTCCGTCGAGATCTACGTCTGCACGAGTGCACTTCCTTCCAGAAGTTGGTAAACAAGGCTATCAGTGCTGAAACAGGCCAGACCGGCTTCGAGGCCACCCGCAAGCATACTCGAGACTTTGGTTCCTCATCCGGCTCGGGCTCTCACAAGCGTCGTGTGTGGGTTCCTAACACTGCTCTGCCACCCAAGTATACACCGAGGCCATCCTATGAGGCGCCTCACCCAACTCAACAGTTTGCACCTGCTAAGACCTATGGAGGACCACCTTCCAACTTTGCTCCACGCACCACCACTGTGACTTGTTTCAAGTGTGGAGAACCGGGACACTACATGCGTGATTGTCCCCAGAACCAGCCAGGAAAACCCGTTGGCCGTGGTAAGCCAACCGGCAAGGTGAACTATGTCAAGCCCATCCCCACTACACGTGGTCATGTCAACTATGTTTCTACCGAAGAAGCTTATGAGGATCCTAACGTCGTCCTTGGTACGCTTCTCGTAAACTGCCATCCGGCATCTGTTCTTTTCGATACTGGAGCATCCCATTCGTTCATATCTGAGAGCTATGCTCGATTGCACAACATGACTTTTTGTGACATGCCTACTTCCATGGTTATTCAAACTCCTGGTTCAAAGTGGCAAACCTCTAGGGTAAGCCATGGAAATGAAATTCTTGTCGATAGACTTGTTTTCCTTGCATCTTTAATCGCTCTCAAGTCCTCGGACATAAACATCATCTTGGGTATGGATTGGATGACAACTCATTACGCCAAGATTGATTGCTTTACTAGGACCGTTCAACTTACACATCCATCCGGCAAGATAGTCAATGTCTTGACCCGAATGGCTGAACGTCAGCTCTATTCTCTTAATGCCAGCCCTCTACCAGAACTCGAAGATATCCCGGTAGTTCGTGACTTTCCGGATGTTTTTCCAGAAGAACTGCCAGGAGTTCCACCTGACAGAGATGTCGAGTTCGTGATAGATCTTATCCCTGGAACTGTCCCAATCTCTAGGAGACCTTATAAGATGGCACCACTAGAATTAGCTGAGCTAAAGAAACAACTCGATGAGTCCTTGCAAAAGGGTTTCATCCGTCCTAGTTCTTCCCCTTGGGCTTGCCCCGTCCTCTTCGTCAAGAAGAAGGATGGAACGGAGCGGATGGTTGTAGATTACCGACCTGTCAATCTGGTCACCATAAAGAACAAGTATCCGCTTCCCAGGATCAACGACCTGTATGACCAGCTCGATGGATCCTCAGTCTTCTCTAAGATGGATTTGAGGTTGGGCTACCATCAAATCAAAATCAAGAACGGGGACATTCCTAAAACGGCTTTCGTTACTCGTTATGGCCAATATGAGTACACCGTTATGTCCTTCGGATTAACCAATGCCCCAGCTACCTTCTCTCGGTTAATGAATTCTATATTCATGGAGTATTTGGATAAATTCGTCGTCGTATACCTCGATGATATACTCATTTTCTCCAAGAACAAGGAAGATCATGCCGAGCATTTAAGGTTGGTATTGACGAAGCTTCGAGAGCACCGCCTTTATGCCAAATTCTCTAAATGTGAATTCTGGTTGCCCGAAGTAACCTATCTAGGTCATGTGATCTCTGGCAAGGGTATTGCTATCAATCCCGAGCGAGTTCCAGCCGTACTTGATTGGACTCCCCCTGAATCGGTCAAGCAAGTTAGGAGTTTTCTTGGCTTAGCGAGCTATTGCCGACGTTTCGTCGAGAAATTCTCCAAGGTTGCTAAACCTCTAACCGAACTCTTCAAGAAAGATAAAAAGTTTGAGTGGACCCCACAGTGCGAGTCTAGTTTTCAGGAACTGAAAAGACGCCTGACATCTGCACCTGTACTGGTACCACCAGACTTTTCCAAGGATTTTATAATCTATTGCGACGCCTCGCGACAAGGACTAGGTTGCATTCTCATGCAAGATCGTCAAGTGATTGCATACGCATCTCGACAGTTGCGTCCACATGAGGATAACTATCCTACTCATGATCTAGAGCTTGCAGCTATAGTCCATGCACTTAAAACATGGCGACATTACCTTCTTGGTAATCGCTGTGAAATCTTCACTGATCACCAAAGTTTGAAGTATATCTTCACCCAACCGGATTTAAATCTCAGGCAAAGACGTTGGGTTGAGTTGCTCACAGACTACGACTTAGGAATCACTTACACTCCTAGAAAGGCCAATGTCATGGCTGATGCACTAAGTCGTAAGTCATATTGTAACAATTTAATGTTACAACAAAGTCAACCACTTCTCCACGAGGAATTCCGTAAGCTTAACCTTCACATTATTCCTCGAGGATTCCTTTCCACCTTGGTGGCGAAACCTACCCTTATGGATCAAGTTATAGCTGCCCAGAAGCGTGATAAAGGTATAACCCGACTCCGAGAGAACATTGCTAGCGGACTCGCTAAAAGTTTCTCTATGGATGATCGAGGTGTTGTTTTCTTTGAGAACCGTGTAGTGGTTCCCAAGAACCACCATCTACGGCAGTTAATGCTTAAGGAGGCTCATGAATCTCCTCTCACGATTCATCCCGGTAGTACCAAAATGTATCAGGACTTACGTCAGAGATTCTGGTGGACTAGGATGAAGAGAGAAATCGCTCAATTCATTGCTAACTGCGACGTTTGTCGTCGAGTCAAAGCAGAGCATCAACGGCCTGCTGGCACCCTTCAACCTTTAGCTATTCCTGAATGGAAATGGGACAAAGTCGGTATGGACTTCATTACCGGTTTTCCCAGGACCAGGAAAGGGAATAATGCTATCTTCGTCGTTATCGATCGCCTCTCTAAAGTAGCTCATTTCCTTCCTGTTCGGGAGAGTATTACCGCTAGCCAGCTAGCAGAGTTATATGTCTCTCGGATAGTATCACTTCATGGTGTACCGTTGGAGATTAACTCAGACCGTGGAAGTCTTTTCACTTCACGATTTTGGGAAAGTTTCCAGAATGCTATGGGAACTCATCTCTCTTTCAGTACTGCCTTCCATCCGCAGTCAAGTGGTCAAGTGGAACGAGTCAATCAAATTCTGGAAGACATGCTTCGAGCCTCTGTCTTTACTTTCGGTATGGAATGGGAAAAATGTCTTCCATTTGCCGAATTCGCTTATAACAATAGTTATCAAGCCAGCCTGGGTAAAGCTCCCTTCGAAGTTCTATATGGACGAAGGTGTCGAACACCTCTTAACTGGTCAGAGACCGAGGAAAGGCAATTCTTTGGCCCGGATATGATCCAGGAAGCAGAGGAACAAGTCCGCATCGTTCGTGAGAGATTCAAAACAGCCCAGTCTCGCCAAAAGAGCCAATATGATAGTCATCATAAGGCTGTGACTTTTGAAGTCGGCGATAAGGCTTACCTTCGGGTTACTCCTCTTAAGGGAACCCATCGCTTCGGTATCAAAGGCAAATTGGCCCCTCGTTTCATCGGTCCTTTTCGCATTCTTGCCAAACGAGGAGAAGTTGCCTACCAATTGGAACTACCTCCGCACCTCTCCAGAGTTCATGATGTTTTCCATGTTTCTCAACTCAGGCGTTGCTTCTCGGATCCTATCCGCGGAGTGGACCACGAAATGCTTGATCTCCAAGACAATCTCACATATCGAGAATACCCCGTTCGTATTCTTGATCAAACTGAGCGCACCACTCGACGCCACAATATCAAGTTTCTCAAGGTTCAGTGGTCACATCATTCCGAGAGTGAAGCTACTTGGGAAAGGGAGGATCGTCTTCGACTTGAGTACCCCACCCTCTTTCCGGAGGAACCCGAATCTCGGGACGCGATTCTTTTAAGTGGGGGTGAGTTGTCACATCCCTAGTTAGCACTTGCATTAGGACCTAACTAGAGTGTGCATCATGTCTACTTTCAAAGAAACTTGAAATGGGATTAACAGAAACCCCATCACCCTTCTCCTAACAACTAGGGTTTGCTAAAATATTTTCCAATGTACCCAAAATGACCTTCAAAAATGTTCATCATTTCTGCCTTGGTCTTAAAACTCTGCCAAAAATGGTGCACAATTTTCTAGGACAATCTAGGGCTTTGGATTAAATCATATGGTATTTGAATTTGGGCATTTAAATGCTATAAAATATTTTAAATGCTCAAATAATCATAAACTATAATGTTTCCTACTGTTCATAATATATACAGTAGGTATGACAAGTGTTATGAGTTACAAAAATGCTCTGGCATTTTATTTAAATGAACAAAGCTGCAAAAGAAATGAAACAGAAAAGAAAATAGAAAAAAAGGGAGAAAGAAAAACTTACTTGGCGCCCCACCCGGCCCACCTGCCGGCCCAGCCCAGCTGCCGCTCCAGCGAGCTGCTTGGGTCGGCCAGGCAGGCAGGCAGGTGCTCGACGGCGACCGCGCCGCGCGCCACGCAGCTGCCTGCCGCCCTGCTTCATCCTCTCGCCGTCCTGGAGGGATGGTTCGATCGTCCACGTCCTCCCCGACCTCGCAGACTCCTCCACCTCCCCCCAGTTCCTCTCCCTCGCTCTCCCCGCGCCATGGCCGACGCCGCCGTGTTCGCACCGTCGTAGAAGCCGCGTCCACCGTCGTCCCTGAGCCCCGCCTTGGTGTCCATCGTCTCCGACGTCCTCGACTGCTTCGAACAGGCCGAGCCCCGAGCGCTCGCCCGCCCTGGAGATGCCCCCGACCTCTTCTTCCCCAACTCCGGCCACGGAGATCCCCCTCGCCGTCCCGCTCAGCTCCGACCACCTCCGAGCTCGCTTCGGCGCTTGCTGCAACCCCTGTGAGCCTAGCTTCCTCCTCCCCCTCTCCGTTGGCTCTCTTTTGCCCTGGAACGCACTGCACAAAGCTCAACCGCACGCACCGCCGCCGTGCTCGCCGCCGCTGATGCTCCGGTGACCATTTGGTCACTGGCACCCGTCCATCACACTCACCGCAGCACGTAGATGCGAAAGGTGCTACGCACGCATCGCCTAGACCCCTGCAGCCGCATCTCCACATACGCCCGACGCCGGTCGCCGCCGTCGAGCTCGTTGCCGTCGACTCCGGCCACCCCAGGTCCGGCGACCACCACCATCCGACGCGCAACAGCAAGGGCTTTCCAACACACCTAACCGCAGCTCGAGCCGTGCACCGTAGGCGATTTCCGAAGCACGCCGCCGTCTTTGGCCTCGCCGGCGGCTAAACGCCGGCGAGTTGGACCTGTTTTGACCACGGGTTTGACCCCCTGGGTCACTGACATGTGGGCCCTGCCCGCAAGTCAAACCTAGTTTAGGTGTTAAATTAATTCTAATTAGTTAATTAGTTAACTGTGACACTGACATGAGGGACCCACTGGTCAGGTTTGACTTGGTGTAGGATCGAAAGTAGGTCTAGAGGGGGGGTGATTAGACTACTTGACAATATAAAAAAAAATCTGCCTTTAGATCATGCAATGTTTTTGGCAGTTTCACAAACAAGATCAGTTCAAGTAACACCCTACACATGCAATTCTAGAGTTTATGCAGCGGAAAGTAAATTGCACATGTAAAAGAGAGGTGGAGAAGATCAAACGCAGTTTGGTGACACGGAGATTTTTGTCGTGGTTCCGATAGGTGGTGCTATCGTACATCCACGTTGATGGAGACTTCAACCCACGGAGGGTAACGGCTGCGCGAGTCCACGGAGGGCTCCACCCACAAAGGGTCCACGAAGAAGCAACCTTGTCTATTCCATCACGGCCTACGCCCACGGAGGACTAGCCTTACTCGGGGTAGATCTTCACGAAGTAGGCGATCTCCTTGCCCTTACAAACTTCTTGGTTCAACTCCACATCACGACGGAGGCTCCCAAGCGACACCTAACCAATCTAGGAGGCACCACCCTCCAAAAGGTAATAGACGGTGTTGATGGTGATGAACTCCTTGCTCTTGTGCTTCAAGTGATAAACTCCCCAACACTCAACTCTCCTCACTGATATGGCTGTGGTGGAAGAAAGATTTGAGTGGAAAGCAACTTGGGAAGGCTAGAGATCAAGTTTCATATGGTAGGAATGGAATGGCTTGATCTCAACACAAGGGTAGGTGGTTCACTTCTCAGAAAGTGTGTGGTAGAAGTGGTGGTACTTTCTGATGGCTCTCCTCACGAATGAGGAGGGGGGTGGAGGGGTATATATAGCCTCCACACAAAATCCAACCGTTACACACACATTTGACCAATCTCGGTCAGACCGAAGTGAAAACTCGGTTAGACCGAAAGTTCAAATATAGTGAACGTTGGGATTTTCGGTGGGACCGAAAATACCATCTCGGTGAGACCGAAGTGAGTCAAAGGTTAGGGTTTGCCATTTCGGTGAGACCGAAAATATAAACTCGGATATTCCGAATTGATGTCAACTGATCACAGAAGGTTGGCAGCCCTTTTTCGGTGAGACCGAAACTCAGAATCGGTGTGACCGAGAATCTAGGGTTTGGAGAAACAACTGAAGTGGTTCATCTCGGTGGGACTGAGTTGGAGAAATCGGTGTGACCGAGATTACTTATGGGTGTGTGTTAAGTAGTGAATAGTGCTGATAGTTGAGGGAGTTAGATCACCAAGCACTTGAGCAACAAGAACATTAACACAACCTCATCCCATTTTAATAGTATTGGCTTTCCTATGGACTCAATGTGATCTTTGATCACTAAACCAAAAATGGAGTCTTGAGCTTTTGCCAATGCTTGTCTTAGCATTTTGAGGGGTCCACTTCTTCAGACATTTCCATACCCACATCATCGAACTTTTCTGAAATGATTCTCAAGAGAATATTAGTTCAATGATATATATGTTGTTATTAATTATCAAAACCACCCGGGGATTAGTTGCACTTTCAATCTCCCCCTTTTTGGTAATTGATGACAACATATAGATCAAAGCTTCGACAAAAGATATAATCAAAGAATAATATCGTCGCTTTGAGAAGTATGTGATAAACAAGAGCTCCCCCTAAATTTGTGCATTATTTAAAATTTGCGTTTGAATGCAAATGCACAATCGATTAGGATTATGGGTCACTCTTCCATGTCACATACATCTTGGTGGAGCGCACAAAATGATAAGAATAAATAACATGCACTCAATCACCAAGACAGGAGTAAATAGCCATACAATAAGAAATAGCATATGATAAACAATAAGCACACATTAAAGCATAGTATGACTAAGCACTCATTAAGGTAGCATCAAACGTAGTAGCAAGCACACTTAAAGTATCTGGAACCAAAAGAAACCAATGTATCTCAAGGAAAAACGGCAAAAGAACGAAAAGACGAAAGAGCACTCTCTCTCTCGAGGCCCTATGATCTATAACAATTTCTCCCCCTTTGGCAACAAGTTACCAAAAAGTTCGAAAAAGTATAGAGCTAAACGTCACTGCGGGCTCGGCTGGCTGCTCCCGTCTGGGTCGATGTCGGTGTAGAGATAGCTGCATCGGCGAAGACTTCTGCGGATGTCTGCGCTGGAGGAGTGGATGCTGGAGCTGAAGGAACTGCTGGAGCTGAAGTGGTAGCCCTGGAGTCTGTCACTGGGATAGCTGCAGACCTGGATCCTCTGGGAACCGGAGCAGTCTGGCGATGAGAGTCCTGGACTATATCATCCTGCATAAGCTCTGCCCTCTCCTGCCTAGTCTCCTCCATTTCTGCCTCAAGCTTGTTGACAGACACCTGAATCTCAGTCAGCTTCACGTCTAGAGCGTGGATCTTGTCCTCGACGATCCTCTCAAGGCTCTCCTGAGATTGCTCAATGCTGGCCAGGCGTTGTTCAATTCTCCGGGTTGCTTCAAGAATCTGATCTCCGAAGCTCTTTGGCTTAGCTGCTGCTGCTGCTGCCTCTCTGTCAGCTTTGGCTTTCTTTGCAGCTTCGATCTTGGCTTGCCCTTCAACTGAGGTGGGATCCTCTTCATCCATCACAACTACGTTGTCCTCATGCTCTGGCTGCAGTGGTAAGTGCTTCCTATCCAACATGAATTTGCCCGTGCCAAACTTGGCGTTGATAAGCATCTGTATCTGCGGTGCAAACCCACACGACCTCTTCTGGTCAGCTGCAGTCCTCTTGATGGTCTCTACCATCAAGTCCATCACCTTAAAAGGTGCCTTCTCATCGAGAATGTGCAGCATGTTGATAGAATAGCCTCATATCATCCGGTGGTCACCTGACTTAGGCATCAAAGTATGCCTCAGGATAGTGTTAGTGGTGGTCAGACCTGCCTGGAGATAATACACTGAGCCGAGTTTCCATCCCTCCAAATCAGCAGCTGGGATCTCCTTGTACATATTCTTCATGGAATCATGACTCTTCTTAGGAATCCCATAGACATCAATGTCGTCCTCTCTCTGCACTGGAGCGTTCAGAAGTTCTGCCCATTCTGCAACAGTTGAAGAAAACCGTTGACCTTCAGTCATCCATGTGATCTTGCCATCGGGGTAGAAATGGGCTGTGGCATAGAACTGCATGATCATCTCGTCGTTCCATGCTGTCAGTTCTTGACCCACAAAGTCAGCAACTCCACATGCAGTAAAGCTCTCATGCACATGGGGAAAGAAGTCCCGATGCTCTCTGCTGTCAATGTACTTCCAGTCGACATACCTGGTGTCAGCAACAATGGGCTTCTTATCCATTAGCACGGTCTCATAGAAATCCTGCTGCTCTTTGGTGTGGAATCTGGGGTCCACAGCAGTCCTTCTTCTTACGGCATATGGATCAGATTGTCTCCATAGCCTGAGACCTTTGTCCTTCCTTGCCTTCATATCCTCAGCTTGAGGATGAGCATCATTGTGGAGTGGCAATCTGGGACGGAGCTTGAGCAACACATGCTCATCATCTGACTCAGAAGGTGGCATCTCACCTTTGTTCTTCTCAGAAGCTGGAATGCTTCTGGTTGTCCTCTTAGGCTTCGCTGGAGCTACCTTAGCTGGAGCAGGCTTCTTGGGCTTGGAGGAGGCTTGAGCCCGAATAGCATCACCCATGAACTTAGCTTTCTGAGGAGGAGGCTGGGGTGCATCTTCTTCTTCTTCTTCAGCATCATCAACTTGAGGTTCAGCATAAACAACTCTCTTCCTTTTGGAAGTCTTCTTCACCTTGCTTGGAGCTGGCTCTTCCAAGTTGAGCTTCTTGGCAACTGCAGACTGCTTCACTTTGCTCGTGCCTTTCTTTGGCTGCTGCCCTTGGAGCTCTTTGGCGACCACTTGCCTCTTTGGCTTGGAGGTAACTTCCTCAGCAACAAAATCGGAATCCTCAGAATCAGACGTTCTCTTCTTCCTGGTTCTCGTAGCAGCAGGAGGCAGACCACTGGGGGTACTCCTCTCACCATCATCACTAGAGCTGCTAGCCTCAGGACTTGTACCTGCCTCTGGAATCTCAGCAAACGGTGATTCGGACCTGTTCTGGCTGTCACTGACATCTGACATGGCTGAAAGACCTGTGAATAGATAAGGTATAGGCAGAATAGAAGAGTTATCACAACTGCAGAAGTTTTTTGAAAAAAAATGAGTTAAAAACTTAGTTTTGAGTTTTCACAGAATGTATTTCGGTCAAACCGATTTCAAGTTTCGGTGTAACCGAAGTGTTCAACAGAACCTACACACCACTTTCGGTCAGACCGAAATGGGTTTCGGTCCTACCGAAAAACTAGGGTTTCATAGAAACTTTACTTCGGACATTCCGATTTTCACAACTCGGTCAGACCGAACTGTGTAGTGCAATGGTCAGAGACCAAATCGGTCAGTCCGAGTTTCAGGAATCGGCTTCACCGAGATGCATTCCGTGGAAACCTAAACCTAAGAATTTTCCTCGAAAATAAACGATCTGAGCAATGTATTGGGATCATATCAAACGTGGATTGAATCAGGGCAGTCCTATCATGCAAGAATCAGAAGTGGGGCATGAATAGGGATTGAGACACACCCTAACTTGGTGGTGTCCCTCTACGGCGACAACGGAGGAGAAGATTACCGTTGACGGCGGCGGAGACCTGCGGCAAGGGCACACAGGCGACGACGGCGACGATCCTTAGATCAGGGCGGCGGCAGCAGGGGTCTTGGAGGGCGAACGGTTTGAAAGGAATAGATCGCGCGCAGCCCTCAGTATATATAACCCCGTACTGTCGGTGGGACCGAGTTGAAAAACTCGGTGTCACCGAGATGTATTTCTGCTGTGCAGTTACACATATCGGTCAGACCGAGATTTTGAACTCGGTTTCACCGAGATGAAACCTAGATCAATCTAAGTGTTTCGGTTGGACCGAGATTGAGAGGCCGGTCAGACCGAAATAGACTTAGAAGGTTTTGGAAGTCAGCCTTAGACGAATCGGTGGTTCCGAGTGCTCCTCACTCGGACTGTCCGAAAAAGACTTGTTCAAAGTTGTGATATAAGCATGAATAGAATTTTGAGACAAGAAAGCATAGATAGCTAGGGAAGGTGCTTAGGCATTCTTGTCCATCCATTTGGCCAGAAAAAGAAACCAAAACAATCAAAACAACAAATGGATGTCCTTGAATGGATAAAATCGTGCATTCAACATGCTCACACAATAAGATAGCAACTGAAATATGTGTCAAACATGCACAACCAACACTCTAGCTACTAGCACACAAATTGTCGATGACTAGGTCATCTATATATGAGTATATTGACTTAGGAGTCAAATGAGAACATTTGATCATAGGTCATACTCATCGTTTAAGCACAAGTGGGGTTACCACTTTTACATAAAGCATTTATGTGTTCACATCATTTGGAGATGCTTTAGCTCATTTTTAGAGCAAAGCTCCCCCTAGATGTGAGAACCCCTTTTAAAGGGTCAAACTAACCTTGGGTTGTCGTAGAAGACTTCATGTAGATGTTGAAGATGTGGATGCTCAATGTTGATGTAGATCATCATGAGTTGGGAGCAATCCTTTGGATTAGGGCACTTTCAATACCTACATGGGTTAGTCCCACAAGGAACAAACAAGAATATCCATGGACATAGAGTGAAGTGCACAAAAGATGATGTCCATGAAAGCAATGATTACCTTGTCCCTTGACTTACCAACAAGAGGGTTTGTGACTCCATGAACAAGTGCTTGATGTGGAAGTTGATTGCACAAGTTCTTGCCAAAATGAATATGAGTGAAGTTTGTTGGCGGAGTCACCCTCAAGAACCTACTAGTTCTTCTTCTTTGGGATCCACATCATCTTGATGGGAATCCTTGGTGTTGTAGTTGAGCTTGACGAAGTAGAACTTGATGTGTCCTTGGGAACCCACTTGACCATGGCTTGAGGTGCTTCAATGAATGCATCAATCTCCTCTTGAAGCTTGTCCTTGGCCTTTAGCTTGTGGTCTTGTGGTGGAAGGTCATCTTGAGCTTGTTCCACATTGGAAGAAGTAGGATCATACTTCTCCTTTTGTGAAACAAACTGTGGAGTAGGGTATTGACCTTCTTCCCACTCAACACCTTTGGCGTTGAACTTTCGCTCAAAACCAATCCCTTGATTCTTCCGGTGTCTTCCTTGTTTGCGAACAATCTCCTCAAAGTTCTTTCTTCCGGCAAGACTCTTGTAGACACCTTTCTCTATGATTTCCTTCAATAAGCTATTTTCTTGCTCAAGTGTAACTTGGCTTGAAACATTGTTAGTGGAATCAAGAGAACTACTAGAAGTAACAACATTGGATTTAACATTGTTATTGTTACTACTAGAGGAAGAATTTTTCTTATGCTTGTCATGCTTAGTCTTAATAGGTGGCAAGAAATTAGACAAGAGAAGTCGTTTGGCAAGATATGAAGAACTCTTCTTTCGAAGATCGTCATTGATCGCTTTTAGAAACTCATGTTCTTGCTCTAGAGTGAGCTTCTCGAAGCGTAGCTTCTCATGAGATCTTAGGAGCTCTCTATGATCTTCTTGAGTAGTTTCATGAGCTAACTTAAGAGTGTTTAATTCTTTAGTTAGACGCTCAATCTCCTTCATAGCATTGTCATTCGACTCTTCTCGACTATAAAGACTACTAGCATTTTCATCATTACTAAGCTCACTAGATTTATCATGCAAGAGCTCATCTTCACCAAGTAAGTCATCCTCATCACTATCAAAGTCAATGAACTCAGGGTGTGTTACCTTGGGGCCTTTAGCCATGAAGCATCTTCCAATTCCCTCATTCGGTGAATCAAATAAGTCGTAGGAGTTGGAGTTGGAGGATACGAGTGCAAGTCCGGCAACACCTTCATCTTGACTATAGTCGGAGTCGGAGTGATAACTTCCATCGGATTGACTGTCAGAGTCGGAGCCAGAGACCCATTCACCAACATGAGCTTGATGTCTTCTTCTTGTGTAGCTCCTTGATGACTTGTCTTTCCTCTCCGAATCATTGCTTCTCCGAGAAGGTCTTCGTTCATAACGATCATCTCTACTCCTTCTCTCTTTCCGAGGTGACTCATCTCTTGCTCTTCTTCTTGGAGATTCTTCTCTTCTCTTGTGGGGAGCCGTACACTCATTTGAGAAGTGTCCGGGTCTTCCACAATTGTAGCAGTTTCGATCACGACTAGAAGATCTCTTTCCATCATATGATCTAGACTTTGAGCTTCTCTCTTTGCCTCTATTCTTGTAGAACTTGTTGAAGTTCCTGACCATTAGGCTTATGTCTTCATTGGAGACTAACTTGTCACTTGAGGTAGTAGGAGCATCACTTGTAGCTTTGTAAGCACCACTTGACTTGTTGTGAAGCTCTTCCTTATCCTTAAGTGTCATCTCATGAGCAACAATCCTTCCAATGACTTCAGTTGGCTTGAGAGTCTTGTAGTTTGGCATCATTTGGATCAAAGTGCACACGGTGTCATACTTTCCATCCAAAGCTCTGAGAATCTTCTTAATGATGAATCGGTTGGTCATTTCTTCGCTTCCTAAGCCAGCAATCTCATTTGTGATGAGAGCAAGCCTAGAGTACATTTCAGCGACTCCTTCACCATCCTTCATCTTGAACTTGTCAAGCTGACCTTGAAGAATATCCAGCTTTGATTCCTTCACAGATTCAGTACCTTCGTGCATTTCAACCAAAGTATCCCAAATCTCCTTAGCATTCTCAAGACGGCTGATTTTGTTGAACTCTTCGGGACACAAGGCATTGAAGAGAATGTCACAAGCTTGAGCATTGTTTTGCAACATCTTCAGTTCTTCGGGTGTAGCTTCGCGATCCGGAACTTTTCCTTCTTCAAAGAAGTCACCTTGCATGCCAACACAAATAATGCCCCATGCGGCTGGGTTATGACCAAGAATATGCATTTTCATTTTATGCTTCCAACTAGCAAAATTTGTACCATCAAAGTAAGGACCTCTACGATAATTACCCTCACTAGACGCCATACTCTCCTAGGTTGTGAAACCAAGCTTATGGAGTCCAATGCAATGGAAACCAAGGCAATGGAGACCAAAGCTCTGATACCACTTGTAGGATCGAAAGTAGGTCTAGAGGGGGGGTGATTAGACTACTTGACAATATAAAAAATCTGCCTTAAGATCATGCAATGTTTTTGGCAGTTTCACAAACAAGATCAGTTCAAGTAACACCCTACACATGCAATTCTAGAGTTTATGCAGCGGAAAGTAAATTGCACATGTAAAAGAGAGGTGGAGAAGATCAAACGCAGTTTGGTGACACGGAGATTTTTGTCGTGGTTCCGATAGGTGGTGCTATCGTACATCCACGTTGATGGAGACTTCAACCCACGGAGGGTAACGGCTGCGCGAGTCCACGGAGGGCTCCACCCACGAAGGGTCCACGAAGAAGCAACCTTGTCTATTCCATCACGGCCTACGCCCACGGAGGACTAGCCTTACTCGGGGTAGATCTTCACGAAGTAGGCGATCTCCTTGCCCTTACAAGCTTCTTGGTTCAACTCCACATCACGACGGAGGCTCCCAAGCGACACCTAACCAATCTAGGAGGCACCACCCCCCAAAAGGTAATAGACGGTGTTGATGGTGATGAACTCCTTGCTCTTGTGCTTCAAGTGATAAACTCCCCAACACTCAACTCTCCTCACTGATATGGCTGTGGTGGAAGAAAGATTTGAGTGGAAAGCAACTTGGGAAGGCTAGAGATCAAGTTTCATATGGTAGGAATGGAATGGCTTGATCTCAACACAAGGGTAGGTGGTTCACTTCTCAGAAAGTGTGTGGTAGAAGTGGTGGTACTTTCTGATGGCTCTCCTCACGAATGAGGAGGGGGTGGAGGGGTATATATAGCCTCCACACAAAATCCAACCGTTACACACACATTTGACCAGTCTCGGTCAGACCGAAGTGAAAACTCGGTTAGACCGAAAGTTCAAATATAGTGAACGTTGGGATTTTCGGTGGGACCGAAAATACCATCTCGGTGAGACCGAAGTGAGTCAAAGGTTAGGGTTTGCCATTTCGGTGAGACCGAAAATATAAACTCAGATATTCCGAATTGATGTCAACTGATCACAGAAGGTTGGCAGCCCTTTTTCGGTGAGACCGAAACTCAGAATCGGTGTGACCGAGAATCTAGGGTTTGGAGAAACAACTGAAGTGGTTCATCTCGGTGGGACTGAGTTGGAGAAATCGGTGTGACCGAGATTACTTATGGGTGTGTGTTAAGTAGTGAATAGTGCTGATAGTTGAGGGAGTTAGATCACCAAGCACTTGAGCAACAAGAACATTAACACAACCTCATCCCCTTTTAATAGTATTGGCTTTCCTATGGACTCAATGTGATCTTTGATCACTAAACCAAAAATGGAGTCTTGAGCTTTTGCCAATGCTTGTCTTAGCATTTTGAGGGGTCCACTTCTTCAGACATTTCCATACCCACATCATCGAACTTTTCTGAAATGATTCTCAAGAGAATATTAGTTCAATGATATATATGTTGTTATTAATTATCAAAACCACCCGGGGATTAGTTGCACTTTCACTTGGACTGGCCCTGTTGACTGCCTCACGTCAGCATGATGTCATGCTGACGCAGTAAAGGTTTTTCTGGGATTTTTAGATTTAAAATAATTCAGGAAATTCTAGAAAATACCCAAAACTTCTAAAAATCATATAAAATCAACCATAGCTCAGATGGAAAAGATTTATATATGAAAAATGATCAGAAAAATCCAATCTTTCTAATGGCACTAGTTTCATGCATGTTTGAACAAGTTAACTTGCTGTATACATCAAAAACATGATAATGCACTTATTTAAATAATAGTTTGAACTCCAATTTGAATCTTTGATTCAAATAGGTTCAAACCCTTATGGTTTTAGTTGCATTAGCCAACACACATGCATCTTGCCATGTCATGAGCATGCATCATATTGTTGCATTTGTTTGTTAATAATTGTATCGCCGGTATTCTCTATGTTAGGTCCTGCTCCCGAGGATACTGCTGCGTATCCAGTTGAAGAGCAGTACCCGACAACTACTTTGTCAGGCAAGCAATCATTGATCATTCCGATACAAACCCAATCTTCTCGCTCCTGCTCTCTTTTACTGCATTAAGGCAACAACGTGTGAACTGCTACTTGCTGCGGTAGTTGAACCCTATTCCCTTGCATGACCTGTCATTGCCACAGTAAATAGTTGAAACCCACTAGCATGTGTAGGAGTTGATTGAGCCATGTGATGTGTGATCCACCATGCTATTTGTTTATGTTGCCTGCTATGCTAGAGTTGTGTCTGGTCTGGTTCATCTGGGTGATCGATCAGAGTGAAATAATCTTACCGATAAAGAGAAGGAGGTGTGGAATACGCTTGGTAAAGGTATCGATGAAAGGCCATGTAGGAGTACATGGTGGGTTGTTTCATTGGAATCGTCCTTAGGACCCGAGATCTGTATGTGTGGTTCAACTTACAGTTACTACCACACATTGGGCCCTGAAATATGACCCCGCTCGACTTATTGACTGCCCTTGTACTCTGTCCAGGAGTTGCAACTAGTTTCTGGTGTTTATAGTTTACTGGAGGTCGTGCGCAACACTGACCCTCGGGGTGGGTTGTGATGTGACAGGTACGTGGCACGGTGTACCGATTGCCCGTTTGGTGACTCGGGAACCCTGTACACATCGTTTGGGGCCGTGAGCGACACCCCGGCCGGATCTCCCCACGTATGGAGCCCAAATAGGCGATAAACCTAGACGAGAGACTTGAGTGGTTGGTTAGGTCGTGGTCTACACCCACGTCGGCTTTCGCTTGAAGTCTGCCGAGCACATGTCGTGTGCAGACGCTAAGTGGTGAAAACATGTGTGAAGAAGTACACCCCTGCAGGGTTATCAAACTATTCGAATAGCCGTTGTTCGCGGTACGAACTACTTGGTTACTCTTACAGTTCATAGACAAGTTGATGGATACTACTAAAAGCCTCAAGATAAGTGTGAGTGCCGTGGATGGCCCTTCCGTAGGATGACGGAAGAGGATCCTCGGTAGTGTATTGATGTGGTGAGTAGAGGACTCGTGTTCGTAATAACATCTTGCAATCTATTGAGAGTTGTAGTATAGGTTAGCCAAGGTCAAAGCTGGCATTCTGCTATAAACTCCACTACCCCCTTGAAAATGTTGCATGTATGATAGGTTCTGTGGTAAGACTTGCTGAGTACCTTTGTACTCATGTTTGCTTAATAACAGTTGCAGGGGAGAACCCTGCCCCTGCTGATGGGTTCTACATAGACGTTGACGTCGACGAGCAAGCAAGTTCGATGCACATCCACTTAGTTTCTTTTGTTGAGTTTTCATACATTTATAGCTCTAGTGCATCTGTTGCATGGCAATCCCTACTCACTCACATTGATATCTATTGATGGGTATCTCCATAACCCATTGATATGCCTAGTTGATGTGAGACCATCTTCTCTTTTTTGTCTTCTCCACAACCACCATTCTATTCCACATATAGTGTTATGTCCTTGGCTCACACTCATGTATTGCGTGAAAGTTGAAAAAGTTTGAAAAAATTAAAGTATGAAACAATTGCTTGGCTGAAACCGGGGTTGTGCATGATTTGAATATTTTGTGTGACGAAGATGGAGCATAGCCAAACTATATGATTTTGTAGGTATGAACTTTCTTTGGCCATGTTATTTTGAGAAGACATAATTGCTTTGTTAGTATGCTTGACGTATTATTATTACTATGTCAACATTAAATTGTCTTGAATCTTTCAGATCTGAACATTCATGCCACAATAAAGAGAATTACATTGAGAATTATGTTAGGTAGCATTCCACATCAAAAATTATGTTTTTATCATTTACCTACTCGAGGACGAGCAAGAATTAAGCTTGGGGATGCTTGATACATCTCCAATGTATCTATAATTTTGGATTGTTCCATGCTATTATATTATCTGTTTTGGATGTTTAATGGGCTTTAATATACACTTTTATATGATTTTTGGGACTAACCTATTAACCCAGAGCCAGTGCTAGTTTCTGTTTTTTCCTTGTTTTTGAGTATCGCAGAAAAGGAATACCAGACGGAGTCCAATTGACCTGAAATTGCACGGAGGTTGTTTTAGGACCAAAAGAAGCCCATGGAGTACCGGAGATGGACCAGAAGAGTCCCGATGAGGGTGGGGGCGTGCCCTACCCCCCTGGGCATGTCCCCTATCTCGTGGCCGCCTCGGGGACGCCCTGACTTATACCCGACTCCAACACCTCTTATATATACCCAAACTTCCAAAACATAACCTAGATCGGGAGTTCCGCCGCCGCAAGCCTCTGTAGGCACCAAAAACCAATCCGGACCCCGTTCCGGCACCCTGCAGGAGGGGGCGATCCATCTCCGGCGTCCATCTTCATCCTCCCGGTGCTGTCCATGACGAGGAGGGAGTAGTTCACCCTCGGGGCTGAGGGTATGTACTAGTAGCTATGTGTTTGATCTCTCTCTCCCTCATGTTCTTGAGATGGCACGATCTTGATGTATCGCAAGCTTTGCTACTATAGTTGGATCTTATGATGTTTCTCCCCCTCTACCTTCTTTTAATGTATTGAGTTTTCCCTTTGAAGTTATCTTATCGGATTGAGTCTTTAAGTATTTGATTACACTTGGTGTATGTCTTGCGTGGGATACCCGTGGTGACAATGGGGTATTCTATTGATTCACTTGATGTATGTATTGGTGATCAACTTGCGGGTTCCGTGACCTTGGGAATCTATGCATAGGGGTTGGCACACATTTTCAATTTGACTCTCCGGTAGAAACTTTGGGGCACTCTTTGAAGTTTTTTGTGTTGGTTGAATAGATGAATCTGAGATTGTGTGATGCATATCGTATAATCGTACCCACGGATACTTGAGGTGACATTGGAGTATCTCGGTGACATTAGGGTTTTGGTTGATTTTGTGTCTTAAGGTGTTATTCTAGTACGAACTCTAGGATAGATCGAACGGAAAGAATAGCTTCGTGTTATTGTACCACTACTAGAAAAAAGGCTATAGGTAATATCACTATTAGTGGCGCACCAGAGATGTGGTGCGCCACTACTATATAGCAGTGGCGCACCACAAACAGGTGCTCCACTAATAGTGACATTACTAGTGGCGCACCAGGTGTGGGGTGCGCCACTACTAAGTTTTTGAACAGTAACCAGCCATGCCCAGGCTTACCAGTGGCGCACCAGGACAAGGTGCGCCACTACTATTTTTGATAGTAGTGGCGCACCTTGCCCTGGTGCGCCACTGGTAAGGCTGGGCATGGTGGTCCAAAAAAAAACATAGCAGTGGCGCACCCCTTCACTGGTGCGCCACTAGTATTCCTGGCTACTAGTGGCGCACCAGTGAAGGGGTGCGCCACTGCTATGTTTTTTTGCACCAAATGCACCCCCCCCCTGTGGACCGCCTTTTCAGTTAAAAAAATAAATAAAAGAAAATGATAGAAATGTCAAAAAAATAAAAAAAATAAGATTCCAATGTGATTTGTGGTCTAGTTGTTAGCAAAATTTACAAACATGAATTTCGACTTTTTTTGCAAAATCTCTCGAGAATTTGTAAAATGGGCATAACTTTTGCATACGAACTCCGATGAAAAAGTTTTTTATATGAAAAAGCATCTACTCGAAAAGTTACATCCGAATTCAACCGGGGGAACCCCGTTGAAGATTCTTAGAATCCCCAAAAACCTAACCGAATAAAAGATACGGGGCTTTTAAGATCTAGAGGCAAAAAAATTCAAAAAAATTCAAAAATAGTAGTGGCGCACCGTGGGTGTGGTGCGCCACTAATATAGATTTTTTTTTTGAAAAACTATTTTTTTGGAATAAATATTTTTTGAAAAAATTCAAAAAAATTCAAAAAAATTCAAAAATAGTAGTGGCGCACCGTGGGTGTGGTGCGCCACTAATATATTTTTTTTTTTGAAAAACTATTTTTTTTGGAATAAATATTTTTTGAAAAAATTCAAAAAAATTCAAAAATAGTAGTGGCGCACCGTGGGTGTGGTGCGCCACTAATATATATTTTTTTTGGAAAAAAATGGTTTTTTTTGAAAAAATGTTTTTTTTGAAAAAATGTTTTTTTGAAAAAAAATAGTTTTTTTGAAAAATATGATATGTAAAATGACCGGGAAGTTTGAAATATTTTTTCAAAATTTTATCACACTCATGAACATGAACAAACTCCCAGACATTAACAAGGTTTAATAGGATTGATATGATAGATATATCAACAAGTGCCTGCTAAGTGAGCTGGTGCTGGGGTTGGATAGAACTCAGAAGTTAAGCGTGCTTGGGCTGGAGTAGTGTAGGATGGGTGACCTTCTGGGAAGTTTGACCACGGAGTGCGATTTGACCCGAGATTAAGGAAAAAAAATTCCCGCCAAAATTGAAAAAAAAAAAATCTGGAAAAAAATTTGAAAAAAAAATTGTTACTAGTGGCGCACCTGTAGCAATATCAGTGGCGCACCTGTAGCAATTCTGAAATAAAATTTGAAAAAAAAAATTGAAAAAAAAAATTTTGAAAAAATATTAGTGGCGCACCCTTATACTTAGTAGTGGCGCACCAGGTGATGCGCCACTGATATCTGGATTAGTAATGGCGCACCTCTGGTGCGCCACTAATACCCATTACTAGTGGCGTGGTAATAGTGGCGCACCAGAGGTGCGCCACTAATACCCAAAAGTGGTGCGCCACTAATAAGCTTTTTTCTAGTAGTGTACTACGGACTCTTGAATAGATCGATCAGAAAGAATAACTTTAAGGTGGTTTCGTACCCTACAATAATCTCTTCGTTTGTTCTCCGCTATTAGTGACTTTGGAGTGACTCTTTGTTGCATGTTGAGGGATAGTTATATGATCCAGTTATGTTATTATTGTCGAGAGAACTTGCACTAGTGAAAGTATGAACCCCAGGCCTTGTTTCAAAGCATTGCAATACCGTTTGTGCTCACTTTTATCATTAGTTACCTTGCTGTTTTTATATTTTCAGATTACAAAAACTTATATCTACTATCCACCATTGTATTGGGTGTGTTGGGGACATAAGAGACTCTTTGTTATTTGGTTGCAGGGTTGCTTGAGAGAGACCATCTTCATCCTACTCCTCCCACGGATTGATAAACCGTAGGTCATCCACTTGAGGGAAATTTGCTAATGTCCTACAAACCTCTGCACTTGGAGGCCCAACAACGTCTACAAGAAGAAGGTTGTGTAGTAGACATCACGCATTACCGAGAGGGCCCATAGATACCTCTCCAACACTCGGAGTGACAAATCCTATTCTTGATCTATGCCACTCAACAAACACCTTCGAAGACACATGTAGAGCATCTTTATAATCACCCAGTTACGTTGTGACGTTTGATAGCACACAAGGTGTTCCTCCGGTATTCGGGAGTTGCATAATCTCATAGTCAGAGGAACATGTATAAGTCATGAAGAAAGCAATACCAATAAAACTAAACGATCAATATGCTAAGCTAACGGATGGGTCATGTCCATCACATCATTCTCCTAATGATGTGACCCCGTTCATCAAATAACAACACATGTCTATGGTTTGGAAACTCAACCATCTTTGGTTAACGAGCTAGTCTAGTAGAGGCATACTAGGGACACTCTGTTTTGTCTATGTATTCACACATGTATCAAGTTTCCGGTTAATACAATTCTAGCATGAATAAAAGACATTTATCATGATATATAAGGAAATATAAATAACAACTTTATTATTGCCCCTAGGGCATATTTCCTTCAAGAGGTGCCTTTGGAATGCAAAGTACACACATTAGGATCAACACCCCCCCTATATTTTATAGTCTGACAACATTTGCTTCAAAGAAGAGACAAATAAGATCTAGAAAGCAATAGAGTAGTAAGTGAGCAAAGTATAGAAACAAGAGATAAGCATGCAACTCACATACTACCAAAGTACTTGACATACATAGATAAAATGTGAAGGGTAGCATATGTTTCACACCATAAGAAAGGGTAACGAGGTCTCACGAGCATAAACCAAACCAAAGCAACCGACGGGAAGAGATTTGGAGAGAGAGAAAGACAAGGCAAATAAGGCACACACTAGCAACTGGACAAATCCCTATCTCTCTCCCCCTTTGGCATCGAGACACCCAAAGGGAAAAGAGTGCTGCTATAGTCACAGGTGATCTTATAACCGATCTCCATCATCACATACCCGCGTGATCGTCTGCTCCTCCGTCATCGGCAGGGGGTTGCTCGGTGTCTGACTCTGTCCATGGGCAGCGATGCTGAACCCACTCCTCCTCATTGGTGATTCTGCCCTCAGATCCGCTGACAACTGTCGCTCCAAAGTGACGCATGAGCTCCTTTTGGCGGCTCCTGGCCTTCTTCTGAGACACATAAGCCATGTTGTCCATGAGACTCCATGTAGAAGAGCTTCTTCATCTTGCTCTTGAGCTTCTTAGCCCATGATGGCTCTGCTCCAAAGGACACATATTCCTCATCATCGTCAGCATCAGCCTCTGCCTCAACCTCGTCAGCACCTGACATAATCCCAGAATTCAGAACTGGAGTGCCCTAGAGCTCCTTCTTTCTTAGACTCTTAACCTCGTGAGATATCAACTCGCCAGTCTCCAGCACAATGCTAGGATAAGTGTGCTCCCAAGCCTTCTCAATCAGCAACATGAGAAAGGGAGAATATATGGGACACTTGCGCTCAGAGATGGTGGAGACGAACTCAGACCACATGACATGTGAAATATCCAGGGATTCTCCATTGTTTTCTTCCTTCTCACGTTGGCAGAAAAGCAACATGTCCACGAGGAAGGAGTGAACCTGTCAGTGTTCTGAGAACAGGGGTACCCAGACTTGCCTGCCTACGGCCCAGAGCGTGGCTTGCAAGGCGGGCTAGCATGGCCCGGCATCTTCAGCAACACTCAAGACCCTCGCGAGGTGCCAAGCCTCGTGAGGCGGACGACACAAGGCATCCCCTGGGGTGGTCTCGCCAGGCCGGCTCGTGAGGATCGGAGATATCAAGGCGAGAAGCACCTCGCGAGGTCCTCGTATCATGTTTAAACTTCAAATGAATTTGAATCGGGGACTTGTGAAACCCACACAAACCTTTTTGAAAAATGACCCAGATAAAAATTGCTCCAAAAGGGTCCAAGTAAATGTTCATGTTTCTCTCTGAAAATATTAGTCAGAGGTAAAATTCAAACCAATATTTTTAGGAGCTCATAAATAGTTATTTTGAGCATTTGGAATTAATGCAATAATTATTTGCCTTGGATATATATTTATTATATATTTTATATATGTCCAAAAATTCTGATTTTTATTGTGAGGGGCTTTGGATTAATTCCTTAGGTCCCTGCAAAAAGAGTCAGAAGAAAATAATTGATTTAGTTTAGAAACTAAATCAAAACAAAATTACAGAATTAGAAAAACAGAATATAAAAGAGTTAGAGCTTACGTGGGCCACTTGCTGGCCTGGCACTGTGCTGCCCAGCTGGGCCGGCCCATCTGCCAGTCGTCGTCCTCCTGGCGATGACAGGAGGCAGGGGCACGCCACTACTAGAAAAAAGGCTATAGGTAATATCACTATTAGTGGCGCACCAGAGATGTGGTGCGCCACTACTATATAGCAGTGGCGCACCACAAACAGGTGCTCCACTAATAGTGACATTACTAGTGGCGCACCAGGTGTGTGGTGCGCCACTACTAAGTTTTTGAACAGTATACCAGCCATTCCAGCCTTACCAGTGGCGCACCAGGGCAAGGTGCGCCACTACTATCAAAAATAGTAGTGGCGCACCTTGCCCTGGTGCGCCACTGGTAAGTTTTTGAACAGTATACCAGCCATGCCCAGCCTTACCAGTGGCGCACCAGGGCAAGGTGCGCCACTACTATCAAAAATAGTAGTGGCGCACCTTGCCCTGGTGCGCCACTGGTAAGGCTGGGCATGGTGGTCCAAAAAAAAAACATAGCAGTGGCGCACCCCTTCACTGGTGCGCCACTAGTATTCCTGGCTACTAGTGGCGCACCAGTGAAGGGCTGCGCCACTGGTAACCTGGGAGCATTTCCTACTTAGGCAGGCACCACCTACCACACACACTCACTTTCCCCCCTCCACCAAAACAAATCTGGTCGTCTTGCTCCTCCTCCTCACCTCATTTGCACCATTGATTCACCCAAATTAAGTGGTTAAATTTCCTTTTTTTGATAGGTAAGTAAGGGGAAAGCTTTCTTTATGTTCTAGATCTACTTTTCTCTCCGTCTCCAACAACGTACACACTTTTTATGGCCTAGAGATGTACATATGTTTGTGGTGTTGCATATGTTTGTGTTTGCAGGTACCGGTATTTGAAATGCGATAGTTGCCAATATTTTGCCGGAATGTTGATTCATTTCCGTTTCGGCGAGAATTTGGCACTATGTGCATTCTTTTTGGTCCTATTTTTAGGCAAAGTCATGCCAAATTTTTTTTTGTTCTAAAATATCATTTTGCTCTACCCCGCAGGCGACCATGGTCCGCACGATGACCGAAGGCATCGTAAATAGGTTTTTGAGCTCCGCGAAGGCCGAGATGCTTCAAAAGAACGAGACGGAGATAAGATGTCCGTGTCGAAGATGCAAGCTGAAGAGCCTTATTGCGGACCCGGATTCCGGGCAGGTGCAGGACCACTTGCTCTTGCGTGGTTTCATGGATGGCTATCGGTGGCAAGGTGATGAAGATGACTATGAAGTCATCCATGAGGGCCGGGCAAGCAGAAAAAAGGAAGGGCAGCAAGACAATAGCGGCGAGGGCGGGCGAGAAGACGAAGAATCTCCAGGACATGATCACGAAGTAGATGCAGGACACGGTCATCATGTAGAAGATGCCGGACATGATGATGAGGAAGATCAAGACGAAGGGCATGATCATGAAGATGAAGATGCCGGAGCAGACGACGATGGACCATCGATGGGCTGGGTGCATGACCCTCATATTCAAGAGCTGCTTCGCAAGCAGACGGGTAACGCAAGAGCTGCCGCCCGAGAGAAAGCCAAGCTGGATCAACTGGAGACAGACGCGGTTACTCCATTGTATGAAGGATGCAGGCCCGAGGATACCCGCCTGAAAGTAACGCTCATGGCTCTGGAGATGAAGGTAAAACACAAAATGACCGACGCATGCTTCGACGAGAACATGTCATTCTGGCACGAACGTCTTCCGAAGGGGAACAAGTGCCCGACCAGTTTCGAGGAGGCGAAGAAAATCGTGTGTCCTCTGGATTTACCGCACGTGAAATACCATGTGTGCATGAACGATTGCATCATTTATCGGGACGAGCACGCGGAGTCTACCATATGTCCGGTGTGCGGCGTCAGTCGATACAAGAAGAGGAAGAAAGCTCCTCGAAAAGTGGTGTGGTACTTTCCGATCACTCCTCGTCTACAGCGGTATTTCGCGGACCCTAAGCTAGCAAAGCTCCTGCGTTGGCACGCGGATAGGGAGGAGAAGAAGCGAGAAGATGACGGAAATGATCCGGAGATAAATAAAAAAGACAAGATGCTGAGTCACCCTAAGGACGCGAGCCAGTGGCAAGCGTTGAACTTCGAAGACACATAATTTGGGGACGATCCAAGGAACATCGTGCTGGGCGCGAGCACCGATGGAGTCAATCCGTTTGGCAGCCAGAGAAGCACACATAGCACCTGGCCTGTGTTTGTGTGGATGTACAACCTTCCCCCCTGGATGTGCATGAAGAGGAAGTACATTCACATGAGTATGCTAATTGAAGGGCCGAAACAACCAGGGAACGACATCAATCTGTATCTGGGGCTGCTGAAAGAGGAGCTAGACACGCTGTGGAAAATGCCAGCCAATACGTGGGACGCCGCAGCGAAAGAATATTTCCCTATGAGAGCCGCACTGCTCACGACGGTGCACGACTATCTCGGTTACGGATATGTCGCGGGGCAGGTGGTCCACGGATTTTGTGCATGCGTCAGGTGCATGGATGACACAACGTATCGCCAGCTAGATAGAGATCCCGGGTCTTCGAAAACCGTGTTCATGGGACATCGAAGGTGGCTTCGCGACGATGACGCATGGAGAAAACGCAAGGATCTGTTCGATGGTGAAACCGAAACCCGAAGACCCCCACGTACGAGGAGCGGCGAGGAAATAGACGAGCTGTTGAAAAATTGGAAAGAGTGCCCACTGCCGGGAACGAAGCGAAAGGCGCCAGAGCCGCTGCTGAAGGTATGGAAAACGAGGTCTGTTTTCTGGGACTTGCCGTACTGGAAGATCCTCCGTGTGCCTCACAGCCTTGATGTCATGCATATCACGAAGAACGTGTGCGAGAGTCTGCTTGGTACCCTGCTCAACATGCCAGAGAGGACCAAAGATGGGCCGAAAGCAAGGGCAGACTTGCAAAAAATGGGCATCAGGGAGGAGCTCTGGCGCCCTAATGATGATGATGATGATGATGAGGCGAAGGACACGGAAAGTCATCGCAAAGGCAAAAAGGCCAAGAAGATCGAATATGACTACCCTCCCGCGTGCTTCACTCTAAGTCAGAAGGAGATCGAGCAGTTTTTCACGTGCCTCGTAGGAGTAAAACTTCCTTACGGTTACGCGGGGAAGATAAGCAGATACCTAGACTCAGCGAAGCAGAAGTTCAGCGGGATGAAGTCTCACGACTGTCACGTGCTGATGACGCAGATACTTCCAGTTGCAATCCGTGGGATCATGGACGCGCACGTCCGTGACACGCTATTTGGCCTATGCAACTTTTTCGACGTCATCTCTCGGAAGTCTGTTGGCGTGAGGCAACTCAGAAGGCTACAGGAAGAGATCGTGGTGATACTATGCGAGCTTGAGATCTAATTCCCGCCCGCATTCTTCGACGTTATGGTGCATCTGCTGGTCCATATCGTGGAGGATATCATCCAACTGGGGCCGACGTTCCTGCACAGCATGATGCCGTTCGAAAGGATGAATGGTGTCATCAAAGGATACGTTCGCAACAGGGCACGTCCAGATGGAAGCATAGCAAAGGGCTTTCTGACCGAAGAGTGCATCTCCTTCTGCACGAATTATCTAGGCATCGAGAACCCCGTTGGTCTGCCCGTCAACAGGCACCTCGGCAGGCTCGCTGGATGGGGTCACCGCGAGGGTCGCCGCGAAATGCATGTCGACTTCATGGGTCGACTCGCCGACTTTGAAAGAGCAAACCTAGTCGCGCTACAACACATAGACGTGGTCGATCCTTGGGTGGTAGAGCACAAAATATTTATTGAGAAGACGTACAATGACCGAGGCCAACAGAGGACGGAGGGAGCTATAATCAAAGAGCACAACTCATGTTTCACGCGTTGGTTCAAGGAGAAGCTTCTGTCGTACCCTTTACATGAGGATTCTTCCGCGGAAGAAAAACTCATATTCGCCTTGTCACAGGGCGCCGAGCACAACCTGATGACCTATGAGGCGTACGATATCAACGGCTACACATTCTACACCGAGGAAAAGGACATGAAGAGCGATTATCAGAACTCCGGGGTAACGTTGGAATCCTACACCGGTAACGACAAGGACAGATACTACGGAAGGATCGAGGAGATCTGGGAGCTGAGCTACGCTGGAGAGAAGGTCCCGATGTTCCGTGTCAGATGGGCCAAGAGCGTCCTAAAAGAAGACCGGTATTTCACCACCATGGTTATACCAGAAGCCAAATCCAAGACCGCGGGCGCAAACGTCACCGCGAAAAATGAGCCATGGGTACTGGCTTCCAAAGTGGACCAATGCTTCTTCATTACCGACCCGTCAAAGCCCAGTCGTGTTGTCGTGAGGAGAGGCAAAAGGAACATCATCGGAATGGATGGAGTCGCCAATGAGCAAGACTTTGACAAGTACGGCGACCCGAAGATGGAAGATGACGACGACGATGAAGTACCATACACCACAAGAAGAAGCAGGACCACCCTACCTAAAGGACGTCCGTTCAAGAGAAGATCAATTCAAGGGGTTCCGGGGCTAAATTATTCAACCGCGAGGAAGAAGGGCAAGAAGATTGTGAAAAGATAGCTAAGATTGAATCACGACGTGTCGGCCGTGTGTGTGTGTGTGTCAGTGGCAAGCTCAATTATTAATTACATGCAACTAAATTATTACATGTATCACTTGATTTCAACCATGTCATCTAATTCTAAATCTTTGCACAATGGTTTTATCACTCCATTTGCATTTTCCTATTCTTTTATCTCAAATCTTAAATTATCACAATGATTCAAATCTTAAATCTAAACACATAAGCCCACGTATATTGTCCTAAAAGATGTACATATATTTAATAGGAAATATTCAAATACATTAAAATGTATGTTGTTTAACAATATTTACATTCAAATGTATGTTGTTTAACAATATTTACATTCAAATACATTCAAATACTCAAATACATTCAAATATATTTAATAGAAAACTAAAAAAGAACTGACAAAAACAGTAAAGAAAAAACACAGAAAAAGGTAAAAAAATGTTTAAAGACCGGACTAGTGCAACCAATAGACATATATACATCAAAAACATTTTTTTTAAAGATTGAAAAAAATGGGGCCGCCAGGATTCGAACCCTGGCTGGCTGGGTTATGCATCAAGGGTCCAACCACTAGGCCATGGCAGTAGTTCTGTCCATAACACAGACGCGGACTCTTTTAACCTATTACTACGAGTAGTAATGGCGCACTACCAGAGATGTGCGCCATTGTTAGCGCTGCCATCCGCCTAGATCCCTCTCCTCACTCCCCGCACTTGTACTTCCTCTCCTCTTCCCCTCCCCTGTCGCCGCCACAGCCCCCCATCCCCTGCGGCGCCGCCCCCTCCGACGCCACCGCCGGCCGCTGGGTCCCGACCCCGTCTCCCCCGCCGGCGCATTTCCTCCACCAACTGCAGCGCAGCGGCGCCGGCGCATCTTCCCTCCCCGCGCCGTCCCGTCCGTGCCAGGTTTGATCCCTTCTTCCTCCCTCCTAGGCCCTAGCTCGACGGCGGTCCAGGTTGGTTAGTAGGGGAAGGGGAGGAGGTGGTGGGTGACGAGCGAGGAGGAGAGCTCGACCGCGCGTCCTCTCTCAGCCGGCCCGCCCACACCCTCGCCGGTGCCGGTGAGGCAGGGCCGGCCGATGGGGGGAGGCGCTGGTCGAGCGAGAGAGCTGGGACGCTGCTCGCTGCTCTGCTTCTTGTTCTGCTTGCTGCCGCTGCCGCTTGCTGCTCTGCTTCGTATTCTAGCCTAGTGTTGCAATCTGTACTGAAATTATTGTGGTGTATTGTCGTGTTGTATGGTATAGCCATTAGAGATGTTTTGGTAGAGCAGCCTCTCAAGTGATTTGAAAAATACTAGATCTTGATAGAAAATGAAAATTGTGCAGATCATGGACTAAAAATATTAGGTGCCGCAGGTTCGGACACTTGGGACTTCCGTGGGATATGCCTCTGATAAACACTAAACTGTTAGTTCACTGCATGTTTATAAGTTCTGAAGATCTACGAAACTGTCCAAATGCGCAATCCAACGCGATGGTAGTGTCCAACAACAACTTTCTCCTCCTGTCACTAAAATTACTGTAACAAGCACATGCTTCATGGCCTGTTGAGAGAAGATAAGGCTTGCACTAAGAATTTCTTAATAGCTGATGTTATTTATAGATTCATAGAAAGTAATGAGAATCATAAATGCATGACAGAATACCTGTGTGAGTTGCACATAATGTACGGGTTTATTTCACATCTGGTTCCTGGTATTTTTAGCATTGTTGTTTCTTTTGTTATATTTTCTGATGAACTCAAAGTAAGTTTAATTGCACTGATAAAATCATCGTGAGAGCAACACACATATTCTCTCTTTGTTAAGTCTGATTTACTATTACCTTCTGTTTTTCCTTTTCTGCTTACTTTCTTAGTGTTCGTTTGTTTACAGAGATCCTGCTTATATATACTGATGATGAGTCTTGTTGAAACCTTACATATGTTGGTTCCTGCTTATTTGCTCCAATGGCACAAACTTGAGCTGCTAGCATAAAAAGTGTTGCAGGCGACAGACAGTGAGGAGCTACTGTCAAAAACTTGAGCTACTGTCAAAAAATTCAGTTAGGTACAGTTAGCATCATGTAAGAAAATGGCCATAATGTGCCCTGATAATGATGTATTTTGTCATAAAAATATATAGTGGACTGCCTGGTTTTGTTTTGCTCCAATGGCACAAACTTGAGCTGCTAGCATAAAAATATATACTGATAATGATGTATTAACAGCAACTCAGTTTTGTTTATAGTTGAAAGTAAGTGTGTGGTATTAACAGCAAGTCAGTTTTGTTTTTAGTTGAAGACTAAATACAGTCCAAACCTATGTTAACCAATGCTGAAATACTATGAAAAATTGCTGATAAAAAATGATAATATCTTCTTCACTTGGCTATTTGGATGCAATATTAGGGTATATTGTAATGGAAAAAACAGTCCACTCTGCATCTCAGACTCAACTGGAACAGTAACAGAACCAAGTGTTGTGCTCCTCCATACTATGTCCCAATCATATATTTCCACCTTTATCTACAACAGTGCACAGAATAGATGCATGAGTGCATCTTTGATGAAGCACAACCCATAATACTGATCGAAAAGACTTCTTATGATTGGTATGACTGTTCTTAAGGAGCGCACCCAGTGGGGATATCAGTGGCGCACCCCTTAGGGTTATCAGTGGCGCACCCCTTAGGGTTACCAGTGGCGCACCACATAGGCATACCAGTGGCGCACCCCTTAGGGTTACCAGTGGCGCACCACATAGGCATACCAGTGGCGCACCAGTGGTGCGCCACTGTTATTGGGATTAACAGTGGCGCACCACTGGTGCGCCACTAGTATTCCTTATTAGTGGCGTGGTATTAGTGGCCCACCCATGGTGCGCCACTAATGGCAATATTGGGTGCGCCACTAATAGCCTTTTTTCTAGTAGTGCGCGCCACCGCCGTGCGCATGGCTGCCACCTCCTCCCTGCCTGCCTGCCCTCCCCTTCGTCGCTCTGGACGCCGTGGAAGGCGCCACACACCGCCCCGGGCATCTCGCACACTCTCCCGTGGCTTCCCCACCTCTCCCTCTCTCTCTCTCTCGCACCACTGAACGCCGCCGTCGCCGCCGCTCGCCGTTGTCGTGGCCACAGACCACTCCACGGCGAGCCAACGTGTCCGAGAGCTCTGCCACTTCGTCCCCGTCTTCTCCGTCAAGCCACGCGTCGCCGGACGCCCTGAGGAGCTGTCACCGCCGTCTTCTTCATCGCCGGCCGCCGGAGATCCCCTTCGCCGCCCCGACCGCTCCGGCTCCTCCCCGATGTCGTCGTCCGCTCCACCGCATCCGCCGTGAGCTGCTGCTTCTTTCCCCCCTCTCCGTTCTTTCCTTCGCATGTTGTAGTTGACGCGTCGTCGGCACCCGAGAACCACCGCCGCCGTGCCGTGTCGCCGCCATGGCCAGAGCCACCGCAGCTCGCTCCCGAGCACGCCACCACGCTCACCACACCGCCAGGAAGCCGTAGAGCCTCTCGGCTGGCCTCCCCGTGGTTCCTAGCCCCGAACACGAACACGCCCGAATGCCAGCCGCCGCTTCGAGCTCGTTTCTAGCGAGCTCTGGCAGCCTCAACTCTTCTGCTTGCTGAAATGGGCGCGGGTGAGCTCCAGCTCCCAGTAGCTACCCTCTGCTGCTCTTTTGGTCGACGGAGCGGCGATCCCAAGCCCCTCCGCCGCGTTTGCTGCTGCCGGCGGCTTAACGCCGACGGGTTTGACCCTGCCAACCGTTTTGACCCTGTGGGTCAATGACAGGTGCCCCCCCAAGTTAGTTGACCCTGTTTAGTTTTATTTAATTAGTTTAGTTAATTAGTATAGCCACTGACTTGTGGGGCATGCCCTGCTGATTTTTGGTTAGATTAGTTTAGCACTAATTAAACTTAGTTAATTAGTAGAGTCACTGACGAGTGGACCCCACTATCAGGTTTGACTCTGGTCAACCTGGTTGACCTGCTGACGTCATGCTTTGGTCATGCTGACGCAGTAATCCATTTCTGGGATTTAAATAAATCTTAAATGATTTATTTATTTCAGAAATTTGTTTAAACTTCAAAAAACACAGAAATTCAACCATAGCTCAGAATGAAATAATTTATATATGAAAAATTATTAGAAAAATTCAATCTATCCATCTGTACCATTTTCATGCATGACAAATGAAGTTATACCTACTGAATATATGAAAACACATAAATGTCATTTATAAATGTTTAATTTGGACTTGCATTTGAACCTTGGTTCAAATGGACTTCAACCAAATAAAAGCTAGTTGCATTAGCTCAAACCACATCATATCTTCATGCCATGTTCATGCATCATATTGTTGCATATGCTCGTGTTTGATTGTTGGCACCATCCTTCTCGATGGGTCCTGCTCCGAAGAGCGTTCCAGGGTACCTGTCCGAGGAGCAGTGCCCCCCTGTTGATCTATCAGGCAAGCAAAACCCCTTGTTCATTCCGATACAATCCCACTCTCTCGCTCCTGCTCTCTATTATTGCATTAGGACAACAACGGTTCAACTGCTACTTTATGCTGCGGTAGTTGAACCCATTCCTCTGCATGACCTGTCATTGCCACAGTAAATAGTTGAAACCCACTAGCATTTGTAGGAGTTGATTGAAGCCATGTTGTGTTCTTACCATGCCATGCCTGCTATTGCTTAGAGTGTGTCAGGTCGGATTCATTGGGAATGAATTGTAGTGCAGTGATATGTTCTGATGCTGAGAGTTAAGTGTGTGAATACGTTTTGGTTAAGGTAGCAGTGAGAGGCCATGTAGGAGTACATGGTGGGTTGTCTCACTGGAACCGTCCTTAAGCACTGAGTTCTGTGTATTTTGTCCAATGACTAGCTACTACCACACATTGGGTTCCAGTAACTCGACCCATCTCGGCTTATTAATCAACTTGATCTCTGTCCAGGAGTCGCAACTAGTTTGTGGTGTTTGTAGGTAGTGTTATTTTTCTACCAAGTGGCACCCGGCAGGGTGGGCTTGGGACAGACTAGGCACACATGGCCCGGTGTACCGAGTGGCACCCGGATGGTGGGCTCGGGAACCCTGTACTCATCGTTTGGGGCCGTGATGGAAACCTCGGCCTGACTCCCTTGCGGATGGAACCCGAATAGGCGATAAACCTAGACTAGGGTCTTGTGTGGTTAGTCAGGTCGTGGCCGACACCCTCGCCAGGCTTCTCCTTGAAGGTTGTCGAGATACACGACGTGTACATGGCGGTAAGTGGCGAGAGCGTGTGTGAAGAAGTACACCCCTACAGGGTTTTTCATGATCTATTCGAATAGCCAAGTCCACGGTTATGGACTTCTTGGATGCTTACGTGGTACATAGACAACTGGAAGTGGATACTCTAAAATACTCAAGACAAGTGTGAGTACTATGGATGGCCTTCTCGTAGGGAGACGGGGATGCATCCATAGTGGTGTATTGAGTGGTGATTAGTGGACTCGTGTGCGCCACCTCAAAGAGTTACCAGCAGTCGTAGCACAGGATAGCCACTGAGTCAAAGCGGGCTTGCTGCAACTAAACCCCACTTTGCCTTCTTGATACAAATGCATGTATGATAGGATCTGATGTAAGTCTTGCCGAGTACCTTTGTACTCATGTTTGCTTAATTTATGTTTTGCAGATGAGATTTCTGACTCACTAGTAGTTCCGCTTGGACTTCGACAAGTAGCTTGTTACCTCAGCTACGATCTTGTACGAGTGTTGTAGATAGTCAGGCTCTTCAGCCTTTTTTCTTTTGTAGTTGTCTGTACTCAGACATGTTATGCTTCCGCTTGTTGCTTGTATGCTCTGAATGTTGGGTCATGAGACCCATGTTTGTAATATTTGGCTCCTCAGAGCCTAATGAATAAATACTTTGCTTCATAGAGTCTTGTTGTGATGCCATGTTGTATTTGCACATATCGAGCATATTGTGTGTATGTTATTGAAATGCTTCGTATGTGTGGGATCCGATAGCCTACTAGTTTCCTCTTGGTAGCCTCTCTTATGGGAAATGTCTCCTAGTGCTTCCACTAAGCCTTGGTAGCTTGCTACTGCTCCGGAACACTTAGGCTGGCCGGCATGTGTCCTTCTTCGTTCCTGTGTCTGTCCCTTTGGGGAAATGTCACGCGTTGTTCCTTTAAGTCCTTGTAGCTTGCTATGACTTGGGTTCATACATTGATGACCGACACGTTCGTTGCTGGGTCATGTATGCCTGTCCCTGTAAGTTAGTGCCACCTTGGGATTATAACTAGTCATGTCGGCCCGGGTTCTCTGTCATATGGATGCTAGCGACACTGTCATATACGTGAACCAAAATGCGCAAACGGTCCGGGGCCAGGTAAGGTGGCACCCGTGGGGATACCGTGCGTGAGGCCGCAAGGTGATATGATGTGTTACATGCTAGACCCGTGTGACTTAGGATCGGGCTCCTGACACGGACGCCAGCGGGCGTAGAATGCTAGTTTCCTCTTCGGTGATAAAGGAGCAGGTGCAGGCGCGGAGTCCCGAAGCGTCAGGCAAAGGTTTCCATATCGGTGCAATGAGACCAACATCAGCAGGACGTCAGGACAGAGGTCATTGCGAAGCCCACGGCAGCGTCACCGCCAGAGCCTTTGGCAGCAAAGACCACCTTTTGTGAGGATAGCTTGTACTCGTTGTCCCCCTTCAAATTTGGCTGTTGTGGGATCCCTTCCCGCTCAGTATTTAGGAAGAGGACCCGGGCCAATATAAATAGGGCCTAGCCACCATCATAGAGGGGATCGAATCATCGAAACCTCACACACACCACAAGCTCACCCGAGCCAAGAACACCTCTCCTCAAGAGACAGTTCATCCATGTACTAGTTCTTCCTCTGCCTACAAGGCAATCCACCACACCACACTAGATTAGGGTGTTACACCACAACGGTGGCCCAAACCAGTATAAATCTTGTGTCTCTTGTTCATCGGATTTGATGAGCTAGGCCTAGGTGTGTTGAGTAGACGAGCTAGGCCGTGAGGACAGATCTTCGTGTGCACCCCAGAGTTTGAACCTTAAGGGTTTTGCCGGAACCCGAAATCCAACATTTGGCACGCTTGGAAGGGGTGTGCCAAAGCTTTCTCCCCGTCCGATTCACTCTCCGCTCAACAAGTTCCCATGGCGGGCGTCCCTCCTCCGACGGGCTCGGTGGCCGCACGCAGCGTCGCTCCCGATCACCGGGCCTTCGCCCCCGCCTTGTGGCGGGTACAGTGCCCATCCAGGTTCAGGCCGAATCTACCGCCGTGCTACGATGGGGCGGCCGACCCGTTTGTCTTCCTCCAAGCCTACGAGGAGGCCATCTCAGCGGCCGGCGGCGACGACAAGGTCAGGGCCAGCTGGCTTCCCATGGCACTCAATGGCGTGCCGCGTGCCTAGTTTTTCAGCTTGCCGGAATTGTCCGTGGCATCCTAGGAAGAGCTACGCAGCCTCTTCCTCGCGCACTTTGGCGCACGGGCACCCCACGCTGTCACGACCCTCCTCGGCGGCTCCCAAGCACCACCTTCCATTCGACACATCAAGCAGATCTATCGCTAGACGGTAGTCGCCTCCTTACGCAAGGGGGCTCCTCCTAGGTGGGTTGCTCCCAAGGCCGGCCTTGCCTTCAACTCAGGAGACCACCCTGCCTCCACCGCGGGCTCCGTCGCTCTCCCGATGATCTGCATCCCCACCATCTGCAACGTGACGGTCACCAAGACCCTCATCGACGGCGGGGCTGGCCTCAACGTGATCTCGGTGGAAGCTTTCATCTTGCTCCAAGTGCCACTCGAGCGGCTACACCCCAAAAAGCCCTTCTCTGGGGTCGGCAGCTGTTCTACCAGCCCCCTAGGGCAGATCCGCCTCCCGGTCACCATTGGCACCCGAGACAATTACCGCACCAAGTTGATCGACTTCAACATCGCCCGAATCGGTCTCCCGTACAACGCCATCCACGGGTACCCGGCGCTAGGTAAGTTCATGGCCGCAACCCACCCGGCCTATAACATCATGAAGGTGTCGGGGAGCCGTGGAGTCCTTATCGTGACGGGGGACACCAAAGAAGCCCTGGCAGACCTCAAGCGCGTCTTCCGGACCACTGCGGCAGCGCGCCCTGCCGAGGAAGCCGCCCCTGGGACCAAGGGGGCTGCCCCCGCCAAGAAGAAGCAACTTTTCTCCAAAACCAAGTTGAGATAAAACAGGTGCCGGTGGATGAAGATGAGCCCTAGCTCAAGAGGACGCGCTGGTTGGATTCCTGTGTGCGAACAAGGACGTGTTCGCGTGGGAACCCAAGGATCTGGCCGGAGTCCCAAGAGAAGTGATCGAGCATCAGCTAAACGTATGCCCTAACATACGCCCAATGAAGCAGAAGGCCGGACGCCAATCCACGGAGAAGCGGTCCTTCATCATGTAGGAGACTCGTAAGCTAGAGGCGGTGGTGTCATCTGTGAAGTCTGGTACCCGGAGTGGCTGGCAAATCCCGTCGTCGTGCCCAAGAAAGGAGGAAAAGAGCGCACGTGCGTCGACTTCACTAACCTCAACAAGGCTTGCCCGCAAGATCCGTTCCCTCTGCCACACATCAATGAAATCGTCGACTCCACCGCTGAGTGCGACTTGCTATGTTTCCTGGACGCCTTCCCAGGATACCACCAGATCAAGATGGCACTGCAAGACGTCGAGAAGACCGCCTTCCTCACCCCATGCGGGGTGTACTACTAAACCTGCATGCCGTTTGGGTTATGGAATGCTGGAGCAAACTTCCAGCGGTTAATGCACATCGCACTGGAAAAGCAGCTCAGGAGGAATGCTGAGGCGTATGTGGACGACATCGTGGTAAAATCTCAGGAAGCCTCAACCCTTATCACAGATCTGAAAGAGACTTTCACCAACCTACGCAAGGTAGAGCTGCGGCTCAACCCGGAGAAGTGTGTGCTCGGAGTCCCTTCAGGAAAGTTGTTGGGCTTCCTCGTGTCGCACAAGGAATCGAGGCAAACCCCGAAAAGGTCAAGGCCATAGAAAAGATGAGTCCGCCCAAGAACATCAAGGAGATGCAGAAGTTGGTTGGCTGTGTAACTTTGCTGGGGCGTTTCATCTCCAAGCTAGGGGAGAGAGCCCTCCCCTTCTTCAAACTGATGAAAAGGAAGGGCCCGTTCGAATGGACCCCTGAGGCTGATGCAGCATTCGAAGACCTCAAGAGATACCTCACCAGCCCTCCAGTAATAGTGGCGCCCAAGCCTCAATAGCCATTGGTGCTTTATTTAGCAGTGACGCCACATTCAGCTAGTGTTGCGCTAGTGGCCGTCCGAGAGGAGCGTCAAGATAAGGCCCTGCAACCCAAGAGAGGCGCTCCCGAGGCCCCGTCAGGGCCGGACGATGGCCGCGACGCACGAGCCGACTTCCCTGGAGCCTCGGCTGCCCCAACTCACGACCAACCTCCTGGGGCACCTTTCCGAACCACTCAACCGCAAGAGAGTCCGGACTCTACCCTCGTCGAGCACCCTGTATACTTCGTCAGCACGGTGCTTCGTGATGCCCGAGCACGCTACCCCATGCCGCAGAAGCTCTTGCTCGCGGTCCTCGTCGCTTCACGCAAGCTGCGCCACTACTTCCAAGGTCACCCCATCAAGGTCGTCTCAGCTTACCCCCTAGAATGGGTAATCCGGAGGCCAAACGCGGCAGGAAGGGTCGCGGAATGGAACATAGAGCTGCATGCATTCCAGCTAGAGTTCAGCACCACCAGAGTCATCAAGAGGGCCGCGCTTGCTGACTTCGTGGCCGAATGGACCGATGCCCCAGGACCGGAAGCGACCCCGAACCAGTCCCTCTTACCAGGGAGCGAAGCACCTGATGGCTGGGTCATGTACTTTGACGGCGTGTTTGCCCGCTAGGGCGCAGGGGCTGGGGCTGAGCTCATGTCGCCCACTGAAGACAAGCTATACTACGCCATGCAGCTCTGCTTTCGGCCACGGGACAAGGTCTCCAACAATATCGCGGAATACGAAGGCCTCATCACCGGTCTCAAGGCAACGATAGCCTTGGGAGTGAAGCGCCTCATCATGAAGGGTGACTCATAGCTCCTCGTTAACTTCTCCAACAAGGTATATGAGCCAAGGGTTGAGCACATGGAGGCATACCTCACGGAGGTACGCAAAATGGAGAAGCAGTTCTTGGGCCTCGAACTAAAACACGTGCCCCGCGGCACTAACAAGGAGGCCGACGACATCGCCAAGAGAGCATCTATGCACCTTCCCCAAGAGCCCGGCGTCTACGAGGAAAGGCTCCTCAAACCCTCGGCGGCACCCCCGCGAGAAGGACCGGTGAAGCCTCAGGAAGAACTCCCCCAGCCACCAGCCTCGGGAGCTCCCGCTTGTGGGCCGGCCTCAGGAGCTCACTTGCTCCTGGAGCTCGAGCCTCAGGAGGGATACTGGACCAAAGAATTCAAGTCATACCTAGTGCGAGGAGTGTTACCAGAGAAGGAGGAAGATGCCGAGCGCGTAGCCTGGCAGGCCACAACATACTGCATCCAGGACGGTGAGCTTTACACGAGACGGCCAAATTACGTTTCTTTGCGATGCATCTCCATGAAGCAGGGAGGCGAGATGCTAGCTGACATCCACGCCGGGGACTGCGGGCATCACTCATCATCACGCACCCTGGTCGGAAAGGCATTCCGCAACGGTTTGTACTGGCCCACAGCACTTAACGACCCCGCTGAGCTGGTAATGTCTTGCGAGGCTTGCCCGTTCCATGCCAAGCAGATCCACCAACCGACCAAGGGCTTGCAAACCATCCCGCTGTCCTGGCCATTCGCGATCTGGGGGTTGGACATCCTGGGCCCCTTCCCCCGAGCGCCCGGGGGCTATTGGTACCTCTACATCGTTGTCGACAAGTTTACCAAATGGGCAAAGGTGGAAGCAGTCCGAACCATCCCGGCCAGCTCTGCAGTCAAGTTCATCAAGGGCCTCGTAAACCGGTTCGGGGTCCCTAACCGCATCATCACCGACAATGGTTCGCAGTTCACTAGTAACATGTTCAAGAGATACTGTGCTAACCTCGGAACGTAGATTTGCTACGCCTCTGTAGCACACCCCAGTAGCAACGGCCAGGCCGAGCGCGCCAATGCAGTGGTCCTGAGGGGCCTCAAGACCCGGACCTTCAAGAAGAAGCTCGAAGCCTGCAGAAGGGGTTGGCACGATGAGCTCCAGTCCATGCTATGGTCAATCCGCACCACTGCCACCAAGCCAACCAACGAGACCCCATTCTTCCTCGTCTACGGAGCTAAGGTAGTCCTCCCTCACGAGGTCAGGCACCGGTCACCGTGGGTCTTGGCATTTGATGAAGCACAACAAGGCGCCGCGCAGGTGATAGACCATGTGCTGGGGGGGGAGCGCCGACGTGATGCTTCACTCCGAGCAGCAAGATACCAGTAGACGCTACGACGGTACCATTGCCGCAGCATTCGCCCCAGGACGCTTAAGGTAGGTGACCTCATTTTAAGGAGGGTCCTCTCCAGAGAAGGATTGCACAAGCTCTCGCCCATGTGGGAAGGGCCATTCAATATCACCCACGTCTCCCGATCCGGTGTTGTGCGCCTGGAAACAGGAGACGGCATCCCCGTCCTGAACGCATGGAATATCCGGCACCTCAGGAGGTTCTACCACTGAAACAAGGCCCTTGCGCCTCAGAAGAGTAGGCTTCGTGCCTACGAGGAACAAGGCCCTTGCGCCCGAGAAGACTAGGCTCCGTGCCTGCGAGGAACAAGGCCCTTGCGCCTGAGAAGACTAGGCTCCGTGCCTGCGAGGAACAAGGCCCTTGCGCCTGAGAAGACTAGGCTTAGTGCCTACGAGGAACAAGGCCCTTGCGCCTAAGAAGACTAGGCTCCGTGCCTGCGAGGAACAAGGCCCTTGCACTTGAGAAGACTAGGCTTCGCGCCTGCGAGGAACAAGGCCCTTGCGCTTGAGAAGACTAGGCTTCGCACCTACGAGGAACAAGGCCCTTGCGCCTAAGAAGACTAGGCTTCGTGCCTGTGAGGAACAAGGCCCTTGCGCCTGAGAAGACTAGGCTCCGTGCCTGCGAGGAACAAGGCCCTCGCGCCTGAGAAGCCAAGGCCCGGTGCCTGTGAAGAAAGGCTCCGACCTGTGAACATATCCGCTTGTGACACTCTCACGTAATAATGAGTGGGGCTATACACGCCCCGGAGTCTCCGGAGAGCCGCCCTCGGGCCTCGGGGGCTCCCTCCCACATCCTAGTGGCAGCACTTAACTCCGCGTTGGAGAGAAGGCTAGATTAGGTGCCAGGCGCGGCCATTCATTTGCTTTCTGGAGTTGGCTTGTTCCTATCTTCTCCCATCTATTGAATACTGAAGATTCTGGTGTTCCTCGATTGCTTGGTTTTGATTCCCTTCTGTGGTTCTTCTCTCAAATTCCATGTGGTTCTTCCCCCGGCTTTCGGGCTAGCCCAGGGAGAGAGGCAGTTGCACGGCGCTCTCCCCGGCGCGCCCCCCTCTTTAGCCTTCACGAGGCGCCCGAAAAGGGGCTCGTAACTGACGCGCCCCCCATTCTTACGTCTGTGCCCCACGGGTACCATGACAAGGGGTGGCAGATCACGCTCGACCCGCGTCAAAGGCCTCGAAAAGTAAAGGGTAATAACCTAACAAGTTTTTGCAGCCTCACGAGGAGCCAAACGACACGAGATGAGAGCAATCCCGGACGCATCAAGATAAGTCTCATCACCCTAAGGACATATAAAACACGGATCGCACCGGAATAGGCAGGAACACTATGCATGGTGCTAAATGACATGAAGCCACAATTCGTTACATGCCCCCTAGGGCTCCATGCTTGCTTGATCAAACGATGGAGGACAAAAGAAGAGGGACTAAGGACGGCTGACAGCGACCCTCGGGGCGCGGTTGCTCGCGAGGACCTACACCACGGGCTTAGGCAGAGCCCTCCTCATGCTTCACTCGAGCGTGACGACAAGACGATCCAACGCCGCCCTCCAGGCGGGTGCGGAGGCGTGGCGGCTGGTCGTAGCAACTGCTGCAGGAGCTGTCGCTGAAGGAGGAGCCGCCGTAGCTGGACGAGCTGCAGCCATCGCCCAGGCCAAGCACCTCGCCGCCACCGTTGTCCTCGGGGCACCACTCGGCGTGGCGCCCGTCTCCTCCAAACACCCTCATGAAGACGGTCAAGTCGTCGCCGGACTTGAAGTGAAGGGTGCATCGGCCGCCCAAACCGTGCGTGGGCGAACGTCTGCCAGCCTCCGGCCAAAGCCACGGTGCCCGAGGCGGAGACCTCCACCACGACCCACGATGCCCTGCTACAACAGCCATCCGCCTGCAGCCAAAAGCCGCCGGAGCTCACATCAAGGAGTTCACCAGCCAAGGAGCGCGGGAGCTGGAGCCTGGTGCCGGCCGGGCTCTTCGACAACACGATGAACTCCAGTGACACCTCCGCCAGGTGGGAATGCGGTAGGGGAGGTCTCACAACCCCAGAGCGCCTCCCTCCGTTCACCGAATCGCCAATGCCACGGCGGCCCCCGCCACTCAAAGGACCGCCGCCGCGGGCGTAGAGGGGGTCCGCCCACGCCCGCTCGTGGCCCCGATCGGGGTCGCGGCACACTTGCGAGGACGGCCTCGCCCTTTATCAGCTGGTGGTGAGCCAAGCCCCTCCTACTGAGCCTTCCCCTTCTGCACGGACGAGTATTTCCTGGGCGGTTCCATGGGTGGTTCGGCCAAGCGAAAGAGTAAGGGGAATGAAGGAAGAAGATGGGCAGCAAGGGTTTGGCATGCCGCCCTATTTATAGCGAGAGGAAGGTCAAGCGCCGGCCCCATAAATGCAGGTAATGATGGTCCACTGTGCACACAGAGACTTGACGAGCCGTGCAGTCACCGAGGCTGCATGGGGAAGTGGAGATGCCCACGTCCCATCAAGATCCACTCGTCGAACGAGGCCGCCGGCTTGGGGCCCACAGCGCTGGCGCTTGGCATCGCCGTGAAGCCAAACCCGAGCGTGCCTTCGGCCCGGGGGCTACTGTCGGCGTTCTGGGAACATGGGTACCCAGACTTGCCTGCCTGCGGCCCAGAGCGTGGCTCGCAGGGCGGCCTAGCATGGCCCGGCATCTTCATCAACACTCAAGACCCTCGCAAGGGGCCAAGCCTCGTGAGGCGGACGACACAAGGCATCCCCTGGGGCGGCCTTGCCAGGCCGGATCGTGAGGATCGGAGATATCAAGGCGAGGAGCACCTCGCGAGGTCCACGTGATGTGAGCAGTGACGACCAAAGCCAGGCGGACGCCAGCGGGTGTAGAATGCTAGTTTCCTCTTTGATGATAAAGGACCAGGTGCAGGCGTGGAGTCCTAAAGCGTCAGGCAAAGGTTTCCATATCGGTGCAACGAGACAAAGACCAGCAGGACGGCAGGACAGAGGTCATTGCGGAGCCCACGGCAGCGTCACCACCAGAGCCTTTGGCAGCGAAGACCACCTTTTGTCAGGATAGCTTGTACTCGCTGCCCTCCTTCAAATTTGGCAGTTGTGGGATCCCTTCCCGCTCAATATTTGGGAAGAGGACCGGGGCCACTATAAATAGGGCCTAGCCACCATGATAGAGGTGATCGGATCATCGAAACCTCACACACACCACAAGCTCACCTGAGCCAAGAACACCTCTCCTCAGGAGGCAGTTCATCCATGTACTAGTTCTTCCTCTGCCTACAAGGCAATCCACCACACCACACTAGATTAGGGTATTACACCATAACGGTGGCCCGAACCAGTATAAATTTTGTGTCTCTTGTTAATCGGATCTGACGAGCTAGGCCTAGGTTTGTTGAGTAGACGAGCTAGGGCGGAAGGAGAGATCTTCGTGCGCACCCCAGAGTTCGAACCTTAAGGGTTTTGCAGGAACCCAAAATCCGACGGAACCATATCCAAGTTCCCGATGTGAGGAAAAAGTGTCTCCCTAAAGATGAGATGAAGGATATCCAGAAAGGCAGGCAGCTCATGAGTCTCCTTCTGTGTCTTGGGGTTAATCTTCAACGTGCAGTGAGGCCAGAGAGAGTGCTTGTGAGTAGAAGTTTCATTGTGGTGAGGACAAAAGCCAACCAGATTCTCAAACCCTTGATATTGAGTCCCAAGTAATTCCATGAATGCCTTCCATTTGACGGAGAGAAGTTTGGAATTTGTCATCCAAGTCAGGGTTCTTTCCGCATCAGTGCCAAGATGGACCATGGCATAAAACTGAGCCACGAAGTCCGCATCAAAATCCTTGTTGAACTCCATGATGCTGAGAATTTTCAACTAAGTACACATCTGTAGAGCTTCGCCAAAGTTGTCAGGATCCTTCTCCAAAGAAGCAATGTCGATGGAGCCGACATCAACAAAGAGATTTTTCTTGGCCTTGAGCACATCAAAATAGATCGCCCACTAAAAACAGTTCCAGAAGGGACGGTTGACAAGATTGGACTCTTGGTCCTGGTCATAGGGAATGCACCGATGCCTCTCCTAGAACTCCTTGGTAGTCATCTTAGTGACGGACTTGGGCTTTCTCTTGGGCTTCTTTGCGGAACACTTGAAGAAGTAGCCACTGCCTCAGAGGTGCGATAGCGCTTTGAAACATATCGCTCGGGGTTGACACGATGAACAGGATGCTCGGAAGTGCCATCACCTGGAACCAAATACACGAACACGAGAAACAACACGAAAGAACGAGCGTAAGCCACCAGAAAAAGAAACAAGGATCAATAGTTGGTATGGGTATGGTGGAAGTTGGCATCCAGTGGTAGTACCGTGATATGTAAGCGGCAGTACCGCCCAAGCGGCAGTACTACTCCAGGAGAGTGGTAGTACCACTTCAGGCGGGGCACGGCGGTTCCCCTACTACCACGGTCAAATCAGGTACTACCGGGATGCCAAATTCAAAAATAATCCTACCAAACATCAATCCCAACAATTTAGTAGCCTTCACCATCCTACTCAAGCTTCGATTTGGCCAAAAAAATGACGAATGCAAAGCCTATTGCCCCAAAAGCCTAGATCTGGAACCTAGAAGCAAAAAGAAAGAGATTGGGGGCAATACTAGCATGCATGGCATGAGGAAGGGGTGGGGATTGATCCCACTGGAGGAAAAGGTGAAAGTCGACCTGGAGGAGGCGGCCCACTGATGGCGCTTAAAGCTATGTCTGTTTTCCCCCAAAGAGGAAGGGATGATGCAACACAGCGGCGGTAGATATTTCCCTTAGATGTGAAACCAAGGTTATCGAACCAGTAGGAAAACCAAGCAACACAACGTAAACAGCACCTTCACACAAATAACAACATCTCACAACCTGACGTGTTAAAGGGGTTGTCAATCCCTTTCGGGTAACGAACGTGAGAGAGATATAAATATTGGTAGATTGGTTGATAAATAAGATAAATTGCAGCAAGGTATTTTTGGATTTTTGGTTTAGTACATCTGAAAATAAAATCAAAGGCGAATAGATCGCAAAGGAAAATATATGAGATAGAAGACTCGGGGGCGGTAGGTTTCACTAGTGGCTTCTCTCTCGAAAATGGCAAACGGTGGGTGAAAAAATTACTGTTGGGCAATTGATAGAACTTCAAATAATCATGACGGTATACAGGCAATGATCATTATATAGGCATCATGTCCAAGATTAGTGGACCGACTCCTGCCTGCATCTACTACTATTACTCCACACATCGACCGCTTTCCAGCATGCATCTACTGTATTAGGTTAATGGACAAATGAAGTAATGCATTAAGAACGATGACATGATGTAGGAAAGATCTGTTTCTCTATGGCGTTAGATATGGTTCTCGTCGTTTTATCCTTAGTGGCAACGATACATATGTGTCGGTTCCCCTTCTGTCACTGGGATCAAGCACTCTAAGATCGAACCCACTACCGGACACCTCTTCCAATTGCAAGATAAAAAGATCAAGTTGGCCAAACAAAACCCAATATCGGAGAAGAAATACGAGGCTAAAAGCAATCATGCATATAGGAGATAAAAGAACTCAAATAACTTTCATGGATATAAAAAGATAGATCTGATCATAAACTCAAAGTTCATTGGATCCCAACAAACATACCGCAAAAAGAGTTACATCATATGGATCTCCAAGAGACCATTGTATTTAGAATCAAGAAAGAGAGAGAAAGCCATCTAGCTACTAACTATGGACCCCGAAGGTCTACAAGGAACTACTCACGCATCATCCGAGAGGCACCAATGAAAGTGGTGAACCCCTCTGTGATGGTGTCGAGATTGGATCTAGTGATTCTAGACTCTGCGGTGGCTGGATAAATATTTCGACGACGCCTCTAGAGTTTCTGGAATATTGGGGTATTTATAGAGCAAAGAGGCGGTCCATGGGGCACCCGAGGTGGGGACAACCCACCAGGGCACGCCTGGGCCTCCTGGCGCGCCCTGGTGGGTTGTCCCCTCCTCGGGACGCCCCCAGGTGCCACCAGGGCCCATAGTGTTCCTTCTGGCCCAAAAAAATTATTCAAAAAGTTTCGCGGTGTTTAGGCTCCGTTTGATATTGATTTCCTGCGATGTAAAAAACATGCAGAAAACAACAATTGGCACTTGGCACTATGTCAATAGGTTAGTACCTAAAAATGATATAAAATGATTATAAAACATCCAAGAATGATAATATAACAAAATGGAACAATCAAAAATTATAGATACGTTGGATACGTATCACCCACTGGCGCCCTTCCGCGGCGAGTTCGTCGCTGGCGCACGAAGAAGACGAGAGGATCGAGTGAATGGGTATGGGGAAGAAAGAAAACCACGCTGCCCAACTTAAGCCCCAGTCCCGCCCCGCAGCGGTAGTACCGCTTAATGTCATCAGCGGTAGTACCTCGTGCCCCAACGGTAGTACCGCCCAACCAAGAACTTGAAGACTAAGCAAAAAATGCCCTAGCTCAAGCAAGGAGAACGCACGAAGAGGTGAGGGAGCAAACACAAAGACAGGGCACAACCAGGAAAGAAAAACACCCACGAGAGGACAAGAGACACAAACCGCAGAACTCTCGAGGAGAGGGCGGTGGTCAAGGCCACCTATGTTTGAGTCAAGTGGTATGGCACCACGAAGATTTTAACCTTGGGCACATGATGAAAACTCATCTTTGAAGCACAAGTACCATCAACAATGCCGAATGTGAAAGAGTTGATCAATTTATGCAAAATGGGGGGAGGGAGAGTTCATTGAGAGAACAACACTCCCCGTATGTCCATTTCTACACCTAAACAAGACAACACGATGAGTTTGGTGGGGTGTGCATGGGTTCATGCCACATTGCTCAAATCGATGATATTTAGCTCATGCCTTAACTTGCGAAATCTTGCTTCATCCAAAGGCTTCGTGAAAATATCTGCAAGGTTATCATGAGTGTTGACATAGTGAAGATCAATCTCCCCTCGCCTAATGTGATCCCGGATGAAGTGATACCGAATCTCAATATGCTTCGTCTTGAAGTGTTGCACCGGGTTGAGAGAATTCTTGATGGCACTTTCATTGTCACACCAAAGAGGCACTTTGTCACAAATGACACGGTAATCCTTTAAAGTTTACCTCACCCATAGAAGTTGAGCACAACAACTATCGGCAGCCACACTCGGATTCAGTAGAGGAGAGAGATACACAACTTTGCTTCTTGGAAGACCAACTCAACAAAGAGCAACCAAGAAATTGGCACCCTCCAGAAGTTGACTTCCTATCCACTTTGTCTCCCGCCCAATCCGAATCCGAGAATCCTGCAAGATTGAAGTTTGCTCGTCTCGGGTACCATAAGCCAAAGTTTGGGGTATGAGCCAAACATTGAATGATTCACTTAACCTCCACAAAGTGGCTTTCCTTGGGTGAGACTTGAAACCATGCACAAATTACCACACTCAACATGATATCCGGTCTAGATGCACAAAGGTAAAGCAAGGATCCAATCATAGAATGATATACCTTTTGATCCACCGCTTTACCATTGGGATCAATGTCGTGTTGGCATTTGGTAGGCATTGGAGTAGAAGTTTGCTTGACATCACTAGGACTGAATCTCTTGGGCATGTCTTGAGTGTATTTGGCTTAGTTGATGAGATTCCTTCTCTCCTTTGTTTGACTTCAAACCCGAGAAATAACTTCAACTCTCCCATCATGGACATCTCAAACTCCGTGGTCATGAGTGCGGCAAAATCATCATTGAAATCTTTGTTAGGAGAACCAAAGATAATATCATCAACATATAGTTGGAATACAAACAACTCCCCTTTTACCTTCTTAGTAAAAAGAGTGGGGTCGATTTTCCCAATTTCAAACCCATGATCTTGCAACAACTCGATAAGGTGCTTATATCATGCACATGGGGCTTGTTTAAGGCCATAGAGCACCTTATCACATTGGTACACATGATTGGGGAACTTGGGATCCTCAAACCCCCGGGGTTGTTTGACATACACCAATTCATTAAGAAGACCATTAAGAAAAGCACTTTTCACATCCATTTGTTGCAACTTGAAGTTATGATGAGAAGCATAAGCAAGCAACAAACAAATAGATTCAAGGCGAGTAACGGGAGCAAAGGTTTCACCATAGTCGATACCCTCGACTTGGGAGTAGCCTTGTGACACCAAACGAGCCCTGTTGCGAATGACAATCCCGTGAGTATCTCTCTTATTCTTTAAGATCCATTTGGTTCAAATGACATTATGGTTCTCCTTTGGCCTTGTCACCAATCGCCACACTTTGTTACACTTGTAGTTGTTGAGTTCTTCATGCATGGCATTGAGCCAATACGGATCTTCAAGTGCCTCATAGACCTTTTGGGGTTCAACACAAGAAATAAACACATGATGTTCACAATAGTTTGCTAATTTTCTACGATTGCTTACCCCCTTTGTGATGCTTCCAAGTATATTCTCCATGTGATGCTCTCTAGAAGCGAGCTTGGAAGCAAACTTGGCAGCACGACGCTCCAATTGCTCCTCAATAGAGAGTTGAGGAGCAGTAATGTGATCATCATGAGCGTCGTGTTGAGCTTGTTCTTTATCTTGAGCTTGCTCTTGATCTTGAACTTTCTCGGTAGAGGGAACTTGGCCTTGTGCATCACTTGGTGGAATATCACCATCAAGCGGTTGATCTTGTGCTTGGTCTTGTTCATTAGGTTGAGGGCCTTCACTTTGTTCTTAGGAAGCGTGTGGGTCTTGGGTTGGTGATGGTTCCACTTGAGTGGAACATTGTCCTTCTCCTTCGGCCACAAGGGGTTCCTGAATGGGTAGGATATGACTAACACCCATTCTAATTATGGCTTGAGGAGGAATTTCATCACCTACATCACAAGTACCACTTGGCTCCACTTGGGAGCCGTTATTCTCATCAAACTCAACGTTACATGTCTCCTCAATGAGTCTTGTTGACTTGTTGAGGACACGGTAAGCATGAGCGTTTGTAGCATAACCAACAAATATGCCCTCATGAGCTCTAGCCTCTAATTTAGACAAATGGACACCTTTCTTGAGTACGAAACACATACAACTGAACACCCTGAAGTACTTGAGGTTGGGCTTGTTGCCGGTAAGTATCTCATATGGAGTCTTGTTCAAGCCTTTGCGGAGATAGAGCCAATTGGATGCATGACAAGCGGTGTTGATGGCTTCGGCCCAAAAGTTGTACGGAGACTTGAACTCCCCCATCATGTTCCTTGCCACGTCGATCAAGGTCCGGTTCTTCCTCTCTGCTACACCGTTTTGTTGAGGGTTGTAAGGTGCAGAATATTGATGCTTGATCCCCTCATCACTAAGAAACTCATCATAAGGTGTAGTTCTTGAGCTCGGTGTCGTTGTCACTTCTTATCATCAAAATCTTTGCATTGTGTTGACGTTGAGCTTCATTTGCAAAGTTGATGATGGTTTGTTGGGTCTCACTCTTCCTCTTGAAGAAGTATACCCAAGTGTATCTTGAATAATCATCCACAATCACCAAGCAATAATTTCTGCCCCCAAGACTATCAAAGGATGGAGGCCCAAAGAGATCCATGTGAAGGAGCTCCAAAGGCCTCGTCGAGTAGATGATAGTAGTGGGAGGGTGAGCCTTATCATGTAGCTTTCCTTCGATACAAGCACTACAAGCATGATCTTTGGCAAAACTAACATTTGTTAGTCCACGGACATAGTCCCCCTTGAGAAGACGTTGCAAATATCTCATATTGACGTGGGCTAAACGGCGATGCCAAATCCACCCCATGTCAACTTTAGCCATTAGGCATGTCGCGGTATTAGTGGGTCACTCCGAGAAGTTAACCACATAGAGACCATTCTCGACATGCCCAACAAAGGCTACTTTAAGAGTCTTGCTCCACAAGAGGGCCACGGAATCAATATCAATGAAAGTAGCAAAACCCATGATTGCAAGTTGATGAATGGAAAGTAAGTTATATGCAAGGGACTCAACAAGCATGACTTTCTCAATCATGAGATCATGAGAAATGACAACCTTGCCAAGACCCAATACCTTAGAAGATGATGCATCACCCCATTCGACATTGGCAGGCATAGATCAGACTTTGTGCACGTCCACCACCAAGTCTTTGCTTCCGGTCATATGATTTGTGGCTCCACTATCGAGCAACCTGTCGGGGCGATGAACCCCCGACAGGCAAAGGAAGCCGGATCCTTTTCAAAAACAACAGGGCCAGCATCGCCTCGCAGTCTGCCTCGGACTTGGCCGGGTCGCTCAGTCCGACCAAAGTCTGCGGTCCAGCAAGACTCTCTAGTCCGGCCAAGGCCCACAATCCGGCAAGACCCTTCAGTCCAGCCAAGGCCTGCAATCCGGCAAGACTCCCCAGTCCGGCGCACCAAGACTTCCTCAACAAGCTAGACCGGCCCGTGGCGTGTTCCCCAATCCGGCCATGGGTCAGCTCCCATCCCATCTCAACCGTATGATGGGACGAGACGCACCTACCGAGGACCAAGGCAACAGTGCCTCGCCCATAACCCTAGCCAGTCGGGGCCTGGTAACAGTGTAATCATCACAGCCCATGACGTCGGCAGACGGTGACATGACGGAGCACGCCGTACCCGACCCAGCTCGGCCAATCCTTGCCGACTGACAAGACGGGACACAGTGCCCCCCATGCCTGGCGGGCCCCACGCCCGGAGAACCCGGCGAGCCCTGTACCTGGCGGGACCGAGCACCGGCTTCCCAGACGACGATAGTCCGGCCCCACGACCGTGTAACATTACCAGTGTATCCCTCGGGGTTGGCCTATATAAGACCCCCCCAGAGGCCTCATGCACGGGGACGACAGCGAGGAGAAGCAGCCTAGGCCTGTCTTCCTCCTTCCTCCACACGGCTCAAGGAGCAACCCTGTATTGGTATAACATCAACCACCTCGGTAGGATTAAGGGTATTATCTCCCCGGAGAGCCCTGAACCTGGGTATCTCTTGCGTCCCACGCTCGCTCATGCCAACCCCGCTTCTGGAGTCCACCAGTGCCCTCGAGCCGCCTCCTATCTTTAGCCATCCCTTGACATCTGCCGTGCGCCCACCACGACAGTTGGCACCCACCGTGGGGCAGCTCGAGGTCCTGGCCGGGAGCATGCTTCTGACGGGGCCCCGCTCCTACTCCGACAAGCTCGTTGTGCTGGAGGACGACGTCACCGATGCCCTCGCCGCCTCCTTCGCCGCTCTACCCATCTCCGATGTGCTAGCGGCCAATGAGTACCCCAGCGAGGTACTTGACTTCTCCGACTCCCCCATCACTCCCTACGGCAGCACCGATGGACCTCTGCGTAGATGTTTTCGTCATTGACACCGGTGCCACCTCTTCGTCAAGCGCGGCGAGGAAGGCCGCCGAGGCTGAGGCCGTGGCGGAACAGGCCGCCCAGCCTGACCCACTGCGCGCCGCTATCTAGCGCCTCCCCGTGCCCATCGGCACCGATATCGATGCCTCCAACATCGCCGAGGCGCGGACCCGCCTCGACGAGAACCGCCAGCACCTGCTGGACCTCACCCAGTCGCTCGCCGCAATGGAGCGCCGCCTCGCATCTACTCAGATGGAGCGCGACGCCGCCTACGGTTTCACGCCAGGCGCCGCCGAGCCAAGCCAGGTCGTGGACATGCAAATCCAGGGCGGCGGGATCGGACGCGCCCTTGGTGCCCTCCCTCCCATCTACGAAACTCCAATAAAGAACATGCCCGCTGCTCAGGTGGCCGCGGTCGGCATGGAGGAGCTAGCAGGCGAAGAACTACGGGAGCACCTCAAGAGGGTGAGCGACCTCCTCGCGGCGGCCAACGAGCAGCAGGACCACCTCATCCAGCTCGCCAAACCGGCCGGGTCCGGCTTCGCCCGCGTCATTGGAGCCGGTGACGAACAGCACTCGGCATCCTCCCCGCCAGGCGAGGCGCACTCCGGCCGCACCCAGACCCGGTGCAACCCCGCCCCAACAACCGCTGGCGGCTTAGGCGACGAATCGCCTTCCGAAACCCAGCGCCGAATCAACCCGGCTCCTCAGCCGACCCGGCAGCAGACTACGGTCGACCCCCGCCCCTGTGGCGCGGTCACCGGCTGGCTGGGTCTGCGCGCCATCGACACCGCAGACGCTCGCCACCGCCTCGACTGGCTCGCCTGCTCCCAGGAGTTGGAGGAGACCGGTGTGGTCGGCCGGCGTGCTTCGGTCCACGCATCCAGAGCGAGCCCTTTGCCAAAGGGTTCACGCTTCCCCACGACACGCCTAAGTACAACGGCACCATGAAACCAGAGGACTGGCTCACCGACTACACCACCGCCATCGGCACACAGTACGATGGGTCCAGTGGGTGTTTCGCTCACGCTCAATGTTCAAACACCTAACTACTGTGTGTCCCCTCCCAAAGGCCAAACCCCTTGTCACGGACCGGAGCCTCCGCCGTCAGACTCGCGGGGGAGAGGCCCGAGGGGGGAGAGGCATAGGAAAATGGCTCGACGAACGAATAAGCAAGAGCAAAAACAATCACGACATTCATACAAACTTTAAATTCATAAAAGGCCCAAGGCCAGAATTCGTTGCACCCAGTGCACCCAGTGGGTGGGGTGGACCTGCTACCTAACAGAGATATCTACAAAGATTTTTAAAAACATGAGCTTAAGGCGTCCGCATCCACACCCGCCGGATCCGCCGAGGTGCCGGTGTCTTCATCGTCAGCAACCGTGTCGCGATAGATATTCGTCTCCATGGAGCTACCATCTGGATCATCCAGAAGTAGGCCGAAGTCGTCAACAGGCACGACTACGCCGTCTTCTGTTCGCTATGGCTGGAACTCGTCGTGGTAGGAGAACCCAGCGATGTAGCTGGCCCGGGCGGCAATATCACCAGCCTGCGCCTATAGCTGGCTCTCCGAGCCGGCTCGCTGGCCCATCAGCGCCTTCAGCGACAGGCCCAGATACCAAGACATCACGAATCGGAGTGCCATCTCGGCACCAGCTCGGGCGGCGGAAAGGCGTCAGTCATGCAGCCGATCTGGCCACGCCTCAAGACACCGCGCAAGCCGCGAGAAGCTGGTCGGCGCAGCGGAGCCCGGCCAAAGGGCCGCCGTCATCGCTACCCCGGCCTCGGAGAGCCGCGCCATCTGCACGCCCAAGGCTTGCAGACGGGCCTCGGCGGCGACCATGATCTCTGGGAAGGTCTGGGCCATGCGCGGGTCGGTCCCAGAGCCAACCACACCCCCTGGATCACGCCGGAAGTGGACCGCCTCCTCCTCCAAGTCTTGCATCTTCGGGAAGACCCCTGTCAGAGAAAAGATTTAGAAGAGATTCGCAATGAAAAAAGGAAGCCGGAACCTCAGTCCAGCAAAAGGGTCAAGAAAAGCACTCACTGGAGAAGGACTCTTCCAGATGCTACGCCTCAAGCAACGTACCGCGCCGCTCCCAGTCAAGAGTACGGTCGCGGTTCTTGACCACCTCCTCCAGCTGGGCGACCTGGACAAGCGCCGCCTTCAGCTCGGCATCCTTATTCGCAACCGCCTTCTCGGCCCCCTCGCGGCGCTGGGCCTCCCCCGCCTGGCTTCCTCGGCCGAGGCCACGAGTCCCTTCAGGCGCTCCACCTCGGCCTGGAGCTGGCCCTTGTCATCGTCCAGCTTGCCGCGCTGCTGGTCCGCCTCGGCAAGGGCCAGCTACGCCTCTGCGACCTTGGCGGTCTCCGCCTGAAGCCGCTCCACCTTGGCCTCAAGACGGATCTTGTCGCCCGCTAGCTGCTTCTGCAGCTGGCCGGCTTCATCGAGCGCCTGTCGGGCTCCCGTCGCCTCCTGCCTCGACCGCTCCAACGCGACTGCAAAAGGGCGACTCAGAGACAAAGCACCCCGAAGACTCACAAGAAAAGAAAAAGGGGAAAAAGAAAAGGGGATGTAGCCGTCACGGCGCGGAGCTCCGCCTCCTTGGCGTCCAGCTGCTCCTTGAGCCGCTCGTGCGCGTCAAGAACCCGGCTGAAGACACCGACCAGATAGGAGTCCAGTTCCTGCACAACGAAACATAAATCAACAAAGAGACATCGATTTAAAGATTCGGCCCAACTGCTACGCAGTTGGCCCAAATCTCGGGGACTACACCCAGTGGGTGCGCTAGCGCGCCCCCACTAAAAAAGAATCGAACAGCGATAAGAAGACTTACGAGCACGGCGTCCTCCAGCTCCCGCGCCAGCTCCATCTCGGACCGGGCGTAGGCATCAATCCGGCTCATCCGCCCCCACAGGCGCCGAGTCACGGCACCCATGCCCGCCTCCTACTGGGTTGGCGGACCGAAGAAGAGCTCGCCGGCTCCGCGCCGCGGCACTAGCGGCTCAGCGGCCCGGCGACCCTCGGGCTGAAGCACCAAGGCGTGCTCAACTCCGGCCGCCTCGCCCGCGGCTGGTGTCCTCTCCGGCGCCGCCGTCGTTGGCGCCCCCGAGGCGGCGTCACCGCTGCCTCCACCAGCCCCCGCCCGCTCGGCCGAATCAACCCGCGGTGGGGTCTCGTCTTCAATGACCACAACCTCCCGGTCGAGGTCCATCGCGTCGGCACGGCCGCCCTGGCCGTGCCCCACCTCCAACGACGGGACGAACTCCATCGTCGCCACCGTCGTTCCGGCCGGCCTCTCCGGCTACGCCGGCCCCTCGCTTGCTCGCGCCCACGCCTCTGCGGCCGTGGTCCAAGCCCGGGTCGACGCCGCCCTCAACGCGGCCTTGGCCCAGTCCTGGTCTCGCCAGGCCCGGCCCTCCGAGTCGGACGGATCCAGACCAAGGTCCGGATCGGCCCACCCCTCCTCCTCGCTCGGATCAACGGTGCTGGACTGGCTCGTCTACAACCCAGCACCGTCGGGGGACGCACCCTCCTCCGCCGCCAATGCCAGCGAGATAGGCGATCTGAAACCAAGACGAATGAGCACAAAGGGGGGGCTCAACGGAGCCGCCCGGCTCCAAGCCAAAGAACAAGAAAGACTTACCCCGGAATCACCGGCACGGATTGCATCGACGCTTGGGTGACGCGCCTCCTCTTGGCGGCCGGCCTCGCACCCCCAACCACGCCTGCAGCGCGCTTCACGGGTGGAGCCGGCGGAGCGGCGCTGCCCTTCCCATGAGGCCGACCCGCCGCCGGCGCCACCTATGATGACCCGGCTCCAGCCGCGCTACCACCTCAGCCTCCCGCCGCCGTCGTCCCCGCTCGGGACGACCCGGCCCCAGTAGCGCCTCCGCACCGTCGACCCGACGCCGCTACACCAGCAACTCGCATCAGCACCACCGATGCCGCCCAGATAACAAATTGTGAAGAAAAGGAGATAAGCGCACCTGCTCGGCGTCCCGCGCCCGGCTAAGCGACCGCTCCCTCCCCTCCGTCGTGGGCCTCGGGCTCCTCCGAGGCGGCGCACACCAACTGCTTCCCCGCCCGGTCATAAGGATGTCGGATGGCGTTCAGAAGTACCTCCTGCGTCGCGTCCGGACGGATAAGAAGATGAGCGGTGGCAAAGTATGGAGAAAAGGGACTCACCGCCGGTGCCGGGTTCGCGTGGCTATACGGAACCTTTCCGTATTGCCATTCATCCGGCAGGTTGGCCTTGGAGATGTCATTCACTCGGTGGGCGACCTGCTGCGCCCTCAGCCGCAGCTTGGACGTACGGTCGGGGTCGTCGAGGCCCTTCATCTCACCGATAAGACGAGCGCGCCGCTGCAGCGGCAGCACCCGCGGCGCGATGAAGGCGGTGACGAGGTCCCTACCTTCGAGGCCTTCCCGCTCCTTCATCACCGCCACCCGCTCGGATAAATTGAGCACCGACTGCGACAACCGCTTGGGGTATTAGGACCAGTTTCCCTTCTCCTACGGCAGCACGTCGGCGAAAGGCGGCAGGTTGATGCGGTACGCGCCCAAGTTGCGGACATAGAAGAAAGAATTCCGCTATTTCATGGCAGAATCCTCCAGCGACACCTTAGGGCGCTCATCCTCGGGCCGCCTGTAGATGATGGCGGCTCCGCACTCCGACATCTCCCCGGCCTTTGGCCCCTGCTGCTTCAAGGAGAAAAGGCGTGCGAAGAGGTCAATGGAGGGCTCGACACCGAGGTATGCCTCACAGAGCGTGACGAAGGCGGAGAGCTGCACAATGGCCCCGGCTCCGAGATGGTGGGGCTGGAGCCCGTAGAACTCCAGGAACTCGCGGAAGAAATCGCTCGCGGGCAGCCCAAACCAGTGCTTGAAGTGCGTGAAGAAGACCACACGCTCCGAGCCCTCGGGGCGCGGTGACCGCTCATCTCTGGGCAAGCGAACGACGACCTCCATCTCCGGCGGCAAGCGCTTGGTGGTACGAAGATAGTTGATGTCGTCCTTGGAGACGGTCGAGCCCATCCACGAGCCTGACGGCGGCGCCATCAAAAAGAAGCTTGGAGAAGAAAGGAGAAGGAAAGGATGAACCTTGCTCAAGAACGGCGGGCGGCGCAGTGTGCGGCGGCCGCAGGAAGCAGAGGATGCAGAGAAAGAAAGGAGGGCGCGGGCGAGAACGATCTTCGCTGGTCCCTCGACCCAATTTATAACCCGCGGCCCGAGCGTGGGGGAGTGGGATCGACTGCGCCCAGCTCTCCCACTTCCCACAATAAATGTCTGCATGCGTTCATGCGCAATAACTGTCCAGGGAAGGGCAACAGGTTCGCGGACGCCGCAATAAATCCCCACACCCACCGGCCAGAAGTTGCGCGGCCGCGGGCCCCCGGCCCATCGCCCCGTACCGTCGCGCGTGTGGCCTGTCAGGTCTCCCCGGCTTCCGAGCACCACGTGGTGCCCGCACGGAACCCGAAAGATCATCCAAGATTCGGCGGACTACTTGATTCCCGTCGTCGCCAAGATGACGCGGTCTAGCTTCCAGAAGCCAGCACACAGCGGGCATTGTCGAGCTCGGCCCCGAGCCTGCCTTTAAGAAGGAAACTGTGAAGGCCCGATCACCCGAAGACGGCGGACCTTCACAGCTTCGAGGACTACTGTCGAGGGGATGAACCCCAGGCAGGCAAAGAAAGCCAGATCCTTTTCAAAAACAACAGGGCCAGCATCGCCCCGCGGTCCACCTCGGACTTGGCCGGGTCGCTCAGTCGGGCAAAGGTCCGCGTTCCAGCAAGACTCTCCAGTCCGGCCAAGGCCCACAATCTGGCAAGACCCTGCAGTCTGGCCAAGGACCGCAATCCGGCAAGACTCCACAGTCTGGCGCACGAAGACTTCCTCAACAAGCCATACCGACACATGGCGTGTTCCCCAATCCGGCCACGGGTCAACTCCCGTCCCATCTCAACCGTACGATGGGACGAGACACACCTACCGATGACCTAGGCAACAGTGCCTCGCCCATACCCTAGTCAGCCGAGGCGTGGCAACAGTGTAATCATCACATCACATGACACCGGCAGACGGTGACATGACGGAGCACACCGTACCCGACCCAGCTCGGCCAATCCTTGCCGACTGACAAGACCGCACATAGTGCCCCCCATGCCTGGCGGGCTCCGCGCCCAGAGAACCCGGCGGGCCCTGTACCCAGCGGGACCCAGCGCCGGCTTCCCGGACGATGACAATCCGGCCCCACGGCCATGTAACATTACCATTATATCCCTGGGGGGTTGGCCTATATAAAACCCCCAGAGCCCTCATGCATGGGGACGACAGCGAGGATAACAAGAGAATAGGACAGACACACACCTCAGGAGAAGCATCCTAGGCCTGTCTTCCTCCTTCCTCCACACGGCTCAAGGAGCAACCCTGTACTGGTAAAACATCAACCACCTCGGTAGGATTAAGGGTATTATCTCCCAAGAGAGCCCTGAACCTGGGTATGTCTTGCATCCCGCGCTCGCTCATGTCAACCCTGCTTCTGGAGTCCACCAGTGCCCTCGAGCCGCCTCCTATCTTTAGCCATCACTTAGCATCTGCCGTGCGCCCACCATGACACAACCATGATCCCCCACTAAAAGAAAACTCCTACAAGAGAACAATGCTTGGTTTTAGGTACCCATTTTTTAATGGGTCCTTTGATGTTAGAAACAAGGGTCTTAGGAACCCAAATAGACCATTCAATGTACTCATCAGAAGAACCAACAAATTTGGCATAAACATGCCCATCACTAGCACGGCATAACACATAAGATGGGTTAAAGTCGTCGGCTTTGTTGGAAGGTGTGACATTGCCCTTCTTGGCACCACATCCCTTCGCGTTCTTCTTCTTCTCCTTAGAAGTACCCTCTCCCTCCTTCACAAAAGTTTTCTTGAGAGGACGAGGTTGCTTGGTCTTGTCATTCTTCTTTTCTTCGACTTGGGTGCAAACCCAATCCCTTCCTTGGCCACAACTTCCTTTTGATTGCTCAAAAGGACATTGAGGTTCTTCTCACCTTGTATGCTAGACACAAGGCCTTTATCAAGTTGCTCCTTAAACTTGGCATTCTCCTCCACAAGATGCACATGCTCACAACATGGGTTAGTAGCATTTGCATTATCAATTAAAACCATATGAGGAAAAGTGTCTTTCTCCTTGGTTAGCAATACTTGGAGTTGATGATGATATTCCTTGAGGCTAGCATGAACACTCATCAAGACCTTGTGAGCCTTGTCAAGTAGATCAAACTCCTCCGTGAGTCTAGCATGGTCAACCCAAAGTTTGTCCTTCTAGGATTTGAGCACACAAGAGACAACAAGAGCATGATCAAGATCTTTATTTAATTTAGCATGATCATCATTGTGTGATTCCTCAAGAGCCAAACGATGATGACGCTCTTCCTCAAGCGCATTAGAGAGATCTGGTATCTCATCAGCATAGTCACGACTATTCCCTTCCATCTTAGAGATGGTCTCTTCATGAGCCTCGATCATGTCACTGGCTTCACCAAGTTGTTCCAAGAGAGCAACGAAGTGCCTCTTGGATTTACCTTTGAGCTTACTCATGAAAGACTCAAATTCATTTTCCTCCTCCTTTGCCCCCTCACTTTCATCAATGCAATCCGTCAACGAAGGATTAGTAGTGAGGGTAGTCTTGATGTTGGGGGTTACCTTGTTAGTGGCTTTAGCCATGAGGCACTTGGTGGTGATGTTCTCGTTGGGTGAATCGAAGAGGGACACCCGTGGAGTTGTCGCAATGGCAATGGAGGCCATGGCAACCATCTCACCATCTTCACTATCATCGTCATCCTCATTGTACTCTTCTTGTGCCACCAACCCCTTGGGAGGAGTCTTCTTGGTGAAGTTGTTCTTGTTTGGGAAAGACATGGCCTTGTCTTTTCGGATGAGCTTGCCACCATTGTCTTCCCTCTTCTCGTAAGGGAAATCCACAACAAAATGACTCACATTGCCACAATTGTAGCACATCCTCACACGTTGCTTGCCCTTGGAGCCACTTGAGTTGTTCTTGTTGAAGATGGGCATTGAGTTCTTCTTGTTTCCCCAAAATTGCCGTGAAGCAAGAGCCATGTGCTCATGATATGCATATTTGGTGTCTTCGGGGCAACACTCCTCTTCTTCCCATTCATCCTCTTCTTCCGAAGTAGCCTTGGCCTTCAAAGAAAGGTTGGGCTTCTTAGATCGTTGAGCCCGCAACACCGCATTGTCGACGGTCTTGTCCAAGATCCTCATTGCAACAAACTCATCCAACACTTCACTTGATGTCAAGTTGTGGAAGTCCGGCCTTTGGCGAATGACGGAGTACATGGCCTTATGGTAAGGCATCATAGCCTTGAGAAACTTGCGTTGGATCCAATTGTCATCCGTATCCTTGCTCCCATGATCTTGGAGTGAGACCGTGAGAGTAGTAAATCTTCTATAAAGCTGTCGAGGTTCTTCATCTTAAATCATGCCAAACTCATCAACTTCATCTTTAACAACTTCAAAGTTTGAGCGGTGAATGCATGTGCTTCCCTTGTACAAGGAAACAACATGCTCCCATGCTTCCTTGGCCACGTAAAAAAGTTCAGAGATGCACAATATCTTCGGGAGGAATAGCTTCTTGGAGGATAAAGAGAGTGGACTCGTGGAATTGATGATCCGTGGCTTCTCTAGGAGTGAAGTTGCTTGGATCATGCGGGTAGAAACCATGCCCAATAATTTGCCAAAGATTAGTAGAACTATGATTCAAATGAAGTTTAAAGCGATAAACCCAAGAGGCAAAATCCGTATTTTTTACATACTTAGGAGGAGCTCCAACATGATTCATATGAGTGGAGGGAACCTGTCCTCCATAGGTAAGGGGAGGTTCAAGATGGGCAAAGATGCCACTCCCACTCTTAGGCAAAGGAACTTGGTCACTACTAGCTTCCCCCTTGTCAGGGTGAGCATCCGCTACCTTGTTAGTGGGACAAGCCACATCTAACGGTGCGGTGGATAATTTAAGCCCATCAAGAAACTCCTTAAACATCCCTTTGACCTCCGGCTTCATGGAGGTTTTCAATGTGTCCAAAGCCGCATTGAACTCCTCACGAGAGACCGAGGATCCCCCATCGACCATAGACAAGGACGGATTCACACCGGAGTGCTCCTCCGCCTCGACTATGGTGTCACCCTTACTCTTTGGATGGTAAAGTCCATAATAAAGAGACGAGGCTCTTATACCAATTGAAAGGACCGATATGGTTGACTAGAGGGGGGTGAATAGGCAACTAACAATTTTTAGCTTTTCTATACCAAATTAGACTTAGCATCAAAATAGGTTTTCTAGATATGCAACTAGGTCAGCAACATATATGATGCAACAACAACAAGCACACAAGCAAGCAAGGGATAAAACACAATAAACGCTTGCACAAGTAAAGGTAAAAAATAACCAAGAGTGGAACCGGTGGAGACGAGGATGTGTTACCTAAGTTCCTTCCCTTTGAGAGGAAGTACGCCTCCGTTAGAGTGGTGTGGCAGCACAATGCTCCCAAAGAAGCCAGTAGGGCCACCGTATTATCCTTACGCCCTCACACAATGCGAGATGCCGTGATTTCACTATTGGTGCCCTTGAAGACGGCGACCGAACCTTTACAAACAAGGTGGGGCTATCTCCACAACTTCATTGGAGGCTCCCAACGACACCACGAAGCTTCACCACAAAGGAATATGGCTCTAAGGAGACCTCAACCATGTAGGGTGCTCAAACACCCTAGAGTAACAAGATCCGCAAGGGATTAGTGGGGGAATCAAATTTCTCTTAGTGGAAGTGTAGATCGGGGCCTTCTCAACCAATCCCTAGAAAATCTACAAGTTTTTTTTGACAGTACGCCAAAGGCGTACCATATTTTCATAGAATAAAGAGAGTAAATGTACAAGAACGGCACTAGCTAGGTGGGAGCATCCCAGCTAGGCCAACATCCTTTGCACCTGGCACATAATTCTAAGGCTACTCTCTCACAAAATGCGTTAAACTACCAACTCCAACACTAGCTAGGCTCCATTGCTTAACTTCTGGGAAGATATCATCCGCTAACTCCATCGGGGTCCTTTGTTGCTGCACCCTGTTGAACACACGCGCGTTCCTTTGCTTCCAGAGCTCTCATGCTACTAGGATCACAAATGTGTCATAACCTCTCTTCAGCCCTCTGGGTACACTCCTCCTAGTCTCAATCCCCCAGTCCAGGAAAGTATCATCAACAACCGGGGCCCTAATGGCCAGGTGGAGGGTATCAATGCAGATGTACCACACATGTCGAGCATACCCACACTTGACCAGAATGTGTTCGGCGTTGTCTTCCTCCTGCAGGCACGTGTAGCAAACCGAGGGATGACCTTGAAGGCCATGATTTGCCCTACAATCAGAAGTCCAAATGCGATGCTGGACAGCCAACCAAACAAAAAATTTGCACTTCAAGAGTGCCCAGCTCTTCCATATACACGATGCATAGGGGGCTCGCTCATCACCAAGGCATAGCCGCTTGTAGGTCGATCTCGCAGTGTACATACTGGAGGGATCAGAGGGCCAGGAGAAGTGGTCTAGGGCATTGGCATCTCTTTGCACCGTGCTCATGGCCAGATTGAGATGCACCAGTTATAAGTGGCCCGTAAAAGTGGGCTCGCCATAAATATCATGCAGCCATCTCCCATTGTCTAGACATTCCCGTACCGTGCGCCTATTTCTTGTGTGCACATCCACCGTATCATGAATCATGGGTGCAATGTCAGTAATGGCAAAGCCCTGGATCCAACAATCTCTCCAGAATAAGACCTTTGTGCCCTCACCCACCTCGATTTTGACCATGCTGTCAAAAACTGTTGCAACATCCTCATCTTTAAACATGCTCAGGCCCTACCATGGGCGCTCCGGGTCCGTATGCTTCAACCATTCCCACCTGACACTTAATGCAAGGCCCTGCAACTTAAGATTTCTGATTCCTAGCACTCCGAAACACGTCGGCTTGCACACCACGTTCCATGCAACCATGCATTGGCCACCTGAAGTCTTCTCTTTACCAGCCCAGAAAAAGGCCCTCATCCACTTATCCAGTTCCTCAAAGACCCACGCTGGCGCATCTCTGATCATGAAGTGATGAATTGGTTTCGCAGCAACCACAGACTTAACTAGCACTAGCCGTCCGGATCTCTGCAGTAGGCCTCGTTGCCATCCCGGGGCACACTTTTAAGCACTATCCAGCATAGGCTGCTAGTCCGCCCTTTTTAGCTGATGAATAGCAAGTTGGAGGCTAAGATATTTACAAGGAAAACACGCGAGGTTGAAGTGCATCAGGTTGGTGACTCTATTGCGGTCCTCCTCGTCGCCATGAATCAGAATGGTGGAGGATTTAGTATAGTTTACTCGCAGACCCGATGCATCGCCAAAAGCTTTGAGGGCCATGGTTACAAACTAAAGATCCACCTCATTAGGCCTGACAAAGAGGGCCACGTCATCCGCATAGATAGACACACTATGAGTAGGCTTAACCCCAGAGAAAGGACGTAGCACTCCCAGATCAGCTGCCTTGACCATGATGCATGTCAGCGCGTCCATGGCGATGATGAACAGAAGGGGGGACACATGATCTTCTTGTCTTAGGCCTTGCACGAGCAGGAAGCTTCTTCCCGGGACACCATTGACCAACACCTTCATGGAAGCCGTCCTGAGCGGAATAGCAATCCACACCATCCACTTTTGGCCAAAACCTTTGGCCCTAATCACCTCAAAAAGGAAAGGCCAAGCTAAGGAATCAAAAGCCCTCGAGATGTCCAGTTTCAGGAACACCCTATGCTCCTTGCGAGCATAAATCTTCCTCGCCACTTGTCTAACCAGGAGAAAGTTGTCATGTAGATGCCTACCACTAATGAACGCGGATTGATTGGCCGTGACAATCTCCATCATCCTTCTCCTCACACGGTTTGCCAGCATTTTGGCAAACAACTTGGCGGCGCTGTGGGTGAGACTGATAGGGCGGAAATCGCCCACAACCTTAGCATCCGTCTTCTTCGGGATGAGCACAATGTGTGCTTTGTTCAGCTTTCCAAAACCCCTCCCGTCCTCCACATAGAGCTTCATCATCATGGCCATCACGTCGTTTTTAATTATCTGCCATGCCTTGTGGTAAAAAACAGCCATGAAACCATCCGGTCCCGGGGCGCGATCCAGCGGCAATTCCTTTATGGTGTTCCAAATTTCCTCCTCGGTGAAGATGGCTTCAAGGTCTATCTGGTCGTGCGTCTGCATGCCCACAAAATTCAGATCGAGCTCAACCTCCCTAGACACAACGTGTCATAATAAATTTTCAAACGCTTCAGTAAAAATCTACTCTTTCCTCCCTTGCTCCGTGATCAGCTCATCATGGTGCCTGACGTGGGGGATGAAATTTTTAGATCGTCTTCCATTAGCCACGGCTTGAAAAACTTTAGTGTTGGCATCCCCTTCATGAATCCAACGCAGCTGCAAGCGCTGGCACTCGATGGCGCGTTGCAACGATGAGAGCCCCAACAACGCGTGCTTGACCGTTCTCCTAAGCCACTGCTCCGCAGGGGTTAAAGCTCTAGCTTCCCTGGCGTGATCAAATCGGAGGATGACGTAGTTTGCAATGGCGATTTGAATTTTTATGTTGGCCGTCTTCCTTTTTCCCCAAGCTTGTAGAGCCACAGCTTTGTTCCTAAGCAGGTTATGCATCCTCTTGAAGGGGTCAACAATATTTTAATCACACACCCAAGCATCTCGAACGGCCTGCTCAAACCCCTCCAACTTGATCTAGTGCATCTCAAAATGAAATCTGCGCTTGGGGCAGAAAGGGGCGGAGGTGGTTAGGTGTAGTGCTGCGTGATCCGAGATGTTGCTGGAGAGAGCTTGGAGGAGAACATACGGGTGGTTGAGTTCCCTGTCCACTAAAACAAGCACACGAGCAATTTTTCTCATTACCGGATGATCCCTTTCATTCGTCCAAGTAAATCTCCTACCATGCATGTAGACTTCCTTGAGTTCATTGTTGTCAACAAACTCCTTGAATCTCCTCATAATGCGCCTGTTGTTGTTCTTGTTGCTTTTATCCTGTGCCCTTAGAATCATATTGAAGTCGCCCAAAATCATCTAAGGCCCTGGGCAACTTGCTCTCTGCGCGTGTAAGTCACAAAGGAACTGTGTTTTAGGGCCATCACCTTGTGGTCCGTAGACCACCATCACCCACCATGCTAGCCCACCCTTGTCATGCACCAGCTCGGTTATGGAATTGGCATCACGCACAATGTTGTCAACCGACAAGGTTGAGCTATCCCAAGCCAGAAGGATGCCCCCACGTGTCTCCTCCGCGGGTACATAGTCAAAACCATCAAAAGATGGTCCAATGCATTGCATAATAGTAAAATGGTCAAGTACATCGAGCATAGTCTCTTGCAGGCACACTAGATTAACCTTGGCCGCCACTACGAACTCCCTAACTGCATGCTTCTTGGCAGGGTTGTTGAGGCCCCTCACGTTCCAACACAGCACATGTGGGTTATGATCCATGAACCCGCGTATTCATCACAAACATCCTGCTCAAGCTCTCAAGCTGAGCTCACCGCGGCCGTGGTACCTGCCAGCAGCACGCAAGCAGGAGGAACCTCCTTGTCGAACAACGCTGCAATGACTTTAACGTGCTGCTCCCGCATAGGTGAATCAAAGATCTTAGCAAGCTTAGCTATGGTATCTTCATTCCCCTCAAGATCCGCTGGCACAAGGCCAAGTGCTCTCATAAGCACATTCTCCGCCTGCGTGGCCTTGGATGGGTTCGTCGTCAAAGCTCTCTTGGCACCTCTGGTCGTGCGTCATGGCGTGAAAGGCTCAGCATCAGGCTTGAGGGAAGATTGAACTTCCAGAAGCAAAGGTGGCGCCAATTTGCAGACTAGCGCGTTGCAAAACCATTTCATCTTTCAGAAGGCAATGGCCTCTTGCGGCTTCATACCAGCAATGCATGTCGCATCCTGTCATTGCATGTCGCGCACAACGTGCGGAATTAGCTGACCAGCCTCCCCCACTTGCATGGACGCCACATGTCCAGGAGCCAAGTTGTCCTCATCAGGGCGGGGATCCGCGCCAATCATTGATCCATCCATTCCCTCCTCCCTCACCTAGGGTCCCACATCGCACGTTCCAACATTGTGGCTTGTACCCGGTAGATCAGGCCTGGTTTCCTCAATGTGATCCGATGTGGCTGTCGCATGTCCCCCCAACATGTGGCCCATGAGCTGCCCAATCGTCACATACCCTTGCACTGCCACAGGTGGGGCCGCCACCAGGGCCACTTCGAGAAGATCTGGTGTGGGGTTCACCAGACTGCCTCTCGAAAGGCTAGCCGTCCTACCCAACGTTGCGGCATCGCTGTCATTGCCCGTTAGTGGTTGCGCAGGGCCCACCAGCTCCTCGAGGGGGCGCGGTTCAGTGAGTGTGCCACGCCCGAAACTAGCCCCCCATTGGGCCCAGCCTGGTGTCGATTCCCCGTGGACCCGCCAACGGTCACCTCCGTACCATTATCCGGCAGCACAGCCGGCGCGGTGATGGCGGCATGATTTCGATCACCGCAAGCTGTCTCCCGCTCGACCAATCACCAAGCCACATCAGTCATAGCCTAAGCCGACGGGGCAGACGCGCCCTCGGGATTCAAAATTTGAACACCCGCTGATGCTTCCTTCTCCACCAAACCTGACCCAGTTGTGATCTGGTCAAAAGGCGACTGGCGGGATGTCAGGCTATCTTGCACACGCACGCCAGGCCTGCTAAAGCTTCTTCTCTCTCTTGCCTGCTCCATGGGAGGGATCTTCCACGCCGGTGCCACTACCGCCGCCGCCGTGAGGCTATGAGCAGCTCCACCGGCATAGCTCCGGCCACCACCTTGGCCGTCGGTGTTATCTCCCCTCTGGTCGCGAACACGAAATTGCCATGCAAAGTTCTCTGTGTTGCCATTACCGCCCAAGTCCATCTCCGAGTCCGGCACTCCGCTCTGCTCGCTGTCCGATGAGCCACGCAGGAACAAAGGTTCCTCACCCTCCGGGAGCGAAGTCACCACTTCCAAGTGAATAAGCACTTTGTACTGCAACGTATTAGGTTGAAACAAATCGCGCTGCTCCTCGGGCTCCGGCACCGTGAGCCAGCGCCTGGTAGGAATCTGGTCCGGGTCAGCCATCCATGCCGACAGCTTGAACGCGGCGAGGTCGGACCTCGCCGAGGTATCCTGTGCGACGGAGTTGACGATACAAGACCCGCCTAGCAGAGCCTCCATCACCTCCAACTCCCATGCGTGCGGCGGCAGCCCCTCGATGACTAACCTCACCTTGGTCCTCATGGCGGCGAACATGGCCTGGGATTGCCTGATCCATTGCCTGAACGACATACGCTGGCCATGGAACTCCAGCACCGGCCGCCTACCGACTAGGTTCCGGTCTTCTTGCCTAGCGAAAACCACCAGGAAATCCTCCGGCCAGAACTTGTGCACAGAGACTCTGTCCTCGGTGATGCCCAGCTTGTCCTTCAGCGCGCCCAGCACCAACTCCGGTGAGATCTCTGAACGTTCACCACCGACGTACACCACCATAGCTTGGTGAAGCCTAAGCTCGATATCATCCATAGCACGGGTCCTCCTGACCATACACACCTCCGAGGGCTCCATCGTCAGGTCTACCGACATCTTTAGCCGCTATGCAGCCAGCCTAGGCCACACCGGATCCACCGCAGGGGTCGCCGCCGGCGGAGGAGGGGGAGGCCTGGCCGATGGCCCATCAAAGACGACGACCCGGGCCCTGCAAGCGCGCCCCGAGAATCAGCCCTGCGTGCCACCTTTGCCGCAGCCTCCCGACGGAGCTCTTCCACCGGCGACGGGCTACGTGGCCACTTGCACTGCGAGGCGACATGCCAAGGGAGGCCGCAATGGAAGTACACGACGTCGTTGGTGCAGTCCTTCAGAAAGTGACCTTTGGCCAGGCAGTGGAAGCACTTTTCCCGCATCTCTAGCGAGACCTTCCGGCGTTCCGGCGAGGGGTGGCGCCCCCCCCCCCAGACATGCCCGCACAAACCCTCCTCTTCCAAGGGTCTTCTTGGATGCAGGTGCCTCCTACCATGAGGACAGCCTCCAGCATGGCTCCACCAGCACCGCCGCATCCCGAACCACGTCCGACGACGCGACGAGGGCAGCCGGACTAGTAGCAGCCTCAGCAGATCCCTCCGGCGTCGAGGAGAAGCCAAGGCCCGAGACGATCGGCCTCTCCCTCGGGAACACGAAGTTTACAGAGAGGGGGCTATCAGCCATGCTAGCGAAGCGAGGGGGAAGGGATGGGGAAGGGGCCGTCGGAGCGGCAGTCGCAGGAGGAAGGGGGGTGGCCAGGGCCGCTGGAGCGGCAGGCGACGGGAGGGTGGACGCTGGCATCAGAGTGACGCTCGGCGAGGCAGGGGCGCTCTCGCTCTCGCTCTCACGGCTCCGCGTTTCAGTGGCTCTGTTTGTCGAAGTATACAAGTTTGATTGGCTAGGGAGAGAGATCGGGCGAAAATGGAGCTTTGAGCAATAATGGAGCTTGGGGAGGGAAGGGGCGAGTCTTCTTGGAGAAGAAGACATCCTTTTATAGTGGGGAGACAATTCCAACCATTATCCCCACTTCAGCCCGCACAGAGCGGTACTACAGCTCAATGGAGCGGTACTACGCTGGTAGCAGCGGTACTACCACCGCATAGACTGAGAGCAGAGGCAGAAGAGGGAGAACGGAAGATAGAGCGAGAGAGAGAGTTTCGGCCGTACTAGTAGCAGTGGTAGCCGCGGTACTACCACTTGCGAGCGGTACTACCGCTACTACTGCTGCTACTACTACCGCCAAACCCGACATGAGGAGAGACGCTCTCGAATCGGGGCAGTAGCTATGCCGAACCAGGACGGTATTGCCGCTGATGCCCCCGAGTGTTACCACCGCTGAGGACAGAGGTACTGCCGCTTGAGGACCATGGGTGGTACTACTGCTCTGGCAGTTGTACTACCGCAAGCACCTCACAATCCCTACTTTCGTCGAAACGGTAAACTCCAAGGAGAGGAAAGGAGTTGGGGGTGAAATAATGAATTGTATGTGTTGATTCCACCCAAGTCTTTCCAATGCAGCCCCCTCTTGATAGTACGGTGTCTCCTACGACTCAAGTCCACCAAAACCGAAATGAAAGAGACGACACGTCTTCACTTAAAGCTTCGAGGGGAAGGAATCGTCTCATGCCAATGAATGAATCTCTGAAATACTCAACGCACACGGTTAGGCCGCAAAAGCATTGTCATCAATCACCAAAACAACTTAGGAAGAGACATGCCCTAACACCCAAGTTGTGTGAAATGAGTCCACCATACCTACCTATATGCGGTATTTCCATATCGTCCTCAGCAAATTTGTATGTGCCAACTCTAATTTCAAAATAAAATTCTCTTTTGTGTGCTCGTACCGCTCATGAAGCGGCGAGGGGTGGTAGATATTTTGCATTCTAAGTAGGCTATTCTCAAGATTAGTGCTTATTCACTTGTCATTGCACGAGAGTGTGGTTGTAATAGGGATGCCCAATCTCGAAATGCAAAAAAATACTACAAATAAATTGGTATGTGTTGGTATGGAACGCACCCGTGAATTCGGCTAGCCATGGATTGTGAAAGAATGGTGGAAAGGAAATAAACTTTATTTTATGTTTGGGAACTGCCTATGTTTTACTTAGCATGGAAGATATTGGGAACTCTTAGACATTCTCATTGACGAGAAAAGCATGACACCCAAAATAATTTTATCTCTCAATTTAAGCTTTGAGCTCTGGGACCTCTACAAATCCCTACTTCCCTCTGTGAAGGGCCTACATATGTACTTTATGCAATTTTTATTTTATTTGAGTCTCATCTTCTCCTATAAAGCACCAACTACGGAACACTATTATCACACTTGAGCACTAGATGAGCTAATATTTGGATGTGTTGCCTGAATGGAGAGCATAATGGGCTAGGGATAACTTTATTTAATGTTGATATTTCGAAAGACACGGTTGATTGTTGATATGCTTGAGTATTCAAATCTTTGTGTCAAAACTAGACAATGGATTTGAATCATATAAAAGTCCAAATGTCCATGCTACAAAGAAATGAATATGTGAACATGATAGGCAGCATTCCACATAAAAAAAATCCTATTTTTACCAATTACCAACTCAAAGACGAGTAGGAGTTAAGCTTGGGGATGCTGATACGTCTCCAACGTATCTATAATTTTGGCTTGTTCCATGATGTTATATTATCAATCTTGGATGTTTTACAATCATTTAATAGCAACTTTATATCATTTTTGGGACTAACCTATTGCCATAGTGCCAAGTGCTAGATGTTGTTTTTTGCTTGTTTTTTACTTCGCAAAAAATCCCTATGAAACGGAGTCCAAACGCAGCAAAACTTTTTGGTGATTTTTTCTGGACCAGAAGACAACTTATGGACCAAGAAAGCAACCAGGGGGAGGCCCGTGGGGACCACAAGACACCAGGGCGCGCCCTGATGGGTTGTGGGGCCCACTGAGGTCTCTTGCACAACCTCTCAGCTCTATGAATACCCAAATATTCAATAAATCTTAGGGGAGTCGACAAAAAATTATTCTAGCCGCCGCAAGTTCTAGTACCATGAGATCAAATCTAGTGCCCTTCTCCGGCACTCCACCGGAGGGGAAGACCATCACGGAGGGGTTCGTCATCCTCATTGGTGCTCCTCCGATGATGCGTGAGAGGTTCACCAAAGACCTATGGGTCCATAGGCAGTAGCTAGATGGGTTCTTCTCTCTTTTTGATCTCAATACAATGGTATCTTGGAGATCTATTTGATGTAATGACTTTGGCGGTGTGTTTGTTGGGATCCGATGAATTGTGAGTTTATGATCAGAGTTGTTTTGCCTTGATATCCATACTTGATTATGATAGCCTCGTATTTCTTCTCCCATGTTTTGGTTTTGTTTGGCCAACTTGATCTATTTATCTTGCAATGGGAAGAGGTGCTTTGTGATGGGTTCGATCTTGCGGTGTCCTTTCCCGATGATAGAAGGGGCAGCAAGGCATGCATGTATCGTTGTCTACATCATGTCATTTTTCTTATGAATAGGTCTTGTCTACATCATGTCATTGTTCTTATTGCATTACCCCGTTTATCCATGAACTAATGCACTAGATGCATGCTGGATAGCGGTCGATGTGCGGGCTAATAGTAGTTGATGCAGGCAGGAGTCACTCTACTAATCTTGGACGTGATGCCTATATACATGATCATTGTCTTGGATATGGTCATGATTATTCTCTTCTCTATCAATTGTCCAACAGTAATTAGTTTACCCACCGTATGCTATTTATCGAGAGAAGACACTAGTTAAATCTACGACCCCCGGGTCTATTTTCCTATCATATACTTTCATATACGCATTGCTATTTGCCTTTTCCTTTATTGGCATCTTTTATTTTCAGATTTATATTAGGAAAAACCCAAAAATACCTTGCTGAATTTTATTTGTTATTGTTCCATTTGCTTTTACCTGTCCACCTATTTACCAATTTTTTACCCAAGAGGGATTGACAACCCCTCTTATGAGTCGGGTTGCAAGTATTTGTTCTTGATGTGTAGGTACCATTTACATAGTGTTGCTTCAGTCTCCTACTAGTTCGATACCTTGGTTTCACATCTAAGGCAAATACCTATCATCGTTGTGTTGCATCATCCATTCCTGTTTGGGGAAATACCGATGTAGTTCTAGCCGCATTAGAGGACGTAGAGGCCAGCAACAAGTAGTGGGTGAGGGTGCACATCCTTGTCGCTGACCACAAGTGCTGCGAGAAAATTTGGGCAGAATTCGCTGCTCCACTAGTATTAGCAAATCGAATATTGCTTCCTTCTCTTTGTATGTTGTCTGCTGAAGTAGCTAATAGATTATTTCAGAATGCTGCGAGCTTGGTTATTTTACATTGTCTGCTAATGTTAAGCAAAGAATGAGTGCTCTTAAGAAAAAATTGGCAACTTGCATAGTCACAAATCCGAGGCAATATTATTAATATTTGACTTGTTGTATAAACTTAATAAAGTTCAATTGCTAACATCGAAATATAAAGACTTGTACAAGAACACCGAACAACACCAAATTATCTATAGCATAAGAGTAAATCATTTGTCATATTCAAAACCCGTCAGTTTCTTAAGTGTAGACTTTAGCCTGTAAGGACTTCCTTATATATGATGTTGTTTTCCCTAGTTATTTGCCCACCGGTTTTGCCGCGAAGATGGAAAAAATCGATGGGGATGCTCTCGTTCGATGGTGAGGCTAACGAGACGAAACGACAACGGACTCCCCCTTAGGAGTAGAGAAGATACTAAAAGTGTATCAAGTTGAATGAAGGAAATCAAATATTTAACACTCGCACTGTTCGTGGCAAACTCTAGGTCATAGTGGAATAGAAATTATCTGGCTCGAAAGGCAATAACAAAACTTAATATAGTAGACCACAACTCGAAATAATGCAATCTTATGCAAAAAAAATAAGACGAGCGGAGTATTGTGGAATTATGGAGAGAAAAATACCACCTTATAATGTTCAAAAGTATGTCCATGAACATATTATATCCTAATAAAAGGGAGAAGGAAAATACAATAGTGAAATGTTCAATATTTTTTATCACTGTTCAGTGAGGTATAACCAAAACAATCGTTCTGGTGAAAGTACATGCAAGATAATAAAGAACTTCTCCTTCCCAGGAGCATGCATACTTTAAACCTTTAGAGCCTACATTTGTTCTTGTACTTCCAGTACATTGGCGTATATCATGCATTATTTGCACCTATAGTTTTGATCTACCTATAACAATTTTTAGTGTATGTTCAAGGTGTGTTACACGCCAACCATTATATCAGGATCTCATATTACATATTTCAAAGCATACTGTGTGACACATATTGTACTACATAGTGGGGGTTTATTTCTTGTCACCTATTTGTTATATCTAACAATACAATTTTCTAGATCAACTCCCCACATAGACCCGCGTCGGTTTTAAGGATGTTAAGGGACACAACGAGAGTAAATATGGGAGTGTTACCTTTTGTTCTGATTGCTAGTAGTCTGCTGTTCTAGATGAAGTTGGCGCACTTCAGGATTGAAAGTAGGTCTAGAGGGGGTGATTAGACTACTTGACCAAATAAAAATCTAGCCTTTTCCCAATTTTAAGTCTTGGCAGATTTTAGCAACTTAGCACAGGTCAAGCTATCAACCGACACATGCAATTGTAAGAGTTTAGCATCGGAAAGTAGGGTTTGGAGAAGGCAAACTCAATGTAGACACAGAGATTTTTGGCATGGTTCCGATAGGTGGTGCTATCATACATTCACGAGACTTCAACCCACGAAGGATAACGGCCGTGCGAGTCCACGGAGGGCTCCATCCACAAAGTGTCCATGAAGAAGCAACCTTGTCTATCCCACCATGGCCATCGCCCACGAAGGACTTGCCTCACTCAGGTAGATCTTGACGAAGTAGGCAATCTCCTTTCCCTTACAAACTCCTTGGTTCAACTCCACAATCTTGTCAGAGGCTCCCAAGTGACACCTAACTAATCTAGGAGACACCACTCTCCAAAAGGTAATAGACGGTGTGTTGATGATGAACTCCTTGCTCTTGTGATTGAAATGATAGTTTCCCCAACACTCAACTCTCTCTCATGGATTTGGCTATGGTGGAATATGATTTGAGTGGAAAGCAACATGGGGAAAGCTAGAGATCAAGATTCTTGTAGTTGGATTGGAATGTCTTGATCTCAACACATGAGTAGGTGGTTCTCTCTCAGAAAATGAGTAGTGGTAGTGTAGGCACATTCTGATGGCCGTCTCTCAAATGGAGAGGGGTGGAGTGGAATATATAGCCACCACACAAAATCCAAACGCTACACACATTTGACCCAACTCGGTCAGACCGAATAGAAGAACTCAATGATACCGATTTAGCTCAAAATGTGAACGATAGGAATTTCGGTGGGACAAACATTACCAACTTGATGGGACCGATGTGCTAGGACTAGGGCAAAACCTCATCTCGGTGAGACCGATTTCAGCAAAGATCAAACAGAGAGTTTGTCAGGCAAACTCGGTGGGACCGATTGCTCTATTCGATGAGACCGAAATGTTACGCGGGGAAATAGAGAGTTTGTCATGCAAACTTGGTTGGACTGATCGCCCTTTTCAATTAGACCGAAATGTTACGAGGGGAAACAGAGAGTTTGCAATGCCATCTCGGTGAGACCGAGATCCATATCGGTGTGACCGAATTGTCTAGGGTTCCTGGCAGTGGCTATGTCAACTGAACTCGGTGGCGCCGGATAGATTAAATCAGTGGGGCCGAGTTTGACTTTGGGTTTTGGACATATGTGGAAATGAGAAAGTGGCTGAGGGTTCTGGAGCAATATCACTAAGCACTTTGAGCAAGTAGACCATTAAGCAACACCTCATCCTCTTTTAATAGTATTGACTTTCCTATGGACTCAATGTGATCTTGGATCACTAAAATGTAAATGAAGAGTCCTGAGATTTTGCCAATCTTTGTTCTTAGCATTTTGAGGGGTCCACATCTCTAGTCTATGCCATGCCAATCAATGAACTTACTGAAATATTTAACTTGAATGGATATTAGTTCAATGAGATGTATGTTGTTATGAATTACCAAAACCACCCGAGGATTGGTTGTACTTTCAAATCCCCCCTTTTTGGTAATTGATGACAACATATAGATTAAAGCTTCGACAAACTATAATGTGAATGAATTACATTGTCGCTTTGAAAAGTATGTGATAAGCAAGAGCTCCCCCTAAATGTGTGCATTATTTAAAATTTGCTTTTGAATGCAAATGCACAATCAATTAGGATCATGGGTCACTCTTACATGTCACATACATCTTGGTGGAGTGCTCAAAATGATAAGATTTAAATAACCTGCACTCATCACCGAGGGTAAGTATGATTGATCATACACAAATATCATAGATAGCATCATGCAAGTACTCATTAAGGTATAGTATGATCAAACACATGATCACAAGAGTATCTCGCAAACAAGCACAAATATTGTAGCACAGGAATCAAACAACCAAACGATCAAAGTAGAAAGAAAGGCAAATAAAACCAACAAAAAGGCAAAACACTCTCTCTCTCTCTCGAAGCCTAATGATATATACACTTTTTCCCCCTTTGGCAACAAGTTACCAAAAAGATAGAAAATGCATAGTGCCATGTAGCACTCTCGAAGCTTCTCCATAGTGGTCTAGATCTTCAGCTTCTTCCTGGAGCTTCTCCATAGTGGTCTAGATCTGAAAGTGCAACTATCCCCGGGTGGTTTTGGTAATTACTAACAACATATAGCTCATTGAAGTAATGCTATCTCAAGATGATATCTCAAGAAAGTTCAATGACTGGCATGGCATAGATTAGGAATGTGGACCCCTCAAAATGCTAAGGACAAAGGATTGGCTCAAGCTCAATACTCTACATTTTCCTTTTTATTGATCCAAGATCACATTGAGTCCAAGATCGTTATGAACGAAGAACTTCTCGGAGAAGCAAAGACTCGGAAACGAATGACAAATCATCAAGGATCTATACAAGACGAAGACTTCAAGCTCATGTTGGTGAATGGGCATCCGGTTCTGACTCTGATAACCACTCCGAGAGAAGCTACTACTCCAACTCTGAAGGTACTCAAGATGAAGGTGTTGGCGGAATTGCTCTTGTGTCAACCAACTCCTACGACATATTTGACTCACCAAATGAAGGAATTGGAACATGCTTCATGGCTAAAGGCCCTAAGGTATCACACCCCGAGTATCTTGATTTCAATAGTGATGAAGATGACTTGCTAGGAGAAGATGATTTACTTGTTAGTAACAATAGTGATGAAACTTTTGATGAAAACTATGATGAAATTGCTATTAATCATAGTAATCAAGATAAAACGAATGACAATGATAAGGAGAAGATTGAGCGTCTAACTAAAGAACTAAACACTCTTAAGTTAGCTCATGAAACTACCTTGGAAGATCATCGAGAACTTTTAAAGACTCATGAGAAGTTACGCTTTGAAAAACTCAACCTTGAGCAAGAGCATGAGTTCTTAAAGGCAATCAATGATGATCTTTGCTAGAAAAGGTGCTCTTACATTGCCAAGCATTTGCTCTTATCTACCTACATGCCACAAGTAAAATCTAGCAACAAGAACAAGAAAGATTCTTCCTCTAGTAGTAACAATAATCATGCTAAATCCAATGATGTTGCTTCTAGTAGTTCTCTTGATTCCACTAAGGACTCTCTTAGCCAAGTTACACTTGAGAAAGAAAATAGCTTATTGAAGGGAATTATAAAAAAAGGTGTTTACAAGAGTATTGCCGGGAGTAAGCAATTTGTGGAGATTGTACGCAAGCAAGGAAGACACCGGAAGAATCAAGGTGTTGGTTTTGAACAAAAGTTCAATGCCAATGGAGTTGAGTGGGAGGAATATCAATACCCCAAGACGAAGTTTGTTCCTCAACAAGAGAAGTATGATCCTACTTCTTTTCAAGGACACAAGCACAAGATGATCTTTCACCACAAGACCACAATCTAAAGGGCAAGTATAAGCTTCAATAAGAGATTGATGCATTTGAAGAAGCTCCTAAGGCCTTGGTCAAGTGGGTTCCCAAGACTACATCAAGTTCTACTTCATCAAGTACAACTACAACTCCAAGGATTCCCATCAAGATGGTGTGGATCCCGAAGAAGAAGAACTAGAAAGTTCCTGAGGGTGACTCCGCCAACACACTTCACTCATATCATTTTGGCAAAGGACAAGTGCAAACAACTCTCATATCTTGCACTAATTCAAGGAGTCACAAACCCTCTCGTTGGTAAGACAAGGGACAAGGTAACCTAATGCTTTCATGGACATAATCATGTGTGCAATTCACTCTATGTCTATGGATATCCTTGTTTGTTCCTTGTGGTACTAACCCGTGTAGGTATTGAAAGTGCAACTCATTCCAATGGATTGCTCCAAATGATCTACATCAACATTGAGCATCTACATCTTCAACACCTACATGAAGTCATCATCGACAAAACCCAAGGTTAGTTCATCCCTCTTAGGGGGGATATCACATCTAGGGGGAGTTTTACTCTAACAATTGAGCTAAAGCAACTCTAATGACGTGAACACAACAATGCTTTATTTAAAAGTGGTAACCCCACTTGTGCTGAAACGATGAGTATGACCTATGATCAAATGTTCTCATTTGGCTCCTAAGTCAATATACTCATATATAGATGACCTAGTCATCACCAATTGGTTGATAGATGCTAGAATGGTTGTGCATGCTTTGCCACATGTTTCATTTGCTATATTATTGTGTGAGCATGTTGAATGCATATTTTTCTCATTCGAGTGCATGCTTTAATGTATATCATTTTCAGCGCTCCACCAAGATGTATGTGACATGGAAGAGTGACCCATGATCCTAATCGATTGTGCATTTGCATTCAAACGCTAATTTTAAATAATGCACAAATTTAGGGGGAGCTCTTTTTTATCACATACTTCTCAAAGCGACGATGCATTTAAATCTTATTATCATTTGTCGAAGCATTGAACTATATGTTCTCATAAATTACCAAAAAGGGGGAGATTGAAAGTGCAACTATCCCCGGGTGGTTTTCGTAATTACTAACAACATATAGCTCATTGAACTAATGATATCTCAAGATGATATCTCAGGAAAGTTCAATGATTGGCATGGCATGAATTAGGAATGTGGACCCCTCAAAATGCTAAGGACAAAGGATTGGCTCAAGCTCAAGACTCTACATTTTCCTTTTTAGTGATCCAAGATCACATTGAGTCCATAGGAAAAGCCAATACTATTAAAAGGGGATGAGGTGTTGCATAATGGTTTGCTTGCTCAAAAAGCTTAGTGATATGCTCCAAAACCCTCAACCATTTTCCAACATACACATATGCCAGGCCCAAGATGCGATTCTATCCCGATCACGTGACACTTACGTGATTGGGGCACAACCGCATTTCGGGCGCTTAGCAAGATGGATATCATTACATCGTACCATTACATACATACATAGGGGATACAACATTACATACAAGTCACATGAATACAACCTCATCAATTCAAGGCATCCTACTACGGATGCAAACAAGAAAAGCATAGTGACATCCATCTGCTATCCCAGGCTGCCGACCCAGAACCTAACCCAAGACTGAAGAAGAAGAGGAAGAAAGAAAGAACTCCAACACAACGATCATCGCTCTCACGTCAAGTCATCGGAAACCTTTACCTGCAACTGTTGTTGTAGTATCTGTGAGCCACGAGGACTCAGCAATCCCATAACCATGGGTAACAAGACTATCAAAGCTTAATGGGTAGGAAGAGGTAAAGTGGTGAGGTTGCAGCAGTGACTAAGCAATATATGGTGGCTAACTGACGAGTACAAGAATAATATGAGCATCTACGCAAGCGGTCGCCAACTAGTAATGATCGCTAAAGATCCTGAACTACCTATGAGTCAAACATAACCCCACCGTGTTCTCTTCTCAAGTGAAAAGAGACAGTCACGGTTACTCACACAATTGTGTGTTTTACTTCGGATCCTCTGACAAGTTTTCTACAACCGGACATTAACAAATTCCAATCTTCCGCGGGCACGGCTTTCGAAAGATCATAACCCTGCAGGGGTGTCCCAACTTAGCCCATCACAAGCTCTCACGATCAGCAGAAGTAATAATAATATTACCACTTATCTTAGGGACAATCCAATCAGGCTCGGCATCCCGGTGCACAAGACATTTCGACAATGGTTAAACAAGTCCGGCAAGACCTCCCGGTGTGTCAACACCCTGATAGTAGCCGCGCGTATCTCATCTCAGGCGACGACCGGATGGGTGATGCTACAGGTAAAACCAGCCCTCGAGTTTCCTCGAGGTGGCCCCGCAGGCTCCCCATTTGGGACCAACACCATCAGCACTTGCCCCCACTGCTATGTATAAAGAATCTCGGGTAGCGCTAACTCCCTATGCAATTAATTAATTAATTAAGTTTTTATTATGCTGCAATAAAACCAATGTTGGGCCTTGCTGGAGAAGTTTTATTCAAAGACGAACTGTCAAGGGGTCCCCATATACCCAACCGTGTAAGGAACGTGAAATCAAGGAACATAATGACGGTTTATCGGCGCCTAAGGTGGCATGAGTGGAACAAAACACCGAGCAAGAGGCCAAGCTGTCACACCCTGCATTTTGTAACATGTTATTTGTAACTTTGAAGCATGAAAATTTGGACCAGCAAAATTTTTTAGCATCATTTGGCTTTTATTTGGAATTGAGTTTTCTTCATTTGCTTTTTCATGTGCTCATTAAAGTCAACTATGATCTCTTGTAGATTTCATCTCTATACTCAAAACTTCTGCCCAATGATCATGCCAAGTGTTATATAACAGTATAGTATTTTCTTACAAAATTAATTTGGCCAAAAAGTATTTTATAAATTTAGTTTTCCAAAAAAACCCTGAATTGAGATTTGCACTGCAAGTACTTGATTTAGGGTGTGAAAATTATTTCAAAAGGTTTATTTGAGACCTAGTAGTTATAGGACTCCCAGAAACCACAAAGGTATAATTTTAAAAGTTATTTTCCTATTTGATTTAAAAGCTTTTTCTTAAGGCCAGAAATGGTCTTTAATAGGGGAAAATTATTTAACTGTTTCAAAAATATTTGCCAAAAATTCAGAGAGACTCATAGGACATATATTATCCATATATAAGAGTTTCAACACTTGGTCATGTTCAAAATAATGGGCTAAACCCTCTAAAACCCTTTCTGGATATTTCAAGCTTTTGAAATATTTACAAAGGAAATTTTCTCCAAAATTCCAGGGAAATTCTATCATGTCATATATGACATATTTGATGATCTTGCCAAGTCCCATGCCTTCGGAAGCAAGAAAACCTCAAACCCCTTCATCACCATTCTGTCCATATTTGAAGTTTGAGCAACTTTACATTGCCAAACTTGTCCAATTGCTCTCAAACTTGGTGCACATGCTAGAATGACCTAATAAGGCATCTAGACCAAATGGCACAAGATTTGAAATAGAGCAACTTGATCAGATCACCTCAAAACCCTTTTTGTTCAAATGCAAATTTGAACAACTTTACATTACCAACTTTTTATCTGGAGCTTCAAACTTTGTGGGCATGATCAATACCCCAAATGATGATACTACACCAAGTGGTGCATCAAGGGGAGATGATTAGCTTGACTCAATCAAGATGAAGCTGTTTCTGTTGATTTCTAGGGTTCACCAAAGTTACATTGGCTAGTTTCTCCAAATGAGCCCAAATTTGGTGAAGCACCCTATTTTCTCATGCCTTTCAACCCTGTCAAGTGCCATGTCAAGTGGACTTCATTTACTTGATCAAACACTGATCAAACACCTTCTGCAGAAATGCTAAAACCCCCAATTTGACCACTTTCACTTTTCTCCATGGCCTCAACTTCTTACCACAAGCTCATTGAGTTACCAGCTACCTCCAGTAACTCCCCCAGCACCCCAGCTCCATGATTGAAGGGTGAAACCCTTGTTTTACCTTGCTGTACAGCCAACTTTCACCATTTCACCAACACTCTCCCTCTCTCTCTGCATCCCCAGGGCATCCAAGGCCTCAGGCCCTTTCTTTACTCCTCCCACAACGTGCTGGACACTGTTGGACACGCTGGATCGGACCAAACCAGCGAGAGCGCGGTGATGCCAGTCAAACGCACGCTCTGGAGCGCGCAAACAGTGCACCCCGCACGCTGGCTCCAGCCAATCGCCGATCCCCGACAGCCTCGGGCCTCCCCCTCGCGCCAGTCGAGACGCCTCGACGTCCGCGACCTCCCCGGCGCTGTCCCACCTCCTCCTGCGCCCTCCAGTGAACGTCGTCGCACGCGCACCGGCCGCCCGCTTCGGCCATTCTTCTGCTTCACACGTGCGCGCTCCTCTGACGCTCCCCCGCTCCTCTTATCCCCTCAGCTGGACGTGGAGCTAGTCCACGGACCTCCCCGGCGTGTTCCCAGGCTCCAGAACCCTCTCTAGCCTCGCCTGCAACCTCGCCGGCGCACGGGTCCATGGTGAACCACGGGCGCGACTATATAAGGCCCTTCCGAGCCTCTCCAGCACCATCACCAGCCTCACACCTCTCCTCTGAGACCCCCAGCACCCTCAGTTCGACCCCAGGACGCCCCAGTGCTCGGGATCGACCGGAGCTCCGCCGCGTCGGGCTGCCGGCGATCTCGAGGTACGGGCCTCCCCTGCCTCTCCTTCCACTCGTTTCGGAACCGCCGCACTCCACTGATCATTTCCCCCTGTTTCCCCTCTCTGTGGCCGCCGGAAACAGCCGCAGCCACCACCCGCCGACGAGCTTCCGCTGCCCCACCTCGTCGCCGGCGAACCAGGCCTCCCCGCCGTGCCGCACTACCACCACTGCAACCGCGACACGACACTGAGCTCAACCCTGCCCTCCGTTGCCGTCGCCGTGGCCGGAATCCTCGCCGGTGAGCTCGCCGCCGCCGTGGTCGTGGGGTTAGAGATGACAGGCGGGCCCCGCCTGTCATCCCCTCACCTCTCTCCCCCTCCTCTGTGCCGCTGACCCACGGGCCCCTCCCATCAGGTTTGAAAACCTGACATGCGCGCGCGCTGGCTCCGTGCGGCTGGGCCAGTCCGTCTGGGCCGTGCACTGTGGCCTCCTCTGGCCCAGTGCACAGGACCCTTTTTCATTTTTCTTTTCTGTTGATGTTTTAAACATTTATATAGAAAAGAATATTGATCCAAATTAAATAATTCCAACTCCTAAAATCTTGTAATATTCCAACCTATTTAATGGTACTACTTTCACTCAAATCCATGAAACTTTGCTGTACTGTTCAAATTTAAATTCAAATTTGGGCAGTAATACTCCTGTTCAAAAATCAATCTATTCCATTCTGTAACTCCAAAACTCCAACTAAGATTTTTCACCATCTTAGAAATCCCCCTAGTATTTTACAAAAATGAGTTGACATTTTTCTGAGCACTTTGATTTTTCTGTATTGTTTGTTTTCTTATTTTCCCGTGGTTATTGTGCGACGTATAGATCCCGTATTTGACGAGGTTGCTGTGGAAGAAGAAGGAGAAGGATTTGAAGACTTTGAAGACCAAGCCAATCCAGGCAAGCAGCCCTTTGACCATGATACACTTGTTCTTCGGAACCCGTTTGTTTCCGATGCATGATGATTAGGGTTACGATGGTAACCTAGATGAACCACCACATGATGCATGCTTTATTGTTGATCTTGCTATGCGCTAGATGACATGCAATAGGTGGTCATGATGCTTATATGATGCATGACAAGATCTTGATCTTGCTACGTGCTAGATGACATGCATATGGTTAGTGGTTATGATTAGTGATGCATGAGTGACATGAACCTTCATGGTTGAAAACTTTGCATAAACCCCGTCGGGTGCCATTTATGCCCGAGGGAGATGATGATGATGAGTTGGGTGACCACTTGATGACGAAGTGGTGTGCCAAGGAAAGTGTGTGTGTTTTCAAACGGATTGGTTGAAGTTGCGACCGTTATTCCAACCATACATGTGCAACCACACTACCCCTTATGGGACGGGGCTTTATTGATTACTTAGGTCGATACTAGCATGGTGCCCGCATTACTAGTGACGGGAAGACTTGAGGTCTTTCCCGGGACGAGGTCGTGCTTGGATAGACGACCATGACTGTTTTCACAGGGCACCGGACACACCGTTGGTCCCTTCGGGTATGCGTGAACATTGAATTAGGGCAAGTCCCGTGATCTATTGTTTGTACCCGAGGGCCGTGTGCCAACGAGTGGACTCTATGTTAGTGTCGTCTAAGGAAAGATAATGACCGGGTGCTTACCCCGGGTACTTGAGGTGCCGCGGGTCGTGGATGACACGGAAGTTCCCCAGATCTTGTGGGTAAAGTGTACAACCTCTGCAGAGTGTCAAACTATTCGAATAGCCGTGTCCACGGTCATGGACAGTTGGGTAACCGCTCTTGGGCTACGTCCAATGTTTGTGAAACCATGCGTGTGTATGTGAGTCAAGGTGGTGACTTGACTCGATGAAATGAATCATATTCATGTTGATGTCGGTAACCTGTCTTCGATGTTACGCGAGGTTGTTGATGCATAAACTTGATGGTAGAATATTTGTTCTAGCCTTGCTAGATTGATCATTGTTATTCATTTGCACTGTTACTTGAACTACATCATGGGTTGCTTGCGAGTACATTCAAAGTACTCAATGGCTTGCCACTGGTTATTTAATTGGCCAGGCATGGAAGAACAGGAATATGAGGAAGAGTTCTTTGGAGACGAACATGCGAACTAGGACGCTATCCCAGTCAGAATGCCTGTAGGGTTAAGGCAGATGGCATGGGTTCTACCCGTTTATCGAAGACTTCCGCTATTTGAGTTATTTGCTATTCAGCCCGTGAGGCTCTATCTATGTAAGACTTGGCCATAATGGCCCTAATTCGTGTAAGACTATTTGTATGGATGTAAGACTCTTGTTATTTCAGCTTCTGTGTGTTCAGTGAGCATTGATCTCTGGGATCACTGTACACGTGCATTCGGTGATCTCGACTTCTAAGTCGGGGTCCCCACAAAGCTGGTATCAGAGCCATCCTGACTGTAGGAAGCCTTAGTTAGCATGGGCGTTAGTTAGTTGAGACCCCTTTTCAAAAACCTTCTGAACCTCTCTTCTTTTCTAAACCTGAGATTTCCTCAGCTTATTAACCCCTCCTATTCCACCTTTGTAGATGGCCGCTGTACCCGAAGAGCACCTGACCACTGGGTTTCCCCTACTTCTCGAGGATAGCCTCTAGGAGTGTCAGTTCCACCGAGCACCCATCCTCACCTACCTCGAGCATTGGGTGAGCGATACTGAGGTGGAGTACCATGTGGAAGTGATCGTGAAGGCGAACGATCCTCCCACAAGTTGGTTCTTCGAGGGACCCCAGATGGCGACACTACCACTTGCTGTCGAGGCTGCTGCACTCAAGGCACTAACCCGTCTCCGCGAGCTTCTTCCGGAGATGGCAGCCAAGATGGCAACTCGCTTCTTACCTTACCGGAAGGAAGGTGACGAAGAAAGCAGCGCACTAGCCCCTCCACTGAAGGAAGGACTCTCGCTTCGGTTCCAGACCTACTTCAGTCTATGTGCCGACAGCTTGGCACAAGACCTGGCCTCAGAATCAATGAAGCTTCGAGAAGAACTTCACAAGACCAAGGCACTTCTTCGTCGAGCTCAAGAGAAGGCAAACAGGATCAAGAAGGAAGGAGCACCTCCTGGACAATCCGCTATCGCATATCGAGGCAGAAGGCCCTCCGAGGATGTATCTTCCAAGGGTGAAGAACCACCTCGGCGACGCCGGATGACAGCAAGGGAATATCGCAAGCTTTTCCCTGCACCACCGTCGAAGCACCGTCGTATCCAACTCCTCCACTCCCCCACTCCCTCAAGTGACAAGGGAGCCCAGACAGATGAACACAAGGAGGAAGACCCAGAAGAGCCGGAATACGCGACCGAGCATTCCGCCGCTTAGGCATTATTCGCTACTCGGATATGCCATTTGTAACGCCTACGGTAGGATAGGTCGTGTAACCCCTATGCGCAGTCGAGTCCTTGTATGGTTCATATGAAACCATCTAGTGTTTGCTTTTGTTGTGTCTGGATGTATGTCGTAATCTTACTTCGGGAATGTGTAAACGACTACATCACCCATCTGGATTTTAATGAATGTGTTTTGGCCTTACGGCCCTTGCATGATTTGATTTAGTGTCACACCCACCCCCTTACTAGGAACCCATCTATCTTGCTTTCCCTCTTCCGAGTCATGAGACCTTTTACCGCTCCAATAGGATGCCTGTTGTAACTCGTACTGGTACCTCTACCCAGCAGCCCGAAGCCGGAGCATCCTCTCAGCCAGAGGCAGGCCACGACCAAACCAACGACCAAGCTCCACCACCACCTCCTCCAAGCATGGACATGGCTCAGCTTCTCCAAGCTTTCCGAGAGGAACGCCAAGCCAACACTGCAGCTCTCCAGCTGATTGCTCAAGCTGTCGCCAACAACCGCCAGCCGGCGGGGAATGGCAATGGACGTTCCACGTTGGCAGAGTTCAAGAAGCATGCACCGCCAACCTTCATCGAGACTGCTGAACCCCTGGATGCAGACGACTGGGTCCGTTCCATTGAGGATATACTGGAACTAGTCGGATGCACCGAAGATCGCGAGAAGGTGGCTTATGCAGCACACTGCCTCGGGGGAACTGCTAGAGCTTGGTGGGATGGATTCAAGGTCATGCATGCTGAACAAGACATCACTTGGGTTAACTTCAAGGCAGAATTCCGCAAGGCCCACATTCCTTCCGGAATCATGGCTATCAAAAAGCGTGAGTTCCGAGCCCTGAAGCAAGGAAGTGGCACTGTCAAGGAGTACATGCAGAAGTTCAGTGTTCTGTCAAGGTATGCCCCTGAAGATGTCAGCACTGATACTGCCAAAAGGGAGCGCTTCATGGAAGGCCTTAATCAGACTCTGCAATATTCGCTTGTCGTGTGCGACTGCCCATCTTTCCCTGACCTGGTAAACAAGGCACTTATGCTTGAAGACAAGCGGCGTGCTTTGGAAGACACTCGCAAGCGCAAGTTGGTCAGTAAGGGAAGTTCCAGCAACCAGAAGCCTCGTCCGTGGCAGTCAGCCCCGGCCAAGCCAGCCTATCAGCAGCCAAGAGCTCCTGCACCTCGTGCCAATCCTCAGCCTCAGCAGTATGCCAACCCCAGGCCAGCCTTCAACCCCAATACCAGTGGTGGCAACAAGATCAACACTCCAAACCAAGTCACTTGCTTTGGGTGTGGTCAGCCCGGACACATCTCCAGGGTGTGCCCCAACAAGAAGCCTGATGCCCCGCGCCCCAATGCGCAGAACCAGGGACAAGGCCGTGGAATGCCACCAAGGAACCCAGCTCCTCGCAATCCACCGAACTATGGGAAGGGGCGTGTGAATCACGTCACTGCTGAAGAAGCCCAGGAAGACACGGACGTCGTGTTGGGTACGTTCCTTGTCAACTCAGCACCTGCAACTGTCTTGTTTGATTCTGGAGCAACGCATTCAGTTGTCACTCAAAGATTTGCATTAAAAAGTGGCATGACCCCTACATCCCTGAATAACCCTATGGTGGTACAAACCCCCGGAGCCGAGATGAGAGCCAAGATAGGCTGTAAAGGAGTCAGTGTTACCATTAACGGTGTAGACTTCCTAGCAGACCTTATCATCCTGAGATCGCAAGGCTTGGATGTGATCTTAGGGATGGATTGGCTCAGTAAGCACCAAGGCTTGTTAGACTGTGCCAATCGGACAGTCACTGTGACCAATGACCAGGGAGTCGAAGTCAAGTTTGCCCCCAACTCCTCTTCCGCTCAAGCCGCTAAAGTCAACTGTCTGTCTGAAGTTGGGCTAGATCAAGTACCGGTGGTATGTGAGTATCCTGATGTCTTTCCGGATGAACTACCGGGAATGCCCCCTGACCGTGACATTGAGTTCATCATTGAGCTCGTGCCCGGAGCAGGACCCATCTATAAGAAGCCTTATAGAATGGGGACGGAAGAATTAGCCGAGTTGAAGAAGCAGCTAGAAGAGCAGCTAAGGAAGGGATTTATTCACCCGAGTGCCTCCCCTTGGGGATCTCCTGTTCTGTTTGTGGCCAAGAGGGACGGTACCATCCGCTTATGCATTGACTATCGTTCCCTCAATGAAGTTACAATCAAGAACAAGTACCCGCTTCCCAAGATCGAAGATCTGTTTGATCAACTCGGCGGAGCCAAGGTATTCTCCAAGATCGACCTCAGATCTAGGTATTACCAGCTGAAGATCAGACCCCAAGATATTCCGAAGACGGCATTCGTAACCAGATATGGCCTGTATGAGTGCACGGTCATGTCTTTTGGGTTAACCAATGCCCCAGCTTACTTCATGTACCTCATGAATAAAGTCTTCATGGAATATTTGGACAAGTTTGTTGTTGTCTTCATTGATGACATTCTTGTGTTCTCGAAGTCGGAGGAAGAGCATGAGCAGCATCTGAGGATGGTCCTAGACAAGCTTCGTGAGCACCAACTATATGCCAAATTTAGCAAGTGTGAGTTCTGGCTGCATAAAGTTGGATTCTTAGGTCATGTCTTGACCGAGGAAGGATTATCTGTTGATCCTGCTAAAATCGAAGCTGTGACCCAATGGCAATCTCCAACGACCGTCAAGGAAGTCAGAAGCTTCCTCAGATTAGCGGGCTATTACCGCAAGTTCGTGGAAGGATTCTCTAGCATTGCACGACCAATGACTCGGCTCCTCAAAAAGGACAAGAAGTTCGAGTGGACGCCAAAATGCGAAGAGAGCTTCCAAGAGCTCAAGAAGAGATTGACCACCGCCCCAGTTCTGGCAACACCTGATATTCACAAGGAGTTCGTGATATATTGTGATGCCTCTCGAACCGGATTGGGAAGCGTTCTGATGCAAGAAGGCCGCGTCATAGCATACCTCTCCAGGCAGCTACGACCGCATGAGGAGAACTACGGTACTCACGATCTTGAGCTAGCGGCAGTAGTTCATGCCTTGAAGACATGGCGGCATTACCTCCTAGGGAAACAGTGTGAGATTTACACAGACCGCAAGAGTCTGAAGTATATTTTCACTCAAAAGGAATTAAACATGAGGCAGCGGAGATGGTTGGAACTCATCAAAGATTATGACCTCAGTGTTCAGTATCACCCTGGGAAGGCTAACGTGGTGGCCGATGCCTTAAGCAGGAAGGCTTGCTCTTTGAATGTCATTATTCGAGAAAGGCAACCAACCTTGTTTAAGGAGATCGAACAATTCAGTTTGGAATTGGTCACCCCCGGATTTCTGGATCATTTGGAAGTCAGACCAACCCTGATGGACGACGTCAAGAAGGCTCAAGATGGTCACGCAAGCATCGAAGGTATCAAGAGGAAGATGAAGCTGGGCAAGGCCCCAGGATTCTCTGAAGACGAGCACGGAATTGTTTGGTACAAAGGTCACCTCTGCGTACCAAACAACACCGAGCTGAAGACGCTGATTCTACAAGAAGCCCACGACACTCCGTATTCCATCCACCCCGGAGGAACCAAGATGTACCAAGACTTGAAGGCACGATTCTGGTGGCACGGTATGAAGAGAGAGAATGCAACCTATATTGCAAGGTGTGATGTGTGCCAAAGGGTCAAGGCTGAATATCAGCGACCTGCTGGATTGCTTCAACCACTCCAAGTTCCTGAGTGGAAGTGGGATAAAGTCGGAATGGACTTCATCACTGGATTACCAAGGTCGAATAGAGGACATGACTCTATCTGGGTCATAGTCGATCATTTGACCAAGGTGGCTCATTTCATTCCTGTCAAGACTACCTACTGAGGCAACCAGCTGGCAACTCTCTATATCAACCGAATCGTAAGTCTTCACGGTGTTCCCAAGGAGATTGTGTCAGATCGAGGCACCCAGTTCACTTCTAGGTTATGGAAGAGATTCCAAGAAGCCTTGGGAACCAAATTGTCTTTCAGCACAGCTTTCCACCCACAGACCGGAGGTCAAACTGAGCGAGTCAATCAGATTCTCGAGGACATGCTCCGAGCCTGTGTCCTGGCATATGGAGCCAAGTGGGAAGACTGTCTCCCTTTTGCCGAGTTCTCCTATAACAACAGTTACCAGTCAAGCCTTCAGATGGCACCATTCGAGGTGTTGTACGGACGCAGATGCCGCACACCCCTCAATTGGTCAGAGACTGGAGAAGGACTAGTCTTTGGACCAGATATTCTCCGCGCAGCAGAAGAGCAAGTCCAACTAGTCAGAGAGCGATTAAAGGCAGCCAAGTCAAGGCAGAAGAGTTATGCTGACACTCGACGCCGAGACATGAGTTTCCGTGTCGGAGATCATGTGTACCTGCGGGTAACTCCTCTGAAGGGAACCAAGCGTTTCCACGTCAAGGGGAAGCTCGCGCCAAGGTTCATTGGCCCTTTCAAGATCACCGACCGACGAGGAGAAGTGGCTTATCAGTTGGAGCTACCACCTGAGCTATCCGATGTGCACAATGTATTCCATGTGTCACAACTCCGGAAATGTCTCCAAGTTCCAGACAAGCCCAATCTCTACAAGGATGTGGATCACCAAGCCATTGATCTGCAGCCTGATTTGACCTACCGCGAGAAGCCCATTCGCATTCTGGACGAAGCAGAACGGCGTACGCGGAGCCGTACCATCAAGTATTTCAAGGTCCAGTGGAGCAACCACACCGAAGCAGAAGCAACCTGGGAACGAGAAGACTATCTTAGATCCGAGTTTCCCGACCTCTTTTAAGCCCTAGTTTAGGAATCTCGGGGACGAGATTCTTGTAAGGGGGGTAGGTCTGTCACACCCTGCATTTTGTAACATGTTATTTGTAACTTTGAAGCATGAAAATTTGGACCAGCAAAATTTTTTAGCATCATTTGGCTTTTATTTGGAATTGAGTTTTCTTCATTTGCTTTTTCATGTGCTCATTAAAGTCAACTATGATCTCTTGTAGATTTCATCTCTATACTCAAAACTTCTGCCCAATGATCATGCCAAGTGTTATATAACAGTATAGTATTTTCGTACAAAATTAATTTGGCCAAAAAGTATTTTATAAATTTAGTTTTCCAAAAAACCCCTGAATTGAGATTTGCACTGCAAGTACTTGATTTAGGGTGTGAAAATTATTTCAAAAGGTTTATTTGAGACCTAGTAGTTATAGGACTCCCAGAAACCACAAAGGTATAATTTTAAAAGTTATTTTCCTATTTGATTTAAAAGCTTTTTCTTAAGGCCAGAAATGGTCTTTAATAGGGGAAAATTATTTAACTGTTTCAAAAATATTTGCCAAAAATTCAGAGAGACTCATAGGACATATATTAGCCATATATAAGAGTTTCAACACTTTGTCATGTTCAAAATAATGGGCTAAACCCTCTAAAACCCTTTCTGGATATTTCAAGCTTTTGAAATATTTACAAAGGAAATTTTCTCCAAAATTCCAGGGAAATTCTATCATGTCATATATGACATATTTGATGATCTTGCCAAGTCCCATGCCTTCGGAAGCAAGAAAACCTCATCAAACCCCTTCATCACCATTATGTCCATATTTGAAGTTTGAGCAACTTTACATTGCCAAACTTGTCCAAATGCTCTCAAACTTGGTGCACATGCTAGAATGACCTAATAAGGCATCTAGACCAAATGGCACAAGATTTGAAATAGAGCAACTTGATCAGATCACCTCAAAACCCTTTCTGTTCAAATGCAAATTTGAACAACTTTACATTACCAACTTTTTATCTGGAGCTTCAAACTTTGTGGGCATGATCAATACCCCAAATGATGATACTACACCAAGTGGTGCATCAAGGGGAGATGATTAGCTTGACTCAATCAAGATGAAGCTGTTTCTGTTGATTTCTAGGGTTCACCAAAGTTACATTGGCTAGTTTCTCCAAATGAGCCCAAATTTGGTGAAGCACCCTATTTTCTCATGCCTTTCAAACTTGTCAAGTGCCATGTCAAGTGGACTTCATTTACTTGATCAAACACTGATCAAACACCTTCTGCAGAAATGCTAAAACCCCCAATTTGACCACTTTCACTTTTCTCCATGGCCTCAACTTCTTACCACAGGCTCATTGAGTTACCAGCTACCTCAAGTAACTCCCCCAGCACCCCAGCTCCATGATTGAAGGGTGAAACCCTTGTTTTACCTTGCTGTACAGCCAACTTTCACCATTTCACCAACACTCTCCCTCTCTCTCTGCATCCCCAGGGCATCCAAGGCCTCAGGCCCTTTCTTTACTCCTCCCACAACGTGCTGGACACTGTTGGACACGCTGGATCGGACCAAACCGGCGAGAGCGCGGCGATGCCAGTCAAACGCACGCTCTGGAGCGCGCAAACAGTGCACCCCGCACGCTGGCTCCAGCCAATCGCCGATCCCCGACAGCCTCGGGCCTCCCCCTCGCGCCAGTCGAGACGCCTCGACGTCCGCGACCTCCCCAGCGCTGTCCCCCCTCCTCCTGCGCCCTCCAGTGAACGTCGTCGCACGCGCACCGGCCGCCCGCTTCGGCCATTCTTCTGCTTCACACGCGCGCGCGCGCTCCTCTGACGCTCCCCCGCTCCTCTTATCCCCTCAGCTGGACGTGGAGCTAGTCCACGGACCTCCCCGGCGTGTTCCCAGGCTCCAGAACCCTCTCTAGCCTCGCCTGCAACCTCGCCGGCGCACGGGTCCACGGTGAACCACGGGCGCGACTATATAAGGCCCTTCCGAGCCTCTCCAGCACCATCACCAGCCTCACACCTCTCCTCTGAGACCCCCAGCACCCTCAGTTCGACCTTAGGACGCCCCAGTGCTCGGGATCGACCGGAGCTCCGTCGCGTCGGGCCGCCGGCGATCTCGAGGTACAGGCCTCCCCTGCCTCTCCTTCCACTCGTTTCGGAACCGCCGCACTCCACTGATCATTTCCCCCCTGTTTCCCCTCTCTGTGGCAGCCGGAAACAGCCGCAGCCACCACCCGCCGACGAGCTTCCGCCGCCCCACCTCGTCGCCGGCGAACCAGGCCTCCCCGCCGTGCCGCACTACCACCACTGCAACCGCGACACGACGCTGAGCTCAACCCTGCCCTCCGTTGCCGTCGCCGTGGCCAGAATCCTCGCCGGTGAGCTCGCCGCCGCCGTGGTCGTGGGGTTAGAGATGACAGGCGGGCCCCGCCTGTCATCCCCCCACCTCTCTCCCCCTCCTCTGTGCCGCTGACCCACGGGCCCCGCCCGTCAGGTTTGAAAACCTAACGTGCGCGCGCGCTGGCTCCGTGCGGCTGGGCCAGTCCGTTTGGGCCGTGCACTGTGGCCTCCTCTGGCCTAGTGCACAGGACCCTTTTTCTTTTTTCTTTTCTGTTGATGTTTTAAACATTTATACAGAAAAGAATATTGATCCAAATTAAATAATTCCAACTCCTAAAATCTTGTAATATTCCAACCTATTTAATGGTACTACTTTCACTAAAATCCATGAAACTTTGCTGTACTGTTCAAATTTAAATTCAAATTTGGGCAGTAATACTCCTGTTCAAAAATCAATCTATTCCATTCTGTAACTCCAAAACTCCAACTAAGATTTTTCCCCATCTTAGAAATCCCCCTAGTATTTTACAAAAATGAGTTGACATTTTTCTGAGCACCTTGATTTTTCTGTATTGTTTGTTTTCTTATTTTCCCGTGGTTATTGTGCGGCGTATAGATCCCGTATTTGACGAGGTTGTTGTGGAAGAAGAAGGAGAAGGATTTGAAGACTTTGAAGACCAAGCCAATCCAGGCAAGCAGCCCTTTGACCATGATACACTTGTTCTTCGGAACCCGTTTGTTTCCGATGCATGATGATTAGGGTTACGATGGTAACCTAGATGAACCACCACATGATGCATGCTTTATTGTTGATCTTGCTATGCGCTAGATGACATGCAATAGGTGGTCATGATGCTTATATGATGCATGACAAGATCTTGATCTTGCTACGTGCTAGATGACATGCATATGGTTAGTGGTTATGATTAGTGATGCATGAGTGACATGAACCTTCATGGTTGAAAACTTTGCATAAACCCCGTCGGGTGCCATTTATGCCTGAGGGAGATGATGATGATGAGTTGGGTGACCACTTGATGACGAAGTGGTGTGCCAAGGAAAGTGTGTGTGTTTTCAAACGGATTGGTTGAAGTTGCGACCGTTATTCCAACCATACATGTGCAACCACACTACCCCTTATGGGACGGGGCTTTATTGATTACTTAGGTCGATACTAGCATGGTGCCCGCATTACTAGTGACGGGAAGACTTGAGGTCTTTCCCGGGACGGGGTCATGCTTGGATAGACGACCATGACTGTTTTCACAGGGCACCGGACACACCGTTGGTCCCTTCGGGTATGCGTGAACATTGAATTAGGGCAAGTCCCGTGATCTATTGTTTGTACCCGAGGGCCGTGTGCCAACGAGTGGACTCTATGTTAGTGTCGTCTAAGGAAAGATAATGACCGGGTGCTTACCCCGGGTACTTGAGGTGCCGCGGGTCGTGGATGACACGGAAGTTCCCCAGATCTTGTGGGTAAAGTGTACAACCTCTGCAGAGTGTCAAACTATTCGAATAGCCGTGTCCACGGTCATGGACAGTTGGGTAACCGCTCTTGGGCTACGTCCAATGTTTGTGAAACCATGCGTGTGTATGTGAGTCAAGGTGGTGACTTGACTCGATGAAATGAATCATATTCATGTTGATGTCGGTAACCTGTCTTCGAGGTTACGCGAGGTTGTTGATGCATAAACTTGATGGTAGAATATTTGTTCTAGCCTTGCTAGATTGATCATTGTTATTCATTTGCACTGTTACTTGAACTACATCATGGGTTGCTTGCGAGTACATTCAAAGTACTCATTGGCTTGCCACTGGTTATTTAATTGGCCAGGCATGGAAGAACAGGAATATGAGGAAGAGTTCTTCGGAGACGAACATGCGAACTAGGACGCTATCCCAGTCAGAATGCATGTAGGGTTAAGGCAGATGGCATGGGTTCTACCCGTTTATCGAAGACTTCCGCTATTTGAGTTATTTGCTATTCAGCCCGTGAGGCTCTATCTATGTAAGACTTGGCCATAATGGCCCTAATTCGTGTAAGACTATTTGTATGGATGTAAGACTTTTGTTATTTCAGCTTCTGTGTGTTCAGTGAGCATTGATCTCTGGGATCACTGTACACGTGCATTCGGTGATCTCGACTTCTAAGTCGGGGTCCCCACACAAGCCTTCCACCCATGCCCAGTATATAGGTGTGTTAATAATAATAATTGATATTGTGATATCCAACAACAAGTTCCAACATGGAACGATCTTCATCTTCACCTACAATTAACAACGCTATAAGAGGGGCTGAGCAAGCGGGTAACATAGCCAAACAATGGTTTTGCTGGGAAGGTTTCAAAGGTTAGAGGTTTCATGGCAACAAGGAGAGGGCTGACAAATAGATAGGTAGTGCGACATATAACGATAGCATCGAGACACTAAGCATGGCAATGATAGTAAAGGTATCCAAGGAGATGGTCATCTTGCCTGAGATCCCGCAAGGAAGAAGAATGGATCCATGAAGAAGACGAAGAAGAAGCCTTGAGGACGAACCACATGTAGTCGAACGAATCCTCACGATCGCAACGAAACAAGAACTATCGAGAAGAAGCACAACCGGAAAGAAGCAAACAACATGGTAAACACACAAGCATAAACATGGCATAATGCTCAATCAAGTATGATGCATGACAAGATTAAATAGGCATGGCATGGCAAAGTACAACAAACAATACTACAAGTTAAGTGGAGATCAATATGCAACGAGTTGCATATTGATGGAACACCACATCCAATTATTTAGTTCACTCTCGTTTACGAACCCAACAATATTAAATGTTTTTAAACATGGCAAGAGGTCAAGCATATATAAACTATCTATTTAGTCAAGTTTAAATGAGGCCGAAACAACAAACAACCATTCCGGAAAATCCCCATGTGCAATTATTGGATTTGGTACTGTTCTGCCCTATACACCATTTTAATGTTGTTAAACAGCAAGATAAAGTGCACCAAGTTAAACTATGCATTTTTCTACCCCATTTACATATAAAGTTTATTAAATTTGGAGCTACGGTTATTTAGTTATGAATTAAACCATTTTAACAAGACATTTATGTAAATTTAGTCAAACAACAATTTTAAACAGTTTGAACATGGATGGAAGTTGAATATTGTGAAAGTACATGAAAATCTAAGCAAGATGCATATATGACATGTTTAAAACTGATGCATGGTTATTTAATTATGAGCAATGCCAAAATAATGGCATTTCTAAAATTATGCATGCACTGGATATATGACAAAATCACAGAATGGAAAAGAAAACGTTGCGGGCCGAATGTGATGCGCTATGACAGCCCACCAGCAAGCAGATTTGGCTCAGTTAAAAAAATAACATGACACAGAGAAAAATATTGAGCATGTCTAGGATTTGATCCCAGGACCTCTCAGTTGGCGAATCAGGTGCTGGTACTTAAGAAGAACGGCACTTGGCGTATGTGTGTGGATTACACAGATTTGAACAAGGCTTGCCTAGCTGATCCTTTTGCTCTCCCTCGTATTGACCAAATCATTGATGCTACGGCGGGTTGTGATCGTTTGAGTTTTCTGGATGGATATTCCGGCTATCATCAGATCAAAATGGCAGTTAAGGACCTGCAGAAGACATCTTTTATAACTCCCTTTGGAGCCTTCTACTATGTATCTATGCCCTTTGGGCTCAAGAGTGCCCAGGCGACTTACCAGTGTTGTGTGCAGAATTGTCTTCATAAACAGATTGGGCGTAATGTTCATGCATATGTGGATGATATTGTGGTGAAATCCAGAAAGGAGGAGACGTTAATAGATGATTTAAAGGAAACCTTTGATAATCCCCGGGTCTATAAGATGATGCTTAATCCGGCCAAGTGTGTTTTTGGTGTACCGGCAGGCAAGCTCTTGGGGTTTCTGGTGTCTAACAGGGGCATTGAAGCTAATCCAGAGAAGATCAAAGCTATTACCTCCCTGGCTAAACCGGCGTGTATCAGTGACGTTCAACGTTTGGCGGGCCGTATTGCAGCACTAAGCCGGTTTATCAGCCGGTTGGGAGAAAAAGCTATCCCTCTTTACCAGATGATGAAAAAGACAGCAAATTTTGTCTGGAGTGATGCTGCTAATGCGGCGTTTGAGGACTTGAAGAAATAGTTGACAGAACCAGCTGTCCTTGCTACTCCGGTCGATAAAGAGCCACTGTTGTTGTATGTGGCTGCTAATGCCCGGGTCGTCAGTGTGGCCATTGTAGTGGAGCACAAGGAGGCTGGGAAGGAATATCCGGTTCAACGGCTAGTTTTCTATATCAATGAGGTGCTTATTGAATACAAACAGAGGTATCTGCATTGGCAGAAACTGGTGTATGGAGTCTTCATGGCAAGCCGGAAGCTTAAGCAATATTTTCAAGGTCATCCCATCACTGTGGTCAGCTCTGCCCCTTTGGGAGATATAATCCAAAACAGAGAAGCAACTGGCCGGGTTGCCAAGTGGGCCATTGAGCTTGGACCTCACGGGTTCAAATATGTGCCTCGTACTGCAATCAAGTCCCAAGCACTTGTGGATTTCATCCATGATTGGACGGAGTTACAGGCGCCGGACGAAAAGCCGGATCATATTTACTGGACTATTCACTTCGATGGATCCAGGCAATTGGAGGGCTCGGGGGCTGGAGACGAATTAACTTCCCCACGAGGTGATAAATTATGTTATGTTCTCCGTTTAATGTTCCCTTGCACTAACAATGCAGCTGAATATGAGGCTCTCCTCCACGGTCTTCGTATGGCTAAGGAGATGAATTTCAGTCGGGTTAAGTGGTTTGGTGACTCGGACCTGGTGGCTCAACAAGTATCTGGTACTTGGGACTCCAAGGACCCGCTCATGGCAGCATATCATCAGGAGGTGGATATTGTTTCACACACTTCAAGGGTTATCAAGTTGATCACGTGGATCGGCGAAAGAATGAAGCGGCGGACGCATTAAGCCATTTGGGTTCCCAACGTAAACCGGTTCCACATAATGTTTTCTAGACGTCTTGCATAACCCGTCGGTCAAGCTACCTATAGAGGAGGATTTGGCTATTCCTAATCCGGAGGCTCAGTTGGTTGCTGCTCTTCATGCTATCCCGGATTGGACAGTCCCATATTTGGCGTATATGAACCGAGGTGAGTTACCAGAGGATGAGATTTTGGCCAGGCAAATAATGCGGCGGTCCAAGTCAATGACTACCATCAATGGAGAATTACATCATTCCAGTGTAACAGGGGCGTTTCAGCATTGCGTATCTCCAGATGAAGGCCGTGAGATTTTGCGTGAGATCCACGAAGGATATTGTGGTCATCATGCCGGTTCAAAATCCTTGGTGGCTAAAGCTTTTCGTCACGGTTTTTATTGGCTGACGGCTCATGCTGATGCTGAAGACTTGGTCAAAAAGTGTGATGCCTGTCAAAAATTCTCACGACGTGCTCATGTGCCGTCTCAAGAATTGAGGATGATTCCAATCACTTGGCCGTTTGCAACTTAGGGGCTGGATATGGTCGGGCCCTTTAAGAGATCTCAGGATAAGAAGACCCACCTTCTGGTGGCAGTTGATAAGTTCACCAAGTGGGTGGAAGCAGAGCCAGTCAGCAAGTGTGATGCAGCCATGGTGGTTCAATTCATCAAGAATGTGATTTTCCGGTTTGGCTTTCCACACAACATTATAAGTGATAATGGCACTAATTTTTCCAAGGGTGCTATGAAAGAATTTTGTCAAAGTGAGCACATCCGGCTTGACGTATCATTAGTGGCTCATCCTCAATCTAATGGTCAAGCTAAGAGAGCCAATCAAGAGATCCTGAGAGGCATCAAGCCCCGGCTTATGGTTCCCCTGCAGAGGACGTCGGGTTGTCGGATGGAGGAGTTACCTTCCGTATTATGGAGCATCAATACCATGCCCAACAGATCTACGAGTTACACGCCTTTTTTCATGGATTACGAAGCAGTGGTAGTTCTCCCTAGCGACATCCGTCATGACTCGCCTCGTGTGGCGGCTTATGTCGAAGCTGACAATGAGAAGGCACGACGGGAAGCACTGGACCTGTTAGATGAAGAACGTGACATTGCAGCAGCTCGGTCGGCGATTTACCAGCAAGATCTACGTCGTTATCACAGTCGCTGGGTTAAAACCAGAACTTTTCAAGAAGGCGATCTAGTGCTCCGGCTCATCCAGGATCAGACTGATATGCACAAGTTGTCCTACCTTGGGAAGGACCCTTTGTGGTCAGCAAGAATCTACATAACGGATCATACTACCTTATCGACGTTCGAGAACACAAGGACTCACACACATCGGAGGAGGAGACCCACCGGCAGTGGAACATTGCTCATCTTCGGCCTTACTACACCTGAGCCGTAGGCTCCTCTTATGTACATATTTTTCACAATGTATATATTATGATCAATATAATAAACTGGCATCCCTGCTAAAGCGGGGCCTCTGCTATTTTTCCCTCAAGAGTTTTGATTACATGGGGGCTTCTATTTATAAAGCGGAGTTCTGATCACCCTCTTTATCCAGCTATCAAGCCAATATTATCTTAAGAGCACAGCTCTGGTTACTTCGTAATCCGGCTATTAAGCCAATATTATCTTAAGGGGTCAAAGAGAGTTTGTTGCACAACACAACTCAAACATAGGCACCCAATGAGCACAGCTCAAAATGTTACCTGGGGGCTCTTGTTGCACAGCAACAAAGAGTTTTTAAGACCCTTGTAATAGGCTATCAAGCCAGGCTTGGAAGCTAGGTGTATTCACCTAAAACCCCGGGTTAACCTGCCTTCATCAAGTAAGTCACTCCGTCTAGGTAATCCTGGTATGACCCGCCGAACATTTGACATGTCAATCTTATACAGACGCTGAACTTGTCAACGTTAAAACGACGATTGGTTAATGTGAGGTCCATCTTAAAAGGCTTTGTAAAATGGTTTAACTCAGTGACCTGGCAGCCCATGAAAAGCCTCGATTTTAGGCCTGGCAACCCATAAAAAGCCTCGCATTATTTTTATTTGACAAGTTTTTCTCTTTGTTGAGATTTACAACACGTTTTATGATAAACCGATGTTTATTGACTCGGCCTAGTTGTTAACTATAAGTCACTGCTATCAAAATTCCGGTGTTTATATACCGGTCAGGCTTCGATTACAAATCGCCAGTATCATATACAAATAGTCTGGTGTTTATCACAACCCAGTATGGTTTTATCATAAACCGGCAAAATATTGCAGGAGTCATCAATACTCACGATTTGGGATTATCACCCTTACTACAAAAGTTGGTAAAATCAACGATGTGATTCAATATCACAGGTATGATCTATTTCATATTTAGTTATTTCAAAATGCAGCCTGGGTTATAAACCTAGGTCATGTGTTTGGGCATTATGACCCGTCCGGCGATAAACCGCCAGGACACTTTAAACTTGTTTTATGAAGAAACAGGTTGAATAAAGCTGTTCAGAAGGATAAGCGAGCATGGTATAAGGATTAACATCGTCACGCAAAATGAATATGCACGATGGCATAGCAGACCAAGTATTTCAACTAGCCCTATTACAAGGTGCTTTGATGCCCACAAGAATAACTATTTTCACCAAGTATTGCGATATGCAGAACACTAAACCGGCTCTCGGTTCATGACTCCTCGCTGGGCCGGCTTGACGGTTGTGGGTCATCCTGCTCCGTTTCCTCCTCCTCATCTCCACCCAGTGGCTGGAAGTCAGTGGTTCCCCAATTGATCCCAGTTAGGGCTTGGAAAACAGCTTCATCACTTATAAGCGTGGAGGGTTCAACATCAGGGACATAAATGTGCTTACGGACGGGCGGGGTGAGATTTTCCACATAATGAGTTGGCGCGCTAACCCGTTTGTTGTCAGCATCATAAACCGACTCATAGTGGGAAAGATCAGCTTCTTCAGCCAACTTGCTAGCCAAGGGGCACATTTCCTTTGTCAAAGCTCGGAGGTCATCATTATCAAAGTCTGATCCGTCCTCCATTAAGCTTGGATAGCCATTTCCCACATCAGCCGGATCAAGATCATGTACCCATGCTTTCGCCTGGGTTAGTGCAGTTAGAGCACCTGCCCTTGTAGCTGATCTTTTTAGTTCTACAAACCGGGCGGGCAGCATTGACAACTTCTCCAAAGTTTCCTTGATCAAAGTTGGGGGCGGCTTGTTATGAGCGGAAGTACAAATGATCCGCTGCGCGCTGGTATAAAGTTGCTCTATAAGAGTATAGGCGGCCTTCAACTTCTTCTGCATGTCAGAGCCCAAATGGGCTGTGCGTTTTCCTGCATCATTACAAATATTGATAAAATGGTAGTCCATGGGATAATACGTATTGATCGTTTATAATAAGGATACTTACCAAACACAGCAGTGGTCATGGCGTCTATCTGCCGCTTCAAGCCAGTTAGCTCTTCTGCCACCAGTTTAAGGGCCGCCTCGGCATCGTCAGCCCTCTTCTGCAAAGCGGATTTATCCATATCCCAATCCGCCCGCTGCTAAAGCGTTGGTCAGTTCATCCTTGGCTTTAGAGGTTGCTGCTTGCTGGAACTTCAGGTTTTCTTGAAGATCAGCGGTTTGAGTTTCCTTTTGGCTCAGATCAGCCTATAAGAGACATACGTATCATGAATTGGCGGAACATATCAGAAGTCCCAAGCACATAACAAGTTATACACTTGGCACTTGGGGGCTAATGCCTATTTTCTTGTTATCAGAAGTTTTTTACAAGTCCCAAGCTGAATACAAGTATTGTTCCTGGCACTTGGGGGCTAATGCATATTCGCTCAAAGTAAAGTTACAAGACAAAGTCCCGGTTCATCTTGAAAAGATAAACCAACCCTTCGGGGCAACACTGGCGAAAGTTGTAAGTTTGATATTCTAAAAGTCCCGGTTCATCTTGGAAAGATAAACCGGCCCTTGGGGTCTACACTGGAGTTGATATAAGAAATTTGACAAAGGGAGAAACAGTATTGTAGAAGTTAAGCAACATTTACCTCATATCGCTCTTTCATCAGTCTCACTAAACTGGCTTCATAGTCACAGCTTGTGTACAAACGGTTCAAAATCCGGAGTGAAGGTCCTGAGCACTGAGGTGGGCATAGCTCGATAAATCGGCATTCCATTTTTCCTTGTCCATAGCAGAAATTTCCTCCTTGGCACTATGCTTTGACAAAGCGACAATATCGCCAGGAGTGGTGTGGCCAAAACCAGTGATCCTAATGTCTTCCATCGTATCATCAGCAGCTTTGGATGGACTTGACGGTTTGTCATTGGCTCGGACTGGGCTGGTTGGTTTATCAACATGGCCCGTTGGTTCAACTTCTTGTTCAACGAGAAGATCATGATCCGGTGGTGGCGGATCATCAAGCACGGCGTCAGTGTTTACTTCTGCCGGCTCTGGAGTTCCTTCCGGTTTAGTAATCACATTACCATCAGCCGGTTTATTTATTTTGGCCTTTTTGCTGGGTCTAGGCCTGCCACTGAGAAGGATAAACTGAAAATGTCAGTACATGGGATAAATATAAAGAGTTAATAGTGAATTGAAACTTACCTAAGAACCGTCTTGAGGGCTGGAAGTTGTGTGGCCGTCGACTCGCCAGATGATGAATGAGGTGTTTCCTGATAGTTCGAATCAGACGGATTAAGAGGCTATCGGAAATGACCCGCTTTGGGATAAGAAACATCAGGAATATATAAGACCTCTGATCGATGTTTTCGGATCGGAGTATTTGGTAAACCGGTTGAAGTAATTGCGTGTCGGGTTGTACGGAGAGCTTCATGTTGCTACTTCTTCAAAAGAAAGTTTGGGTCCAAGTGAGCTGAGCGGTGAGAAAATCTTACTTTCAAGTTTGCTTGTCGGATTTTCTGTGTTGGCAGAGGATCTGAACTGGAGGAAAGGGTAATTACCACTACGTCATCAGCTTGGTTGCCATCAGCGTTATCCTGATAATAATCATTGTCAATGAGGTGTATGAAAAGGGAGCCAAGAGAGTCAAGTTCTACCTTTGATTCCGGTTTATCCAGATCATCATCAATATTTACTTCGGAAGACTCAGTGGCTTTCTTTTTGGCAGGCTTCTTGACAACCTTAGTTTAGGGGCGAGATACCTTAGCCGGTTTATCCTGCGCTTTCTTCTTCCAGAACGGATCATCACCCTATCAGAGATTGATGAATTTAAGGGAGGATATTTAAAAGAGTTGAAATAAAACAACAAGTTATAGAATTCTTACAGCTGGCGGTTTATTGGATACACAGAAGGGATTCAGCCCTGTTTTTCTACAGACAACCACCGGTTCATCCAGTATCCTCTTAACAGACTCAGTAACTTTAGTTTCTGTCAACTGAGCCTCATTATGTCGCTGAGGATCTTTCAAATCCCCAATATACTCGCACATTAAACCGGAGCATTAGCTTAGAGGCAGAATGCTCCAAGAGCCAGCAACGAACAAAATCGACGCCCGTTAAACCGTTTGCAGTGAAGGCCTGAAGCTTCGAAAGCTGTGGTGCATACTTAGATCGCTCCTTGGCGCTAAGCCGTTGTGGAAATGGATGGGAATTAGAGAGCCGATGAGGACGATAACCCGGCAAGGGATTCTCATCAGTTGGAGAGGTATCTCGGTAGTAAAACCAAGTCTGATTCCAGTCCTTGGGATGACTGTGATGCTTGGCATGAGGAAAGCTGACATCTTTTCTTATCTAAATTGACATCCCACCAAGCTTGGTATTGGATCCGTCTGTAAACTCCGTACCGCGGTTTAAATGGAAGAAATCCCTAAACAGTTCAATGGTGGGCTCCTCTTGCAGATAAGCCTCGCAAAAAACTTGGAAGTTGCAAATATTGGACACAGAGTTTGGTCAAATATCTTGAGGATGGAGTTGAAAGCTAGCAAGCACATCACGGAAGAATATTGATTCGGGAGGGCTAAACCCTCGGGCCAGGTGATCAACGAACACAATTACTTCTCCATCTTTGGGTTCAGCAGGATTTTTCGGACCAAGGACTCTCAAGTGGATAACATCCTTTTTTGCTAAGGCGCCAATCTCAACTAAACCGTTCAGTTCTTCCTCGGTAACCCGGGACGGAACCCACTTACAAGAATAAAATTGTTTGGTCATTTTGATGAAAGGCTGGAATTACAGACAGAGTGCCGGTTTATGAATCGTGAGTAAACAAGTATAAAGCGTCACAAAGTCAGCAGGAGAAGATATTGAGGCATATATACACTATTTAACCGGAGTCAGACATTGGAAGTGTTATGAAGATAACAGAAACGGCAGTTTAAGTGGGGACTAATGCTACCTATCGGATCATGCTTTTCTAAAAGTTAAACCACCTACGTGGGCATGAAAGGTACAGATCTGAAATAACTAGGCGATGGAAAAACAAGTTTCACAGATCAGCATGCTAATTACAGATCTACAGCGTATCAATAAACTCAGGTATATTCAGACCTAAGTTAAAGAGTTACTACAGCAGTTCATCAGACCTATATGGGATTACTCTAAAGAAAGGGTGTGCTAATGACAAGAAAGAGGGATTATCATTAGAACCGCACAGGAAAACATCAGATCTACGCTCGCCATTTAAGTCATGGATAAGAATAGGGAAGAACAGCATGAGAGCTTCGATGAACTCACAGAAGGTCCTAATGGGATCTACAGAGGAGCAAGGAAAAGACTTACCAGGGGTTCTGGACGCGGAGGCGCGCCGGAGGAACTCTGGTCGAAATAGGTTGATGCAGCGGCCTTTGTCGGAGCAAACGCGAAGATCGACGGCGGCGGCGGCGCTCGAGCACTGAGGAGGCACGAGGTAGAAGAAAGGCAAAGAGGCAAGGGGAGAAAAAGAAAGGGACCCTTGGCCCTATTTATAAGCCGAAGGGATAAGCGATAGGCGCGGGAATCAAGGAACCCAAAAAATGGATATGGGATAGAGCTATCGCCTCGGTCTTCGGAGGCTCGTTAATAAAGGTTAAATATATATGGGTTTTTAATGAATAGGTGATGTCATGGCGGTTTATTATGATCCTGGAAGATGACGTAAATGGCGGTTTACAAGATCATTCAAAGGCGTTGAAGAAGAAATTTTCCTAAGTGTGGAAGATTGACATGAACAGGTTCAAATCAATCTGGGGCCAAATGTTGGGGATATAACTATTAGGTATAAACTGCCCAGGAGGGGCCGAATTATACCTATACTGAACTACCCCTATTGAAGCCCATGAAGACAAGGTGTATGGCGTGTTACTATATAGAGAACTAAAAGGCCCAGGGCCCAAATGCGGATTAGGGCCCGTAGACATAAACCGCCATATGGTGTGTAACATGTATTGTAAGAAAGGGAAGGTAGAAACCGAGCCGGACACGTTTATGAGCCAGCCTTGGGATTCTGTAAACCGGCCGGGCGTCATCCTGTGTATATAAAGGGACGACCCGGCGGCGGTTCAGGAAAAAAAACAACAGCTCGAGACACAGGCAAAGCGGATTTGCTCCCTGGTCATCGAAACCCTAGAAATACCACAACAACTAGAGTAGGCTTTTACCTTCACCGCAAGGGGCCGAACTAGTATAAAAACTCCATGTGTCCTTTGTCCGCTTTAGACCCTATAAGCTAACCCATCGCGATGGCTCCATGACTAAGTCCTTATGCTAGGACATCTGCCATGACAAAACCACGACAGTTGGGGAGACTATCATTTGAAGCATTTGAGCAAGGAGTTCATCATCAACACACCATCTATTACCTTTTGGAGAGTGGTGTCTCCTAGATTGGTTAGGTGTCACTTGGGAGCCTCCGACAAGATTGTGGAGTTGAACCAAGGAGTTTGTAAGGGCGAGGAGATCGCCTACTTCGTGAAGATCTACCTCCAGTGAGGCAAGTCCTTCGTGGGCTTTGGCCGTGGTGGGATAGACAAGGTTGCTTCTTCGTGGACCCTTCGTGGGTGGAGACCTCTGTGGACTCGCGCAGCCGTTACCCTTCGTGGGTTGAAATCTCCATCAACTTGGATGTAGGATAGCACCACCTATCGGAACCAAGACAAAAAAAATCATTGTCTTCACTTGCGTTTGCTCCCTCTAAACTCCTCCCTTTACCTTCATATGCAATTGTTTTACTTTCCACTACTACACTCCTAGAATTTCATGTGTAGGATGATTGCTTGACTTGTGCTAAGTTGCTAAAATCTGCCAAGAATTAAAATTAGGAAAAGGCTAGATTTTTACTTAGTCAAGTAGTCTAATCACCCCCCCCCCCCTCTAGACATACTCTCGATCCTACAGGATCTCTATGACCTTCACATCTATATCATGGAATTTTGTCTCAATGATCCTGTCAAGACTCTCTTGATTCCGATTCAGGTAGCCAAGCCCTTCTCAATCCTCATAGTAGCCTCAAGCAGATAACTGAGTTGACCTTGCTTGGTCTTGAGCATCACAGTTGAAGCATCTAATGCACTAGCTGCCTTTGCTGCTTTTGTAGGCTTTGCTCTCTCTCGCTCTCTCTTCTCATGAGATTTTGCACATGTAGGATGAGATGCATCCATGAAAATCTTATTGTCCTCAAACTCTGGCATCAGGGGAAGATGCTCTTTATCTAGAAGATATTTCCCTGTTCCCATCTTCAAATTGATCAACATCTGTATATGAGGGGCATATCCACATGATCTCTTCTGATCAGCTGTAGTTCTCTTCATTGTTTCAACTATCAAACTCATCACTTTGAACTTTTGTGGCACATCAAACATATGGAGCAAGTTGATGGAGTGACCACGGATCATTCTATGATCTCCTGACTTAGGCAACAGAGTGTGCCTCAGAATGGTGTTCATGGTGGTCAGACTTGACAGCAGAGAGTATATGGACCCAAGCTTGTGAGTATCCAAGGCTTTATCAGGAATTTCCTTGTACATATTTGCCATGGAGTTGTGATCCATTTAAGGCTTGGCATATACATCAGTGTCATTCTCATCTTCCTTTGGAGAATTGATCAACTTGGCCCATTCAGAGATTGTTGATTGATACCTTGTACCTTCAGTCATCTAGAAAATCTTTCCATCCGGGTAAAAGTGAGTAGTTGAATAGAATTGCATTATCATTTCATCACTCCATTTGGTCAATTTATGACCAACAAACTTGTCCACATCATTCATCTTGAAGCTCTCATGCACACCTGGGAAGTAGTCCTCATTTTTATCAATATATTCCTCTTCAACCCACTTCATATCATAGACTATGGGTTTCTTATCCAACAAGACTGACTCATAGAAGTCCTAGTGTTCCTTGGTGTGGAAACAATAATCTATAGCAGTCCTTCTCCAGGTTGCATAGGGATCATTCTATCTCCACAATCTCAGACATGCATCCTTCCTTTCCTTCATGTTTTCAGCCACAGGATGATCACCGCTGTGATCTGGAATCTTGGGCTTCAATCTTCTGAGAACTTTCTGCTCTTCATCTTCTTGAGACTTAGGAAGTGGGGCAGTGTTCTTCTTAGTAGCAGATATATTTCTGGTGGATCTGTTGGGTGCAGATGTTTGGGAGCTTGTGCTTGAGCTGAAGGCTTGGGGCAGACTTGGGCTTTGATGGAGCATCCCCAATCCTTATGGCATCCCCCATAAGCTTTGAGTCTTTGGTGGAGGTGCAGAAGGCTCTTCCTCATGCTCTTCTTCATCAGATTCCCTCAACATAGATTGTTGGCCAATAACTCGGGAAGTAGTCTTCTTGACTTTCTCCTTCCTCTTCTTTCCTCCAGTGGCCTCTTCTTCTCTTGGTTCAAGAGTGAACTCCGTAGTTTGTTGAGTTGAGGCTCTAGCTTTTGACATGGGCTTCCTCTTAGCAGGGGCTTTCTTTGGCATACCAGGCTTGGTGGCACCAGCAGCAGCATACTCTTTCCTGAGTACTTTCTTCTTGGAGATGACTTCCTCAGCAAGAAACTCCTCATCCTCAATGTCTAAGGTTTTCTTCTTCCTTTGCTTGGTAGCTGCCTTAAGTATATTGTTAGGTGTGCTTCTGCTACCTTCATCATAACGGCTATTCGAGGGACTAGTGCCCTCACTAAGGTTCATCTGCTCTTCTGACATGTTCTGTCTATCACTGCCCTCTGACATAGCTGAAACTGGCCATGTACATAGTTGGGTATAGATAGAGTGGATGAGCATCACAAAGTGCAGCTATTTTGCAAAAATATTAAGACAAAAACTTACTTTAGTTTTCTACGGAAAGCATTTCGGAGCTACCGATTTGACAAACTCGGTGACACCAAAGCAGAAATAGAGTCTAAATATGCAGTTTCGGTCAGACCGAAATGCAGTTCGGTGACTCCGAGATGGTAGGGTTTCACAGAGTAAGTGATTTCGGTCACATCGATTAGTACACTTCGGTCAGACTGAGTTTTACTTGTGCAATGGCCTGAGCCAAATCGGTGAGACTGGGATCTTCATATTAGTCGGTCCGAGATGAGTTCGGCGGAAACCTAACCATAAGTTTTTGCATCAAATCTATTCTAATAGAATTTTCAGAGGGTAGATTGATCTGATTCGTGGTAAGAACAATGGCAATGATCTTTGTGCAATAATCGGAATAATGGAGCACACAAAGAGGTCAAGTTCATACCCTAACTTGGCCACGAACTTGCTACGGCGGCAACGGTGGTGAGATTCTCGTTGACGGTGGTGGAGGCCAGTGGTAGGAGGCATTGGCGACGATGGATATGATCCAGAGACCAAGGGGGCGACAGAGCTGGGAGGCGCGGTCGAGTGGTTTGGAGGAATTTCCAAATTTTCAACCCGCGGTATATACCCAGTCACTGCCGGTGTGACCGAATGGAATGACTCGGTGGCACCAAGATGCAAAACTGCTAGCAGTTACTGCAACTTGGTGTGCCCGAATTGTTCAAATCGGTTGCACCGAGATGAAAACCTAGATCAACTTAATGAATACAGTGAGACTGAGTGGAAGTGAGTTGGTCTGACCGAGATGCATTAAGAGGTTTTGGAAGTTTAATCCCTTGACGAATCGATGGCTCCGAGTGCTCCTCACCTGGAGGGTCTGAATTCAACTTGTTCAAACTTTGTGATGTAGCATGAATAGAGTTTTAGACGAGAAAAGCATAGATAGCTAGAGGGAGCACTTAGGAATTCTTGTCCATCCATTTGGCAAAAAGAAAAACAAAACAATCAAAGAAACAAATGGATGTCCTCGAATGGAGAAAATTATGCAACCAACATGCTCACACAATAAGATAACAAATAAAATATGTGGCAAAGTATGCGCAAACACTCTAGCATCTATCACCCAATTGGCGATGACTAGGTCATCTATATATGAGTATATTGACTTAGGAGTCAAATGAGAACATTTTATCATAGGTCATACTCATCGTTTAATGAAACAAATGGGGTTACCACTTTTACATAAATCATTGTTGTGTTCACACCATTTGAGTTGCTTTAGCTCCATTCTTAGAGCAAAGGTCCCCCTAGATGTGATATCCCCCCTTTGAGGGATGAACTAACCTTGGGATTTGTCTATGATGACTTCATGTAGATGTTGAAGATGTGGATGCAAAATGTTGATGTACATCATTTGGAGCAATCCATTGGAGTGAGTTGGACTTTCAATACCTACATGGGTTAGTCCCACAAGGAACACACAAGGATATCCACAGACATAATATGATGTTTATGGAAGCATTAGGTTACCTTGTCCCTTGTCTTACCAACAAGAGGGTTTGTGACTCCTTGAACTAGTGTAAGATATGGAAGTTGATTGCACTTGTCCTTGCCAAAATGAATATGAGTGATGTTTGTTGGCGGAGTCACCCTCAAGAACTCTATAGTTCTTCTTCTTTGGGACCCACATCAACTTGATGGAAATCTGTTGCAGCAGAACGACACCTATGGGGTCACGTGGATCCCTTCTACGGTTTGGAAGGGAAGAGGGGTAGAGCAAAGAGTGGATCTAACGATCGACACAACAGATTTTTACCCAGGTTCGGGCCGCTGAGAAGTGTAAAACCCTAGTCCTATTGGAGTGTATATTCTGTGTTCTTGAGCTTTGGTTCGCTGCTATGCATGCAAGCTGGGCCGAAAGGTTTGAAAGATCGAATCCTCCTCCAGTACGCCATGGGCCTCCTTTTAGATGTCCAAGGGGCTGCCACAGTCGCATACATGAGGTGTAAAGTAGCTACAACGTCTATGTTTATCATCGGCGTCTTAGGACAAACGCATTCAATGTGTTGCTTACGTGCCCTCTAGCTTTATCGGGGACGGGAGTAGAACCCGTCTCATCCGTCACCGACCCGCTCCGTCCTGACACGTGTACATGCCGACAAGGCATGCGGCGCCAAGTTGGCAAGCCAGCTGCTGTGCTGGAGAAGTGGCGGGATCTTTGCGAAGATCTGCATGCCACCACGTAGGCACCTGCTAGGCTGGTAGGCCGGCTACTATCCTAGAGTGGTGAAGGGGTGGCAGAGCCTTGCCGCGATCTTTCCGACGTTCCCGACAAAGATCTCGCCGGGGGCTCACAGACACCTCCGGTAAGGATCTTGCAAGGTACCTCATCTTTTGGCCTTCACAAAGATCTGCACGCCACTATGCGCATACCCCTGGGTCTTGGCCCTAACATTGTCGATGGTGTCAGAGCTCTCAACCCCGAGGGTGGTGCTTTTGTTGGTGCTCGGCAAGTTGTCCCAGCAAGGATCTTGTCGAGATCTCGCGAGCCGTCCTGGCAAGGATCTTGCCGGGGGTCCAGCTCATCCTCTACTCTCTGGATTGGTCGCTTCTCTTCACCTTATATCAGTCCTTGATCGCCCCCGTCAGGCCTTGCGGTGGGCGTGGCTACGAATGCCCGTGAACAAGTATGGGGTGCTAAAGGGCCCAAACTTTAGTACACCGATAGGAGCCCCCGGGCATGGGCCACACACGAGTGCGAAGCGTCATTGGGTCAGGCCCAAATAGTGCGCGAGCACGCATGGCAGGGGTCGACTACTGTAATCTTCTCGTCTGTCATGCTCGTAGTGGCCCGTGAATGGCCTTTATTTCACGAGATGGTAATCGCCGTCTCACATTCCCCACTATGCCCGCCTTTTTCACCACGTAAGTCGCATGCATGGCGCGGTGTAGGTGGCGGATGCACGGAATATGGGGAGGTGCGCCATGGTCGATATCCATGCGCCTTTGATTGGCACGGGGAGGGCGGTCGATGACCTTGCTCATTGCCAACGGCTTTAATGAGCCGGACACAAAAGGGCCCTACAGAGAAGGTATAGAGCCAGCCCCCCAATCCTTATTTCTCGGCTATAAAAGGAGGATTGGGAGAAGAAGGGAGGGGTATCTCCTTGCGTCTTCTCTTCTTCTCCGTTCTCCATCCACCACCATGCCGAGAGGGCGCGGTCGCGGCCGACCCTCTGCGGAGGCTACTAGATCTTCCTCTTGTCAGAGAGCCATGGCGGTCAAGGAAGAGCCAAGCGCCAAAGGGGAAGAACCGAGCACCTAAGGTGGAGGTGATGGACGGGGTCGCCGTCGGTAAGGTAGTCGAGGCAGAAGGGGACGTGGAAGTGGGGCACTTGTGGCGCCGCCGTCTCCTCCCGCTTTGCCAAGCGGCCATGTCGGAGACATGGTGCAGAAGTTTATCTTGCAGCTGCGGGAATCGCCGTGTAGCCGCCTTCGCCTTCCCGATCCGTTCGCGAGGGTCCTGGAGGTTGACTAGCCATTGAGGTTGAGGCTTCACATGAATGGATGTTGCAATGGTGCTATGTGGGCGAACGTGAAGTTCCCCGTCCCTCATGTAATGCTTCTTCATCGTGGTTGGAAAATCTTTGCACGCGCCCACTACTTGACGAAGGGGCACGTCTTCCGCTTAAAATTGGTGGAGGCCCACCTGCTCTCTGTTAAGGTCTTTGGGCGCTCGGGAATCCGGTTAGGGTGCTGCGCGGAGAGCTCGACCGACGATGAAAGCTCCTCCTCGAGCGATTGCAACGAGGAGGAGACCGGCGGGTAGGAAAACGGGGGCGGGTCTGACTAGGCGTCAGACCCCCCATCACCAGGCGATGCCGGCAGCACCACCATCTGCACTTGGCCCTCTCCCCGCCAGCTCCTTGAACTTCTCGGGGCTGTTGCTTCTGGCGGCTGGCGCTGGAAGGCCGGAGAAGACGAAGAAGGCGGGTGGCGGGCCATTATGTCGGAGTACGATGGCACCGATGCCTTCGTGTCGTATTTGTTAGGACCCCGATCCTAAGTCACACCGATCTAGCTGTAACACGTCATATCACTTTGCGGCCTCACGCACGGTAACCCACGGGTGCCACCTTACCTGGCCCGGGACCGTTTGTGCATTTTGGCACACGTATATGACAGTGTCGCTAGCATCCATATGACAGAGAACCCGGGCCGACATGGCTAGTTATAAACCAAAAGTGGCACTAGATTACAGAGACAGGCATCCATGACCCAGCAACGAACGTGTCGGTCATCAACGTATGAACCCAAGTCGTAGCAAGCTACATGGACTTAAAGGAACAACGCGTGACATTTCCCCTAAGGGACAGACACGGGAATGAAGAAGGACACATGCCGGCCAGCCTACGTGTTCCGAGCAGTAGCAAGCTACCAAGGCTCATTGGAATTACTAGGAGGCATTTCCATGTAAGGTAGGCTACCAAAGGAAAACAACTAGGTGTCGGATCCAACACATACCAAGCATTTCAAACATACACGCAATATGCTCAATATGTGCAAATACAACATTGCATCACAACAGAACTCTATGACTCAAAGTACTTTATTTAAAAGGCTCCAAGAGCCATACATAACATATCCATACAGGCAGGGGTCACATGACCCAACACTCAAGTCATACAGTCATACAAGCACAAGCGGAAGCTACATGTCTGAGTACAGACAACTTAGAAAATAAAACAGGCTTGGTGTAGCCTGACTATCTACAAGGCCCTTCACAAGCTCCAGATCTCCGTCTGGGTGTCAAGCTACTCGTCGACGTCAACGTCTATGTAGAAGCCATCAGCAGGGGCAGGGTTCTCCTCTGCAACAGTTATTAAGCAAACATGAGTACAAAGGTACTCAGCAAGTCTTACCACAGAACCTATCATACATGCAACATTATCATAGGGGGTAGTGGAGTTCATTGCAGAATGCCAGCTTTCACCTTGGCTAACCTATACTACAACTCTCAACAGATTGCAAGATGTTATTATGAACACGAGTCCTCTACTCACCACATCAATACACTACCGAGGATCCTCTTCCATCATCCTACGGAAGGGCCATTCGTGGCACTCACGCTTATCTTGAGGCTTTTAGTAGTATCCATCAACTTGTCTATGAACTGTAAGGGTAACCAAGTAGTCCGTACCGCGAACAACGGCTATTCGAATAGTTTGATAACCCTGCAGGGGTGTACTTCTTCACACATGTTTTCACCACTTAGCGTCTGCACACGACATGTGCTCGGCAGACTTCAAGCGAAAGCCGGCGTGGGTGTAGACCACGACCTAACCAACCACTCAAGTCTCTCGTCCAGGTTTATCGCCTATTTGGGTTCCATCCGTGGGGAGATCCGGCCGGGGTGTCGCTCACGGCCCCAAACGATGTGTACAGGGTTCCCGAGTCACCAAATGGGCAACCGGTACACCGTGCCACGTACCTATCGCATCACAGCCCACCCCGAGGGTCAGCGCAGTGCACGACCTCCAGTAAGCTATAAACACCAGAAACTAGTTGCAACTCCTGGACAGAGTACAAGGGCAGTCAATAAGTCGAGCGGGGTCATATTTCAGGGCCCAATGTGTGGTAGTAACTGTAACTTGAACCACACATACAGATCTCGGGTCCTATGGACGATTCCAATGAAACAACCCACCATGTACTCCTACATGGCCTTTCATCGATACCTTTACCAAGCGCGTTCCACACTTCCCTCTCTTTATCGGTATGATCATTTCACTCTGATCCATCACCCAGATGAACCAGACCAGACACAACTCTAAGCATAGCAGGCAACATAAACAAATAGCATGGTGGATCACACATCACATGGCTCAATCAACTCCTACACATGCTAGTGGGTTTCAACTATTTACTGTGGCAATGACAGGTCATGCAAGGGATAGGGTTCAACTACCGCAGCAAGTAGCAGTTCACACGCTGTTGCCTTAATGCAGTAAAAGAGAGCAGGAGCGATAAGATTGGGTTTGTATCGGAATGATCAATGATTGCTTGCCTGACAAAGTAGTTGTCGGGTACTGCTCTTCAACTGGATACGCAGCAGTATCCTCAGGAGCAGGACCTAACACAGAGAAGACCGGCGATACAATCATTAACAAACAAATGCAACAATATGATGCATGCTTATGACATGGCAAGATGCATGTGTGTTGGCTAATGCAACTAAAACCAGAAGGGTTTGAACCTATTTGAATCAAAGATTCAAATTGGAGTTCAAACTATTATTTAAATAAGTGCATTATCAAGTTTTTGATGTATACAGCAAGTTAACTTGTTCAAACATGCATGAAACCTGTGCCATTGGAAAGATTGGATTTTTCTGATCATTTTTCATATATAAATCTTTTCCATCTGAGCTATGGTTGATTTTATATGATTTTTAGAAGTTTTGGGTATTTTCTGGAATTTCCTGAATTATTTTTAATCTAAAAATCCCAGAAAAACCTTTACTGCGTCAGCATGACATCATGCTGACGTCAGTCAGTCAACAGGAGCTAGTCCAAGTCAAACATGACATGTGGGCCCTGCATGTCAGTGTCACAGCTAATTAACTAAGTTAATTAGAGTTAAACTAAAACTAATTAGCTGTCAGTGGGGCCTGGGCCCACGGGTCAGTGACTAAACTAATTAACTAATTAAATTAACAGAAACTTAATTAAACTAACTAATTAGCAAAAGGTGGCCCACACGTCAGTGACCCAGGGGTAGTCAACCCCCTGGTCAAACAGGTCAAACCCGCTGGCGACGTGACGCCGGCGAGGCCAAGTACGGCGGCGTGCTTCGGAAATCGTCTACGGGGCACGGCTCGAGCTGCGGCTAGGCGCGTTGGAAAGCTCTTGCTCTTGCGCGTCGGATGGTGGTGGTCGCCGGACCTGGGGTCGCCCGAGACGACGGCAACAAGCTCGACGGCGGCGACCGGCGTCGGGCGTGTGTGGAGACGTGGCTACAGAGGCCTAGGCGATGCGTGCATAGCACCCATCGCATCTACGCACTGCGGTGAGTGTGATGGACGTGTACCAGTGACCAAATGGTCACCGGAGCATCACCGGCGGCGAGCATGGCGGCGGTGCGTTTCGGTGATCAACGGTGCGACGGCTACAAGGTGCAAACGAGGCGGAGGAAGGAGGGGTTCGATGTAAAAGCTCACTGCGGTGCTAACGAGCTCGACGGAGGGGTCGGGGATGCGCTGTAGCTTCGTAACGGCGGCGAGGTGCTCCGGCGATCCGAGGAAGGGGACGACGGCGTGGAGGCGTTGCAGGGCTTCCGGCGGCTCGTGGCTCAGCGAGGAGGAAGAGGACGACGCGGCGGATCTTCTGGACACACTCACGGGGCGAGGAGGTGGCTCTAGGTGCGGCTACGGTGAGCGGCGGCGATGGCGGCTCGGTGATGGAGGAGGAGAGAGCCAGGGGAGGGCGAAGGAGACGAGGGGGAGAAGTGAGAGCGGTCGGGGCAGCTGCGTGTCGACTCGTGGAGTCATCCAGGCCATCGGGGAGGCAGGCAAGCAGCCTGGAGGTGGCCGGGCGCGTGCCGGCGCGCGGCGGCCACGCGCGCGTCCTTCTGGCGCGAGGAGGAAGACGACAGAGGAGGGCTGGTGGGCTGGGCCGGCCTGCTACAGGGCTGGGCCCGAGGTAAGTGCTTTCTCCCTTTTTCTTTTTCCTATTTCTTTTTCTGTTTCATTTCTTTTGCAGCTTTTTCAATTATTAAAAATGCCAAAACATTTTTATTACTCATGAAACTTGTCATGCCCACTGTATATAATATGAACAGTAGGAAACATTATAGTTCATGATTATTTGAGCATTTAAAATATTTAAAAGTATTTAAATGCCCAAATACAAATACCATATGATTTAATCCAAAGCCCTAGAGTGTCCTAGAATAATGTGCACCATTTTTGGCAGAGGTTTAAGACCAAGGCAGAAATGATGAACATTTTTGAAGGGCATTTTGGGTACATTGGAAAATATTTTAACAAACCCTAGTTGTTAGGAGAGGGGTGCTGGGGTTTCTGTTAATCCCATTTCCAGTTTCTTTGAAAGTAAACATGATGCACACTCTAGCTAGGTACTAAAGCAAGTGCTAACTAGGGATGTGACAACTCACCCCCACTTAAAAGAATCGCGTCCCGAGATTCGGGTTCTTCCGGAAAGAGGGTGGGGTACTCAAGTCGAAGACGATCCTCCCTTTCCCAAGTAGCTTCACTCTCGGAATGATGTGACCATTGAACCTTGAGAAACTTGATATTGTGGCGTCGAGTGGTGCGCTCGGTTTGATCAAGAATACGAATGGGGTATTCTCGATATGTGAGACTGTCCTGGAGATCAAGCGTTTCGTGGTCCACTCCGCGGATAGGATCCGAGAAGCAACGCCTGAGTTGAGAAACGTGGAAAACATCATGAACTCTGGAGAGGTGCAGAGGTAGTTCCAATTGGTAGGCAACTTCTCCTCGTTTGGCAAGAATGCGAAAAGGACCGATGAAATGAGGGGCCAATTTGCCTTTGATACCGAAGCGATGGGTTCCCTTAAGAGGAGTAACCCGAAGGTAAGCCTTATCGCCGACTTCAAAAGTCACAGCCTTATGATGACTATCATATTGGCTCTTTTGGCGAGACTGGGCTGTTTTCAATCTCTCACGAACGATGCGAACTTGCTCTTCTGCTTCCTGGATCATATCCGGGCCAAAGAATTGTCTTTCCCCGGTCTCTGACCAGTTAAGAGGTGTTCGACACCTTCGTCCATATAGAACTTCGAAGGGAGCTTTTCCCAAGTTGGCTTGATAACTATTGTTATAAGCGAATTCGGCAAAGGGAAGACACTTTTCGCATTCCATACCGAAAGAAATGACAGAGGCTCGAAGCATGTCTTCCAGAATTTGATTGACTCGTTCCACTTGACCACTTGACTGGGGATGGAAGGCGGTATTGAAGGAGAGATGAGTTCCCATAGAATTCTGGAAACTTCCCCAAAATCGTGAAGTAAAAAGACTTCCACGGTCTGAGTTAATCTCCAACGGCACACCATGAAGTGATACTATTCGAGAGACATAGAAATCTGCTAGCTGGCTAGCTGTAATACTCTCTCGAACAGGCAGGAAATGAGCTACTTTAGAGAGGCGGTCGATAACGACGAAGATATCATTATTCCCTTTCCTGGACCTAGGAAACCCGGTAATGAAGTCCATACCGACTTTGTCCCATTTCCATTCAGGAATAGCTAAAGGTTGAAGGGTGCCAGCAGGCCGTTGATGCTCTGCTTTGACTCGACGACAAACGTCGCAGTTAGCAATGAATTGAGCGATTTCTCTCTTCATCCTAGTCCACCAGAATCTCTGACGTAGATCCTGATACATTTTAGTACTACCGGGATGAATCGTGAGAGGATATTCATGAGCCTCCTTAAGGATTAACTGCCGTAGATGGTGGTTCTTGTGAACCACTACACGGTTCTCAAAGAAAACAACACCTCGATCATCCATAGAGAAACTTTTAGCGAGTCCGCTAGCAATGTTCTCTTGGAGTCGGGTTATACCTTTATCACGCTTCTGGGCAGCTATAACTTGATCCATGAGGGTAGGTTTCGCCACCAAGGTGGAAAGGAATCCTCGAGGAACAATGTGAAGGTTAAGCTTACGAAATTCCTCGTGGAGAAGTGGTTGACTTTGTTGTAACATTAAGTTGTTACAATATGACTTACGACTTAGCGCATCAGCCATGACATTGGCCTTTCCAGGGGTATAAGTGATTCCTAAGTCGTAGTCTGTGAGCAACTCAACCCAACGTCTTTGCCTGAGATTCAAATCCGGTTGGGTGAAGATATACTTCAAACTTTGATGATCAGTGAAGATTTCACAGCGATTACCAAGAAGGTAATGTCGCCATGTTTTGAGTGCATGGACTACAGCTGCAAGCTCTAGATCATGAGTAGGATAGTTATCCTCGTGTGGAGGCAACTGTCGAGATGTGCATGCAATCACTTGACGATCTTGCATGAGAATGCAACCTAGTCCTTGTCGCGAGGCGTCGCAATAGATTATAAAGTCCTTGGAAAAATCTGGTGGTACCAGTACAGGTGCAGATGTCAGGCGTCTTTTCAGTTCCTGAAAACTGGACTCGCACTGTGGGGTCCACTCAAACTTTTTATCTTTCTTGAGGAGTTCGGTTAGAGGTTTGGCAACCTTGGAGAAATTCTCGACGAAGCGTCGGCAATAGCTTGCTAAGCCAAGAAAACTCCTAACTTGCTTGACCGATTCAGGGGGAGTCCAATCAAGTACGGCTTGACCTCGCTTGGGATTGACAGCATTACCCTTGCCAGAGATCACATGACCTAGATAGGTTACTTCTGGCAACCAAAATTCACATTTAGATAATTTGGCATAAAGGCGGTGCTCTCGAAGTTTCGTCAATACCAGCCTTAAATGCTCGGCATGATCTTCCTTGTTCTTGGAATAGATGAGTATATCATCGAGGTATACCACGACGAATTTATCCAAGTACTCCATGAATATAGAATTCATTAACCGAGAAAAGGTAGCTGGGGCATTGGTTAACCCGAAGGACATGACGGTGTACTCATATTGGCCATAACGAGTAACAAAAGCTGTTTTAGGAATGTCCCCGTTCTTGATTTTGATTTGATGGTAGCCCAACCTCAAATCCATCTTAGAGAAGACTGAGGATCCAGCGAGCTGATCATACAGGTCGTTGATCCTGGGGAGCGGATACTTATTCTTTATGGTGACCAGATTGACAGGTCGGTAATCTACAACCATCCGCTCCGTTCCATCCTTCTTCTTGACGAAGAGGACGGGGCAAGCCCAGGGGGAAGAACTAGGACGGATGAAACCCTTTTGCAAGGACTCATCGAGTTGTTTCTTTAGCTCAGCTAATTCTAGTGGTGCCATCTTATAAGGTCTCCTAGAAATTGGGACAGTTCCTGGGATAAGATCTATCACGAACTCGACATCTCTGTCAGGTGGGATTCCTGGCAGTTCTTCTGGAAAAACATCCGGGAAGTCACGGACTACCGGGATATCTTCGAGTTCTGGTAGAGGGCTGGCATTAAGAGAGTAGAGCTGACGCTCAGCCATTCGAGTCAAGACATTGACTATCTTGCCGGATGGATGTGTAAGTTGAACGGTCCTAGTATAGCAATCAATTTTGGCGTAATGAGTTGTCATCCAATCCATACCCAAAATGATGTTTATGTCCGAGGACTTGAGGGCGATTAAAGATGCTAGGAAAACAAGTCTATCGACAAGGATTTCATTTCCATGGCTTACCCTAGAGGTTTGCCACTTTGAACCAGGAGTTTGAATAACCATGGAAGTAGGCATGTCACAAAAAGTCATGTTGTGCAATCGAGCATAGCTCTCAGATATGAATGAATGGGATGCTCCAGTATCAAAAAGAACAGATGCCGGATGGCAGTTTACGAGAAGCGTACCAAGGACGACGTTCGAATCCTCATAAGCTTCCTCGGCAGAGACATAGTTGACATGACCACGTGTAGTGGGGATTGGCTTGACATAATTCACCTTGCCGGTTGGTTTACCACGGCCAACGGGTTTTCCTGGTTGGTTCTGAGGACACTCACGCATGTAGTGCCCCGGTTCTCCACACTTGAAACATGTCACAGTGGTGGTGCGTGGAGCAAAGTTCGAAGGTGGTCCTCCATAGGTCTTGGCAGGTGCAAACTGTTGAGTTGGGCGAGGCGCCTCATAGGATGGCCTCGGTGTGTACTTGGGTGGCAGAGCAGTGTTAGGAATCCACACACGGCGCTTGTGAGAGCCAGAGCCGGATGAGGAACCAAAGTCTCGAGTATGCTTGCGGGTGGCCACGAAGTCGGTCTGGCATGTTTCAGCACTGATAGCCTTGTTTACCAACTTCTGGAAGGAAGTGCACTCGTGCAAGCGTAGATCTCGGCGGAGTTCAGGGCTGAGTCCCTTGCGGAACCTCGCCTGCTTCTTGGCATCGGTGGATACTTCTTCAGGTGCATAGCGTGCCAGGTTACCAAACTCACGACTATAGCCATCCACAGTTAAACGGCCCTGGGTGAAATTGCAGAATTCCTCCCGCTTGCGATCCATGAGACCTTTCGGAATGTGGTGTTCACGGAATGCCTCACTGAACTCAACCCAAGTAGTGACTTGGCCAGCAGGACGCATAGCTTCAAAGTTTTCCCACCAAAGACTGGCAGGGCCCTCCAGATGGTAGGCAGCGTAGGTAACCTTGTCAGCTTCGGCCACACGGGCAGAGTGTAGCTTGTGGGTGATACTACGTAGCCAGTCATCAGCATCCAGAGGTTCAGTGGAGTGATGGAACTTCGGTGGACACATCTTGATAAAGTCATTGATTGACACCACGTCATTCCTCTGGCGGAACCCAGTGTTCTGCTCTATGCGTTCCAGCAGACGGTTAGTCTCTCTCTTGTTCCGTTCTGCTTCGAGCATAACTTCCGCCAAGGAGGGTGGCTGGGGCAGATTCCCATCTCTAGCCCCACTAGCCTCACCCTGCTCCTGAGCAGCAGGAGTGTTGCGAGTGTTGACCATCCTAGGAAAACAAAACAACGGTTTAGACAAGGATGGCAAAATTTGACATAGAAGTGCAGAATGTAATGGATGACACGGAATGCAAAGATGTTCATCCGTACGACATGGTAATATAGGAACTGCTATATATACACCAGTGGTCATACACACCATACAAAGTTTAGTACAAGCCAAGGCTAAAGTACAACTACGGTGAAAGACGATACATCCCATCAGAGGCATTCCAAGCTCCTATACATTATTTAACTACACCTCCGGAACTCAGTACACACTAAGTCATATTCCACAAGACGCGCAGGACTGTGGAAATACAACTACTACAATACTACTACAACCACGGCCTAGCTCAGACATTCGCGTAGTAATCCTCGTAAAGATTACCACCGTAGCCTGGAAGTGGAACAGATGGATCTTGGAACTCGCGAGCACTCGAAGGCTGTGGACCATAAGGACACGGATGTGGCCTCGGTCCCGATGCTGGTGGTAACCGACGCCCACGTGGAGGTGTAATACCCCCAACGTCACGCCAATCCATGCGATCAGGCAGACGAGTCCGCACGGGGTACAAATCCCGCATGTCCAGATATCCGGCGTGCACAGCAGGTGCAAGCCGTGTCAAAGTAGTCCAATGAGCAGCTCGAGTGTTATACAGCTCCATTCGGAGGGCACGGACCTCGCGGTCCCTATCCTCCAACATCTGGACAGTAGTCTGAAGCAGTGGCTCTTCATGAGCAGCATCAGTGTACAAACCAGTGTAGTAGCCTTCCTCTCCGGGAAGTGAGGCTGGCATGTAACAGAACTCAGTGTTCAGCAACAGGGCATGCCTAGCATGAAGAATGGTCATCATCGAATAAGCGGCATCCTGCACTGCCATCTCGATGGTAATCCCGAGTCCATAAGACCAATGGATGGGATCATTAGCTCCAGGATATGAGGGGTACATCCGGACTATGCAGAAATACTGACTCTGATTGAAATACCGGTACTGTTCCTCCACGGTGTACTCAGGATACCAGCGATAACCGATCTCAGTCAGCACACGGACTAGCATGGCCGTGTGACCGGGCACATTAATGCACCGAGTCAAACGAACCACTTGGGGAGGGATGCGGCCAGACATCTGAAACACGCAATAATGCAAAGGCATTAGTGTTTCTGGAAGAAATCGGGCAGCATAACAACTGTAAATGCTCAAACAAAGATTTGAGGCATCATACAAATGATAGCATAGCCACTCAACAATCCATATCAAGGTTCCAGGTCCAACAATCATCATACTAAAAGGATAGAAACTGAACTGAGGCTTGAAACCAACAATCCTAAGAGTCTACGGATTAGTAACACATGAACCTAGTAAGGATAAGAGGCCTAGTCATAAATCCCCGTAGAAAGAATAGACTGACTCAGATCAGAAGGGCATAAGGTAAAGGAGTAAAAAGAGCCTTACCTTCCCTTCCACAATCAATTCCCCTACATATAACTAAGAATTTTTCTAGACTCAACATCGACCAGTTTGGCTTGAGAAACCTACAGGCAGTCCAGCTCTGATGCCAACGCTGTCAGGACCCCGATCCTAAGTCACACCGATCTAGCTGTAACACATCATATCACTTTGCCGCCTCACGCACGGTAACCCACGGGTGCCACCTTACCTGGCCCGGGACCGTTTGCGCATTTTGGCACACGTATATGACAGTGTCGCTAGCATCCATATGACAGAGAACCCGGGCCGACATGGCTAGTTATAAACCAAAAGTGGCACTAGATTACAGAGACAGGCATCCATGACCCAGCAACGAACGTGTCGGTCATCAACGTATGAACCCAAGTCGTAGCAAGCTACATGGACTTAAAGGAACAACGCGTGACATTTCCCCTAAGGGACGACACAGGAACGAAGAAGGACACATGCCGGCCAGCCTACGTGTTCCGAGCAGTAGCAAGCTACCAAGGCTCATTGGAATCACTAGGAGAAATTTCCCTGTAAGGTAGGCTACCAAAGGAAAACAACTAGGTGTCGGATCCCACACATACCAAGCATTTCAAACATACACGCAATATGCTCAATATGTGCAAATACAACATTGCATCACAACAGAACTCTACGACTCAAAGTACTATATTTAAAAGGCTCCAAGAGCCATACATAACATATCCATACAGGCAGGGGTCACATGACCCAACACTCAAGTCATACAGTCATACAAGCACAAGCGGAAGCTACATGTCTGAGTATAGACAACTTAGAAAATAAAACAGGCTTGGTGTAGCCTGACTATCTACAAGGCCCTTCACAAGCTCCAAATCTCCGTCTGGGTGTCAAGCTACTCGTCGACGTCAACGTCTATGTAGAACCCATCAGCAGGGCCAGGGTTCTCCTCTGCAACAGTTATTAAGCAAACATGAGTACAAAGGTACTCAGCAAGTCTTACCACAGAACCTATCATACATGCAACATTATCATAGGGGGTAGTGGAGTTCATTGCAGAATGCCAGCTTTGACCTTGGCTAACCTATACTACAACTCTCAACAGATTGCAAGATGTTATTACGAACACGAGTCCTCTACTCACCACATCAATACACTACCGAGGATCCTCTTCCGTCATCCTACAGAAGGGCCATCCGCGGCACTCACGCTTATCTTGAGGCTTTTAGTAGTATCCATCAACTTGTCTATGAACTGTAAGAGTAACCAAGTAGTCCGTACCGCGAACAACGGCTATTCGAATAGTTTGATAACCCTGCAGGGGTGTACTTCTTCACACATGTTTTCACCACTTAGCGTCTGCACACGACATGTGCTCGGCAGACTTCAAGCGAAAGCCGACGTGGGTGTAGACCACGACCTAACCAACCACTCAAGTCTCTCGTCCAGGTTTATCACCTATTTGGGTTCCATCCGTGGGGAGATCCGGCCGGGGTGTCGCTCACGGCCCCAAACGATGTGTACAGGGTTCTCGAGTCACCAAACGGGCAACCGGTACACCGTGCCACGTACCTGTCGCATCACAGCCCACCCCGAGGGTCAGCGCTGTGCACGACCTCCAGTAAGCTATAAACACCAGAAACTAGTTGCAACTCCTGGACAGAGTACAAGGGCAGTCAATAAGTCGAGCGGGGTCATATTTCAGGGCCCAATGTGTGGTAGTAACTGTAACTTGAACCACACATACAGATCTCGGGTCCTATGGACGATTCCAATGAAACAACCCACCATGTACTCCTACATGGCCTTTCATCGATACCTTTACCAAGCGCGTTCCACACTTCCCTCTCTTTATCGGTATGATCATTTCACTCTGATCCATCACCCAGATGAACCAGACCAGACACAACTCTAAGCATAGCAGGCAACATAAACAAATAGCATGGTGGATCACACATCACATGGCTCAATCAACTCCTACACATGCTAGTGGGTTTCAACTATTTACTGTGGCAATGACAGGTCATGCAAGGGATAGGGTTCAACTACCGCAGCAAGTAGCAGTTCACACGCTGTTGCCTTAATGCAGTAAAAGAGAGCAGGAGCGATAAGATTGGGTTTGTATCGGAATGATCAATGATTGCTTGCCTGACAAAGTAGTTGTCGGGTACTGCTCTTCAACTGGATACGCAGCAGTATCCTCGGGAGCAGGACCTAACACAGAGAACATCGACGATACAATCATTAACAAAAAAATGCAACAATATGATGCATGTTTATGACATGGCAAGATGCATGTGTGTTGGCTAATGCAACCAAAACCAGAAGGGTTTGAACCTATTTGAATCAAAGATTCAAATTGGAGTTCAAACTATTATTTAAATAAGTGCATTATCATGTTTTTGATGTATACAGCAAGTTAACTTGTTCAAACATGCATGAAACCAGTGCCATTGGAAAGATTGGATTTTTCTGATCATTTTTCATATATAAATCTTTTCCATCTGAGCTATGGTTGATTTTATATGATTTTTAGAAGTTTTGGGTATTTTCTGGAATTTCCTGAATTATTTTTAATCTAAAAATCCCAGAAAAACCTTTACTGTGTCAGCATGACATCATGCTGACGTCAGTCAGTCAACAGGAGCTAGTCCAAGTCAAACATGACATGTGGGCCCTGCATGTTAGTGTCACAGCTAATTAACTAAGTTAATTAGAGTTAAACTAAAACTAATTAGCTGTCAGTGGGGCCTGGGCCCACGGGTCAGTGACTAAACTAATTAACTAATTAAATTAACAGAAACTTAATTAAACTAACTAATTAGCAAAAGGTGGCCCACACGTCAGTGACCCAGGGGTAGTCAACCCCCTGGTCAAACAGGTCAAACCCGCCGGCGACGTGACGCCGGCGAGGCCAAGTACGGCGGCGTGCTTCGGAAATCGTCTACGGGGCACGGCTCGAGCTGCGGCTAGGCGCGTTGGAAAGCTCTTGCTCTTGCGCGTCGGATGGTGGTGGTCGCCGGACCTGGGGTGGCCGGAGACGGCGGCAACAAGCTCGACGGCGGCGACCGACGTCGGGCGTGTGTGGAGACGCGGCTACAGAGGCCTAGGCGATGCGTGCATAGCACCCATCGCATCTACGCACTGCAGTGAGTGTGATGGACGTGTGCCAGTGACCAAATGGTCACCGGAGCATCACCGGCGGCGAGCATGGCGGCGGTGCGTTTCGGTGATCAACGGTGCGACGACTACAAGGTGCAAACGAGGCGGAGGAAGGAGGGGTTCGACGTAGAAGCTCACTGCGGTGCTAACGAGCTCGACGGAGGGGTCGGGGATGCGCTATAGCTTCGTAACGGCGGCGAGGTGCTCCGGCGATCCGAGGAAGGGGACGACAGCGTGGAGGCGTTGCAGGGCTTCCGGCGGCTCGTGGCTCAGCGAGGAGGAAGAGGACGACGCGGCGGATCTTCTGGACACACTCATGGGGCGAGGGGGTGGCTCTAGGTGCGGCTACGGCGAGCGGCGGCGACGGCGGCTCGGTGATGGAGGAGGAGAGAGCCAGGGGAGGGCGAAGGAGACGAGGGGGAGAAGTGAGAGCGGTCGGGGCAGCTGCGTGTCGACTCGTGGAGTCATCCAGGCCATCAGGGAGGCAAGCAAGCAGCCTGGAGGTGGCCGGGCGCGTGCCCGCGCGCGGCGGCCACGCGCGCGTCCTTCTGGCGCGAGGAGGAAGACGACAAAGGAGGGCTGGTGGGCTGGGCCGGCCTGCTACAGGGCTGGGCCCGAGGTAAGTGCTTTCTCCCTTTTTCTTTTTCCTATTTCTTTTTCTGTTTCATTTCTTTTGCAGCTTTGTTCAATTATTAAAAATGCCAAAACATTTTTATTACTCATGAAACTTGTCATCCCCACTGTATATAATATGAACAGTAGGAAACATTATAGTTCATGATTATTTGAGCATTTAAAATATTTAAAAGTATTTAAATGCCCAAATACAAATACCATATGATTTAATCCAAAGCCTTAGAGTGTCCTAGAATAATGTGCACCATTTTTGGCAGAGGTTTAAGACCAAGGCAGAAATGATGAACATTTTTGAAGGACATTTTGGGTACATTGGAAAATATTTTAACAAACCCTAGTTGTTAGGAGAGGGGTGCTGGGGTTTTTGTTAATCCCATTTCCAGTTTCTTTGAAAGTAAACATGATGCACACTCTAGCTAGGTACTAAAGCAAGTGCTAACTAGGGATGTGACAGTATTGCCGGCCCGCTACCTCATCTTTGGCTTCGCTCCCGGCACCGTCGTCACCAGCCCTCTTCTAGACGGATGCCGGGATGTTCTCTTGGTGTCTTCTGCCGCGGGCACCTCGCCCAGGCACTCTTTTTGCCCTCCTGCTATCTTGATCCGCTTCCCGAGGAGAGGGACAAGAAAGGGATTACGGGCATATTATCTTTTTTAGATCTTAAGCCCGCGGGCACTTATCGGCTTTAAACTTTGTAACCCCTTGCTCATGCTTATATTCCGTATGAATTGTACTTGTTAATCAACGTATTAATGAAGAAAAAGGGTGTTTGTCGGGTTCTTTTGTGCGTGTGCGAGGCTCACAACAAGAAATGAGTCCTCGTGATTTTTCTAGTAAACAATGTCACCCGGCAACAGGCCTTGCCATCTTCCCGCTTCATACCCTGGCTACGCCTACGCTCTCAGCGGAGGTAGGGGCAAAGAAGGAATAGGCCTTTCGTCCATCCCCCTTCCATTGCAACTACAACCAAATTCCAGCCCAGAAAAGGGGTTTTGAGCATAGGAAAGAGGGAGCACGGGATCAAGCGAAGTTTCATACGTCCAAGCTTCATACGGAAGTACGCAGCGGGGGGAAAGAAAGGACTTACCGGAATCTGCTGCCCCCGGCAGCATTGGCTTGCCGGGGTCGGGGTGTCAATTCATCTCCTTTCTTTCAAAAAGTTTCGCTGAAGTGCCCGTGCAGCCTGCGGATCAAAAAGGACTAGAAGGGACACAAAGACAGATATTCGACCTCTATGGTAGGGGTCAGTGCCACTAAGCGCTACCAACCCTACCTGAGAGAGACTCAACCTAGCATGCATGCTAATTCTTAGGGCGCCAGCACTTCATTTATTTATCTGATGCTCAGGGTCTGTGCATGGCTTTGTACAAAGGCTCACATTCCTTGTCGGCAAGGCTTGAACAAAATGTGGTCTACCGTGGGGCCCAGCAACCGCGCCTTATGGGTAAAACTTGCAAAGATGTTCGATGTTCCAAGAGTTGCTCACTGGGATACCATCTTCGATCTCCAGGTGGACGGCGCCGGGCCTGGTGACTCATATTACTCGGTAAGGGCCTTCCCACTTTGGCGTCAACTTGTTGGAATTCTTGGCCGATTGAACGCGCCGAAGAACAAGGTTGACTTCCTCAAAGCTTCGGGCATGAACCTTGCGGCTATGGTAGCGACGCAAGGCTTGTTGGTAGCGTGCAACTCGCACAGCAGCATGAAGACGATCTTCCTTGAGGAGTTTTGCATCATCTTGCCGCAAGTGCTCTTGCTCAAGCTCATCATAAGCGAGCACTCGAGGTGACCTATATGTGAGTTCCATGGGGAGAAATGCTTCTGCCTCGTACACAACGGAGATAGGTGATTGGCCGGTGGCTTGATTTGGCATTGTTTTGATTGACCAAACAACCGTCGGCAGCTCATCAATCCAGCTTCTTCCACACTTGTGCAGCATGTCTAAAGTCATCATCTTGAGGCCCTACAATACTTCAGCATTTGACCTTTCTGCCTGGCCGTTGCTTCGTGGATGTGCAACAGAAGCAAAACAAATCTTGCTGCCGAGGTCTTGGACGTATTGCATGAAGGCACGGCTTGTGAACTATGTTCTGTTGTTGGTGATGACTCTGTTTGGCACATGGAAACGGAAAACTAGTCCTTTGAAGAACTTGACGGCTGATTGTGCTGTCACCTTTCTCACTGCTTCCACTTCTGGACACTTTGCGAACTTGTCGATCACAATGTACAAGTACTCAAAGCCCCCGACAGCATGGGGAAAGGGGCCCAGTATGTCGATCCCCCAGACCGAGAATGGCCAGAAAACAGGGATTGTCTGAAGAGCTTGGGCTGGTTGATGGAGTTTCTTCAAATGGAACTGACACGCTTCACACCTGGTTACTAGTGCATTTGCATCCTAGAAAGTAGTGGGCCAAAAGAAACCTTGCCGGAATGCCTTGCCAGCAAGGGCTCTTGACCCTATGTGAGAGCCACATATGCCTCCATGTATCTCTGCCAACAGCTCCAGTCCGTTCTCCCGGGGAATGCACTTCAGTTTCACACTGTTCGGTCTTTTCCTGTACAGGACGTCGTCCACAAACTGGTACATGACAGACCGATTGACTACTTTCTCCGGTTCTATTTGTTCGTCAGGAAGTTCCCCTATTTGGAGGAATTGAACAGTGTGCTACGCCCATGCCGGAGCCCAAGGCTCAACGGCATGGACTAGAGGCATATCTTCTGCCTCGGGAGCCGTCGTCTCTACGGCAAGGGCTTGGGGCCCTGCCGGAGCCTGTCGTTCCCCAGCAAGTTTGGTGTCCCCGGCAACAACCTTGCCAGCGGCTCCTAGTAACTCGGCGGGAAAGTACTTGCCGGGGCCCAATTTTCTTCATTTATCATGTCCTGCCGACGGTTCAATGGGTGGCTGAGTCAGTTGGGGCACAAAGGTCCCTGGTTCCACAGGTAACTTGAGGGCAGCACGTTTTGATAGGTCATCAACAATGCTGTTCTCTGCTCGAGGAACATGCTCTGCTTGCAGACCATCAAAACGCTCTTCGAACTTCCTCACTTCATCCACATAAGCTTCCATCAGCGGGCTCTAATAATCCTTATTCACCTGCTTCACTACGAGTTGTGAATCCCCACGGACGATCAACTTTCTGATCCCAAGGTCTGCTGCAATCCTGAGATCGGCAAGCAGCCCCTCATACTCCCCGGTGTTGTTCATCGATCTTTCCCAGGGAAAATGCATTTGGACTACATACTTGAGGTGCTCTCAAGTGGGTGCGACAAGCAGCATGCCGGCACTAGTGCCTTGTAGCAAGAAAGCCCCATCAAAGTACATAATCTAGTTGCGGCTTGTTTCCTTGCCGGGGAGACTGGTCTCTTGTATTTCTTCGTCAGGCGTTGAGGTCCATTCTGCAATGAACTCTGCCAAAACCCTGCTCTGGATTGTCAAAGTGCTTTCAAACCTGAGACCAAAGCTTGACAGTTCCAACGCCCATTCCACAATCCATCTAGTCGCATCTAGGTTGTGCAAAATCCGTTGCAACGGGAAGCGGGTGATGACGGTGATCTCATGTGCTTGAAAATAATGGCGCAGCTTCCTCGAGGCCATAAGAAGGATGAAGAGCAGCTTATGCACACCAGAGTATCTTGATCTAGCCCCCTGCAAGAGGGAGCTGACAAAGTAAATTGGGTGCTGCATCATCTTCTTCCTCTGTATTACTTTGTTTGCTTGTGTAGATCCTACCTTGCCGGCGCCAAACACTGTCGGCGCTCCTGCCTTGCCGATGCCGGACTCTGCCGGGGGTCCTGCCTTGCCGGCACCAGACCTTGCCGGGGAGAATTCTGGCTCGTCATCCGACGGTCTTGCCAGTGCTACTGCTTCTTCGTCAACCTCCCTCTGCACCACTAGCGCAGCACTGATCACTTGATTCGTTGCCGCTAGATATAGCAGCAATGGCTCTTGTGGTTCAGGCGCAACTAGTATTGGCGTAGAGGAGAGGTACCTCTTCAAATCCTGGAGTGCTGCCTTGGCCTCCAGGGTCCATTTCATGGGCCCTGCCTTCTTCAAAATCTTGAGGAAGGGGAGGGCGCGCTCGGCAGATTTGGAGATGAATCTACTTAAAGCAGCAACGCGGCCAGCAAGCCGACGCACATCTTTGACTCGCCTTGGTTCTTCAATCTCCTCAATTGCCTTGACCTTGTCGGGGTTTGCTTTGATCCCACGCCGACACACAAAGAACCCGAGAAGTTTGCCGGATGGAACACCGAACACACACTTCTCAGGGTTGAGCTTCAGATTGATCTTACGCAAATTTGCAAACGTTTCTTCGAAATCTTGCACAAGTGTTGCCCTGTCCTTGGTTTTGACCACTATGTCATCCATGTAAGCTTCCATATTTCTATGGAGCTGGGGCTCAAAATTAATCCGAACCGCTCTGGCAAACGGACAACCATCACTTTTCAACCCGAAAGGCATTCGTATAAAATAGTGCGTACCACACGGGGTGATAAAGGAGGTCGTCTCTTCGTCTTCCTTCGTCATAAAGATTTGGTGGTATCCTGAATAGGTGTCAAGGAATGATAGCAGGTCGCACCCGGCAGTGGAGTCCACGATCTGGTCAATGCGCGGCAAAGGGAAAGGATCCTTTGGGCGGGCTTTGTTGATATCTATATAATCAATGCACAGCCTCTGTTTCCCAATTGCCTTGCGCACCACCACTGGATTGCCCAACCATGTTGGGTGGAGCACTCCTCTGACCAAGCATGCAGCTTCCAGCTTCCTAATCTCCTCGGTGATGAACTCTTGCCACTCCAAAGCTTGCTTCATGATCTTCTGCTTCATGGACCGCACATGAGGACAGATAGCAAGGTGGTGCTCAATCACCTCCCTGGGAACACCAAGGAAGTCGGATGCTTGCCATGCAAACACATTGATATTCGCCCACAGGAAGGCGACGAGCGCGCTTTCCTATTTGCTGTCGAGGGTGGAGCTTATAGTGAAAGCTCCGCCCGTGTCGTCCTCCTTGACGGGCACCTTCTTGGTCTCTGGTGGTGCATCCTTGGATTTCTTGCTCTTGCAGGTGGAGCTCTGTGGCATGTCCTCAACAGGAACGCAGCACTGCGAAGAGGCGCACTTGCCGGGGTGGGTGCAAGAGGCTTGGCCGGGGCCAGAAACCTTGTCGGCGACTGAGGTCTTGCCGGTCTTGTTCCCCTTGGGGGCTCCAGTGGCAGGAGCAAGTGCCTTGGCGGTAGGTGCTACCACTTCTTCCCGGTAGAGCTGGTCGGCACAGATGAGTGCGTCCCTCTTGTTAGAGCTGACAGTGATGATGCTCATCGGGCCGGGCATCTTTAGTGTGTTGTAGGCGAAATGTGATGCTGCCATAAACTTGTCAAGTGTTGGGCGGCCAAGGATCCTGTTATATGGCAACGGGATCTTGGCTACATCAAAGACGATATTCTTTGTCGTGTAGTTGAGCTCGCCACAAAATGTAAGTGGTAGTGCGATCTTACCCTTTGGATGGCTTCTCCCCGGATTGATCCCTTCAAACGTGCCCGTCTCTTCGACATCCCCCTTGGGGATTTGCAACTTCTTGATTACTTGGGGTGAGGTCAAATTCAGACCGGCCCCACCATCGACTAGCATTTACGTCACCTTGAGGTTGCGAGTTGTTGGTGAAACCAACAACGGCAAGCACCCGACCGCGGTTGTGCGATCAGGGTGGTCCTCGGCGTCGAAAATGATAGGCGTGCTGGACAATTTCAGTGGCTTTTGGGCGTTGATCGACAGCTCGGCCACATTGACCTCGCACGCCCACTATTTAAGCTTGCAGTGAGAGGAATGCAACGACACGCCGCCATCGATGCACGTGGCTTCTATGGCCTTTTGAAATTCTTGGTCACTGGACTCGTCGTCCTCTTCGTGGTCATCATCCCCCTCTTTCTTGTCGTGGCCTTGAGCAGGCCTCTCTTGTTGCTTCTCCTTTCCACGACGCCCCCGTCGGCCATCGCGCTTCTTGCCGGACCCCTCGGCACCTTCCTGGCCCTTCTCCTTGTCTCGTCTCTCATACTCAGTTTTCTGCCTCTCCACAAGATGTTCAACTTGCCGGTAGTTCTGGAGGTCATGGCCCTTGGTGCGATGGATATTACAATATTGCTTGTCGGAGCCCTCTGACTTATCAGCTGCCCCCCAGGTCCTGGCAGGCAACACACCCGGCAACCTCCTTGTCGGGGATGTCAATCTTGGCCTTCTTGGTGGTGCCGGGGTCGCCGGATTCCTCGACGGCAAGCACGGTTTTGCCCCGCGCTTCCTATTGTGTCGTCGGCCTTTCTTTGATGGGGCAAAGGCATCTTCGTCTCCAGAATCGCTTTCCGCGCCGGCATCTTCCATGCGGTACTTCCTCCCTTCTTTAGCATGAGCACATATGACAGCCATAACATATAGTTTGGAAACATCCCTAACCTTGTTCATGGCCAGCTCTTCATGCATCTTGCGATTGTGCATGTTCTGATGGAATGCGCTGATAACAGTGGTAGGATGAACATCTACGATGTTGTATTGTACGCGGCTAAATCTCTGTATGTACTTGCGCAGGGATTCGCCATCCTTCTGGGGAATGAGATGCAAATCACATGGCTGGCCAAGAGCTTTATGGCCTCCGGTAAAGGCGCCAACAAACTCGTGGCACAGGTCCGACCAAGAGGAGATGGAGTCTATAGGCAGGTGCATCAACCAGGACCTAATATTGAGTTTGAGCACCAAAGGGAAGTAGTTGGCGAGCACCTTTCCATCCCGAGCCCGGGCAACTTGCATCGCAATGGTGTATATGCTCAAGAACTCGGACGGATGGGTCTTGCCGTCGTACTTCTTTGGGACCTCAGGTTTGAATGTGCGGGTAGTGGGCCACTGGAACTGCCGCAGCTCAAGGGTGAAAGCTGGACAACCTACCTCGTAAGGCAGGTCAACAGAATCCCCCGACGTAGGCCTGTACACACTGGGCCCTGCACAACCATCAGATTGATGGCGTGCTTCCCGTCGTTGCTCGATGCTAGTTCGAGCATCCTCTTTAACCTGCTCGCTAAGAACTTGACACTGGTCGCGACGAGTTCATGGATCAGACAAAGCCGTGGATCCATCACCACGGGCGTCGACCCGCTGAGCTAGCGACTATTGCTGTCATAGTGGAGGGGAGTGCACCATGGTTGCAGCGCCTTCGGCCCTCCCGGCGTCGGCACGCACCGGCTCGGTGGACCGACGCCGTGTGGGGCCTGCCTCCTGGTATCGATCCTTATCGGCGTTGGCAATAAGGCTCTGGATAGCAGCTCTCCACTCTTCTTGTTTCTCCGCAGCAGGAGGGAAGTCGAGGATTAGCTGCACTCGCGCTAATGCTTCCGCTGGCGTAGGTGGCAGGGACAAGCACGAGGAACAGGAGGTGCTCAGACTTATAACCATGTTAGAAGGAGAGTCGTCATGGTTCCGCGGCCATGTGCCGTCTTGTCCAGCATCTTAGCGTGCATGCCGGCCCTCTGCATCTCGAGAATGATGCAGAGGGCTCTTCCCGCAGCGGCGCCCGGGGTCACCAAACTCACGGTGCGGTTCGCCGCGCACGACCTGGGAGGACCAGTGCGGGCGCCGATGGAGGTGTCTTGGAGGTCGCCGTGCCGCCTATAGGCAGCATGGCTCCGCACATGGAGGTCCCGGCGCTGCTCGTAGACAGCACGGCCCCGTTCTTGGACGCAGTGGCGCGCGGCTCATCGTCTTGGGCACGAACGACGGCGCTCCTCGATTGCCAGAATGTCGTGGATGCTCGCAAGTCACACCTCCGCCACCATCCGCGACTACCCTGTCTCCTGTATGCGCTGGCACGGGCGGATCGGCTCTAGACGAACTGATCGTCGTGATCCCATTCTTCTTGGGAGCCATGGTGATCGAGGAAACGACGCGCTAATCGCTAGATCGGGTTTGCAGAACTCTCTCCCCCTACCTGGTGTGCCAATGATGTCGGTGTAGAACGACACCTATGGGGTCACGTGGATCCCTTCTACGGTTTGGCAGGGAAGAGGGGTAGAGCAAAGAGCAGATATAACTATCAACACGACGGATTTTTACCAAGGTTCGGGCCGCTGAGAAGCGTAAAACCCTTGTCCTGCCTAAGTGTATATTATGTGATCTTGAGCTTCGGGTCGCTGCTATGCATGCAAGCTGGGCCGAGAGGTTCAAAAGATCGAATCCTCCTCCAATACGCCGTGGGCCTCCTTTTATATGTCCAAGGGGCCGCCACAATGGCATACAGTAGGTGTAAAGTAGCTACAGTGTCTATGTTTATCATCGGTGTCTTAGGACAAACGCATTCAATGTGTTGCTTACGTACCATCTAGCTTTATCGGGGATGGGAGTAGAACCCGTCCCGTCTGTCACCGCCCCGCTCCGTCTTGACATGCATCCATGCCAACGAGGCATGCTGCGCCAAGTTGGCTAGCCAGCTGCTGTGCTGGAGAGGTGTCAGGATCTTCACGAAGATCTGCATGCCACCATGCAGGCGCCTACTAGGCTGGCAGGCCGACTACTGTGCTGGAGTGGTGACGGAGTGGCAGAGCCTTGCCGTGATCTTGCCGACGTCCCCGGCAAGGATCTCGCCGAGGGCTCAGAGACGCCTTCGGCAAGGATCTTGCAAGGTACCTCATCTTCTGGCCTTCACAAAGATCTGCACGCCACTACGTGCATACCCTTGGGTCTTGGCCTTGACATTGTCGATAGTGTCAGAGCTCTCAACCCCGAGGGTCATGCTTTTGTTGGTTCTCGACAAGTTGTCCCGGCGAAGGATCTTGTCGGGATCTCGCGAGCCGTCCCGTCAAGGATCTTGCCGAGGGTCCAGCTCGTCCTCTACTCTCTGGCTTGGTCGCTTCTCTTCACCTTGTATCTGTCCTCGATCGCCCCCGTCAGGCCTTGCCGCGAGAATGGCTACGACCGCCCGTGCACAAGTATGGGGTGCTAAAGGGCCCAAACTTTAGTACACCAACAAAATCCTCGGAGTTGTAGTCATACTTGATGAAGTAGAACTTGATGTAGTCTTGGGAATCTATCGGATTCAGGGCTCCGCAAAACCCAAGAAGTTCGAACACAGGGGCGTCAACGAAGATCCCTCCCACTCGCGTCTACCTAGCGTCTCCCCCTTGCCCGGTGAAGAGATTCAAGCAAACAACAGATGAAGCACGCAAGAGTTTACCCAGGTTCAGACCACCGTGTGGTGTAAAACCCTACTTCCTGCTTAAGTGGATTGGCCTCGGGAGGGCTGGAATATGAACTAGTACAGTGGTTCCTGAGCTCAGGAGGTGAGCTCAGGAGGCTCAGGAGGCAAATGTTCTTGCTCCTTTGCGTGGTGGCAGAGTTTCTGGATCTGCCTCACTTGGCTGGGCTTCGTCTCACCTCTCCCTCTATAGTGGGGATCCTAGTTACTTATATAGGCGGCCAGGGTCCTCTTCCCCCGAAATGTTTAGGCGGGAAGGGATCCCACAACAGCCATTTTTGACCGGGAACACAAGGACGTTCCTATCCTCACAAAAGCAGTCTTCGCCTGTAAAAGGATCATGCGGTGACGCGGTGGTGGGCTCGGTGGTGACATCCTCCTTGTCATCCTTGCGGTCTTCGGTCTTGTTGCGCCAAAGGGGAAACCTTTCTCCAGCTCCTCGGGAACCTGCGTCTGCGCTGCCTCCTTTGCACCGAAACGGTAACTGCGCCGCTGGCGGGCGCTGGCACCCGCTGGCGCGGTGCGTCACTGCTAACGTCACTGCCTCCTCCTGAGGCAGACTTGGCCTTGGATTCTCCGCCGCTCCGGAGCACCCTGCCAAGGTCGCTCCTGAGGGGGTCTGGACGTTGATCTCCTCGCGAGGCTTAGCCCCATCGCGAGAGTCTTGGGCAGCTGGTCGATCAGCTGGGCCGTACCAGGCCATAGTAGGAGCACGTCGCGGCCTGCAGACAGGCAAGTCTAGGTACCCTGGTTTCCAGGACGCTGACAGTAGCCCCTGGGCCCAAGGCGCGCGCGGAGTTGGCTTCGGGGCGAAGCCTTAGCCGAGGAGGAAGCGCAGTCGGCCCCAAAAAGGCTGCGGGCCAGGCTGGCACGTGACGGTTGGATGGGACGGGGGTGACCCCGCTCCCCACACCGTCTCAGCAACCGTGCGTCTTGACAAAAAGGGGTCGTCTCTGCTACGGGGGAGTCATCGCTTCCCTTCTTTCCTGCTCAGATCTCTCCCTTCTACGCCTCCTGCCTTCCTAAATCGCCTGCGTCCTTCAGCACCTTCAACAATGGCGAAGAGGAACAAGGGTGCCGCGCCGGCGTCCGGATCTGCTTCTTCCCTTGACGTGGCGCTCGAGGAGTCCTCCATCACCAAGGAGGAGGAATACTCAGAGGTCCAACCTTTCTTGTCAAGCGTCTACAACGAGCATGGCCCGACGGGGATCTGGGCCGGATCAACCACGACGCGGATCTTGCCGAAGTCATGCTACCCCTTTTTCCTCCACAGCATCTCTGTGGGGCTCATGCCGCCCTTCTTAGAGTTCTTCTATGCCATCCTAGAACATTACCAGGTGCATGCTCTCCAAATCCAGCCTCGCTCCATCTTCGTCCTGTCACTCTTCGCCTTTTACTGTGAGGCACTCGTGGGGGTGAGGCCGACTGTCGCCCTATTCCGCCATTTCATCTCCATGCGCTGATACGATGAGGGCCCGTGCTCGGGCTGCGTCTCCTTCGTCTTCCAGCGCCAGGGCTATCGGCTGATGACGGCCGGGAAGAATATAGACTCCCACCAGAAGAGGTGGGTCTATCTAGATGCCCAACGCGTCCATCCTCTGCTGGCGCTGCCTACCACCCGTCTGGCGAAACGCGCCGGCTAGAGCTACGCAAAGCTCACCGACCCCCTTGCCGGGCCTGTCCTGGCAAGGATTATGGCCGACCTGGGCTCGAGGCTTGAAGGGGGCCAGATTGTGAAGGAGTTCTTGAGGCAGCGTCTGGCGCCGCTGCAGGCACACTCGCGCCCCATGTGGGAGCTGATGGGCGGTGACGACAGGCTCCGACTACACTCAGGGGCGCTGGCCGAGGCTGATCTGGACTTCACCTCGGTCACCCTCCTAGGGATGGTTCCCGAGGACCTCCCCGGGACCCACCTGCCGCTGTACAGCCACCCTCACAAGGCCGAGCTGTTGAAGGCTGTGTCGGGTTTTAGTGCGCCCGTGGGCGCTCCGCCCACAGTTGGCGTGTCTTCTGGAGCCGACGACCGGAGCGAAGAGGGGGGCTTCGAGGAGACCCTAGACAAAGAGGGGGATGATGGGCCTCGAACCCCTTGTTGGTTACCCCAAGTGGAAGGTGTAAGATGCAGTAAGTAGAAGTGTTTTCCCCTAGCAAAGATGCCAAGGATCGAATCCCCAGAGACTCCTAGGTTCAACAAGTAGGTGTCAATTGCTAATGGCGCAATTAGCAATCAACGTGGACCTGCACACAGATACAAATAACTTAGCTCCCAACGAGTACAGAGAGGTTGTCAATCTCTCCGGCCTTGTAGTTCACAAAGGGTTAAAAGCAATATGATAGTAGTGATAAATAGTGTTTTCGCAATAGTACGTAAATAGCGAAAAGTAAATAGTGGATGTGATCAAAGATGGTAATATGGACCGGAGTCTCATGATGTTCACTAGTGATGTATCTCTCCCAAAAGACAATAAAACAGCTATGCGAGGTAAACAAATTACAGCTGGGCAATTGACAGGACCACGAACGCAAACCAATGCTGATTACATTGCAAGAAAGGTTGAGGTTCAAAGCATGGGCGGTACGCCAAAGTAAGTAGACCGAAATCCATCAATATCTACTACTAATCATCCACCTTGAGATATCTATCCAGAACATCTCGCTGGTATTAAGTTGCGAGTCCCACCCATAGTGTAAACTCAATGCAACAGACAACTGCATTAAAAGAACTTTGCGTAAAGTAAACAATCCTTGCACCCGCGGGCACAAGCACCATTGTTTTCCCCTTGTGGCAACAGCACATCCCCTAAACTCATGTTTCTGTTACTCAAGCTAGTCATCGAGGGGCATGAACCCACAATCGAGCATAACGTTCCCTCTTGGAGTCACTACCTATTACTCGGCCAAAGCAATAAATAACAACGGAGAACATGCAAGAATTACTTATGAACTAAAATATAAAAGAGGTGAATCAAATATATTACTCAAGATCAATCTGAACATAGTCTCATAATCCATCGGATCCCAGCACACTCAACATAGCAACAGCATAAGGATTACATAGGTGCCTCGATCATGTAGGGCAGCTCACGAGGACTAATTAGTGAAGCACAAGAACGGGAGGAGAACATCACATAGCTACTGGTCATGGACTCATGGTCCAAGGGAGACTACTCACAAGTCATCCGGGAGGCGTCCATGGTGGTGGAGAAGCTCCCGGTGGTGATCCTCCCCTCCGGCAGGGTGCCGGGAAGAGTTCTCCTGGTGCTCCCGATCTTGGAAGCGGCGGCGGCGGCGGAACAGAGATGGGATCGCGAAAAGAAGTCTTGTTCTGAGGGTAACGGAGGACCCATTAAATATATGCCAAAGTAGGGCATCGGGGGAGCCTCGGGGGGCCCAGGCGCCACCCCCCCCCCCCCC